>CM044309.1:121965687-122708187 GCA_024291935.2 Okapia johnstoni | reverse complement strand
TGTGTATTGTACTGGCTGTAATTCTGCATTCAGCGGCTTTTGATTTGGTGCCAGACATCTTGTGGAGATTGTGTATGCCATGCGTTAATTGTTCAAAATGCCTATCGAAAAGACTTTACATTTCTTGAGTTTCGTTTGTTGTTTGGGGTTTGCATATCAATGCATTTCTGTGGGGATGTGCTCTGATGACCAACGTGTGTTTTAACCTAAATGGTTGGAGTTAAGTGTGATCAGCTATTTGTTCCACAAGCTTCCCGCTGAAGACTGCACAGCACTGAACTCCTTCTTTTTTTTCCCAGTGACAAGTCAATTACTTGTTTAAATTCAGTTTGAACTCTCTGAACCGAGAGAGGCCAGAGGAAGCAGGTTTTCCCTGTGAATAAACAAAAGAAGAAAAATGTAAAATCATTCCAAAACACTGTGATTTTAGGTTGTGGAAAGAGTACAATTAAGCGTTACAGCAGTTCTGATTTCTTCTTTTTTGAACTGGCAGCTACGTATAGGGTTTGCAAAATCAGTTTTCCTCTAACTCCCCATCAAGGGAAGTATTATAATCAGTGATAGTTTAGAACAAACAAAGAAAAATGTGGATTTTCTATCACCTTCATGTATGAAGTGTTTCCATGACCATAGCCCCACAACATATTATTTCCTTCTTTCTGTAAAATATTGAACCTGGCCTGAACTGTGGACTTGGGAAGTCAAAACCTACCAAAAAAAAAAAAGATCATAACCCTAGAGCTATCAAAGGCTAAATCTTGAATACAAACCAGAGTGTAATTTTTTTTTAAAAAAGATAAACTCCTCCTCAGGTGAGAGTTTAATGACTTTGACCAACATGAATTGTGTGATTTCTTTTCTCTGTGGATGAGGGGTTTCAATACAAATGAATTCCATTCTCAGCTCAATAAAAAATTTGAAAGCACTACTACTTAACTATGAGAGAGAGGATTTTTGCAGAGAAAATCAGTACAGTTTCTTTTAAGAGCTCTGAGCATAAGCATCTATCAGATTATTTCACTGTGTCTGTCCTCGTGGACAGCAGGATCAGATGTTACCTGGTCCACCATAAGTATAGTTTTAGTTCTACATTTTGATTTTTATAACTGCTTATGTATTCTTATTAATTGAATAAGAATTTTAATAAGTAAGTATTTGGTCAAATTCCACCTATCTAAAAATAAAGCAGTTCCACAATGATAAAATTATGGCAAATGAAATTGAAAACAAAAGTGGCGAAATTTCCTCCTAATGGTAATTTGAGATCATCATCCGCTCTCGCCAGCGTGTGCATGTGTTAAACGGTAGAGAGAAACCTGTAATTACTGTAATTGCTCTTTTCGCTTTATACTAACAAGCTTCAAACCATGTTTCAAACTAGTTGTTTTGAAATAGTTATTTGTCAAGTCATCAAATCTCAGAAAGTAAATGGTAATGAGCTTTATATTCTGACTGTTGGTCATAGGATACAACTTTTCAATTCCATGAAGTCGAGAGAGGAGGATAGTTGTTCATTTTTTTTCTGATATCGAGGCCAAAAAATAAAATAATTTCATGATTCCTCACTAAGATGGAAAAAAGGAACGTTTTAATTCCCAAATCTCTCCGTTGGGAATATGTTCTTAGGAGAAAGCTTTCCTCTGAATAAGTCAAAATCTCAGCCACCTAAATTGTTTGAAGCTAAAAATCAGGATATGAAGTGTTTAGCTTTTTTTTTCAGGTACCACAGGAAGTGCTAACATAAGAAGCTTAATATCTAAATAGCCCCAGTAATAATATTTTCCAGTGCATTTTACATATCTCCCTTCCTTTGTAAACCTCACAGTTGGTCCCGGTAGCCTCATACAGGTAGGAACTAGGTTTTAAAGTTTTCAGTAGTATATCGACTATGTAAATTCCATTTAGTATTTTTGGAAGCTATTTCATAGACTTACTATTTTCAGAACCGTGATTATAAATGAAACTAGCTGGTATAAATGCATTACTTTAAAAAATGATTGTTTAGCTACTATTACAGAGCAAAAATTTGCTTAGGTTCAAACTAATATAATTTTTCAATTCCCCACTGATTCAAGAAAACAGGACATAGCAAAGAGAAAAAAGCATTGCAGGAAAAACTTCCTTTAAGTGAGCATATTTTGGAGGATGGTTGACAATATAAAGCATTTTAATTTACTCATTTTAAAATAACAATGAAGTTTTTCTTTTTCTCCTTCTGTGCCTGATTGCTGATGAGAAAATTGTGTTGATTTTGTTCTGTAGTTTTAAGTTGGTAAAAAAATTCACCAAATGCATAATCTTGATTTTGTGGCTACATCTTGTTCTTCTGCCTCTGATTAAATTTCCAAAAAATCGCTGCGTGAGAGTCACAGATGCCAGTTTGAACATTTCTCTGGGGCTAATTTCTTAGAAAAGATGGACCAGTTACATATTTGGCTAATTTTATTTAATCTCTAATTTCTGGTAGGTTTGAGCATTTTGAATATCGTGTTGATAATGATAGGCATCCTTGGAGCGCTAGGTGATGGCATTGTTTCAAGGAGAATGAGGAGGAAGGACAGTGAACACAGAGGGAAGAGGGTTTAGGGAAAGAAGTGGCAGAAAGAGTGGGCTGATAGCTGCTGCAGGCTTCAAATACCTTTCCAACTGATCTACAGGGAATTGTGCTGAAGAATTGTTTGTTTCCTGTTCCACTGTAAATGTGGTTTGTATTACACTCCCTATTTGTGTTTTGTTGTGCTTTATTATTTTTTTTACCTGAAATTGCAATACCACTACAGAGGCTTGAGAATTAGTGATTTCTTCCTTGTAACTTATTTTGTAAATGGCTTTTAGCAGAGTTTGATTTTAGATGTTGTCTTGTTTCATTATTCTCAATGTTATGTGAATGTCTTTAAGCCCGCTTGCAACTTCTGTCACTGTGATGCCACCGAGGGGGAAGAAATGCTTTAGTGTTATTTCTTTAGAATCACTGTGCAGGCTGTATATAGGTCAGCAACCTGCCATCAGGAGATTCATTTTTTAAAAAAATCTTAATATCTAATCCCATGAAAATATATAGATAGGCTGTGACAGTCTAATAGTTGTTAGGATTCAGGTTTACTCTTATCTTAAAAGAAATGCAGGAAAAAAGTATTTGCGCGATATATCAAACAAATACTTGTAACTGAGAATCTCAGGACAGACACACAGAGGACCACCAGGCTCTTTCCCCTTTTTCCTCTGATATCATCAGTGTTACAAAAGAGCTAATGTTTCGCAGTCAATAATTTTAGACTTTAAGTCTTTCAGAGTTCATATATTTGGGGATTTAAATTAGCCCTTAGTACTTCAAATAATAACTCTCAAGTGACATAGGGTAAAGTTAAATGTGGTAAAGTTTATTGATTATAACAATAAGATTTTGAACTCTGTGTATTTATAAAATGTTTATAATCTATTCAGGAAGTCATCATAGTCCTTACAAAAAGTAAGTATCTGCATATCAGGAAACACAGAGGACTAGTCACAAAACTGAAAGAGCTACTTGTATAAAATAATTATATTTTGAAGTATGAAGTGATCTACTAAAAAGCTGTTCATGGAATTTTCAGAAAACTTCACTTGTCGGAGGTTTTGAACATTTTAGCATCTGTAATAAACTATTTGGCACATTTATTGAATCATCTAACGCATGCAGATACTACTGCATTTTTGTTCAGCAAAACAGATTTATTCTTCTGAAGAACCGTTCTTAAGGGTTGGGGCTTGAAAATGGTTTGAGAATTAGGTGACTGCACTTCAACTTCTAGAGACTTTCCTTTCTGCAGTGCTGAAGATTTAGGAGTTAGGTTCCAAACTACAGTCTTTTATTAACAGATGTATTTATGTCACAATACCATATTCTGATTAGAATATTTAACATTCACATTGCTGATATTTGGGTCTTTCCATTCCATGTGGCCTCAAGTCCACACTCAGTTGTCTTCAAATTCTTCTTCCGTATTTCTTCAAGAAAGCTGCACGTGTTAATCAGGGCATTTTATTCAAGAGTAAGTTAAAAGGGACACCATGCCTATAACATTTTATTTGGGAGAGTATCCTGTTTAAAGGTGGCCCACTCCCAAATGGGGATGAAGAGTGGGCTGCAAACACCTGAGAAATCAGGGGTGGGAGCAGTGTAGATGATGGTGTGATTTCAGACTCCACCGAAAAAATGCAGGCTCTGGCATCCTCCAGGGACCCAGAGCTGTGCTTTCCTGGAGACCAAATTACACTCCTCTGAAGAGAGGGCACATCGAGGTAATTGGTAGGACCGAGTGGGGAGAGTTGAATTCCAGCTGCTTCCATTGTAGCTGACCTGAAAATGAATAGGGATGTTAAGAGTGGAGGCTAACATTTGACTTGGGTCTTTCACCTTCACAAACCTAAGGGTGAGAATTACAGAGTCCTGAATGACTGCACCGATAATGATCCTATTCAAGGGGGAATTGCTATGTTAGGGGAAAAAAAAACCTCTCACACCATTTTAAAAATACTTGATGCATTTACCAACCACAGTCCTGTTACTGTAGCCTCAAGAAAGTTTATCCACAGGATGGAAACACTCCTTGTTTTTATTGCCTGCGTCTTGGGTTCTCACCTCTTTGGGTACCATTTGTTAATGCCCATAATGAAAGACATTTGGAGGGTCCTGGAATCTCATCTCCAAGAAAGGAAGCAAAAAGTGGAGTGTCTGCACTCCTCTTTCCCCAGAATGTGTGCTCTTCTTTTTCTTTTTTTTAAGGAGAATGATGCTGTATTACTCAATAGCTTTTCTCACGAATAAAACAAATTAAATTGATGTTACATGCATATTTAAACCCCATCCAGTTAAGTACTGACATGATTAAAATAATCAAATGTATTACTTAAAAAATTAAAAAGGATAAATTCTGTACCCCATTATTTTATTGACTTTTAAATATAAATTGCAGAAATGTTTACATTCCTGACGGCAGTATTAAGCTAAACTGACAAATCAGAGGAAGAAAAGTTGATTGCCCAGCACATTATTATTTCTGCACCTGTTATTACAATTCAGAAGTGGAGTCTCCGCACACAGGAGCCGGATGGATGCTGTGTTCTCAGGCCTCCTTTGTGTGATGTGGGGGTTGGGATAAATGTTTAACAAGTGTAGTTTCACTTTGCAGTGCCTTTTTGTGAGTTGATGTGATTAAAAGACTACAATGTTTTTCATGTAGCTTTGAAATTAATATGCAAATAATAGGGGATGGCCGCGCTCTTCTGTACTAACTGCACTAAGCCTCCCTAAGCAGAGTGGCGGAGGGTGGCGGTGCGGGTATCAGCTTTTTAGTAGACGTTGTTTAAGTATGTGCTTAGTCACTCAGTCCTGTCCAACTCTCTGCGACTCCATGGACTTTAGCCCGCCAGGCCCCTCTGTCCATGGGGATTCTCCAGGCAAGAACACTGAAGTAGGTTGCCATGCCCTGCTCCCAACCCAGGGATTGAACCCAGGTCTCCCACGTTGCAGGCAGATTCTTTACCTTCTGAGCCACCTGGGGAGCCCTGTTTATAAGTAGTGCCAACTTCTCATCTCTGCCTTGTGAATCTGTAAGGGAAAAGAAGGGAAGAAGAGGGGCATATCAAATTAATTTAGGTAGGGTTGCAGATCTGAGCCGAAAATCCTTGAGAATTTTCTTTTCTTGTTATGTATTGGCCAGGAGCTTGGTAGACGGAGTCAGTGTTTCAAACCAGTAAGTTACCTACCATTGTCAGTGGTTTGGTTTGAAGTGTGTGTTTTTCTTTAGTTTATTTCCTCCTCATCTTCATCATGCAGATGATTCTGGGTGGCAGTGATTGTTGGTGAATATGATTCTAGAATTTTTTGGGTGTTCATTGTCCACAATTAACTTCACAGAGAGAAACCTAAACTTTCTGAGGCCAGTGGGATAAATAATGCCCTATTCTATTTTTTTTTTTTTCTTTTTTAGGTTGTTTGAGAATGTCGTTATGTTCCTAGAAGTGTAATAACATTAGATTTGGACTGAGATAGTTTGAGTTTGTAAAGAAGCAGTTAAAATGCCATTATTTCCTCCTGGAAGATACTAATCAGCACTGTTCATATGAGTTTAGATTTTGTCCTGTGCAATAATTTAAATTCCTAGGTTTTAATAACACTTAATGTGTAGCATGGATCCCACTTTAATCTCCCCCCTGGCTTCACAGCAAAATGTTTACATGAGTGAACTCTCAATTTTTATATCAGCTATTTAACTTCTGTCTTTCCAGAGTTAATACTGTTTCCATAATTAAGCATATTCAACAGTTAGTTCCATCAGAGTATATGTTTAAGATGCTGTTCTTTTCTTTTTTCAAAACCATCTGTTGGCTAGGTCAGCAGAGAAATGGGGGCCTGGTTTTATTTTAAGGCAAGTAAGTTATTACTCTACTATTGTATTAGACATTAAGCTTCAGAGAGAGTAAAAGATAAAATTCCATATTTTCAGTTTGTTACATTTGCAGCAGAAATATGTGTGCCCAAATTGGTTATTTTCAACTCATGACAGCTGTGATATTTAAAATGATCACAGCTGTTGTGACTTAAAATTGATTTTTCTATTAACACCTGAGAAAAAGACCTGTGCCATATTAGAAACTTAAATAAGGTAACTGTAAAATTAGATATGTTGATGTGAATCTGGTAATCGTCCTTCCCAGAGGTTGCAAAGTACAGCAAACCTCTTGCATGCTTGCAGGGAATGAGCTGAAACTGCTCGAAATAGATGCATGATTGTTAAATGCATTTACCTTTTAAAGAATTCATGTAATAGCAGATCTTCTTGGCCCAACTTCCAGTGCTGTCACACATTTTTTCAGGATCCCTTGACAGGTCTATTTTAACGTGATTTAGAAAGAGATGGTGTGTCCTACATGTGTTTGGTTGAGCTATTTTGATGTTGACCTTCTCAGGACACTCAGTGTTGGAATCTTGAATGTGTTAGGAGGTCAGTCACCTATTTAACAATAACCTAGGCAAGTTTAGATATTGGGATAGTGTCATATTTTGAAGTAGATGATATGGTGTATAGAATACACAGCTGGCCCAATGTGGAATTATTTATAGATAATCATGCCTTCACAGATGCATTGCCAATAGCGAGCTATGTAGATTAAACTCCTTGGCTGGTCCTAGGCTTTTTACCTGTGTAACTCAATCAGAATTGAAAGCATGACAGCCTTTATGATGATAAATGTATGGCCAGATCAGAGAAAGGATGGATGGATGGGTGGATAGATGGATAGATGACATAACTAGACAGTAATAGATAATTCCAATTATTGTATTACTCAACTTGCTTAGTCGTCAAAAATTTACGTACACTGTATTATTTTGATTGTTGTTTAGAATACATTTGTGGAAAATAATAAACATTTCCCATCACATAATCAAATCACAGTACAGATGGTTCCAAAAGTTCTAGAATGAGCATAGGTTATTTGTTTCCCAGGAATAAGCTAGGACTGATGCACACCACAAGATCAAAAGATAAAAATGTCACTTACGAAGTGATCAGGAATACAAGTGGTTATTTTCTTGTTTGACTGAAGGAAGATACTTCTACCGAGGACCATTGTTTCTGTGAAGATTTATGAAAAGGGAAGTGGATATTCAACATACTCTGATTGCAGATAGATATCTTTGGGGACCGTGGCACGCCCCCCCAGGGGACACAGGGCAGTGTCTGGAAGATGCGTGATTGTCCCCCCAGCAGGAGTGGAGTGCGGGTTTGCACCCACCGTTTAGTGGGGACAGCCAGTGACGCTGTCCATCACCATGGAGTGCAGAGGGCAGCCCCCTGCTCATGCCGAGGTTGAGAAGTCCTGCTTCACAAGTAGTGCATCTGGACCTGAGTAATCAATCCTCGACATGGTGAACCACCTTACAAATGATGGTAGCCTCCTTTTCTTTTTTCCTCACTCTGTTTCTTTCCTTTCCTTTTTCTTCTTCTCTTTTACTTTTCTTCACAAACAATTCTCTCTTCTCTAGAATAACACACTACAGTATTACCCAGGTATTTTCATCATGTACCATGAAAATGTGAGATTTTATTTCTGATGTTGTAAATATAGTACATTATTTGCGAATCAACTGGAATGGCTTCCAAACAACTGTTAAGATATGTTGAGTCAATAAGGTACGTTTCTCCATACCCTGAACATATATTGATGTCTTACTTTTCAAAATACCTTGAATTCTCTCTTAGTATAACTGTTGGTTTATTGGAATCATCCATAAGGAAAACATTTTTACCATTATTTTTTTTCTGCAGAACATAAAAAGGAAATAAGTAAGCGTAAAGAAACTAATAAAGTTGCATATTTTTGGCAATAAGGATATTTTTGCATCATTAACCAGGTCCTCTGGACCAAGAAAAGTTTAAAGTTGAAAACCAACATTAAAGACTTTCTGTTCAGCTTTCTCAATAGCACAGCTTCTTTCTCCACCCACAACTGGGGATCTCTCTTCCTGCCACTGCTGTGCTTCCATCAGTGTTGGATAACTCTTGGCAGTGATTTGGAAGTGATTTTAAAACCTTGATTGCCTTCCTTAGCATCCTGGGGAGGAAGATGGCAGTATCTGGTGGCAGAGTCTTACACCTGCCAACTTGTGGAACCCAGAAGCACACCTCATGTCTTAGATGCCAAAGTGTGGAGAGACCTGCCAAGTCTGACAGTAACTGTGGCTGCGCTTCAGTCTCCTCCCTATGCCATGCAAGGTTCTCCAGGGCTCCAGGAAGTAGAGATGGCAGCCATCGGGGTGGCAGCTCTGACTGGAAGTCTGTCTTTGGTGTAGGGTGTGCTCTCAGTTGGGCTTCCCTGGTGACTCAGTGGTAAAGAATCCACCGGCCAATTCAGGAGACTTGGGTTCAATCCCTGGGTTGGGAAGATCCCCTGGAGAAGGAAGTGGCAACCCACTGCAGTGTTCTTGCCTGGGAAACTCCATGGACAGAGGAGCCTGGCGGGCTGCAGTCCATGGTGTCGCAAAAGAGTTGGACACAACTTAGTGACTAAACAACAGAGAACGACGACAACAACATGCTTCCAATGATTGCCCAGCCCGTTGGCTGTTCCATTTCAATTATACCTCACACGTATCCTCAGACTCTGCACTGAGAATCTTCCTATGCCCTAACTAGCTTAGTGCAGCACAGTTCTGTAAAATCACATTGATGCCTTTGGGTTTTACTGTGTCGGTCAGAACTGAAGCGGTTTTATGAGATGACCCTAAGTTTACATTTATTTTGGTGGGGTTTCCACTTTTTATTGCATAGAGTTGACTGTGTTCAAAGTGAACAGTGGAAAAGAAAATGTGTAAATATGTTTATGTGTATGTCAGGCAAGAAATAAAGATGAGCATTTTTGATGATCATTTCATTGATTTGGGTATTTCTGTTTCGGGTAGATAGTAATTTTTTTAATTGCAAATTTGCATTAAGTTAGAGCTCTCTGAAAAAGCATGGTCCTTGCTTTTACTTTTGATCAATCATCAATTATCTGTGTTGGACTCTCAGTAACATTCTTCTGTTCAAGTTTCACTCTCTGAATATTCTTAGAATTACAACTTGCTTATACATTGTTTTTGAAATGTTATTCAGAGAGCCTGCTTTTGTGGTATTTGTCAGATATGTATGGAGTCTAAAAATCAGTCTTACTGTGAATTTCTGTAATTACTAGGGAAGTGGTTTATAGCTAAAATAAAGCTTTCAGTAAATACTTCATTGTAGCAATAATTAATATTTAATAAAGCACACATGCAGGCCTCAGTTCTTTCTGATTGCTTTCTCAAAGAATTTAATCCTAACTGCATTTCAGTAACGTAAATGGTCCAAATGTTGTTGTTAACCCATTTTGCGGTCTGGGTAGACAAGTCAGTTCCTCAGTGACACTGGCCGCATTTCATGTGCTTGGAAGTCGCATGTGGTGGTTAGTGGCTGTTGTTTTGGACAGCACAGATATAGAACAATTGCATCGTTAAAGAAGGTTTCTTTGGACATTGCTGGTCTGGGAAATGATAGTGTGACAGGATTAACTCACTTGCTCAAGATCATATGGATTATAACAGAATGAGAGGCACCGTGGCTGTGTGTCTCAGTGCTTTTATGAATCTTCATAGCTTTATGTTCAGCACACATCTGAAGTTGTTGGTGGTAGGATGACCATCTTCATTGAGTGTGCACATTCAGAACTGTATGGACTCCCCTTCAGTTATGTCCATGTGTAGCAGTGGGCTAGCCCTACGGTGTTGTGGGCACAGGGAATGAGGGTTTGTGACTAATACCTATACTATATTCATAGATGAGATGATTGCAGATTGTCCCATCCTCCTCTTGTTGGAAGCACCAGGAGCCTATATAGTGGCGCATCCTGGCTGATGCTCTGTCCTTGAACTTCTAATGGTATACACAAGCCATCATTCCTCTTGGTAATAATTGTGGTATTAAGAGGCATTTGTGTTCTGTGCACTCTTTCAGCTTGTACCATGTTTAGTTCCTGTTATGCAAATATGGCTTTAAACTTAGAAATTCCAATTTGCATTAATATTTTGGTTTCATATAGCTAGCTATTGCATTTCACAAACAAGTGCATTTTAATGAGTATTGGCAGAATGTAGAAAAAATGTTATTCATTAAATTCTATTGTAGAAAATGCAGTCGTTGGTTGCCAAAATCATTAAGACAAAATATAATGTGTGTTGAGGCCACAGGATATTCCCCTTTGAGAATGTTTGGCCCTTATGACATTCAGTGCTATTCTTACATCCATAGAAGATGGGGTTGTTACTGTAAAATAGAAGCCAGAGTACCACTGACATTTGGGTTTATTTTTAAAATGTAAACATACTTTTTTTTTTTTTTTGCCATAAGACCATAGGGAATTCACCTCTGAGTTAATGTGAAGAACTTTAAAAGTCATAAACACCAAGTTGTAAAGTAGTGTCTTACATTTTGATGTTTACCCCTAAAATAGGTTTTTTGCAGTTTTATTATTATTATTTTCCTTCCTGAGATTTTTATAAAAATTCAGAATGGAAGGCATAAAATTTTGTGATAGGCAATATATGGGAAAAATAAAAATTTTGCAACTGGATTTTCAAAAACGAACTATTTTAATACATGGACTTTTAAATGCTGCTGTCATGTTGTCATAGCTTGTGGTCCCTAATTATAATGAGCTTTTTTGGTGGTGTTATGGCAGTTGTTTTTTTTCCTCCCCAGTCTTCAACTCACTTTTCCCAGAAGGAGAGTTCCAAGCCTTTGAAAATTCTCATGATTTTGCAAATCCACTCTATTTTTGTCTAGAATACAGGAAAGTTAAAACTGTGGCTGGTATGATGCCATGTTTTGAATCCAATTTTAAAGCAACCCTTTGCAACCCGGGGAGTGGAGCTGACATCTTTGTATCTGTAATGAAGATAATTATACCTGCAAGGTGACATCACTCTCGAAGTAACAAATGCAGTTGGAAACGGAGCCTCGGGTCCTCTCTGAATTCTGTAGACCACTTTTGGCATTTAACACTAAACTCCTCTTTCATGCTTGTCCTTTGAGAAGTTGCTTTCAGATGAATTTACTAAAGCTGACTGACACAGGGTTAAATTAATTCTTTTCTTTATTACTCAAAGTGATACAGACCTTTCTTGGACTAATGTAGCTTAATTAGTGGTCAATTAAAACTGAACATTGCTGAATTGAAGTTCTTTGATCAAACTCCCTGGCATGAGTTCTCTTTCTTTAACTAGCCACCATCTTGAATTCATTTGGAATCAGTAGTATAAACAAGTTTAAAACTGGTTCTTTTATAAGAAAGTCAGCAGGCTTGTATAGCTGTGGTTTCTTTTTTTACTTCTGTAGGCGGCAATTCAAAGGCATGCTAAATGAAAACAGTACTACACCCTGAAAAAAATACATTTTTAAAAGTAACACTAAGTAGTCAGAAAACAGTCAATACCGCCACCTCTTTATTCTAGACAGAAGATAAATTTCCCAATTTCAGTGGTTAATTTTGTCATTATGAAGAGGACTTAAAGAAAGCTCCCGGTCCTCACAAAGTCCACAGTGAAACAAACAACAAGCAAAAATCAAGCTGTGACTTGGGAGGAAGATGGTTCGGGCACCATTACAACATATATGCAGAGATTTGACCTAAATTTATTCTCTGTTTCCGGCAGGAATGTATTTCCTCTCTTTGCCTTTGGAGTGGAGAATCAGATACTTTCATCCCTTACCTGTTGACTTCAACATTTCTTTGCTGGAGCACTGTTGTATCAATGAGAACTGGTGGTGCAGTGGTATTTCCTACTGATTGCTAGGTTGAAACACACGTTGCTTTTCTTAGCATTTGGGTGCAGTTTTAAAAAAAGGAAAGAGGGATGTGGGGGAGCCAGGAATTGGGACAGGAGAGCATCACTGAATATTTGTAAGTAGATCAGCCTCTCCGGCAGGCTACGGTCCATAGGGTCGCAGAGTCAAACACAACTGAAGCGACTAAGCACACACGCACATGTCTTAATGTTTAACGTGCCTGTGCTGTTCTAGTCGAAACATAGATCGATACCATTCCCTAATCCCAGTTGTGGAAAGCCTCAGAGCCTAAAAATAACAGAGCTGGCATTCCATCAGTGCTATATATTTTAAAGTATTAATTAAAACTGGCACTTCTGTGCTGGAAATAAAAGTAATAGATTAGGTTTAAATAGAGCATTTGAGCAGTCTGGAATGGCTTCTTTTAAGTTCTGAGGTTTTCACAGAGGAGAAAAGTACAAGGGAGTTTTGGAAGTGGCCATGTCATGTTTTTCCCCATAAATGACAAAATTCTTATAGTTCGCATTATTTATATCCCAAAATTACAGTTATAACCAATAATTAAGATAAAGATTTCATCACTTGACAGAAAGAGGAATTGTTTTGAGTGCTTGTGCCTTTCAGCCCTCTCTGTGCTCTCTCCCTGAAGGGCTGATTAGAATGTAATAATTGGGGATGATAGCAGGAGGAAAAGGACAATTCCATTTAATTAAAGATAATTTATTTTACTTTAAATCTGTGATGTCCCACATGAATAAGAGTAGATTTAGCAGATAGATTTATTAATGGGTACTGACATCGCGGTTGACACAGAAAGCAAACATTTTCTTTCCGTGTTGTTTTTATTGTGTCTTTGCACCTGATAGTGGCTGTCATCCGATTTACAGAGCTGTAGACTTCTCCCCCAAATATGCAATTATTGGTTTATCACGGAAACCCGCTTGAGCCTCTTCTGAGTTAAAAAAACGAGGCCAGGAGCTTGAAAAGCTGCTGAGATTCTCAGGACTCCCATTGGAAATGCCATCTCCTCCAGTGACATTTTCTTGACTGATCTTTGAAATAATCTGGTTCCCAGATTCCAGGGTAACTTCAGCATTTTGAATGAAGAGTATTAAATTTTTGTTGGTCTGGGCAAGGTGCTTGCATGAATATTCCTTTAAGAGAACAGATAGCTTGCGCACCGTAGATATGAAAAGTGTCACGAAGTGGTCATTTGCACTGCGTAGGTTCACTTGTGAGACACGATACTGTGGGGAAGGTGAGGTCCTTGTGTCATATTTTTATTGTTGTCTCATGCATTGCAAACAGATCCTGGAAATTAGGGAAATGTTTTAAAGTTAGAAAGTGGATTCTAACAATGCATGACATTTTTTTTCACATTGTCTTCTCTGCCTGTGATGGTGTTGTAAATGGAATACCTCTAGCAACATTGTGTTCGTAATTCGGTAAATTCTAAAGTGCTTTAGGCTTCAAGGAAACTGTATTCTGTTTTTCCAATTTTTATTTGACCTTTTGTGTTGTTATATTTATCCCTTTTACCCTCATATCACATTCCTGTATTTTTATTTATGTTTTCTCTCTTTCAGTCGTTTCTGTACCCCTGCCTGGTACGTTTCATGCATTTTCTCTCTAAATGAAATCCAGATCCCTTGGCCACTTCTTTCTCCCTGGGCGTCTGTCTGTTCAGAGTTTCCTCCATTCACATCAGCCCTCTGGTTTTTCTTATGTTCGTTTCTTTTTCTGCCTGTTGCTCCCGTTTTCCGTACAGTTCCTTGATGCTGGCTTCCTTGTCTTACCTCTTCAGATTTCAGCACTGTGTCTTTCTAGCTTGATTTCAAAAATGAGTTCTATCATAATTATGTTTTCAAAATGAAGGGAAGGAATGAGATTTTTCGTTCTTGTCTTTTTTGGAGGTGAAGATCATGGTGATTCGAATCTTTCTTCAGTTTTAAGCCAGATGGATTTATTTTACCCTGTTCTGCCATTTTACTATTCCAAATGGATGTTAGATCAGGGGTGGTGTTACTAAAGGATTAATATTAAGTCTTGATTGCATTAACCTTCCTTCTCCTCAGCCAAAGCATCTTATTCCTGTTTTTGTCCACATAACTGGTTAGTTTTCATAACCTGATCTCTCCAGCCTTGCTTTACTCTGATTCCCTGTCTCTTTTATCCATCTCTTTTTAAATCATCAGGCATACCTCGCTTTACCTTTTATCTTTTCTTCTTCTATAATTATTATTGAAAGCATGATAGCTTTCCCCAAATTCTGCTAACAGATAATGCCAGGAAAGAGGAAATTTGCATGTAATGTTTTTTTGTTGAGCATTGGGGAATTCTACTTGCATTTTGAAATTCTACAACTTTTTCCCCCAACTTGTATAGTCATGATTCTGAGTAATGGGGAGAGGACGGCCAATGTTCAAGATTGATCTTTAATTAAAGGTAAAAACCCTACATATCCATATCCGTGAGGGAGAATGGTCCTAGATTTGCAGCAGGCAAATTCAGTTGTCTTGTTGGCTTGTAGACAGACTGGTTCAGGGCTCTGTGTGTGTGTGTGTCTGTCTACTAGAAGCTGGGCAGGGTAGAGGGCAATCTATGTGGCTCGCCACTGTTACTTTCAGTGCCTCCTGCTGGCCTGGAAAGAAAAAGGTACTTGGCTCACACTGAAGACCAGTCCTTCCTGACCCAGGCTCGGTGGGGGGGAGCGGAATGGTTCCTCTCTCCTGTCTCGTTTTCAAGTTGTTTTCCTTCTTTTCTCTCTGCTCCGTTTTTCTCCAGCAGTAATTTCACTTGTCGTTTCCGGACACCTTCAGCCTCTGACTCTCCCTGTCCTCCTCCGCTTCCCTGCTCTCAAAGAATCCCATTCCATGGGATCCCATCCCTCTGCACAGCAGTCATCTAGATGAGATGCTCTGGTCAGCCCGCCTCTCCCGAGGACCTTCCGTGTCCTTTGAAAAAGGTCACACATGTTGAAAAATACATACAGGAAAGGACAGCTCCCCTACCCCAAACCAGGAACCCCCCACTTCTATTCTGGAAAGCAGGCTTCCAGGGAGAGCAGCCTGCGGTATTCCCAGGAGGTGACAGGAACTGGGAGTGGCCGGGGGAGGCTGCTGAACGGGGTCCAGATGCAGCCCCAGCCTGGGGGAAGCCTGGTGCTTGGTCATCCGGGTGGCAGGCCCACCTCCCCTGCTCCGTGCCCTCCTCCCAGCCTCACCCTGGGCCCTCCCACCCCGAGGCGAGCCCCAGGCCTCGCAGCAGATGTCTGCAGGCCTGACTCTCCTGTAACCAGCATGAAGTTCCCTCTCTCCCTCCCGTTCCTCTGTGCTGTGGTCTTGCTTGCTCCTTGTCTGTCAGATTGCACTGATGCTGTCAGCCATGTCTGACCAATCAGCAAACAACACCACAGGATGAAATTTAAACAAGGCAGATGCTCAGATACAGGGTTATGTTGACTGGACCTCCAAGGGAAGGCAGAGGTAAGGTCAGAGTCTCTCCCAGTGGGTCTCCCGAGTCTGCCTGATTGGACACTGCTGAGCCCCACTCTGCTGCTTTGGCTTGTGTGTTGCCCATTTGCTTTGCGCTGCTCCTTTCTCCCCCTGCCACTCACCAGAGCTTTCGTTTTCATCTGCGGCCCCTGTTCCCTTCCTGCCCTTCGTTGATTCGCTGCCTTTGCTCTTGAATCGGTGCTGAGTGGCATCACGAATGATCCTAGGTTGCCTCTAGGCTGAGGGTCCTTGGCGAACGCCACCATGTTCAGGGTTTCCGTGGTCACACTTGGAGGAAGAGAGGTCTGCTGAGAATCTGGGCAAACGGATGGGATTGTTCGGCCTGATGTATTTTCCCTCTGGGACCGTGGAATTTGTCATTGGGCTACAACCAGGGTTTTCTTTCTTACCAAGGAGATGCATGGAATTGTAAATGGAGTTTAAATCATCTTTGGGGTGGGGGTGTTTTAATTAGAAAAGATAGAAATAGGTATGACCTAAATGAGGGTGAATCAGCCTCTTCTTGAGAATTGGGGGAATGAAAAAGAAAGTTGGTAATTGCCCCCCTTTACGGTTGGCGTGGTTGGCTTACAAGGTGAGGCGGCTTTTGCAGAAGAAGCAGGTTCTATCATCTTCCTCTTCTGTTTCAAAGTATTCAGTTGGTCCTTTTTATAACCTAGAGTGTTTACAGGGTTCTGTGTCCCCTAGTCCCATCTGGAAAATATTTAAACTTCATAAGATCTGTAAGACTAAAATATCACATATAATGGGATAGGCAGAAGGAAGGAAAATGAGACCCATTGCGTGTGTTTAGAGTAAGTTAGTTGTTTGTTCAGAAGCGGCTGCTAGGAGAATTGGAACAAATAGCTCGTGTGCGGTGACTGGTGGGGTCCAGGGCTGTACATTTCACCACAGAATGAGCCTCGGTTTGTAAAACTGACATTCTGTTGTGACTTCTAAATCCAAACAAATCTCTGCAAATTTCTGCCCGATCGAGTTAATAAGAAAATATATACATGCAGAGGCGACAGCCGTACGCTACTTGCAGTTCTGTCAATGTTGGTGGAAATAAGAGACATTTTTTTGGACCTACTGTATTACATTCAACCAGCAATTGCCAGGACCTCCAGCTCAGCAGGTTTTCTGGATTTTTTTTCTCCCCCTTCGATGAGAACAATGGGATGCAAAAAAAAAAAAAAAGCTTTGGAAAAGGAGCTGGGCAGATTTCTTCTAATTGCCTGGTAATTGGGAAGTGGTTTTCCTTTCTCACTATCTTCCTTGCAGGATGAGAGCAAGGCAGATGTGGCGTTGTGGGAACAGCCTCCTCCAGGCCGGATGTGCGCTGGGACCGGGGAGGTGGGTCCCTGCTCGCAGGCCTGTGATCTGCCTCACACCTGTGCCCATTTCATCTCCCTGATCTATGACCTGGTATTAACCCGGAGCGACCTTTCACCTTGGCCTGTTCTCTGGGCCCAGCCCTTGGCTGGCCGACCCACGTTTCCCCGAGATTTACAGGTGGTTACTGGAGGCGCCGTACACTTGTTTTTCGTGGTGCACAGTGCACTTAGCAGCCCGGCAAGACCTGCAATTTCATCCCTCTCAAGGGGCCGACCAGGGGTTGGGGGGGGGGGTGCAGCAGAGAGGTTGCCGTTTGCATGTGCTTTTCTATTTTGTGGCTCATCTGGTATCAATTACCATTTGATGGCAACGCCAGGCCCGAGGCCCTTTGCATGTTTGTCCTGTGAGAAAGATCTGGAAGAACCGACATATGGTTTTGATTGCAGCAATTGCAGGTTGATAGAATGAATGCAGGGGTGAGGTGGGTGGGTTTCCCTTCCGGCCCTTTCCACTCTGGGTTGCTAATGTGCTTCACTTGTGGAACTGGTCTTTTCATCATCCAGCCCCTCCCCACTTTCCCCTCTCTCTCCCCCCTCCCCACCTCCCTACCACTTTGCATTCCTGGCCCCTGCCTCCTCTGTACTTCCCTGTCCACGCTAGAAACATGTGGCCCACATTAAGGACCTTCAATTAAAACAAACAACAACAACAACAAAGATTGTCGTCCCGCCGCGCCCCCGCCCCCCCACTTCTGTTAAAATCCCAGAGCAGATCAGCCTGTGGAGGTGATCAGAATTCTACTAAAGTTCAAAACCAAAGGGGTGGTGGGGAGTGGGTTCCCTCCAGAAGCTCTGGACATGTTTTCAAATGGCTGTTAGTTCAGGTCATTAAACACAGAAATGACGCTGAAAAATGGTCGTGATCGCGATTACTGTGTGTGAGTATGTTTCATCGAGGACAACTCTTTGAATCTGTCTTGAGCGTCTGTCACATAGGGGCAGGAATTCTTTGAGGTTCTATCTTCCTGTCCATCTCAGGCCATAAAATGGAAGAGCACATGGGCGTGTGTAGGGTCTGGGTGAGCATCTCCCATCAGAAGGGAGAGGATGGGAGACCCATCTCTCAACAGGCAGTGACTTGTCTCTTACTGAGTGTGCAGCGGTGGGGGGCACCCAGGCAGAGGTTCCTCATTACTGCTGCTCAGCAGGGGTTGCATCTGTGAATTTTCCAAGGGAAGGTCTAGTATTGGGGAACAGAGTGGCAGAGAGGGGAAAAGAACATTAGAGACACTTTTAATGCTACCCATGAAAATGTTTGCTTTCCAAGTAACATTTTTCTATAATGCTCTCAAATTCACATGTCTCATAATCTGTTCTGCAGATGGGTAGTCCATGAGGCTGTGACTTTTTCACTTCAGCTATTGCATGTCGAAATATTACTCACAATTAGGACTTTATGTAGTTTAAAAAGAGAATGTGGTATCTCATGAGTGTATGCAGTAATGTCTTCCGTCCTTTAATCTGAAAACCAACACAGCAGGACCGGTCAGATCAAAACATGTCCTCCCCAAAAGGTTTTAAAACGTAAGATGAATTGTTAGTTCTGACGGCTGGCTATTGAAACCTAATTATAGTACTTGACTTCTTCATATTTATTTCTGTGTGAGAGTTGATCTCCTTGGAAAGGTAGTAAAAAGTAAAAATTTAAATTTGTAGATTTAAATTGTGGAGAGATGTCTGTATGATACACCTTGTTGAGGAAACGGACCATATTTTTTACAGTGGTGTTGACTGTTTCTTAAGATACGTGCCTGAGGTTGCTTTATTCCCCCTCTGCCCAAGCTTTCTCTCTATAGTATAGAAATTGACTTGCTAAAGGATTCTAGTTTATTTTTATGGTCTTGATAATGATTATATTTTGTTATTTGCTAATCTTTCTACAGTTTAATAACATTTTGTCCTCTGAGCTGTGTTTGGATTCACAGCAACTAGTGGTTGATGGACTTGCTCTCGCCCCATGTTTGGTAGTGGGTGTTTAGTTATTTGATTGATATTTACTGGACACAGAGGATAACCTTAAATCCCCATTCAGCTTGACAGCTGAAGACTTAGCATTTCTACTTGCTGCTCATGGATGTGTTGAGAAGTCCATTTTGGTGATTTTTTTTTTTTTAAATTTTCTTTCCTGAAATATGTAGACTTGGGGACTCGTAGCAAAATAACGTAGTGTATAGGCTGTGAGCCTGTCTTAGGACATGTTGGGTCACTTAACAGCAGCTGTGCTGGAGAGATATTTGATGTGAGAAGACTTTTTGAATCTTCCAGCTCCAACACAATTCTGGTTTTGAAATGGGAAAATGGAAAAGAGTTTTGGGAGAGAGAGATATCTCAGTTTTGAAAGGTGGTGTAGGTAAAAATCTTTTAGCCCTAGCTCAGACAAACCAACATTTCTAATCTGTTCCCCCAAAGAAAGGACAAAAAGTCTGATGGGAAATGTGGGTTTATATTTTAGAGACACACTGCAGAGGTGTGTGATAGTGTTAGTGTTATATATATGCTTCTTGTCCAGCATCAATTTGGTTTGGAGACTGAAACTTAGGCATATTTGCCGAGAAGGCAGTCTTTACATATATATATATATATATATATATATATACACACACACACATATACATATATATATATATATAAAACTTCTTTTTTTAAAAGATTCCCTGCTATTAAAACCTGGTTCAACCTTCTACAGTATCTTTTAAAATGATTGAGTTTATGTAGACACAATGATGCTAAAAGATAAAAGCCCTCCTACTTGTGCTTAATACATGATATCTTAATATTTATTAAGAAAAAAACCCTGCTCTTTCAAAAGTCTGAATATAGAGAACTTTGAATTAACTCACTCTATAGAAGTCCTAAAAATTACTAGTTTTCTTTTTTTTTAAGTTGCAGTTTACTTACAAAGGGAGAAACATTTATAAAATTATGTTACAGTGCTTTTTAAATGTATGCAAACAATTCTCAGATCATGATTGAATCAGAGTTTCTTTTATAAATTGAGGATAGAGAATGCCGTGATATCCCTGGTGGGGTGAAAGCTTGTGCTCATTTTCTGAGGGTTCTCCTGGAAAGGCGATTACGACGTTCCTCTCTCTAGATGCTGACGCGTCCTACCCCCCCACCCCCACCCCAGATACCGTGTTCCAGAAGGCATTCACTTAGTCTTTGAAGAGCTCCTCACCTCTGTTTAGGATCTGTTCATGTTCATTCATTGCAAACATGCACTTTTATGTCCACAAGGAAGACATTAGTACCATCAAGAAGGGCAATGTCAGTTAGGACCTGGAAAATACAGAGTTGGCAGATTGTAAGAATTGTCCTCAGACTTGACGCCATCTACCTTTTGAACGAAATTTGAATCTTTGAGGTTCAAAATATTGGGGCTTCTGATGAGCTCTTTTTTCTTTTTTTCTATTTGCAAATCATGATTCCTGATCCTGAGGAGGAAAAAAAAACCTCAAAGGCAAAGCTCAACAGTCTTCCTGGACATCAAATAGTTCATACAAAACAACATTCTGATGACTTGCATGTAAATAAATCAGAAACATATGAATTAAATTGCTCTCGGAATACATATGGGTTGAAAAATAGAGAGAAGTGCTGAGAAAATGTGTTTCGGGTTTTGCTGAGCCCGTGACATTTGAAAAAATAGTATCAGACACTGAACAAGCACAGGGCGTGGCTTGGCTTCCCCGCTCCTGATAGTAGCCTCCCAGTCCAGTGGCGAATCAGTTTACCATGTGCCTAAGTGTGAGCCACCTTTGGTGTGTTCCTTCACACTCAATTACTTGCAGTTAAAAAAAAAATTTTTTTGTTTTTCAATGAGAAGCTCAAAAATAGCGTCACATTTCAAGGAAATGCAAATCTCAGCATTTTCTGACCCGGTTGGTTCACGTCAAGCTATTTTAGAAAATACCGCAGATCACCTTAGGAACAGTCATACTGGGACGGCCCTCTCTGGTGTGACTGGAGAGGAACAGACGGAGAGCATCATTATGAAGAAACTGGTCCAGAAATGGATGCTGCCTGTTAGAGCGCTGAACCACCGCAGGTAAAACCTCATGAAGAAAAGCAGTTCCCTCCCTCGCTGTGGCTTGATGATGGGAACCCCGGCCGCTGCCCCCCCCCCCCATACGCCAGCAAGCTGAGATCATGGCCTATTCTCCCGGTCTTCCTCACGGCGGAGGTCTGTAACCTTGTAGGCAGTGGAAGTCTGCCTTCTCTTTCCCACATGGCACTTGAGATGGCACGTGTTAGGGACGCAATAAGTCCTGGAACAGGTGCAGGGTCCTGAGAGCCTCTGTGTCCCCTCTGCAGGATATCACGTCCCTTGGCACCTGGTTTGAAGTACAGGAGCAGAGCGTATGGGAATTTAGGGGACAAAGTCAGAGCCTTCCGGCTTCCCCAGAGTCAGTCATTGACAAGCACTTGGACGGAACCCTCTGTCCTTGCACCAACACGTCACCTGACATTATCAGTTTGAAATTACAGAGAGGTGGCAGATTTCATCTTTTCTACATAGGAAAGTGTTATTTTGATGGTCAAGAAAACAGTTTAGTGTTCTTTTCCTAGCTCCTTCACTCAAATGGTGGTAAGAAGCTTGGATGCTTGCTCTTGAGTCAAGTGCTGAATTACGGCTCTGAGCAAGATGCATGTGGGGCAGACAGAACCGACAGCTACACTTGGTCTGATAAGGCATTCGGGGGGGAACACCTGCCTGCAAAAGGTAGACACAAGGGGGGTGTCTGTCTCACATTTGGCCTGGAGGAAGTGAGGTCCACCAGTGAATGGGAATCAGCAGGCAAGATGCAAGGGTAACACGTACTGTGATCCAAAAGTAGTGCAGGGTGCCTGGGGTCATAGGACAAGATGATAATGGTGAGAGATGGGACCGAAAAGATGAACAGCGAGTAGATCATACATTGCCTTGTGCACCCCATTAAGGAGTTTCGCTTTTATCATGATGTAATGAGGAGCCCTTCAAATGGGTATGCCCAAGGTGTAACTGAAGTTAGAAGTCCAGAAGGACTGGAGGAACACCAGGAAGACATACCGCAGAAGCCAAGGAGAGCAGATTTGACTGAAAGGAAGAAATTGTCAACAGTGTCAGATGTTACCGAGAGTGAAAGTGACCTTTGGCCGTGGCATCCAGGAGTTTTTGAGCTGTTCCGTTGGAGTAGTGGGTGTGGAAAGAAGACAGACAGATGGGGAAAGGGGGTGGCAAGGTGCTCTTCCACCGCCATTGTCATCGTCATGCTCATCATCGACGGAGAATGTGCATCTTCCAGTCAGAGAGACTAGTGGAAAGAAGGAGCCACATACGTCCCAGGCACTTGGAACATATTTGGGAAAATAGACCATAAGTATAAAACAGAAGATAGCAACACAAGTTAGAAAACCTGTAAAGGGTAAAATGAGCGAGACAGACCAATCAAATGAAGGAGGATCTGGAAAGACCCATGAAAAAATAGGAGGAATTAGATGAAAGGAGAGAGTTGTTTAAGGGGTTTGTGTTCTGTGTTATGTATCCTTATCCCAGTTCAGCTTGGTCTTGCATTCCCATTGGATGGAAATAGTAGAAAATACCATCAAAGCTGATGCGTGGTCCTAACCTGCCTTGACTTCTATTTGAATTTCTCAGTCTTTTTTGGGAAATTAAGGTCATAGACTGATTCTTGTTTGTTGTAGCTTCATGCAATCTTTATTTTAAAAATCTGGACACAGAAATGAAGGAACAGATATCACAAATATAGCATTTCAGAGAAACCCATAAATTCTACATGGATGAGTTCCTTGAGAAATTTTGCACATTCAGAGCTGGACATCTGTGACTCTGAAGCATAGTAGCTTTCACATCTGTGTAATCTCCACATGACATCTTCCTGGTGTGAGGCCAGAGATTCACCTCCATTGTGCCATACCTTAAAGAAGCCATTCATGATTCAGAGAACAGATTTTTTTTCAACAAAGATAGCTGAGATATACTTCTGTAAGGCACCTCAGCGCTAAAAATCTGCTGTGTAAGCTTTGTAGGTGAAGGAAAGAATTGGTCCGCTTTTACTTTGACTGTTGCCCTTGTTTGTGTAATAAATATTAATTGGGCACCTGCTGTAGGCAAGTCATTGCATCAAATGCCCTTTGTCCCTAAGGAGCCCACAGTATTTTAGGGGAGAGAAGACCTGTATAATTGATGAAAATTACAAATTTCTAAAAATTAAGTGCTGGGAGAGTTTAGAAGATGAAATGTCTTTGATTAAAACTTATTGAGTTCTGTCTTTCCACCAAAGTTGTTTGGTTCATACTCCTGTTAATATGATATCACTGGTACACATTCCTATTTGTAGTTTTTTTTTTAAAGAAAGAGCTGAATAGGTTATCCACATATCAATAAGTTTTCCATTAAAGAAAACAAATCTCATCACTGTCAAAAAATATTTTAAGCATCACTAGGGTGCCAAAAGGCTTCCCCAGTGGCTCAGTGGTAAAGATTCTACTTGCAACACAGGAAACATGGGTTCAATCCCTGGGTCGGAAAGAGCCCCTGGAGAAGGAAATGGCAACCCACTTCAGTATTCTTGCCTGGGAAATCCCATGGGCAAAGGAGCCTGGTGGGCTATAAGAGTCGGACACAAAGTAGCAACTAAACAACAACAAGGGTGCTGAAAATGCCATACAAACTAGATACCTGAGGTCTATCCTTTTTCAAGGTGTTTTCTCAGTGCATGATCTGGTTTTATGTGTACCACATCTCTATGTAGCAGCAGATGTCATGATATGTATTTTCCAGATAATTATTATAAGATTGAGACAGAAAGGTTCAATGATTCAGAGAGGCTCCATGACCTACCAGTGGCCAGTTGATGAGTGATAGAATCAAAACTGGAAAGATGGCCTCCTGCTCCCTAGAACACATTGGAGACCCTTATCTACAGCTGATGAGCCCACTTAAGATGTTTTGGTAAAGAGGGAGAATCGTTAAGTTCATTTCCTTGATAGAATGAGGAAGGTTGAATTTGCTAACAAAGAAATTATGAGTGACTTTGGTAAGAGAGCAGTTTTAATAACAGCTACGTTATTTACCTACGTTTTCTGACTAATGTCTGATGTCAAGGCTTACCGCTGAAGAAATATGGCCAATCATTGGTCCTCTCTTCTACCGGAGAACACCTCCCTGCAGATGATTCGGGCTTTCCAAGTGATACTAGTAGTAAAGAAACCCACCTGCCAATGCAGGAGACAAAAGAGACATGGGTTGGATCCCTGAGTCGGGAAGATCCCCTGGAGGAATAAATGGCAACCTACTCCAGTATTCTTGCCTGGAGAATCCCATGGACAGAGGAGCCTGGTGGGCTACAGTCCACAGGGTCACAAAGAGTTGGGCACGACTGAAGCAACTTAGCACGCACACACAGGTGAATCCTGACTAATGTTTTTTTGTGAAGGACACACAAGTTATGGGCCTGCTGCAGTAATTTGTTTTGTTTTGTTTTAATTGAGATGAAATTTACATAATGTAAAATTAACCATTTTACAGTGGGCAATTCATTGGTATTTGGTATAGTCATAGTATTGAACAAGCACTGTATCTGTCTAGTGGCAGAACATTTTCATCAGCCCTAAAGGAAACCCCATACCCATTAAGCAGTTCCTTCCCATCCACCTGCCGCTGTGTTTTATAAATGTTAATCTTATACACAAACTCACATACACGTACATGAGTACATACTGTACACATCTATCTGTCTACCTACCTACCTAGAGACAGGAAAGTTCTTGACAGGGTATCTTATATGTCCTGATGATGTAAGCAAAGAGCTATACATTTAATGGATATTTCTCCACTGGGAAAAGGAAACATCCCTTGCTTCTTTTTAACCTTTCTGTATAGTTCTCTTAAGTTCTCACCAGTTAGTAATTTATCAAAGGAGAAAAAAAAAAGACAAGAATCAATTTTAAGCCTTTTATTATGTAAAATTGCTCTGTTCCTCTTATGAGAGAAACATTTTCTCGTTACTTTTTTCATCATTGAGAATTTTAAACTGTGTTCCTTATCTTAATAGTGAGCAATCATCTGGATTTTACATTTCTGTTTTGAAGATTCAAACTGATTGAACAAAGTAATTTAGTTATCAAAGAAAGGATATTTATTCCTTGGAAGGGAATCAAAGGGGCAATTCTTACTGTAATTTTTATTGTTAAAGAAATGACTGTTGTTTATATTTATTTATACCTTAATTATTCCAGATAAATATTTAAAGTAGCCAGTAGCTGATCTTTAAACCGGTGTCTCTAAAACTGAGAAAAACTAGATCACTTAAAAAAGTGTCTGGAATTTAAATATTAGAGAAAGTCAACTGAATAGTCTTTTAAATGTGCTTAAAGATATTAACTATTTATTGTTGGTCACTTGATCTTCTCTTATCCAGTCTTTAAGGGTTTTTTTTTTTTAATAACCCTATCCTAATGGGATAATTTCCTTTATGTTTCTTTTGCGTAAACATTTTGTGTTAAACTAAACTCACTTTCATACACTTTCTAGTTGATTGTTATATGTCTGAAATCTCTCAGTCAGCTTCTAATGAAAATTCTGACCTCCTATTTTATTTATTTATTATTTATATGTACCAAAGCATCTAGAAGCTCTGCTGTGAGTTAAGTCAGTGAAATATTGCTGGTTGATTTTACCTGAACATTCGCCTTGGGTATGGGGAAGGGCAGGAATCTGAAGGAATAGTATAGAGAGGTGGCTCGGACAGTGAGGTTGACAATTTGCATACTTTCTTTTTCTCATTTCAATCTATGCCACAGAGTCATGCATTTGGTAATTATTTCATGCTTTTGTTTTTAGTTTACTTAGGACCGTATGTTTTGACAGAAAAAAAGATCATTCGTCCTTTTTTCAGCTTTGTGAAAGGGAGAATGGATGGGGTGGTAGTTTTACAGTGTACCATGCCAATGATTTCTGTTCAGAACTTCACCAGATTGGAAACTCACTGTTCGTTGACAATGCTCTTGGTAAGCAGAGGATGAAGGCATCTGTTGGAAGCACCAGCGTTAAGTATGCTGTTTTAAAGCCCAGTCTAGATTTCATCTTTAACTCTACTCAACATCAGTAGATATCTACCAATATGAAAAATTGATCTCCACATTCTTTAGACCATAGGTGGTTTGGAAGGATATTCTTTTTTTTTACTGGAGTATAATTGCTTTACAATATTTTGTTGGCTTCTGCCATACATCAGCATGAATCAGCCACAGGTACACATATGTCCCCTTCCTCCTGAATCCCCCTCCCTTCCCCCACCCCATCCCACCCCTCCAGGTTGGAAGGATATTCTGATGAAGTACTAACAACTCTGACCTGGGATTTACAGTGAAAAACCTAGGTTAAACAACAGAGTCCTAGTGTATAGCATAGGGAACTATAATTAATACACTGTGATAAACTGTAATGGGAAAGAATATGAAAGGAAATGCTGCGGTCCGTGGGGCCGCAAAGAGTTGGGTACGACTAAGTGACTGAACTGAACTGATACACATATGTAACTGAATCACTTTGCTGTACAGCAAAAATTTACAACATTGTAAATCAACTCTACTTCAGTCAAATAAAACTTTTTTTTTTTTTCAAGAGTTAGTATATGAACAGCAACAACAAAAAGACCTAGGTTGTAACCTGTTTCTGCCGCCCCAGAGTCATGTGACTTCTGGAAAGGGAAGTCGCCCTCCCACCTTCTGTCTCCTAACGTAAAAAGGCCTTGAGATGGTTGACCACCTGGGCAGTTAATCTGTCTCAGAGTGATTATTAAATAATGTAATGGATGCAGAAAATCTTTGTAATTTAAAATACCTTGAAAATACCAAATTTTTATGATGATTAAGCATAGAATTTCACCAAGTTGCCTTTCATACAATTAAGTTCAAGGTCAGAGAAGTTTCGTGAATCGTGTTTTTTTGAAATTTCATCTTGTCGGAATATCTGCTGGAATCTTGGCTTCACCATCTTTTCCTTCTTGTTTGGGTCTCTGCTCTTGAAAGTGTGTCTTTCCGCTTTTGTCTGACACAGCTTTCTTCCCAGTCCCTCTTGCTTCTGGGAGGGCGTGTATACTTAGGAATGATGGCCCTTGGGCCCTCTGAGCTGTACAAACACAGCCCTAAAGATACTGGGATTGGAGGACTAGAGATGGCACATTTATTGCCATTAAGTGATCTTTATAATTTGCCATTTATAGTGACCTTTATTGTGTAAGGGCAGGCTGTAAAGTCAGCATTTTTCTCGGGTGCTGCTTTTCCTTCTTCTAGCACCCTCTGTTCCCTCATCCCCTCTCCACTCTCCTCTCTCTTAAAAACTGATTGTTGGGAAAGGATTAGAGACCTCATCACATCAAAGTGAGCCAGGCTCCTCTGTCCATGAGATTCTCCAGGCAAGAATACTGGAGTGGGCTGCCATGCCCTTCTCCAGGGGATCTTCCCTATCCAGGGATCAAACGCGGGTCTTCTGTGTCTCCCACATTGCAGGCAGATTCTTTATTGCTAAGCTATACACCACCACCATGAGGGAAGCCCTGTAATAACTGCTAACAGACTATAAAAACATTTCCCACGATGGGGGATGATTGGAGGTGTGTTGAAAAGTGGATTTGTGACATGGAATTATTTCTAGGAAAGTGGATTTATATCTCTTATAGCATTGCAAAGCATAGCTTTGCAATGGACTAAAGCCCATTGCAGTGGTATTAATTTGTTTACGCCAATAGTGACCAGACTTATTTGAGCTTAGATTCCTTTTTTAAAAACACACCTATTAACATCCAATGAAGGATGTGAGCTCTCAGCTTCAGGCATCAACCTATGGCCTTAGGTTCAAAGAGGGAAGGGTGGGAAATGGACCTCTTAGAACCCTTAAATATGGCTTATTATAGGTAATTGCCTCCATTTTCAGAAGTCAGCTCAGCTCTAAAACAGAGAAGTGAAATGTACTAAAATCTATTTTGGCAGAACCAATGAATGTTTATCTTTCTCTGCGTTATGATATTATTCTCAGTTTGACTTGTATCTTGTATGTGATGCATTCATTCATTCATGTGGGCATTTAGTAACTACTGGGGCCTATTCTGTGCCTGGTACCCCCCCCACACACACACACATACACACACACATATCTGCACATTTTTTTCATAACCTTTTTTTTTTTTACCTGGAGACTAATTGCTTTATGGTATTGTGGAGGCCATGCACCAGCATGAATCAACCATAGGCTGACGTACATATGTCCCCTCCTTCCTGAAACCCCTCCCATGCCATCCTGCCCCTCGGTTGTCACAGAGCACTGAGTTGAGCTCCGTGTGTCACACCACTTGCTGTCTGTTTTACACATGGTAACACATATGTTTTCGTGCTCGTCTCTCAATTTGTCCCACCCTCTCCTTCCCCTCCTGTGTCCGTAAGTCTGTTCTCTATGTCTGCATCTCCACCAATGCCCTGCAGATAGGTTCAGCAGTACCATTCTCCTAGATTCCATACATATGCATTAACGTACAATGTTCATCTTTCTGACTTAACGTCACTCTCCTAATACTTTTTTAAACTTCACTGTTTCTGTGATGGACTACCCTCAGCAGGCCTTCCTCACCTTCAGTGTACAAGAAACAGCAATAATCAACTTTGGAATAAACCCAAAAATTAATTTTCCTGTTTATTGGCGAATTGTATAATGTTTTTTCACCCTGAAAACACGCCATCTTCATTCAGCTGATGAAATTGTGTCATCAGAGGTCACAAAGCTATTTATTGGCAGATGTAACCAACACTGTTTTGATGTTGCAACACCTCTTCATGACCCTGTGTTGGTGTTTAGCCGCTCAGTCGTGTCCGCCTCTTGTGACCCCATAGACTGTAGCCCTCTGTCCATGGGATTCTCCACGCAAGCATACTGGAGCGGGTTGCCATTCCCTTCTCCAGGGATCTTCCTGACCCAGGGATCAAACCCAGGTCTCCTGCATGGCAGGCGGATTCTTTACCTCCTGAGCCACCGGGGGACACGTGACCCTGTAGTTGTCATCTTAAAAAGCGAATAGCTGGTAGCAAAAGAGGAAAACATAACATTGAGATGGGAGCTGATCCGTTAGAAAAAATTGATAGTCACAAATTTGATGTGACAGCTGTAGATAGATAAAATAAATTAGCTAAATCTGCTTATGATTGAAGATAACTACAAATAATAATCTGTAATAATAATGGGCTTCCCTTATAGGTCAGTTGGTAAAGAATCCACCTGCCATGCAGGAGACCCCGGTTCAATTCCTGGGTCGGGAAGATCGGCTGGAGAAGGGAAAGGCTACCCACTCCAGCATTCTGGCCTAGAGAATTCCATGGACTGTATAGTCCGTGGGGTCGCAAAGAGTGGGACATGACTGAGCGACTTTCATGCACTTTCACAAATAATAATAATAATTGACAGAAATAATAAATCGCATTCTTCTTAACATAACCTGTAATTACTAATGAACAGTCAATAAATAAACACTTGAAAACAACTAGGTGTTCAGAACATTTTAAAGAGTTGTGATGGGCTTAACATCCAGTCTTTTGTCTGTGCCGATCCTGAGTCTGGTGAGGAAGCGGATTCCCCTGTGAATACGTAACATAGGAGTATAACCAGAACTAAGCCAGGCTTCACATGGACCAAATTTTATGCAATTAAGTATTTCAAGAGATCTTCAGCCAGGTGTAACTTAATCAGTTTAAGACCTTCTCGGCGAGGGCTAAGGTACTCAGAATGCTGGCAGTGGGCATTCCCGTGATACACCACATTGAAACTAATAGCAAACATTCAGTGTCTGCTCCATCAGTGCCAAGAGCAATGCAGGTGTAAAAATAAAAAGAAATATTTGGAGCCAGAGGCTGGTGCACATCGATGGGACTGTAGTCACACTTCATGTGAATGCTTTTAAGTAATAGTGTGGTGTTTTTTTTTCATCAGTTTAGTGTTGGTTTTAAGTCACCACTAAACACCAGTGTCACTCTCAGCAGGTTACTTGCCTCTGTTTTTAGCCTTGATAAACTGAATGATCCTGCTCAGCTTCAGATCTGGAAGACAGATGAAAAGCCCTCCTCGGTCCAGTGCACAAGAACTGTCTTTGTGCTCCACTGTCTGAGGTTGCCGTGCGTTCTTCTGTTGGGCCAAAACAGCATTCTGAGCCCCTCGTCTGCCCGATGGCCTGGGAGTATGTAAATGGGACCCAGAGTTCTACAAATCTGGGTTTTGGCAGGAATCTATGAAGACCCTGGAGAGAAGCCCCTTAGTGATTGGAGATCTTGTTAAAGCTCAGATGCCCAAACAAGATGACATGATTTTGAATCTCCATTTCCCACCTAACTAGTTGTGTGACTTGGACAAGTTATTTAATATGTCTCTGCCTCCAGATTCCTTCTGTGTAAAATTGGGATGATAATAAAACAATAGGGTTAGTTTCGAGACAAAATGAGTTTATGTAGTTTTGCTGGAATAGTGTCTGGCATAGCCTAAGTAAAGTGTTAGCGTTTTTTTTGGAAAGAGAGGTTCTTTTTAATTGGAGGATAATTGCTTTATACTCTTGTGATGGCTTCTGCCATTCAATAGCATGAATCAGTCATAAGTATACATATGTCTCCTCCGTCTTGAACCTCCCTCCTACCTCCCACCCCATCTCACCCTTCTATTTTTTTTTTAATCACTGTCATCATTTTGTCATGCCAACAGTCACAGGAGCTTGGGACTGGCAAGCCTTGGGACTAGGTCTTTTTCCAGTTCTGTTGAGTGTTATGGGCTTCCCAGGTGGCGCTGGTGGTCAAGAATCTGCCTGCCTGTGCAGGAGACACAAGAGTCGTAGGTTTGATCCCTGGGTTGAGAGGGTCTCCTGGAGTAGGAAATAGCAGCAACATACTCCAGTATTCTTGCCTGGAAAATTCCATGGACAGAGGAGCTTGGTGGGCTCTAGTCCATGGGGTCACACAGAGTTGGACACAGCTGAGTGACTGAACATACACACAGAGTGTTAAGTTATAATACCAAAACAAATTGTTTCTTTTTTTTAGTGTTTAACTCCCTGAATATGTCACTGAGATTGCATGATAATACATGAAGACAGCTTAAAATCTCAAATGTTCTATATCTGTATTTCAGTATCACATGTATGAAACATCTGTGATACAACAGAGTGAGCCTAATCATACCTGTCTTCACGTTTTTCTGCCTCAAGTTTGCAATGACAACACACTGATACTTGCAAAATGCTTGTAAAAATAACAGGACGCTATGTAGATTAAATCACAATAATATTGCTATATAATTATTAGTGATTCTGTCTTAGTTTTTCCTTATTTTTAGTTGAAGCACAGTTTTTTCCTCCCTTGTAAATTTTTAAGCTACACAGACTCTTGTTTAGTAGATTGAAATTTAGAGATTTGAAAAATAGACTGTAACTACCTTTATTTTAAAATGTATTGCTTTTTTATTTGAAAAAAGGAAAGAACAGGTAGAATTTCTGGCCATAAGCAATGTCAGGGTTTTTTGTAGCTCTTGGGGTGCTTTTCACACTTAATGATGGGTCCAGCTCACTTTTTTACTGTCATTGTTGAGCCTACTGCAGGCTGGATGTGCTGGTCGAAAGTGGATGGGCTACAGTCTGTCCATCCCTGCACGCTTCTCTGCTTCTGATCCCTTGTAAATCACTCATATCTCTGCTTTTCCTTGTTGTTGCTTTCTTTTGATTTCTTGGCGGGGTTCAATATACATGTTCTTTTTCTCATTTTTGTGACACATTGTGGTGGAGTGAATACAGATCATTGCTTGTTAAGGAAATGAAATAGGAATATCATATACATGAATGGGACATTTTACACGTTTAGGTAATTGGGGATTTTTTTTTTCAGAGTATCACTATAGTTTGAAGAGTAAAACTTTTCTTTCTTACTGAGAGTTACTTTAGGGCACTTGGAACTATTTGTTTAATTCCTGTAAAAGCTTCAGGTAATTGAGATGGAAATAAAAACTTCACAATTTCAACAGATTACATCTCTGAAATTTTTTCATCTACAATTATATATCCATCTATTTGTCAATATACTGCAACATTTATGTGTTATCGCTAAACATATTTCCTATATGTGTTAATCAAGTGGGCTTTTAACCATCACTTGGAAATAAAGTAGGATCTTTTTCCACTAGTAAATATTGCTTGACTTGTTAGTATATACTGAGAATATATAAGATGAATAATTTATATTTCTGTAGTTGGCTTTTGTTTTTCTTTGCACCGTTGGGTGGTTTATTACCTTCTTTTTCATGCTCTTGAGCATTATTCACTGCCGTTAAGCCTTATGATAACTTACTCAACTCCGTTACTTTCATCTACTTACTAACCTTCTATGCCATTTTGCTACCCATTCGAATATTTAAGTTATAAAGTTAAAAAAGACTTTAGGAAGGAAAGTGCCAAGAGGATAAAACAAGAATTCAGGAAGCCTGAGCTGTGTTAAAGGCCCTCGGATAGGTCCTTATTAATGTCTGCCGTTCGCCTGTTTATAAAATGTGGTTGAACCAATTTCAACTTTAAAAATGTGATGCCAAGAGGCAGAAGAGAGGACACCACGTGGAGAAATTTCCTGAAAAGAGAAAAGAACATCTAAAAAAAAAATTGATATAAAACATTATGAAAGAAAGAGTAATAAAAATAGTGGAATCAAGGGATCCAGGTACCAATATGTAATGTGAAAACTCATGATCAGAAAAAGTTAAAAATCTGTTCACCATTTATTGTCTCAAAGTTATCACACTGTGCCTAATTACAGTTCTTTTGCCAAAGACAAACTAGGGGCCAAGGACAAAATTGCCGTATAAGATTTTCTTACTGTTGTTTCCTACACATCCAGAGATCTGGGGATCACAGGAGCTGTTCTTCCCTGGGGTTCTACTTTACAGTCCTGCTTGCAGGAATTTGGGCAGGTGGTTACAAAAAGGGCTTTAAGAAGTACGTAATAGTACAAGGGACTTTAAAAATAGTAAGTAAAATGGACACCTAAATGTTCTGCCATCCAATAAAATCAACATTTATTAAACACTGGTTGTTCGCTAGGTGCTAGGATACCTGAAATCTGCCTCTCCCCCTCGTCCACCAGAAGAATTCTTGCTTTGGCAGCTGAAAGGCAACGGCAAGTCTTAAATAAGCTGCATTATTGTGATGGCTGCTCTAACAGAGTTTCATACAGGTCTCAGTAGGTCTCCTTGGGGACAGCCATTACCCTAAATCAGTGCTCCCAATAAAACTTTTTGCCATAGTGAGAAAAGTTCCACATTGTGATGTCCAGTATGGTCTCCAGTGGCCACAGTTTGTTATTGAGTACTTGAAATGTGGCTAGTGTGACTGCGGGACTGAATATTTCATTTTATTTAATTTTAATTAAGATTAATTCAAATAACCACATAGGACTCATGGACACTGTATTGGGCAGCACCATTCTGGGCATGTTAAAAATTACTCTAAACTCTTATTTGTATTTTGTTGGACATAAATAATAATACCATTTATTGTGCTCCTACAAGAGAGGAGTTATGCTCAACATACGTACTCTCTAATCCACACAGCAGAATAGCCCCATTTGACATTTGATAGTGAAGCAATTGACAAATGAGGAAACGGAGCCTCTGAGAGAGAAAGAGGTTTGTTTTGTCCTCACAACTACTTCTGAGAGCTGGAATTTGAGCCTCGTTGGTCTGATTCCAGAGTAATTTCTACTACTCTGCCAAATGGGTTTTTCTGCTGTCTGGAAACCATCTCTTCTAAGTACATCTTTTCGTTGCTTTATGGATTAGCCAGCAGTATACCTTTAACTTTGTCCCATAGAACAATTACAGTGTCCATTTTAGTTCTTATGAATGTCGAGATATCACTGCCCCAAGCTGTTCTTTCCTCTTACTGTCACCTGTGTCCTTCCAACAATATTGTAAGAGTTGAGGTCCGTTCTGGTCAGTTTCCTGAGCAGTGAGCTGATCTCCTACAGGTACTGTTCCCCATGAGGTGCTGGTCAGCATCAGTGTACATGCGTAGGTGTGTGAGCATCGGTGGCGTACCACCAACTCTTGGCATTCTGTTGTCTAACTGTCACAGTTTAGAATATTTGTGAAACCTCCTAAGGTCTGAGCTGCTAAGTCAGCCTCCCTTAGCACTTGGGCATCTGAGGCATAATTGTGCCTTGCTGTTTTCTACTCATCATGGAGCGCACAGTAACTCTCTTTAAGGATCTAAAACATCTCAGTTACAGTGTTTCAATTATTCTCACTGGTTCTCTTTGGAAATCATTCAGATGGTACTTGCTGATCACAGAGAGGCCAAGGTCTACTCTGCACCCTAGTGGCTGCCACTCAGCCCCACTTGGTTATGCACCTCATGGTACATGATCTATAACCACCTCTCTTTATCCCCTTCAGAGTTCAGCTTCCCACTTTGGGAAAAAAGTAACTGACACATACTGGTTTCACTGTCAACATGCCTTATCAAGTTTTCTTTTCTTAAAAGGCAGTTATTAAACCCCACAAGAATTATTTCTATAAATCATGGCTAAAACTATTGCCTTGTGTTGATAGCTAACAATATCCTTTCTTTTTTGCCTCTTAAGATCAAGAAATTGTTTTTTAATGAAAAGAACATAGGCTTTGATGATTAGTTTGAATCTTTACCACTTGGTAATATTTTAACATGGAAAAGTGGCTTAACATTTCTGAGTCACTTTTGTCCAGGTAATTTTTTAAAAATAGCAGCACATTAATGCTATTAATCTGATTTTTTCTGCATGTTTTTTAGGTACCAGGTATTATTCTAGTTGCTTTTATATACACGATGCCATTTAATTCTCTCAAGAATCTGGCATAGCAGGCACTGTTATTCCCTTTTTATGGGTAGGAATCTGAAGACCAGAGAGTAAAGTAACAGTTCCAAGGTTGCCTAGCTCATAAATGCTGAAATGGGCAGTTATGCGACCCAGCCTGCCTGGACCAGGACACTTGACCTGTCTACCATTCTTTAGTCATATGAAATAGAAATGACGCTATTAATAATGTCCATCTTATATGATTATTATGAAAATTAGAAATAATATGTATGGTGCTCCCAGCACAAAAGCCATTCCACAAAACGCCCTAAACAAATGGTAATCATTGTTATCTTTTAAAATTTCCATAAGTGAAACTGACGTGCCAAGGCAATGGCACCCCACTCCAGGACTCTTGCCTGGGAAATCTCATGGACGGAGGAGCCTGGTGGGCTGCAGTCCATGGGGTCGCGAAGAGTCGGACACAACTGAGCGACTTCACTTTCACTTTTCACTTTCATGCACTGGAGAAGGAAATGGTGACCCACTCCAGTGTTCTTGCCTGGAGAATCCCAGGGACAGGGGAGCCTGGTGGGCTGCTGTCTATGGGGTCGCACAGAGCCGGACATGACTGACGCGACTTAGCAGCAGCAAAGGAAAAAGGTAGAACATGCATCCTGCTCCCTTCCTTTTGTTTGTTGGTTTGTGCGTTTGCTTGCTTTTTTTCTTTTCTAGTAGGCAGAGGTTCTATTTAAAAGAATATTATATTATTTCTTTGATGATAGCACAAAGGATAATCAGAGCATTTGTTGGAATGGTTAATATACTGTAGTAGTATTATCTCAAGTATATCTCAAGTTACAACACAAATTAAATCTGTAAAATGAGAACTTTCAGATTTTTTAATTTTTTTCAGAGTTTATGCTGTTTATTGGGTTTTGTTAAGCTCAGAAATTTCTGTATTTGTGATTTTGTTTTAAATTCAGGTTATAAGAGAAAAAAGATAACGGTGTTGACTTTGAATATGAACTGCACTTGGCTATTAGTTTTCCATTAAGCCTTTATTCAGCAGATAGCTCACTCAAATTGCTGTAGTCTATGAACTTGAGCCAAGTTTTCCCATTTCCAATTTTGCAGCAGAATTTCACACTTCTTCAGTTACTCTTGTGGGAGGAACTGGAATGCCAAAAGTCACCTTGATCTAAGACACCTTATCAGAAGAAAACTGAGTGTAGATTTTCGCTTCTCCTCAGACTCTGCATGTTTCCTTGGTAGAGTTACTTCAACACATTGAACGAGAGTTTGGGATTTGAATTTCATTTTCCATCGGACTGATTCTCTGGTGTTAGTCATTTGAAGAGATCTGGGATGTTTGTTATCATTCTGTTAGCTATTTTCTCCAACAAATGTATAAGTCATCTTTCTATTTACCTGTAATAATAATAATTAAAGTTGAATGGATGTGAGCTTTCCTTACTGAATTTAGTGTCTCTGTTAAATACCTTCTTGCAGCCTATACTTTCAAGTCTTTTGAGAGACTGGGAAAATAGTTGACTGAAGTAAAATGATGAAGCAGCCTACTGATGATCCAGGTTATTAAAACGTTGAGGATAAACTGAACCACTTATCATCGCTCTGTTTTCATAAATAGCATCTTATACCTCCACCACCACTTTTAAAGAAGGCAGCCATTGAATAGTAGACAGTAAAGGACAATTGATGGTTGCATATCTTGATCAGGGCTTTGACCATTCCATTATTGAATTTTCTTATGATTAAAATGTGAGGGGGTTTGATTCCTTCTACTTTTAAAAAGTATAATAAGAGACTTCCTGGTGGTCCAGTGGCCAAGACTCCCGCACCCCCATGGCAGGGGGCCGGGGTTTGATCCTTGGTCAGGAAACTAGATAGATCCCACATGCCACAACTAAAGGTCCCATGTGCCACAACTAAGACCCTTTGCAGCCAAATAGATACATAAATACTTTTTTTTAAAGTATAACAGTTCTATGTTCTGTTTATTTTTATAAACAAATATATAGAGCACTTACCTTTAAAATAACTTTTGATGAGAAAGATGAAGTATATAAATTAAAAGGGAATAACATTGTACCCAATCAGTTATAAAGAAAATTTATAAACTATGCAGAAATTGCTTTAAAAAAAAGATTATTAATAGTGTTTGATTTCTTGTTAACAAAGACTTTCATCTTAGCTAAAGAATCTTAGTTTGGCCACAGCGCCAGAAAAATAGAAATTGTATAGTGTAACGTGTCCTAAAAACTTTCTAACCCCGTACATATTCTTTTTCATGCAGGCAGCATTTCTGAATTTGGGATAAATGATCTTATTCTCAAGATCTTCGCACTTGATCATAATTCGTAGTCAAAGTAGCCTCCTTATATGAGCAAAATTACTGAAGATTTGTCTTTGTCTCCCAAAAGATATATCAAATAATTCTATCCAAAAGGCATATCTTGTTAAACACCATCAATGATGTTTATGCAATAATTATAGTACATGTTTAAGGATAAGGTAGCAGAATATGTAATTCAAGTTATATATTATCCTAAAAGAATTTGTTTTGACTCTTTTTTTTTTTAATAAGGTGATTTAATAATATGGGAGAGTTTATTTTCAATTTTATAGTAAATATATTGATTTCTGAAATTTGGAAGTAATACATAGAATACTTGTCTCATATTAATACTTATTGGCCAAGGAGCTGTCATACTACTAGTCTGTAGATATAGTGTAGTAGTATTCTACTCATTCTGCCATTAGAATGAGATGATCTAATTTTCAGTTTCCCCTTTACCTAGAAGGTAATTTTTGTTTTCATCTTTTTAGCTAGTCTCAAGACTTCTAAATACCTTTAGTAGTATTTTCCAAACTGTTTGTCAGTTGTATAAGCCTCAAGAAAATACTGGGTTTTGCTTGATAAAGTTAGGGTACTGATTTGCTTTGGGATTTCTGGCTTATGTTTTATTCTTTGTCCCTTTACAGATACTTGAAAAAAAAATTGCCCTTACTGTAAGCCCTGTTAGAGAAGCAGGTAGCTGTTTATACATTTAAGATATGACTAAAATTTTAAAATAAAATGAAAAATAGAGGAAAAATAGAGGACTCAGATTCCTCCCTGACTTAGGAAGAATCTTTTTTTTTTTTTTTTAAAGTGGACCAGGGTTTTTCTGGTTTATTTTTGTTTTGTTCAGTCTCCAAGATCTCTCAATTTCAAGGGCACTGTGGGGCATATGTAGCATTTATGTGATGTATGTATGTGTATGCGTGTTTTCCCACATCTGTCGCTGTGGCCCTATCCTTTGTGAAACCCTAAACCATGTATTAAATGCTTAGTTTGTGATTCATGGTGTTCTGAGAGCAATTATAGAATTTTTCTTTGGGTGTTTATTCCATGTGCGCTGTGAAAAAAAAGAGGGGGGAGTTATTTTTTTTGGTAACCCTGCAGTTGCCTTTTTATTGGTGAGTTTCCCTTTCTTTTACTGTGACCTGTGAATATCACTGTAGGCTCACTGCCAATTCTGTGAGCCGCTGCCGGCTTCAAAATGGAGGCAGGAAGGGATCCATTTTCATCAAGAGGATGACAGTGTTTTAGTCTCTCTGACCATCTGGAGAGAGGAACTTTTGGAGCAAAAGAAAATAGAGATTTTAAAAAAAATCATATTTAGTAGAAAAGGCAAGGGAGGGAACCAATTAAAGTTAAACTATACCTTATGAATTTATGCCTTTCCACAGTGCTGTCTACTTTAAAGCAAACATAAACAAGAAGATACACAAGCTATTTTTATAAAGAACTGGTTCCCCAACTCCCATGAGTATTAGTAAACGAATATAAGTAAATTAAGATTTTGGCAGTTTTTAAGTTTATTGAACATACAAAGATAAAAGAACTAAAAATGAGGGTTTCCCTCCCCCTTCCTGTGTACACAGTGATTTTTGGTGGTCTGTGTAGATCTGGGATTTTAATAGCCTTTTTCTTGCATCTCTACAAAAAGCTAACACATTGGGAATTTAATATTCTGAGATACGTTTGTCACTTTCTGTGGTCTGGAGAGTGCATTTATTTTATCTGTCTTTTTGTCTCTCTGTCTCTGTCTTTAAATTTTAATTGAAAGGTAGACCAAATAGAAGAAATTTGAAGCATGTCTTTTTTTCACCTTTTACATGTTCATGGGCCATTTATGTTTTAAAAAAAAAAAGCATGCTTAGGTTCCTAGGACAACCCTCTGGGTATTCTATATCTGCAACCCAGGTGGCTCAGTGGTAAAGAATCTACTTGCTAATACAGGAGATGTAAGAGACGTGTGTTTGATCCCTGAGTCGGGAAGATCCCCTGGAGGAGGAAATGGCAACCCACTCCAATATTCTTGCCTGGAAAATTCCATTGAAAGTGGGGCCTGGAGGGCTACAGTCCATGGGGTTGCAAAAAGTCAGACACAACTGAGCCCACACGCACAACAACTAGATGCAGTTCTCAGTGTTCTTGCCTGTAACTGGAGAATATCACACATGATTTTCCGTTTGCACAAATCTACTCAGCATTTTGTCTTGTTCTGTTTTTTATATGGGGAGTGGGGCAGTGTTTCTAGACTTTGATCAGATTTCAGATGGGTGTGGTAGAAATTGTGCCTTTTGTGTCTGCTTCTTGCAAAGTCATAGACCTTGAGATGCTTTGGTGCAGGCAGCAAGCAAAACTAAATGGGCTCTCGTTCCCCAGGTTTATGCTCCATCAGCCAGCACTGCCGACTACAATAGGGACTCGCCAGGCTACCCTTCCTCGAAACCAGCAGCCAGCACTTTCCCTAGCTCCTTCTTCATGCAAGGTAAGACACTGCCTCTTCCGAGGGGAGATCCATGGGTCTTTTATGTCATATATGGGGCAAAAAAGTACAGTTGTAATACTCAAGAAATGGAATAGGAGGCCAACAGAGAACATGGAAGGTCATACTCTATTTTAGGACTTGAATTCATTAAAAATAAATAAATTAAAACTTCACTGAGACATGTTTTGTAAATGAAAGCCTCTTGAGCCATCATGAGTTAAGATTAGACTGGTTTGGTTACTTAGAACGGATGCTTCCCGGGGGAATGTCCACCATGACTGATCATTTCTGCATCATCTCTTCCCAAGAAGAGCATGTACGTATGTTCAGAAGTGCTTTGATTCAACAAGTATTTGGAACATCGTGGATTTAGACACGTGGAGAGCAAACTGCCCTTATACACACCTCTATACAAAAATGCTGACCACTTACAACCACTTCTTGGCCTTTTGACTAAGATCATGTGTAGTGTCTGTTCTTATCAGTGAAAACATTGGCCGTTTATTAATTCATAAGGAAGAACAAGTGTCCCATTGAGATGAAGTCACCTGTCGAAAGTCAGGAGTGTTATTTCATTACACGGCAAAAGCTCTCTTCCAACACACTGACTGACTGAGGGTCCAAGACCCAGCTTTTTTCCCAGACAAATATTGAAAATTACAGCTTTGTGGTAGATAAAGTATATTTAATCCACTTAATTGTCCAGTGTATTTCATTCAGTGCACATGGATATATGCTACCTGAACTTATAGTCTCACTTCTGGTGGTACTTCTCTTTCTGATGCTTAGGAAAGACCGAGAGGGTTTAAATGACATCTACTTAGGAGAGTGTCCACAGGATGCAGCTGGACACTTGTTGTGTACCCTGGACACTTGCTGTCAAAATGTGATGATCTTGTTACCAGGTTAATGCTCTGAAATTCAGAAATAGAATTCACCAGGAATCCCTGTATGCAAACTTTAACTCTTTGCCTTGGCAAAGTGCCATGGGATTTCCTCCTCCTTGCTCTTCCAGGAAGAACCATGTCATGGGAAGGGGAGCCACTTGGGCCAGCAAGTCTCAGGGGAGCAGCTTGGCATCTCCCTTAGATTAGAGTGGACACATTCAAAATCATTCTATTTCAAAGGAATTTGTTTCCTTTCCCTCCAGAGTGTTAGCTCTTTCAGGTTGTTAGTTCACATATGAAATTCCATGGAAAATCTATAAAGTTGAATTGAATGGGTCCCTGGGCTTCCCTCATAGCTCAGTTGGTAAAGAATCCGCCTGCATTGCGGGAGACCAGGGTTCAATCCCTGGATTCAGAAGATCCCCTGGAGAAGGGAAGAGCTACCCACTGCAGTATTCTGGCCTGGAGAATTCCATGGACTGTATAGTCCATGGGGTTGCAAAGAGTGGGACATGACTGAGTGACTTTCACTTTCTTGGGAATAGAGAGAATTGGTTTCACATGTAATGGGGCGCTTATTAAATGGGGTCTTTTAGCTTTGTGACCTGTCCTCGGTGTCCCTTTCTTTCAACGGGAGCAGCAGGTATGTAATTCAGGTGTGTTCTGCACCATGACAAAGGTATACCACCTTCAGCTTTAAATAGTAGCCACTTGGGCGTCAGCGAGTTTCCCTGGTAGCTCAGCTGGTAAAGAATCGGCCTGCAATGCACGAGACCCCAGTTAGATTCCTGGGTTGGAAAGATTCCCTGGAGAAGGGATAGGCTACCCACTCTAGTATTCTTGGGCTTCCCTGGTAGCTTAGACGGTAAAGAATCCGCCTGCAATGTAGGAGACCTGTGTTTGATCCCTTTGTTGGGAAGATCTCCTGGAGAGGGGAACCTACTCCAGTATTCTTGTCTTGAGAATTCCACGGACAGAGGAGCCTGGCAGGCTACACCCCATGAGGTCGCAAAGAGTTGGACACGACTGAGCAACTTTCACATTGACTTTGGGCATCAACACCTCTCTTTTATGACCAGAGAAACTATGCTACCATTACCCGTGCCTATAGAGATTGTCAACTCAAGGACTCATCACTCAAAGCCGAATTTCATTGAGAAAAATTGACACAAGGATAGATTTTGTCCATCTGCCTTCAGGAAGGTCACTTGATTAAACCATGCACACTGTAAGGAGAGATCAAGTAGATTAAAACAGCAGGCTCTTCTCCATGTCAGACCATGCAAAATACGGGGAACAAATTTGCTTTTCTGCATGTGAATACTCAAAATGCAAAAAAAAATTTTTTTGAGTTGACATTTATGATGAGCACAATTAATTCGCACACATCTAATTCTATTCTTTCAAAACACATTATGCCAAGATCATGGGATGTGATAAATATTAATTTACTGTGAAAAGCATAATTTATGTAAAATGTGTATTTTTGTAAGTCTGCATTGAGTGAAGTGTCTGTGTTAACAAATCCTAAATGTATTTCCATATAGTGCATCCTGTCAAAATGTTTCAGAAGACTCGTGCTCAATGATAGATATTCTCAATTTATTTGCATTGCATGTCATCTCTCTGAAATGTTCGTTTTTCTTAGACTTCATGTTTGAATTTAAGATGACATCTACACTTCCACAATCTCAGAGCTAAATCTAAAGTACAGGAATAGTTACTTTTTAAAAGTCGTATGTTTTTACATGATGATCACAGAAACAGTACATTGTAATCCCATTTCACATGGCTTCCTTCAGTGAGAGTCTCCGATACCCTGAGAATTCAGGTCTTAAAGAAAATGTAATTTAGATGAAAGAGATTCAGAGACTGTCAGTAGCACAGGCTTCCCAGGTGTCTCAGAGGTAAAGAATCTGCCTACCAAAACAGGAGACATGGGTTTGATTCTTGCCTGGAAAATCCCATGGGCGGAGGAACTTGCCTGGCTATAGTCCGTGGGGTTGCAAAGAGTCAGTCATGACTGAGCACGCATGCATGTCAGTAGCATATTTTAAATTTACTGCTGTGTGACCTCTTATTTTTAACTTCAGCCTCCATCTTTTAGTTAAAACTCTAATGTTGTATACATCTTGTATACATCTGGCATGTAATAATTTTTGTTAAACTATTGAAGGAAAAAAAACTGAATTGCTACATAGATCCTTAATTTAATTTAAGGAACCCTTAATTTAAGGAACGCAGACCAAGCAGAGCAAACTTAGCAGTGACTTTGAGGCCTGTGGGCCTGGAGAGTGAAAAAAAATCTGTAGGAATATTTTTAATGTGGTGTTAATAGAAAATTAGCTTGATATTAAAATATATTTCGTATAATTTTCATATCATTTTAAACTTCTTTTTTACTCATAGTTTTATAAAACTCCAGAGGCTCTCAAAATTGTCTATAATGTAGATACCACCTTATGATATGTGTGTACCCTTTCGATTGCTATTGAAGACTTAAGTTGGCTATATAACTATATATCAAAGTATAAACGTTCAGAAGACAAACACTCAGAGCTATATACTTAAGACTATGCTTCCTTAATTATTGTATACCATAATGTAATTCCAACTTTAATTCCATCTACTCTGTATGTCACAAAACTGAAACCCAATCTTTGAAGTCAGAGATAGTCTTTCTCATTATTATTTATTTCCTTATATGCTCTCAAAACTTGTAAACTGGCCATCTGTGTATTATCTCAAGGGTGTTATTTTCACCCCAAAATTCAGGAACAGTTGAATTTTTTCAGTGATTTTCATAGGAAGAAAAATGTCAGGAGACATCTGAGAAATGTTTTCTTTAGTATTAGCTACCTTGCTGTCTTGACATAATTCTATGGAGAAATATGTTCTGTTCTTTTACAGTTGAATTTTTACTAGGAACCCTTTAACTGTGTTAAATATTTATATTTGTTTGGCAATTTAGTGCCACTTGGGAAAGTATAATGTGGTGGTCTTCTATAATAAGCTCACCAACACAAAGATGAACATACAACAGGCAGTTGTTTTGGGGGATATGAAAAAGCCGTAGTCTATAAGACAAGGCTGAGTGCCTCAGAAAAGTCATGGTTTTCTTTGTCCTTTACAGATGGCCATCACAGCAGTGACCCTTGGAGCTCCTCCAGTGGGATGAATCAGCCTGGCTACGGAGGGATGTTGGGCAATTCTTCTCATATTCCACAGTCTAGCAGCTACTGCAGCCTGCATCCACACGAACGTTTGGTAAGGCAGACCCACGTGGTAAGGGGGATGGAACAGCTAGTTTATTAAATCTCCTCCTGTCTTCTTATGCGTGTACACACGGACTCTATCAATGGACATAAAAATGGCACACCCCCTTCTGACAGTCATCTTGTTTCTGGGATCACCTTTGTGAGCCCAACAGACTCTCTGTGTTGGGCACTGTTCTGTGGATTGAAGTTTGTTCTGTGCTTTCTTTATCATGATGTCAGTTTCCTTCAGGACGTAAGTACGTACTGTATTTGAGTTGCAGCATTTTAGCTGTGTTGGTTCCTTGGTTTTTGTTGTTGTTCTGTAGTTTTTTTGTTTGTTTTTTTGAGGCAGGGGTTACTATCTGTTTTTTTTTCCTATAGTTTTGAAGGGTATGCTGTAGGGGGCAGAGCGACAGTCAGCAGACTTTGAATTAGGTAATGTACATCTCCCAGGGGCATTTCCTTTCCACCCGGACCAGCTTTTGTAGCCAATGACAGCTTTGAACTATTATACCACCCCTGAAGGAGAGCCTTCATGTTTCCTGTACACTCCCATCAGTTACAGCAACCAGGGGGTCTGTATTTGGATCCGATTTCCCAATTTTCAGTATTTTAGCTTTACTTCCACACCCTCCAGCATCTCCTTGATACTCTTTTACCTTTGCCCCTGTTGAAAACTGCTGGGCTAAAGAGAATGATCTCTTCTTTTATTACTAAAGTTGCCATTCTGCCCATCATCCTACACTTATCCATCCTAGTATGTCTCTCTATTCTGGAGGAAGCAGGGCATCAGATGTTTTTCTAGTCTCAAAATTTACCACATCCCAGAATCTACTGGAGAACTTAAGCCTATCACTAAGTGGAGGAAAAACTACTTCTAGGTCATGCATTAGGTTTCAGTTCAGTTCAGTCGCTCAGTTGTGTCGACTCTTTGCGACCCCATGGACTGCAGCACACCAGGCATCCCAACTCCCGGAGTTTACTAAAACTCATGTCCATTGAGTTGGTGATGCCATCCAACCATTTCATCCTTTGTCATCTCCTTCTCCTTCCACCTTCAATCTTTCCCAGCATCATGGTCTTTTCCAATGAGCCAGTTCTTTGCATCAGGTGGCCCAAGTATTGGAGCTTCAGCTTTGGCATCAGTCATTCCAGTGAATATTCAGGACTGATTTCCTTTAGGGTGGACTGGTTGGATCTCCTTGCTGTCCAAGGGACTCTCAAGAGTCTTCTCCAACACTACAGTTCAAAAGCATAAATTCTTTGGTGTTCAGCTTTCTTTATAGTCCAGCTCTTACATCCCTACATGACTACTGGAAAAACCATAGCTTTGACTAGACAGACCTTTGTTGGCAAAGTAATGTCTCTGCTTTTTAATATGCTATCTAGGTTGGTCATAACTTTTCTTCCAAGGAGCAAGCGTCTTTTAATTTCAAGGCTGCAGTCACCATCTGCAGTGATTTTGGAGCCCCAAAAAATAAAGTCAGCCACTGTTTCCACTGTTTCCCCATCTATTTGCCATGAAGTGATGGGACCAGATGCCATGATCTTAGTTTTCTGAATGTTGAGGTTTAAGCCAACTTTTTTACTCTCCTCTTTCACTTTCATCAAGAGGTTCTTTAGTTCTTGTTCGCTTTCTGCCATAAGGGTGGTGTCATCTGCATATCTGAGGTTATTGATATTTCTCCAGGCAATCTTGATTCCAGCTTGTGCTTCTTCCAGCCCAGCGTTTCTCATGATGTACTGCGTATATAACATGGTGACAATATACAGCCTTTTTTGTACTCCTTTTCCTATTTAGAACCAGTCTGTTGTTCCATGTCCATTTCTAACTGTTGCTTCCTGACCTGCATACAGATTTCTCAAGAGGCAGGTAAGGTCATCTGGTATTCCCATCTCTTTAAGAATTTTCCACAGTTTGTTGTGGTCTACACAGTCAAAGGCTTTGGGGTAGTCAATAAAACAGAAGTAGATGTTTTTCTGGAACGCTCTTGCTTTTTCGATGATCCAGCGGATGTTGGCAATTTGATCTCTGGTTCCTCTGCCTTTTCTAAATCCAGCTTGAACATCTGGAAGTTCATGGTTCACGTACTGTTGAAGCCTGGCTTGGAGAATTTTGAGCATTACTTTGCTAGCGTGTGAGATGAGTGCAATTGTGCAGTAGTTTGAGCATTCTTTGGCATTGCCTTTCTTTAGGACTGGAATGAAAACTGACATTTTCCAGTACTGTGGCCATTGCCGAGTTTTCCAAATTTGCTGGCATATCGAGTGCAGCACTTTCACAGCATCGTCTTTTAGGATTTGAAGTAGCTCAACTGGAATTCCATCACCTCCACTAGCTTTGTTTGTAGTGATGCTTTCTCAGGCCCACTTCACTTCACATTCCAGGATGTCTAGCTCTAGGTGAGTGATCACACCATCGTGATTATCTGGGTCATGAAGATCTTTTTTGTATAGTTCTTCCATGTATTCTTGCCACCTCTTCTTAATATCTTCTGCTTCTGTTAGGTCCATACCATTTTTGTCCTTTATTGTGCCCATCTTTGCATGAAATGTTCCCTCGATATCTCTAATTTTCTTGTAGAGTTCGCTAGTCTTTCCTTCTATTTTCCTCTATTTCTTTGCTTGGTCACTTTGAGGAAGGCTTTCTTATCTCTCCTTGCTATTCTTTGGAACTCTGCATTCAAATGGGTATATCTTTCCTTTTGTCCTTTGCCTTTTCTGTCTCTTCTTTTCACAGCTATTTGTAAGGCCTCCTCAGACAATCATTTTGCCTTTTTGCATTTCTTTTTCTTGGGGATGGCCTTGATCCTTGCCTCCTGTACAATGTCACGAACCTCCGTCCATTAGGATTGGGAGGCAGACAATATGGGACCAAGTCTGTTGTTCAGTAAAATAGATTTGAAAATTTATGAACCTCTAATCCTCCAAATAGGAGAGACTGTAGCAAATCCAGTGATTCTTAGTCATACTTATATTGTTGTTGTTCAGTTACTCAGTCGTGTCTGACTCTTTGCAACCCCATGGACTGCAGCACACCAGGTTTCCCTGTCCCTCACTATCTCCCGATGTTTGCCCAAACTCATGTCCATTGAGTCATTGATGCCATCCAACCATCTCATCCTCTGTCGCCCGCTTCTCCTCCTGCCCTCAGTCTTTCCCAGCATCAGGGTCTTTTCCAATGAGTCAGCTCTTCACGTCAGGTGACCAAAGTATTGAAGCTTCAGGTTCAGCATCAGTCCTTTCAATGAATATTCAGAGTTGATTTCCTTTGGGATTGACTTGTTTGATCTCCTTGCTGTCCAAGGTACTCTCAAGAGTCTTCTCCAACACCACAGTTCGAAAGCATTAGTTTTTTGGCACTCAACCTTCTTTATCGTTCAACTCTCACATCCATACATGACTATTGGACAAACCATAGCTTTGACTGTATAGACCTTTGTCAGCAAAGTGATGTCTCTGCTTTTTAATACACTGTCTAGGTTTGTCATAGCTTTCTTCCAAGCAGCAAGCATCTTTTAATGCCTGCAGTCACCATCTGTAGTGATTTTGGACCCCAAGAAAATAGTCTATCCCTGTTACCATTTTTCTCCATCTACTTACCATGAAGTGATGGTACTGGATGCCATGATCTTAGTATTTTGAATGTTGATTTTTGAACCAGCTTTTTCACTCTGCTCTTTCACTGTCATTAAGAGGCTCTTTAGTTCCTCTTCACTTTCTGCCTTTAGGGTGGAGTCATCTGCATTTACTTATATTACTACTCTTCATCTTGTGATGTGCCCTTTTTTCTTCTCCTAATACCTAGATTTATGCTTCCTTCTCTGCTCTAAAATAGGACATAGTACTTTCTGGATTTCTGTGGTCTTTGTTCTATTTTGCTCAGTCACCAGAGATATAGAAAAGATGACTTATGTCTTATTCTGATGACCAAAAACATTCCAGGAGAGTTCAGATATCCTTGAAAATATCTGTTTATTAATGGTTAGTCCTGGTGACAGAGACAAAGTGAGATCAGTGAGCTTATTCTCGAATGAGAGACAGAAGATGAAGGTGGAATTGGCCTTGTTCTATCATCTCCCAAGTTTGAATGTGGAAATCACAAGCTAGCTCAAATTTTAGCCCATTTGCAATAAATAGCAGATGATTTACTTTCAAATTTCTTCATCTTCCACCTCTTACTTAGAGTTATTAGCGTGAAATCACAAACAGATATCACTTATTATTATACTAGGGTTGCTTCTTGGTTAAAACTCTTATTTCACCGTCATCATTTTGCCCTTCTGACGATCATGATCAAAACTCTATATGTCCTGCAAGCAAGGAAGGTTTCGATTTACAAATAAAAGATTTTGGCACTGTACTAATATGTTGGAATTTCCACTAGGCATTTATTGTTCTTCACTCCTGTATTTATTTCTTTCCCTAGCATGCTCTAGAACTTTGACTTAAGTGGTTTGATTTTTATCCCAGTCAAGTTCACTGCGTGGGGGAAGCATGTTGAAAATGTGCTCAAAAGCACAGAAAATGTGATTTTTAAAGTGGAAACTAATTATACCCTTCTAGAAAAAGTTTGCTGAACCAAAACAATGTTATTAACCAGGAGGAAAAATCGTTTTGAAGGAGTAACCCGATAGGTTATATCAGGTTCTGTGTGTATAATGTCATTTATCCATCTCAAAACAGTTTTCATTCTTGCTAACTTGCTAAGTCACCTCAGTTGTGTCTGACTCTGTGCGACCCCATAGATGGCAGCCCAGCAGGCTCCACTCTCCCTGGGATTCTCTAGGCAAGAACACTGGAGTGGGTTGCCATTTCCTTCTCCAATGCATGAAAGTGAAAAGTGAAAGTGAAGTCACTCAGTCATGTCCGACTCTTAGCGACCCCCTGGACTGCAGCCTACCAGGCTCCTCCATCCACGGGATTTTCCAGGCAAGAGTACTGGAGTGGGGTTCCATTGCCTTCTCTGTTTTCATTCTTAACATCATCAATTAGCATATCTTGGAGATGAAGGGGTTTATTTTTCAAAAGGACAAACAAATTAGGTCTCTGGTAATGTGTCCTGACGAATTTTTCTCACTGATAGGGAAACTATTATGCTATCTGGTAATCATTGTGATTTCAGTATTTATTAGAAAACTTCTTGCTGAAGTGACTTTTAAAAATTTGATACTGATTGAGAATCATTTGAGAATACTGTAGGCAGTTAGTTTCCTTTTGCTTGAAAGTAATGATGGCTTCTTAAATTTTTCATCTGTAGCTTTTACCCAGTTTCATAGTGAACAAAGGACTAGTTTGAGAAAAAAGAGGGAAGCTTTCCTTGGATTATTTTGGGTATAATTTGGCCAAATTAGTATGTCTCACTGAAGGTAAACATTTTAGAAACATGATTGCCTTTATCACTTTATAGTATGTTATAATAGAATGTGTAATTACAAAGCTTAAAATCCAAATACAACAGTAGCAACTGTCAAGTCGCTGGTGTTGATTCTTAAATCCCCTTTACAGTTTTAGCCTTACAGCAGTCCCACAGCTAATCACTACTATGTCACAGATACACGTACAGAATCACTCAGAAGAATGTAGTTTGTGGTTAAGCTTTGGAAGGAGTTGTTGTAGAAGATTTAGGTTTGGAATGACTTGGCAGAATTCTTTTTAAAAGGAGGATAGAGTCCCTGCAGTCTGGCATGGGTTAGGAACGGTCTCTGTACCACAGAGTGAAGTAGTCCTGGGAGTCTGGAATTTTACTATGAAGGAAGTTCTGTTGTCTTTTATTGTTTGTAACCTAAACCCTTACTCTAGTGATTCTCACCAGGGGGTGATTTTGCCCCAGAGGAAACATTTGGTAATGTCTGGAGATATTTTGGGGTGTTAGAACCCAGGGAGGTGGGGGTTGCCTATAGGTGGTACTGGAATAATCCAGTGTTTAGAGGCTAGGGATTTGGGAAGCGTACTACAGTTCATAAGAAAAGCCCCCCCACACACACACACCAGTCCCTGCCAGAGAAAGAATGCTCTGGCATGAAAGACCAACAGTGCCAAGATTGTGAAATGCTACCCTAGCACAGAATTTGACTTTATTCTTAGTATGTGCTAACAGTGATCATATTTTCTAATCTTTGAATGATCAACTCATCGTTTAATAAAAAAACATCACTCATGGAAACATTTTCAACACTTAACTCTGTCAGTAGATTCCACATACACTATAGTTGGGTATCAAGTGAAAATAAATAAACAAATAGTGGGCATGTAAAACCTTAACACCTGGGGCTTCCCAGATGGCACTAGTGGTAAAGAATCTGCCTGCCAGTGCAGGAGATGCAAGAGACGTGGGTTCAATCCCTTGGGAAAATTACCTGGAGGAGGAAATGTTACCCCACTCCAGTATTCTTGCCTGGGAAATCCCATGGACAGAGGTGCCTGGCGGCATGGGGTCACAAAAGAGTCAGACACGACCAAGCACACACAAGACTGTAGCACTCTGTCATACTTCCCTTTTCCTTTGCCTTTGTGGCGGGCAGGGCAGATATTATTAACAGCTGGAGTAAGAAAGACTAATAGGACCTCTTATAGTTGATCCCTAAATACTCTAAACATTATTCACATATCACTAATAATCTCTGTGGTGTATTTATTACGTCTTTGAGTGACAGTAGTTGTCAAGATCCTTTGCCTTGTAAAATAATCTAGTTATAAATCTCATTAACTTATTTCAGCATCTAATTTTCTATGAGTCTCTAAAAATAACTAATTTACGTGAATTGCATTGGTTTCCCCACTAAAGTCTATGGGGAAGAACTTTTCTTTTTAGTCTCTGAATTTAGGAGTAACCCTTTGTCAAATCCTGACATTTGACAAAGGGTTACTCCATTTTATACCAAGTTAAAAGGGTCTAAAAATTCTTACTGGCACAATAATCTTTTTCCTGTCTCATCCTCTCATTATTATAGTTATTTAAATATTTTTCAAAATTCTTTTCCTCTGTTTTGATTTTTGAAAACTTGGGGCTGATTTATCCACTTTCTCTATTCTTTAGAAATTCAGCATGGTCTAGGACTGGGTGAAAATGAAATCAAACCATCTTTTTTCCTTTTATTTCTCTTTTTCCATAGTTTGTTTCTTTTTTCCACATTATTATAGTCTTTAGTTCTTGAACAAAAATAGCTCTTCTAAGTTTGGTCTTCCATGGCTTATCCAGTTTTTTAGGTCAGTTGTACTGTGTAATGGGCTTACTCTATTATCCTTTGGAGAAAATTTCATGGGCTAGTTGAGGTTTTCTGGAAGTGCCAAGTAGAAATGAGTTTAACAGGTGGCCTAAGGAATTTTTGGTCAAGCAAAGAGGTCCAAGAAATTTAAAAGTTTGAAAGGCATTCTTGGGAACTTGGAAATATTTAAAGGCATCATCCCAACTATCTCACTGAAGTTGACCTTTTTGTTGGACTATTTGGGATGTGTAGAGGTAATATTTTCAAAAGCATCTGCCATGTCACTGGCAGACCTGACTCCAAAATACAGATTTATTTTCTGGACTCTTTAGTTGCCTCTCAAATAAGTAGTATTTTAATCTGCTATTTATCAAACACTAGCTGGTCCCTGGTGGCTCAATTGGTAAAGAGTTCACCTGCAATGCAGGAGACCCAGGTTTGATCCCTGAGTCAGGAAGATCTCCTGGAGAAGGAACTGGCAACCCACTCCAGTATGCTTGCCTGGGAAATCCCATGGACAGAGGAGCCTGTTGGGCTACAGTCCATGGGGTCGCAAAATTCGGACATGACTTAGTGACTAAACCACAAACAACAACTGGTAACCAGTTGTTCTTTGAGCTGTTCATGGGATGAGTATGTTCAGCACTCAGCCACAAGTTTTGAGAGGCAGAACTGTGAGGTCTGTTCCCTCCTCTTGAAGCGTTTCAGTTTAGGTGGAAATGCTCTTGAAAGAGGAAGCCTGGAAAAGCAGCATTTCAGGGAAGATCCCCTGGAGGATGGAATGGCCACCTACTCTAGTATTCTTGCATGGGAAATCCCAGAGGAGCCTGGTGAGGTAAAAGTCCATGGGGTTGCAAAAGAGTCCCCACATGACTGAGCAACTAACCAACAGCAGCAGCAGCTGAGTGTTGAATGGCACAGTGCAGAATGTAAATGCATCACGGAGAAGAGATTGTCAAGGAGTTGGAAGCAGGAAGGGATCCTCAAGGAGAGGTTGAACCCAAGATGGGCCTCACCAAATAAATAGGGGATCCTGTGATACAGGGGGTCCACGTCCCATGACTAGATGTCTGGGCTTTAAGTTCCCCTGACTTGCAGCATCATATCCAAACTCTAATTTCAACAGACTCTCCAGTGGTGACATAATAAAGACACATAGCCATTAATACATGACATACAAGGAAAAAGTATATTTCAACTTAAATATTTTTCCTTTACATGTCTGCCATATAGTCAAATACCTGTGAGCTTTACTTTTTAAGCTACTTCATCTTGAAAAAGAAAATCGCTCCATTTTGTGAATAACCATGTTTTTTGTAAATAACCATGTTCCTCTTACTGATCTGCTCATTGGACAGCAAGCAGGTGGTTGGGGAGCAACTGATTTGTCACCTTCCAGGCACTTGTGAGATGCCCGAGAACAGCCAGTATGAGAGCCATACCCAGAGCTAAGCTTGAACGCATTCTGTGAGTGCGTATTCTTTCTCATGGTCAACTCTGTGGTGAATTGCCAAGGGAGAGATCCTGTAAGGAAGGAAATAAAATAAGTTACTCTCATTTCATTTGTTTCAGTGTAATTCAACATAGTCTTTGATGTAAGACTTTATACATATTGACACTTTAGAGAGAGATTCAATCGTTAACTACTTTTCAAGTTTTTCATTTACCATTTTGTTGTTGCTGGAGTTCAAAAGGATGATCCAGTTTGTCGGGAAGAAGATTTGAGACTGGTTATTCTTGGCCAGTTAGTGTTCAGAAGGTCAGGATAAAGTGTGATGTGAACCCTGTGGGTCATGCTGGTGTTTTGTTCATTACATTATGGGCTCTTTCTTACCTGATCAATAAGCTGTACAGAAGAATAACAGTAGTGATGGTCTTTTATGTTGCTAAAGTCCCAGACCTGCTTTTAAGGAATAATTTTTGTATTTAGAGGTGGTGACCATTTCTCAAGGTTTAACATTGCCATTATATTCCTCTAGCTTTGATGCAAACCCAGACCAACTACATCTTTGTATTTTATTACTTGAAAAATGAAAGCTGTCAGATCTAAGCAAGATGTATTCTTGGATATTTTGAAATTCCAAGGGCTGTCTCCATTGTAAAATGAAGAGTTCTGAAAGAAGTATTGGAAAACTGAGCCACTAAATATTTTGTGATTGAATATAGCCTCCTTTTTCTGCTTCTTGCCACAGGGCTATCCATCACACTCCTCAGCAGACATCAATTCTAGTCTTCCTCCGATGTCCACTTTCCACCGTAGTGGTACCAACCATTACAGCACCTCATCGTGTACACCTCCTGCCAACGGGACAGACAGTATAATGGGTGAGTCGTGGAAACGCCGATTCTGTTGCTGACAACCAATGTCAGGGTTTAATCATCAAGGACTTCTTTTTCTCCCCCAACCCCATCACTGAACAGTAATCGAGCCATGAATGTTTATCACATGGACAAATGAGCCAAACAGAAATAGTCATTATCTTGACTATAATCTCTTTTTGTCCCAAGAAACTGCTATTTGGCTGACTGTCTCCACCGTGAGTGATTAGATTGAACCAAGTTTGAATAGATCAACGCGTGCTTCTCACACTCTCAAACAGCTAATAAAGTGAGCTTTTCTAAGAAGAGCCATTGAAAGTCAGTAAGATAGAAGGCATAATAGGTCTTAGTAGGAGTTACTGACCATTCTCAAATTCCAGTCACCATGCTAAGCTTTTAACTGTCATACACCACTGTCTTCTGGAAACTAGTTCGTGTGATGTTTAGACATAGTTATTAAGAACTAGATAGTTTTACCTTTTGGAGGATCAGGCATTGTGGAATCCTCCAGATGGGAAGAAGTGTTTGTAGACTTATGGGAGAGGAGATAGCTGGGCATCAGTGAGCCAGAATTTACTTGCTGCTTTTTCTCAGCAAAATTACTAATGAGTCAAGACCCAAACAGACTATCGCTGTCAAATAAACGGAGCCATCATCTCTAAGTTTTTGTGATGTTCATTGTGGTCCTCTCCCCAGGATGGACGGTCACTCCACCAACACTTCTCTTGAGAGAAGAGCTAGGTGAGCTGCCCCTGTGGGGAGGCAGCCACCACCTGCTGATTCTGCCTTCGACAACCTTGTCCTTCAGATGAGAGGCACATTCTGATGCTGCAGGGTCTTCTTAAAACCTCAAACTTTCTCTGCTTACCACCTACTCTGGTTCCAGCTCAAACCCACAACTAACTTGGCCTTATGACCCCTTCCTGTGGATCCAGTTAGTGATGAGGACACTAACTGTACATTTATTTTTTATTTTAGGGGGCTTCCCAGGTGGCTCATGGTAAAGAATCCACCTGCCAATGCAAGAGACACAGTTTTGATCCCTGGGTCGGGAAGATCCCCTGGAGGAGGAAATGGCAACCCACTCCAGTATTCTTGCCTGGAAAATTCCATGGACAGAGGAGCCTGGCGGGCTACAGTCCATGGGGTCACAAAGAGTCAGACACGACTGAGCACGCGCTGAGACTGGAATGTGTATTTATTTATTTATTTTGGCTGAGCCACACAGCCTGTGGAATCTTAGTTCCCTGAGCAGAGATTGATCCTGGCCCCCTGCATTGGAAGCGTGGAGTCTTAACCACAGGACTGCCAGGGAAGTCCCTAACTGTACATTTTAAAGATAAGAATGTGTGACCAAAGAGTAGTCCCTTGAGCTCTTTGCATTTGTTTAAAAATTTTCTTTAGATAGTCTCTGGAACTTGGGGAAGTGGTATGAATCACTTATGAGGGGGAGAGTTTTTGATGAAAGAGACGTGTTTTGAAATGTTGCAAATGTAATTCTGCCTAAATAATATATTCCCTGCTTACTCAATAATATACTTCACACTTGAGATGAGCCATCTAGCAGCCCTTCCTTTCACTGTCATGTCTCACTGAGAGGCGAATTTAGGAAATAGTTTCCATTTTTGTGACTTTTCATAACAAAGCCTCTACCAGTGCCTTGTGGCAGTTTGACCTTGGAGAGCTATGGACAGAGGTCGTGTGGGGAAGTTTTGCTAACTATCAATGCAGTTTTGGCCGATCCGAAAAACAAGAAGAAAGAAAGAAGTGCAGAACTGAAAGAGTGAGAAAAGCATATTTCACTTCAGTGTGGTTTGACAAATGGAAAGCCCCTTTCTGCAGTCATGAGGTCTTAGTTATAAAGAAGGATGACCGGTCATTCATCCTTTTACAAGGCAGATTTCCTGTCGACTTGTGGTTTGAGTAATTTTCTTTTTTTAGGAAGGTAGAAAGGTAGAGCAAAAGCTTGAGTGAGGAAAGCAAACTCAGGCACCGTTTGAAAAAAAAACTGTGTTGACTGATTTGCCAGACAGTTCCTGTAAGAGTCACCAGGACTTGGGAAGAAAGAGATATTGTGAGATGGTGTGATTATCCTCCATGACCGTGGTCAGCAGGGCCACGAGTCTCAGTTGGAGTGGAATTCAGCTTATTTAAGCTGATTGTCTCATCACTGGCTTGTGGATGAACAAGAATGTCTACCCTCCTTTTTCATTTGGTCTGGGCGGGTAGAGCGCTAATTGGTGACTTCTCCATGCTAATATATAGGGCCCGGCTACATTAAGATGGACTTACTATACAGACCAGAGGGCCCTGTTTAAGCAGAGGGAGGGTCTAGACAGTAAGAAAGGAGCTATACTTTTCGATGAGAGAAGTGTGAGATTTTTGGAACCCAGAAAAAGCTTTTTAGGAACAGCTTTATTGCATGAATTACTCCACCATCGTGAATGTACTTGTCAAACTCTACTGGCAACTTGTGAGAAAGCTTTACAGTCATCTCGGGACATCAGGAGCCATGGTAATTCAGCTTTTTGGAGGGGTAGATCTTTATTAATTTGCATACATAGTGGTTACTTTAGGATTACTTTAAAGGATGAACATTCTAGAATGTTCATCCTTAAAATAATACATCCTCCAATTCCTTAAGTTAAAATACAGAGGAGAATTTAAGTATAATAATAAGCCTTCATATTTGCATGGGGTCCAAGTCACCCCTGTTTCTTTGCACATTTTTTTTTTCTTTGCACTTTAATTCTCCTGGGTTTTGGTTTGATTTTTCAGAGTGTGGTAGAAGGCAGGGATGGCAGCATGTCTGTGGAACAAGAAGGGAAGATTTCTCTTCTGATGTTAGTGATACTTCCCTAACAAACACTATGGATTAATAGGATACATCTGTAGACTTTCGAAAGTATTTGGCATATACTCACTCATTCTGAAATACAGGAAATAAAGAAATATTACATTGCCTGTATCTCAAAGAACAAACAGAGCTAATTAAATAATTGGTAAATAGGGAACACATAGCCTGACACATGTTTGAGATTACACACATGATTCTGTAGAAAATGACTGTAAGCAATACTAATGCCGTAAGAATGGGGTTCAAGCACTAACACATGGACATCACATTTTTCAAGTTTTCTTGGTGGAAAGTGGCAAGGCAATGCAGTCTTTTCATAAATGGCGTTGGTGTCTTAGGAAGAGGCTTTTTCAGTCGAGAGGAAGATCACGGCTCCACGTTACACTGTCTTCCTGGCAGTCAGTGATTGTCCTCAACCGATCATAGAAGAGCACAATGCTTGTGGATGAGGTGTAAAATCTGGAACCATCAGTGGGTACCCTGTCTGGAAACATCCTCCCTTGCCTCTGGATCTGTCCCCTGCATCTCAAGAGATGGAATATGCTCACAGAGGTTTGGGATGGCTTGTGTTTGACTTGGAGGGTTGGTCATTGTTTCTTGTTGTGTTTTCTTTTGCCCTTTTATGCCCAGTATCACTTTTTGAAAAAAGCTGAGGAAAGGCAAAACTGACTCTGATTGTGTTAATGACAGAGGTTTTTTTTGTTGTTGTTGTTTTAATGTCACATTCATCCATGGATTTTTGAAAGAATTGTGCAGTAAGATATTTTACTTGCAGCATGTAGTCCACTGCTTTTCTGCAAACACTAGAGTGCATTGGGCATGTCTGACTTAGAAGGGTGGACTAAGCACTCTGGAATGATACACATGAAACGCATGGACACACTGTGGATTCTTAGTCGTTTAACTGATGGGGTGGCCAGTTAAGGATAGAAGCTGAGGCTGAGGGCTTCAAGAGTTACCACCATCAGAGCCTTTCAACTTGCTTCCTAAAACTTTCTCAGTGTAACACTAGCTGGGTGTGCTTTAGAGTCATTGCAGTTCAGAGCTTCTGCCTGTGAGCAGGCGTCCAGAGGAGGAAATGGAAGGAGTTATTAGGTACCAACTCTAGAGGGCAGAAATGTCTAGAGGATGGGGGCACACACAGAGTACATGTAACATCTTATGGAAAAACCAGAACCAGCTTTCTGGCCAACCCAGTAGGTACCTTCTGTCTCCATATTTCCTTCCTACTTGCAAAATCCAATACCCTCTTCTCTTCAAAAGGATTGAGAGACCTACCTAGCATCACACAGTCCCCTACGACTACCCACGAAGGAGAATGCTCCAGTTCCCCAAGAGGAGATACCATTGGTGTACATCCCAGGGGTGTGACCGCTTGTGGTTCGGAGCGACACACCCTCCTTTCTCAGAGGGAATTGGGCATACAGCTAGCATAATGCTTATAATAACTGTTATTGTTTTATTAGTCTTGAACCGGCCTGTCTAATGCGTGGTATTCACCATGTCTTTAAACCTCAAACCAAACAGTGTTGAAGGAACAGCCTACGAAGATTGATTGAATACAACATATGCTAAAGATTACCCTAGAATATCTATCCGATTCATGAATTAATCTGGCTTCCAACTTTCACTTCTAATGACATGTTTGTATGACATGATGGGTTTTAGTGTGTGGCTTTTCTAGTAGAAACATTATGTCCATTTTCCCTCGAGGACCCGGTTTAACAGTAATTTTATTATGAGAATAGTCACATAAGATTCACTTAGTCTTTTACAAGAATCTTGAGCCTTCAAATACAGTTGGGTGATGAACAGGCCCAGAGCAAAAGAGCAATAGGGATTTTATCCAGCAATGTCGTGGTGTCTTAGTTACAAAGACCACCAATGGAGAACAATAAACCAGTTTGATTTAAGTCTTCTCATCCATTTCCTGCACGTGGTTGATGGGGCCCAGCTTCCCCCCTTGAATTCCTAGGAATCCATCCTGCTAAAAGTTCAGTGCTTGATAGCCTGTACTTGAGTTCTTCTTCTAATATTGTAGGTCATAGGAGAGCTGGGAATTCTCCTTCTTTTATCTTTGTTGAGAAGCTCATGACGTTGTTATGCTGTTTCTACTAATTGAATAACATGAGGGTTGCTTGGACACAGTTCAGAAAAACCTAAATTTTAAAACCGTCATCTTCTTTCAGGCAAACACACTCTGAATTACACTTCTTCATCTTTTTATAGCTCTAACCCTTGGCTCAGTGATAAAGAATCCGCCTACCAATGCAGGAGACGCAGGAGTTTAATCCCTGATCCCTGAATCAGGAAGATCCCCTGGAGGAGGAAATGGCAATCCACTCCAGTATTCTTGCCTGAAAAATCCCATGGACAGAGGAGCCTGGCGGGCTGCAAAGAGTCAGACACGACTGAGCAGCTGAGCACACACATCCTTTTAAACCTCAGGATGCACCCAGCCTGGGGTTCTGGGTGTACAACAAAGGGATAACACATCTTCCAAATTCTGGTTTTTCAGTAGTCAGTCCCCAGGTACCACTTATCCTGATGTTTGGATCAGGGTGTGTCCTAACGGGAATTGCCGTTTTCTCCAAAGTGGAGATTGAGACTGAGTGTGGTCCCACTTGTAGCTGAAAAGACTAAACCCTGCTTTCTACTGCATCTTCTAGCCAGCAATAGCACCTGTGTTCAAGCCATCTGAACAATGCTTGGGTGGTTGGCAGTGTCGAATCCTCCTACCAAATTACAGTTCCTCTTGATAACTACTCATCTTCAATCATATTCATGTTACATCTCTACTTAGAGACTTGATTTTTTTTTTCTCTCTCTTTAGCTAGGGAAATTGCTAACAGCTAAAATCACATAAGAGATCAATCCAGTTTTTATCAAGCAGGGACAGTAGTTCTGCCCTTTATTTCTGTCATGTGGGCATTTTGGTAATTTCTCATAATACCTTGACAAACACTCAGGCTTAGAATAGTAATCAAGTCCTGTTACATGAAACGTAGAAAAGTAGATTTGATGTGCACACATTTAATGAGAAGTGTGGTTTGCTAAACGTGACTCATTACTCAATATAGAATTAATTTTGCTATTTGAGTATTAAATGTATGTTCACTTTCTGATTACTTATGCCCTTTGACATATCAGGCACATAACTAAAAAGAGAGTCTTTAGGTGATCCATGTAGCTTAACATGTTTAAGGACTCTTGAAAATGTGTCTTCTCCGGTGTTTCCTGGAGCAGAACAAAAGGCATTCCAAGAGTAATGGCAAACTGGTCCCAATAAAGTGCTTTGAAATTTGAACCTTGGGGTTGATTCTCCAGCTGTTGCAGGTAGAATGGCTCTGTATTTAAAAAAAAAATAAAAGTCTGTTCTTATCAGTGACTTCCATGAGTAGCCTTTGTAGTTTTCTGAAACATTTTCATGACAGTATGAGGTAAAGAGTTAAATTCTTTTTATTATACCCCCAAGTTCTCATGCCTCCTTGTGTAAAACAAGGACTAATACAAAGTTCAGTTAGAAAGGTGTAGTATGAAAAGATGATAAGGATTTTATCTTGTTTCTTCTAAAGTATGATTTTTATGCCATAATAATTTATTTTTTGATGTAGGCATTTTTTTTTTTTACAGTAGGTCCTTGTTGGTTATCTATTTTAAATATAGCAGTGTGTACATGTCAGTCTTTAAGGAAAAAAAAGATACAAATGAACAATGAACTTATTTACAGAACAGAAACAGACTCACAGATTTAGAGAATGAATATATGGTTACCAGAGAGGGAAAGTTGGGACAGAGGCGGGATAGATTGGGAGTATAATTTCTTTTTTACATATCTCTAAAATATTTTTATTGGTTTTCAATTCTTCCTAACTTGGTTTCATTAATATATTTTAAAACCTTTATTATTCTCATTTTAAAACTGTTCAAAGAATTAATCTTTTGAAAGCTACCATAGCAAATTTTATCTATAATTATAACAGTATCTTATCCTAGTTGGGTTTAGTTTCTTTGTTAGATAATGTAATTTTTTCTGATGTGGCTCTGAATTTTCATTTCATGAAGGTCTGTTTTCTAGTCAAGCAGATATCCAAATTATTTTGACTGATAAACCTAATTTTAAGAATAATGATAATATTGCTTTTGGGGGGGTGGAAATATATGTATAATTACCTCCAAACACCACGGTCATACATGCTGAAAAATGCTAGTGCTTTTTGTGTTTTCAGAATCCTTGTTATTTTCCTTTAGAATTGTCTTCAGTTTTAAAAGAACTCCTTGATGCAGAAATTTTTACTTTCACACCAGATAATAATTTCAATTATCTCTTTATATTGAGTATTGGACCCTCATTTCAGAGAACTTTCTTATACATAAAATCCATAGTACTAACAACTAATATATTTTTAATATTATTAATTTGAGATGAGAAAGAATAGGGTTTTTTTTTGTCAGAAGGTGATTGTGTTTTTTTCATTACGTACAGCTTTCTTTCAGTTTTAGTAATTAACAAATGAATGTAGGGGTGAGTTTTGTTAACCAAATAAAGCAAACATCAAAAGATTATCAAACTGTCATACCCAACATGTAAATATATAAAAATAACAAGCATAATTTAACTATACTAAGCAGAGGTCAGGAGGATGAAGTTATAACCTAGAGACAAAGATAATTTGACCACTTGAGAGCTGATCCCATGACTTTATTTTACAGATCTGGAAGCTGAATATGACACATTTACCAGAAAGAGTGCTTTCTTGGGTTGAGGATAGGGTTGGGAATTTTTTTTTTATTTTAAATGTGTAATGAAGTTTTGCTTGAATTAATCCATTGATTTAGTATTTCCTTTTCTTATTTCACAAAATAGTGACAGATACTTTCCCCTAGAGTTTAATAGGTTTTATTTAAATGTTATATCTACTCGCTTATGCTGAGGCCTTAATAAATCTAAGAGAACACCACCACTGGCTGTACCATTTTATAAAGGCAAATTACCTTCAAAAGATAAGGGCAGGAGACAAGGGCAGGAGAGAGGAAGGAGAGGGTGAGATGAGTAGAAAGAGTAGCATGGAGACATACACATGACCATTCGTAAAATAGATAGCCAGTGGTAATTTGCTATATGACTCATGGAGCTCAAGGTGGGGCTCTGTAACAACCTAGAGGGGTGGGAAGTGAGAGGGAGGCTCAGGAGGGAGGGGACGTATGTACACCTATGGCTAATTCCTGCTGATGTATGGCAGAAATGAATACTGTAAAGCAATTATCCTTCAATTAAAAATGTTTTTAAAGATATTTGTTTATTTGAGCTGATTTTGAACTATATATTTGAATCTATTTTATTAACCCTTGCATATGTGTGTGCTCAGTTGAGTCTGAATCTTTGCGATTCTATGGACTGTAGCCCGCCAGGCTCCTCTGTCCATGGGATTTTCCAGGCTTGAATCCTGGAGTGGGTTGCCATTTTCTCCTCCAGGGGATCTTCCTGACTCAGGGATCAAACCTGCATCTCCTGCGTTGCAGGTGGATTCTTTACCACCGGCACCACCAGGGAAACCCATATACCCCTTGCTCATCCTCTCATATGCTTTAAATCATCTCCAGATTATTTATAATACTTAAGGCAATGTAAGTCTATGTAAATAGTTGCCACCACCAACAAATTCAAGTTTTGCTTTTTGGAAGGGTATGGAATTTTTTTTCTGAAAATTTTTGATCCGAGTTTGACTAAATCCTTGGGTGCAAAATCTGTGGATACAGAGGGCCTGCTGTACCCTTTATTCATCCGTCTTCTGGATAAAAACACTGGTGTTTAGATAATAGACACTGCTTCATCATCATATACACTTATTTTACCTCCAGAATTTGAGACAATATTGACTTTTAATGGCATTAGAGTTCAAATTCTTTAAATATGAACACAGACTTTAAAATGTGTGGAGACTATATGCTCCTTAAAATATTAAAAATATTTTTCCTCTTAGAAAGCTGCCAGGCCTGTTACAGATTTTTTTGTTTTGTTTATTGTGGAACTCTGAAAGAAGTATCTCACTTTGCTATATAGCAAAAAATAATTTTTTAATTTGAAAGCAGATGTAACTCTTATTCGTGAAGTGAATTCAGTTTACTATATAAAATATAAATAAAGGCAAACTATGAGGGCTTCAGAGGTCTGAAAGCACTGGGTACATTTTAGCAACGAACCTCATATGGTCACCTACTACTCTTGACTACTTAACCACTTGTAGACAACCAGGGGGAAAATAATAGCAACTGAAACACCTTATCTTTAAACCAAGGTGTCAGGTTTATATTTTATCTGTTAAAGAAAAAATGTAACATGAATATATTTGACATCTACCTCAGCAAACAAATTAATGCTAATTAAAGATTAATGTGTTGTAATTAGCATTAAAAATGCAATTAAATTGTGAGTAAATGGACCAGGAATAGAAAATTGTTGGACGTCTCACCGTCTGGCTTTTCATATTCTGCCTTTTGTTTTTGCAGCAAATAGAGGAAGCGGGGCGGCAGGCAGCTCCCAGACTGGCGATGCTTTGGGGAAAGCACTTGCTTCGGTGAGGAAATGTTGACCTTGGACTTCAGATGTACTGCGGCAAACGGGTGAACTTTAATCAGAAGTGGACACTTAGAATTTTAGAAAATGGATGGCAAATAGCTTTGATTTTTGGAAAGGCTAGCTTCCTTGCATAATAATCACTGAAAAATTGAACAGAGAGCGCTGAAGATTCCAGCGGATGGCTGGTCTCTCCCATCTTGCAAGCGGTACTCAATTATGGATTTGTGGATACTCTTAGGGCCTTTAAGAGTATATGTTTTCTATCCTGATGTCTCATTTTTCTCTAAAGTCATTTGGGTGCTTGTTGATTGACCAGCCAAGACTGACTTTGCCAAGGGGTAGTTCTAAAACATTTGGAAAAGAAATTTTAAATAAATGACCGTAACCGAGGTTCAGTTGTTGCTTCATTGGCATTTGGCTTCTCTGCTTTGCCCGCCCACTGCCAGGAAGCTAAGATCCAGCATTTCTTCCATATTCACCAGTGACCAACGGTGCCCCTTCCTTGTCTTGAGGGAGTGTACCTGGTATTGTCTTCAAAAGCTAAACATGATCATTTGTACATATAAGCAGAGATTTATTGCTCTGACATTTAATCTCTTCAATTGGTTTCTCTTTATCATTGGGGCATAGATGCATTTGATTTATGTTAGCCTTCTGAGCTAAGGAAAAGTTTTTCTTTAGACTGAGCATCCTTCTGCCTTGCAATCAAATACCTTAAACGTAATGAAGAAGGAGTTGAGCAAAAATCTTAGGATGTGAAGCTATTCTACCTCTTCTTTTATGGAAAAAGAAAGGGAGGTTTGGTGTATCTGTGTAGCTTCATGGCCATGCAGCCAGGGGAGGAAACAGGAAGAAATAGACAAGAACCAAGGTCTGCTGACCCCAGTTCAGTTTTTCTCCCGCTATCTTCAAGCAGCTCAAGAGCTCTTCTTTTGAAAAAGCAATTAAATTTTTCATTTTAGAATATCGGTACTGTAGTTTATTGCTAAGTGTATTTTTGCACCTTGGAATTTGTGGATGAATCGCATGAATGTTTGTAGTTCAGATTGTGGAACATTTATTCCCAATGAATGAGGATTTGTTGTGTGTTTTTTTTTTCTCCCCACTGTTTTAAGATCTATTCTCCAGATCACACTAACAACAGCTTTTCATCAAACCCTTCAACTCCTGTTGGCTCCCCTCCGTCTCTCTCAGGTACAGTACCATAAATCCACTGCATCTGAGTGTCAGCTTATAGAATGGTTTCCCCCTTATGCCTCCTGTGCTGCTGGGGTAAACTCACTCCCTCCAAAAACTCAAAACAGAGCGTTTCCGAGCAGACCAATAGGAAGGGGTGGGAGAGACAGATGGTCGTGTGATGGTGAAGTCATTTACATCCAAAACTTTTCTTGAAAGTTTCATGCTTTTAGAATGTACAGGCACTTGGGAAACTTACTTCTTAAACTTTTCTTTGCAAAAGATACTCAACAGAGTAATACACTACAACAAAAATCTCAATGGGAAAACCAGTTCACATCATTGGAAATAGGAATACAGACTATGTAGTCATCAAACATAGACTATTCAAAAGGATCATTTCTACCAGTAATTTCAGACTTCTCAGATTCCCTCTTTAAAGTTCATGTCATTGGAAGGTTTGAAGAAAACTTCCATTTTATTTACACAAAACTATAATTGTGTAAATAAATTGTGATGTAACTGTGTCGAGTTAAAGGGGATGTTTGCCGTTTACAATAGAACAAGTTAACATGACCTCTGGCTTCAGATAATAAAATTAGAAGTTGTTAAATTGTGCTAGTAAAGCATTGCACTCTTCAGAGCTCCATGTAAAGGGCTCATTGCCCTCCCAGTGTAAATGTTTCCAGAAAGACTCTGTCTGGTGCCTATCTCTGCTCTTTGCAAGGAGGATAGGTGGCTTTAAAAAAAAAAAAAGCATATCTGTACCTGATTGAAACCTGATCTTACCCTAATTTAGACTGTAGTCACTTGCCTGAATGTTGCTGCCTCATCCCTGTATTATTCCCTACATGCAGCACTCCCTGGGCCCCATTTAAAGTAAATTCCTTCATAAAGAATCGGAGATTTCACCTGGCCACAGAGCTTTCAGAGTTGATGGCCATGGCTTAGGGGAGACTTACTATCAGCCTTTCCCCAGCCTCCATTGACAGGAGGAGGCCACAGAATGGAGAGGGAAGTAGCTGGACCCTTCAGTCCGTATCTCCAGAGAGACTGTTGAAACTGGGAAAAACCAGAGGTGATATTAAGAAGGTAATGGGATAGCACTGAAACAGTCCCTGTGGCAGGAAGTAAGGTTCAGAACTGTACACTTCTGGCTTCGTGCCCTACTGTTAGGCTCTGGAAAACGATCACAGGTGTCAGCAGCCAAAGTCAGAGACGGACTGAGACGATGCAGAGCTCAGCGGGGCTAGGGGTGAGGGAGTCTGAGCAGGGAGAGCTCCCACATTCCCCATTTCAAACGAAGCAACTCTAATTTTGTTTATTTTATAATATGGGGGAAAAAAGACTATTCTGGAATCTAATATAAAGTTTGAGAACAGCTATTTGAGTCTAATCCTCTGATTTACAGATGGATGTATGAAGGCCCAGAAAGGGTATGGGATTTGCTAAAAATCTTCAGGAATAATATCAGCGCTCAGGCTAGAATCAGGGACTCAGCACTCTGCCAGTCCACTTCCGGGTCAAAGTTGGAAGGGGAAGCGACGATGCACACATCGTTCCAGAAAATGCCACAAATATCCCAAACCTGAGTAACATGCTACACGTGGAAGACAGGGAAGCAAGACCACTTTTGAGGCCCTGGTTATCCAGCCTAAAAGGCCACATGTTAGGGAGAAAGAACTTTATGGAGATACAGATATGGGGACAGACTGCTATTTTCACACCAAGGGCTCTGTCCAGATTCTATCACTGAAAGTAATTGAACAAAATATTCTGTTTTTATTTAGCATAAAAATACACACGTGCACACCTAGAAATGGCAGGAAGAATGGATTTTTAAAGTGACAACGGTATCGGGGACTGTGATTTCAGTGAGGTCATAGATGTTTTTTTTTCCTTTCTTAAATTATTTTCCAAGTTTTCTACACAAGCGTGTATTATTTTCAATTTAAAAGTGGTTTTTATTTTTAAATTGATAGGTTAGACATGTTATATTATTATAGCAGCAATCTTTCTTTACCTTCAAGTTTAGTGAATCATTAAAAATGTGTTTTCTTCAGAAGAAACTACTTAATGTTGTTATATTGAGTGTTTAAATCTCTGGTTTAGCGGATTGCTGTCAGCTAATCTTATTTCCTTGAAAAGTTTCTGAAGGCTTATCCTTTCTTAAGGATCATTTAAAAACAAGTAGCAAAGCTGTTTTTCATTGGTGAGAGAATTTTGGTTTTAACAAACCGGCTTTGCATGAAGGTGTAATGAAAACCCCTCTTTGCGCTCTTAAAAGTACCTTGACTGTGTAGTGACGGTTTTCCATCAAAGGGACATTTCTCCAGTTAAAATTCAGTATTAATTAAATGTTCCCTTTTAGATGGAAGCCTGAGAGAATTCAGAGTCCATGTATAGTCGACCTATTTTACATTTAAAATATTTTCCTTGGCCCTAAATTCTTGTATGGGCAGTTTACATGTATTTCCTTAATGTCCAGATAGAAATCAATATGCTTATTTCTAAAAGAACAGTTTAAAATGTTAGTAAGGTTATTCTTAGGATTATACAGATCTCATTGCAATTCCCATTTTCCTATTAGCAGGCACAGCTGTTTGGTCTAGAAATGGAGGACAGGCTTCATCATCTCCTAATTATGAAGGACCTTTACACTCTTTGGTAAGTTTCATCTGCTCACCATCACTTTGGCCATTCTCAGTCCATGCTTCTCTTTTTCAGAGTCTTGTTTTCACTAATAGGAACTTGTGGTTGACGTAAGCCCACAGGTTTGGTTAGAGGCAGAGTTATTAGCCTATGCTTGTTCCTGTTTATAGACTGTAACCCAGCTACTGCTACAGTGGAAGCCTCCAGCCTCCTATATATCCAGAACCAGATAAGAGATAAGAATCTAGGAAGGATCCTGGCCTCCTCCCCTTGTTGGAGAAATATACCTGTGTCAGTGATTAAATATCTCTCCTGATGTGAGTCCTGGAGTTCCAGCTATGGTGTGGAGTTCCAGCTTGGAGAGTCTCTGTGTCTCTAGTTTGCTTTGCAGAATAACGGGTTTATAGGAATTTTCTTCTTGACTTCTGAATAAGAAACCTCCTGCCTTTCTCCTCGTTCACTTTGATTCTCATGGAAATCTAGTAATTTCATTAAATTTCTCTTATAAGGAATCGCTGAAAACTTTCCCTGGGTGTAATTTATATGATAAAAACTCACATGATGATTCAGTGTTTGACACTCCACTCAAAGGAAGTAGCTGGAAACATGCATGAAACAGCACTGCTCTAGGCACTGTCTGGTCTGTGTATGAGTCACACAGGGAGGGGTGGCAGCAAGACGCTGTCCTTCAGGGTTGAGTTTCCCCTTTTTCTTCCCATATTTTGAGATGGAACATGGGGGTAAGCATATCTGTTAATTTGCCTGTCTGACTTTATGTTGTCAGCCATTCAGGGTTTCCTTTCTTCCTTTTGGCTTATGATTTAAATGAAGAAAAATCTAAAAATGAGAATACAGAGGTGAATTCTTCCTAGCAGTAGTATGTAAATCAGCTACCTCCTCTCTTTAGCCAATAAGATGACCACAGAGTGAGACAATCAAGCGCCATCTAAGCCCGGTGAATCTGCAGCTCACATCCAAATAAACCATCATCCTTATAAGTGTTTCTCTCCATCAATTATTCTCTGGGACCCATTCATCAAAGTTGGGTTTTTTCCAGCTATAGAACTATAAAGACCAGGTTTATGGTGGTGAGGGCCTTCCCAGGAGGTGCTAGTGGTAGAGAACCCACCTGCCGGTTCAGGAGACATAAGAAATGCAGGTTTGATCCCTGGGTCAAGAAGATCCGCTGGAGGAGGGCATGGCAACCCACTCCAGTATTCTTGCCTAGAGAATCCCATGGACAGAGGAGCCTGGTGGGCTACAATCTATGGGGTCACAAAGAGTCGGACACGACTGAAGTGACTTAGCATGCACGTAGCATGGCTGTGAATTGCAGTGTCACTTCGCTTTGAATTCTCAGCACTCGGGGGATTCCAATCAAAAACAGTCTCCACCAGGAAGCGCAAGCCACAAAGGGTGATAGGCACGTGGATTATTTCTTTTCATGCTCTCACTTACGCTCAGAAGTGTATTTCATCATTTCTGTTTTATAGACTAAGAAGCATAGACTCAAAGAAGTTCAGTAACCTTTCCAAAGTCACTTAAATAGCAGGGCTGGGAGTTTAAGGGAAGCCCTGTAATACCAAAGCCCACCAAATCAGAAGGCTCTGTACCATAGACTGACTATGTTCGACATACATTGTTCCTGTCAGTGGAGAATAATTTAGAAATTGTTTTTCTCATGCCAGAGACCTGGTATCTCTGCTTGCATAGCCCATCAGAAATCAGAGTGGATTCTAGCATGATCTAGTACAAAGATACACTAGAATTGAAGACTTAAGATTGCAACCCTGAGTTTACCATTTCCTGGCAGGCATTGAGCAATTAATTGACTTAGTTTCTTGGAGCCTCATTTGCACGTCTGTGTTGGAAGGGATAATAATGTCTTTCCTATTCACTTACATGTGTAGAATGAGGATTCAGTGAGATAGTACCTTTTAAAGTGCACACTGGAGATGGTTGTTTGATATCATTATTGGTCACACTGAAAAAAAAAATACATATCTCCATGTCCATTCTATTCACCCAAAACTGTCATATAGGCTTATTTAGTTGTGGAAAACTCGAATCCTAATGGCTGGGATGAAAAGATCAGTTGGTTTTTTCATTGTATAAGAGTCAGTCAGTTCAGTCACTCAGTCGTGTCCAACTCTTTGCCACCCCATGAATCGCAGCACGCCAGGCCTCCCTGTCCATCACCAACTCCCGAAGTTTACCCAAACTCACGTCCATCAAGTCGATGATGCCATCCAGCCATCTCGTTCTCTGTCGTCCCCTTCTCCTCCTGCCCCCAATCCTTCCCAGCATCAGGGTCTTTTCCAATGAGTCAACTCTTCGCATGAGGTGGCCAAAGTATTGGAGTTTCAGCTTCAACATCAGTCCTTCCAATGAACACCCAGGACTGATCTCCTTTAGGATGGACTGGTTAGATCTCCTTGCAGTCCAAGGGAATCTCAAGAGTCTTCTCCAACACCACAGTTCAAAAGCATCAGTTCTTTGGCCCTCAGCTTTCTTCACCGTCCAACTCTCACATCCACACATGACTACTGGAAAAACCATAGCCTTGACTAGACAGAGCTTTGTTGGCAAAGTAATGTCTCTGCTTTTTAATATGCTATCTAGGTTGGTCATAACCTTCCTTCCAAGGAGTAAGCGTCTTTTAATTTCATGGCTGCAGTCACCATCTGCAGTGATTTTGGAGCCCAAAAAAATAAAGTCTGACACTGTTTCCACTGTCTCCCCATCCATTTCCCATGAAGTGATGGGACCAGATGCCATGATCTTAGTTTTCTGAATGTTGAGCTTTAAGCCAACTCTTTCACTCTCCTCTTTTCACTTTCATCAAGAGGCTTTTTAGTTCCTCTTCACTTTCTGCCATAAGGGTGGTGTCATCTGCATATCTGAGGTTATTGATATTTCTCCTGGCAATCTTGATTCCAGCTTGTGCTTCTTCCAGCCCAGCATTTCTTATGATGTACTCTGCATATAAGTTAAATAAGCATCATGACAATATACAGCCTTGACGTACTCCTTTTCCTATTTGCAACCAGTCTGTTGTTCCATGTCCAGTTCTAACTGTTGCTTCCTGACCTGCATACAGGTTTCTCAAGAGGCAGGTCAGGTGGTCTGGTATTCCCATCTCTTTAAGACTTTTCCACAGTTTATTGTGATCCACACAGTCAAAGGCTTTGGCTTAGGCAGTAAAGCAGAAAGAGATGTTTTTCTGGAACTCTCTTGCTTTTTTGATGATCCAATGAATGTTGGCAATTTGATCTCTGGTTCCTCTGCCTTTTCTAAAACCAGCTTGAACATCTGGAAGTTCACGGTTCACGTATTGCTGAAGCCTGGCTTGGAGAATTTTGATCATTACTTTACTAGCGTGTGAGATGAGTGCAATTGTGCGGTAGTTTGAGCATTCTTTGCCATTGCCTTTCTTTGGGATTGGAATGAAAACTGACCTTTTCCAGTCCTGTGGCCATTGCTGAGTTCTCCAAATTTGCTGGCATATTGAGTGCAGCACTTCCACAGCATCATCTTTCAGGATTTGAAATAGCTCAGCTGGAATTCCATCACCTCCACTAGCTTTGTTTGTAGTGATGCTTTCTAAGGCCCACTTGACTTCACATTCCAGGATGTCTGGCTGTAGGTGAGTCTGACCGAATGTGGTCCACTGGAGAAGGGAATGGCAAACTACTTGAGTATTCTTGCCTTGAGAACCCCATGCACAGTATGAACAGTATGTATAAAAGTAGTGAGTTCTATACTGTAGTAAGGGCTTTGAAATAAAGTAGGAGCTCCTGGTGAACAATTCGTTTGTCTTTATGATTCTTCAGTCTTGAGATCTACCACTTTGGTTGACAGAATTTTTGCAATATTTTTCTTTAGCTGTTTTGAGGCTCTGATTCCCTCTACACACACACACACACACACACACACACACACACACACACACACACACACACGTAATAGTCGATAGAAGGCAAGAAACCCAGTTAAACCACACACACACACACACGTAATAGTCAATAGAAGGCAAGAAACCCAGTTAAAAATTGTCAGTACACAATAAGAAACTACAGTCTATATGTGTTTACCTGTCCCTGATTTGATACTTAGCACTGTATCATGTGACTCAGAGGAAACCCAGGAAATATGCCTTCAAGAAAATAATTTAATTGGGAAACTATACATAGGGCACCTTTCCATTGTTATAAAAATCTTTAACCAGTGCCTGCCAGAATGTTCCTTAAATTGAATAAATTTTTTTTCTTTGCTAAAGTAATACAATATAGTAAAATATGTACACTTAAGATGTCCCAGAAGAATTAGTGACTTTGTTCACAAAAAATAAAATTATAATTGTAGTAATAACAGTTTTCACCAGTTTTCTAGGAAAGTCACCATTTACTTTTATTATCATTTTAAGGAAAATAAATTTTATTCAGAAACCCAAAGTGTGGTTCATGTCAACTCAGGTTTTACTTCTATAATCTATATCTGTATTTCGAACTAAATCAAGTTTCACATCATTTCTCAACCAACAGCAAAGCCGCATTGAAGATCGTTTAGAAAGGCTGGACGATGCTATTCACGTTCTCCGGAACCACGCCGTGGGCCCGTCCACAGCCATGCCTGGTGGTCACGGTGACATGCACGGAATCATCGGACCCTCTCATAACGGAGCAATGGGTGGTCTGGCCTCAGGGTATGGAACCGGTCTTCTCTCTGCCAACAGACACTCACTCATGGTAAGGGACGGGATGAAACTTGGGGGCTAGTTAACGTGCAGAATTAGAATTTCTAGTTCAAATAATACTGCTGCAACTTGTTCTTTTTTTAAACAGCTTTATTGAGATAAAATTTATTTAACCTACAATTCACCCATTTCAGTTGTACAGTGTACTTACTGTGTCCTCCATGTATTCACAAGATGGTGCCATCAGCACGAGAGTGTAACTTAGCCCCCACGACGAGAAATCCTCATGTCTGTCAGCCATCCTTCTCCATGCTGCCCTCCCCCGACAGCTAATAATCTCCTTCGTGACTCTAGATTTGCCTATTCTAGAGATTTCCTAAAAATGGAATCCCACAGTATGTGGTGGTCCTTTCTGCTGGGCTTTTTTCACCTAGCATAGTGCTTTAAAGGTTTATATATGTTTTGTCATTTATCAGAGCATCATTCATTTTTATTACCCCCAAATTCCATTGTATAGATATACATTAAATTTATCCATTCATCAGGTGATGGGTGTTTGGGTTACTTCCCATCTTCGGCTATTAGGAACAATGCTCCTATGAACATTCATGTACAGGTTTTTTGTGTGGATACATTGTTTCATTTCACTTAAGTATAAACCTAGGAGATCCATTGCTAGGTCATTGCCAGTATGTTCAGTTCTTCGTGGTGACTTCAGCTAAAGGACCCAACTTACATTCATGTTACATCGCTTGGGTTTCACATGTGAATTGGTTGGATTTATTATTTTTGTTTAAGAAGTCAAATCAATATCTTTTGCTTCTGAGTATGGTGGTTCACAGTGCATAGGGTCGCGAAGAGTCAAATACGACTGAAACAACTTAGCGTGCACATGGGAGGTAGAAATATAAGGTGTGTCTGTCTTAATAGATGATGTGGGACCATGGAATTTAAGTCTGTCGTAGTTTTACCACTCCCTATTTATGAAAAAGTATTTGAGTAAGGTGTAAGTAGATTTGTCCACATTGCAGTTGAAATTTCAGTTTTTCCCATTACTTCTGGAAAGGACTTGAGGGTGCATCCCTTTTTCAGGTGATTATAAGATTCTGCAAATCTCCCTAATAAAATGTTAAATGATGACAATTAATGAGGTGACCAAATGGGTGAAGAACTTAACATGATTAGTGATTCTATGTAATTCTGCTCTTTACAAATGCCTGTCTTTTCAGCAAACACCTTAGTGTCCTGTTTTTTCCTTACAGGCTCTCAAAAAGTTGTGTGTATGAAGGTCTGTTTTCCATTATCACTAAGCATCTCTTAGATTCCAAAAGGAGAATGCAAAATAAGCACAGGTTGTTCTGAGGCTCTTTAAGTTGTCTTCTTCAGAAGTATTCCTCTGCCCTCCTTTCCATTTCTCTTAATAAAAGATTAAGAGTCCCATCCTGAGCTGTATATTATGAAAACCTGCAACCAATTTGAAACCAAAAATACTGGTTTATAAATGGAAGCAATGAACTCGCTTCTGAAACGTGGAAAGATGTTTTTGAACGCCAAAGCTAAATCTTTTTTTTTTTTGCTCTTTTTGCTTTTCCTAGACTCTACCCTCAAAATTCCTCATTGAGTGAAAATTGTTTGTCTATTGGTGGCAGTTGCTAAGAGTTTAACAAAAGGAAAATCTAGATTTTAATTTAGCTTGGCCTCAGGTAACGTGCTAAATACACTGGGGATGCATATTATATGAGGTTTCAGTGTGTACAGCTCTTTTTTTAAACTATAATGTTTAAACAATACTGCTTTTAATTAAGAAATCTGGCTTTATTAAAAGCCAGATCTGTGACTTATAACCATTTCTGTATATCTGCTCTCAATCAAGAGAAAAATAGTTTAATTTCTGTAGCTGTGTTCGTTTTGCATATGTTAAACGGATGCAGCATGTACCCAGGGCATTGCTTCAGAGGCAGGTTTTTTTTTTTTCCATAAATATGTAAAGTTTGCTCTTAAATACCAGATGTAGGTTAAGTGATTCTTTAAAATAATAAACTCTACAGAGATGCTTTTTTGGAACCATTTGACCTTTGAATTGCCTCCTCTTTGATTTGGAGGTGGGATATGAGGAGGAGACTAGAGTCATCTTTGGGGATGGGAAGTTAGACCAACCCAGGGGAGGAGAAGGGGAGAGAATGCTACACAGCCATAGAAAAGGGGAAATAACTGGCCAGTATTACACAGGAACATCTTTGATTTGATTTTGAAAGGGGGGAAAAAAATGGCAAAGCAGTAAAATTGCTAGTTTCACTAATGAGGGGAAGTGTGCACTCACTCTTCTGAAGACATTTAGAATTCAATCAAGGGTGACTGCAGAGCCATCTACATCCATAGCGCAATTCCCAAACCACAGTAGGACAACCTGCTGCCCTGTGAGCCAAGGGCACCTTTCTCCTTTTTTCTTGAAAATATTCAGGGCACCCACGGCATCTGAGCTCCTCAGCCCACAGCCCCAACGTGTGCGCAAAAGATCACATCCTCGTTTCTTGCCTTGTGCAAACTGGTATGAATTTTCAAACAAAAGCATCAGAACAAAGGAAATAGTTTTTGAATTTAGTCAGTCTGAAGCTAGCCTGTGACCATTTGATACATTCCACAATAAAAAGGAAGTTGAAGGGGAAGAGAAAAAAAATGCACCCTCCTTCCCCCCCGAACAACAACAACAACAAAAAATAATTCAAGGAGGATGCTGGTAATGTTTTCCACATTTGAATTTTAATACATGAAACAGGCTATAAACTGTTGGCCAGCTGCAGTAAATAAAGTAGCAGTGGGAGGTACACACCGGAAACTTCGTCCGGCGCTGGTGGGAGTCTCATTCCCAGCTACACACCTTCGGTTGTTGTTCTGGAGTGGAAGCGAGTTGCAGTAACTTAACACCCATCCTGAGGCTGGTTTTGTTTTGAGCAAATCTCCTTTAGAACTCGCCTTAATAATTCCTTCTGATTAAAGAACAGATAGCTTTGAATTCTCTTGACCTCCGTCCCCTCCCTGTTTCCTCTCTCCCTGCCTTCCGAAAATCAAAACAAATGGCTTGATCACTTGGAAGATGATAGAAGCATTTCTTTCTGCAGCAGCTTGCAGTCGTGGTGGGGAGGACTGTGGTTCTGCCTGGGCTATTATGTTATCTCATTTAATTGCTAACATATTGTACTTAGCTTTTGATTCATAAAATGTTTTCCTTGGAGTTCTGAAGTAGGTCTTCAGTGAATTACTAAGTATTAGGATAATGAAAGGGATTTTTTTTTTTTTTCACAGCAGCATGGCTCATAACACTCGAGCGAATGTTGATTCTTACAGGCTTTCTAGATGATATTATTTGGCCGTGCTCTTTTCTGCTCAGAAACCTTCCCCAGGTTTCCATTATGCACAAGATAAAGACATATGTCTTAGCCTAGCTTTTTAAGCCCATAACCATTTACCAGAAAGCCTTATGCTTTGCTATTCCAATGCAGAAATTTTTCCAGCAAGACCAGCGTCTTGCATATGACCAGAACTTGGCCAGAATGTCCTCACTACGACTTGTTTGGGTCTGTCTGGCTTGGCCTGCTCTAACCACGTCTCTCCGTCCATCTCATTCTCACCCATTCTCAAAGCTCTCCCTCAAATTCTGCCTCTTCCAGGAAGCCTTCCCTTGTTACCTCCACCTGTGAGAGTCATTTTCTTTCCTATTCTCATAGCACTATGAAACAGACTGTTGGCTGGGTATTGATTTTACCCACTTATGCGTAGCTAAGCGTCCTTTGTTGTGTGCCTGCATGCGTACTCAGTTGCTCAGTCATGTCTGATTCTGTGCAACCCCATGGACTATAGCCTGCCAGGCTTCTCTGTCCATGGGATTTTCCCAGCAAGAACACTGGAGTGGGTTGCCATTTCTCCTCCTGGGGCTCTTCCCAACCCAGGGACTGAACCCGCATGTCCTGCATTGGCAGACAAATTCTTTACTACTGAGCCACCTGGGATGCCCTATGTATCTTTTATAAGTCTGACTTTTGCCTAACCAACTGGATTGTAAATTCCTTGAGTACCATGTATTACACGTGTCACATTTTGTTTCCCTTCCAGTAAGTAAATCATCAGTCAAATGGAAGAAAGGAAACCTTCTAAAGACTTAGAAGGTTTGAGTAGTTAGTCTCAAGTCAGGAAACTAGACTTAAACTCTGGGGACATTAACTCTAAATTCTGTGCTGTATCTTATAATTATGAGCATTCCTCAGACAAGATCTATAGTCCTATAGTTACACCTTTTAAGAACTAATTTTATGTGGTTAGAATTTATCTCAAGGCATCTTTGCTAAGTGAAAAGATATGAGCACTAGAATGAAAATTATGAAGTTATTTTTCTTACCTTACATCAAAAATATCTTTATGTGGTTCTGTTCCTCCTCCTGCTTGCTCCATCAGTAGAGTCAGCAATGGTGGGATCACTTAGCTGAAAAGCTCCTATACTATTAATACATCATGTTAGTGTGGTTCCCAGATCCTTTTTGCTTAAAGCCCATCTATTCATTTCAAAAACATTTACGAAGTCATTGGTAAATGACATGGAGCCTACCAAATTCCAGGCTTTTTGCTAAGACGTGGTTTCTACCATCAAGGGGTTCACAGTCTCGTAGGATAGGATATATATTTAGAAACAAATTGCAGTAGCAGTTGTTGTAAGACTTATAGGAGAGCAGGGGCCCAGCTCTGATACACGGGCAGGAAGGATCAGGTTGTCGCTTGGTAGGAGCAGTCATCTCCTAAGGACCTATTCGCCCGAGATGACCGAGGGGTGGGGGAGCCCTGTAAAACTCGCCACCCACACCTGTTCTCCACAGCATCACCTGAGGCCTCTTACTAGACTCCTAGGTGACCATGCGGCACACACTTCAGAAACAACAGGTACAAGCCTGTCTTAACCCGTGTGCCCTCTTTTCAGTAATGTTTTTAGTGTGACTTTGGATTACAAAGAATTTATCAGAAGAACAGTCATTAGGTGAAGAAGCATCTTTTTATTTCACCGACACTATAAACAGGTATGAGAGCTTTTACCACTCAGGACTTGAGAGGATAAACAGTTTAAATTAGTTCTGCTTTCAGAGTTCTTAAGAATTAGGACCATTGAATTTTAGGTGCTGAAAGCACCACGAAAGTCACTTAGCCCATTACTTTTATTTTACTGCTGAAGACTGAGGCCCCAAAAGGGGAAGTGACTCAGGTATGGACACTGTCTGGTTCATGGCCGAGCTAGGATTAGAAACCAAGCGAGCCAGCAACGGGACCAGCACTCTCTGTACTAAAGGTCACACTGCTGCAGCCAGCTTCCTCTCCAACCTGGTGCTGTAGCAGTTTCACAACTGTGGCTAGTGTTAGTAATACATATGTTCTATTAACTAATGAAATCCAAGAGAACTCTTTAGTTGCCCCTTGGCGCTTTGCACCATGTTGCTATCTAGTTCTGCCAATCAGCTTTGGCAACAGGAGAGTTCATCGGGCACTGATGTGATTCCATGGGCTGCGTTTACTGGTGCATCGTAATGGAAGTAGCAGTGGTCAGAAAACTCTGTTTCAACATGGACCTCTTCAACAAATCTGTGATCCCTAGCCACTTAGGCATCTTCAACCTTGTTCCTCTTGGGTTTTCAAGGATTTTCATTCCATAAGTTTCTGTGCATATTTGAGCACATACTTCATTTCTAAACAGTTATTACCACACAGTCTCAGGGACCTTAAGAGGTCATCTCCATCAAAATCCCTCTATAAATTCCCTGCCAAGCAGTGAACAATTCTCCATCAGCTTTTTCCTCCAAGGCTGAATAGCTCTAAATGACCAGAAAGCCCATTTCCATCAAACTGTAGAAAATTCTTCCTTATGTCCAGCCCAAATTAATATCCCTGAATGTGAAGGTTTTATTTTTCTGGAGTTACCTGTAAATCAGCTCAACAGATACTTGAGTAACTTTCAACTGTTTGAAGATAGTCTGATCTTTTTTTTTTTTTCTTAAGGCTTGACATCTATATCTTCAAATATTTATCCTAAAGAAAAGTTCTGCCTCTGTCACTTTCCACCACATTCTTCCAAGTTTACAAAGAATGCTCCCCCCACCCCCAGGACATTTTAGTCTATAGAATCTCAAAATTTGAACACAGTGCTCAAGGAATCATCAGCAGACTTGGGTGGTGGTTCTTGTTCATTCACTCAGTCGTATCCCGACTCTTTGCAACCCCATGGATTGCAGCACACCAGGCTTCCTTGTCCTTCACCATCTCCCAGAGCTTGCTCAAGCTCATGTCCATCAAGTCAGTGATGCCATCCAACCATCTCATCCTCTGTCGTCTCCTTCTCTTCTCACCTTCAGTCTTTCCCAGTATCAGGGTCTTTTCCATTGAGTCAGCTCTTCGCGTCAGGAGGCCCAAGTATGAGAGCTTCAGCTTTAGCATCAGTCCTTTCAGTGAATATTCAGGGTTGATTTCCCTTAGGATGGGCTGGTTGGATCTCCTTGCTGTCCAAGGGATTCTCAGTAGTCTTCTCCAATACCACTGTTCGAAAACATCAGTTCTTTGGTACTCAGCCTTCTTTACGGTCCAACTCTCACATCCATACATGACTACTGGGAAAACGATAGCTTTGACTATGTGGACTTGGGTGGATCTATCTCCAAACCCATTCAATATATTATATCTTCAGTAAAGGCCACCCAGCAGCATCCTATTGGCAGTATTTGATGACATCATCATCCTGCTGCCAGATATTGCACTTGTAATCAACAGAAATCCATCAGCCAGCCACATGTCTGTCAACTAGCTTTGTACACTTGTTGTTGTACCAGTACAAAACTCCACGTAATGCCTTTAAATTTCATACAGCAGCCTTCAGTCTGTTCCAACGACTCCTTTAGGTCCTCATTCAATCACACATTCTATAGCTCTGTTGTTGGTAAATTAACACAGAACACAAGGTGTGCCTCATTCCCATGAACGAGGTTTATCCAGAAAGACTTATTCCCCAGGAACAGGAATGAGTTGGAGAGCTCATTGCCTCTCTTTCAGAGCGTTTAGGAATCATCTTTTAAATCGCATATTATAGGATTTCACCCAAGATCTTAGTCTTCAACATCATCCATCTATAGCTTCTATGTTGAATTTTTTTTCTTTAATGAGGATATTTGCCTATCTGTAGCATTTCACCATCTCTCCTAATCTCCGCAACCTTAACTGCAAGGTTTTATCTGTATCCATATTGTACTTTAAGAAAACTTATGGGGGAAAAGGCAGAGAGGAAAAATAACTTGAAGAAATTCCCTTTATATATATTAAAAAAAAATTGTGTCAGCTTTATTGCGCTATTATTAACATCTAACATAGGTAAGTTTAAGGTGTACAACACAACACTTTGATCCATGTATATATTACAAAATGGTTACCACAATAAAGTTAGTTAACACCTGCCACCTGCGTTCCCTAGCATAATTCAGATTTTTTTTTTTTTTTTTTAGTGGTGGTGGTGGTGATAACTTTTAAGAGCCACTGTCAGCAACTTTCAAATATATAATGTAGTATTGTTAATTACTGCCTGCATGCTGTATATTACCTGGAGATGGAAATGGCAACCCACTCCAGTATTCTTGCCTGGAGAATCCCATAGGCAGTGGAGCCTGGCAGGCTACAGTCCATAGGATCACAAAGAGTCAGACACAACTGAAGCCACTGAGCTTGCACACAGTACATTAAGTTCCCCAGAGCATATTCATCCTGTAGCTGGAAGTTTGTCCCCTTCCCCCAGCGTTCCAGCACTGCCCCCAGTCCTCAGCAACAACCATTCTACGCTCTCATTTCTTTTAGTTCATTTTTTAGATTCTGCATATTCCTGAGGATATACAGCATTTGTCTTTCTCTGTCTGACTTATCTAGACAAATTCTCTTGCCCTTGGACTAGTTACAACAGTTTTAGAATTCTGGAGTTCACCATGTGATACTTCTGCATTCGTTTAAGCACAAGTCAAGAAGTTTTGAATCCAGCCATTTAGTGGCTGGAGACCACTGACGCTCCATTAACAACCCCTGAGACAGGTGGTCCAGCAAGTTGTGGACCCAGATCTCACAGCACTGGGTCCAAATTAGGTATATCCTATTTTTCTTCCCCTAATACCCATTTTACTCAAATTCAGGCCCCATAACCTAGAAATGAGACAGTCAGTCTGCATCAAACCATCAAACCCCAAAAAGTCTCTTCCTCCTTGCTTCCAGGACAAATCAAGCCTAGTTCCTTAATTTTCCTCCAGTGTTTAGCACCCTCATGTCACGAACTTTAAATGCATAAAACCCAACAGTTGGCTTCTCTGCTTTTAAAATACAAAAACTCACTTAAAGGCAGGCTCTATGACCTCGACACATTTTGACTTTGCTTGCCTCTTAAATGATAGAGGAAAAAGCAGGTAGATGCTTCCGGTGGCAGTTATCCTCGTAATTTGTTGGAGCCAAAGATACAGTGCCAAACTGTCCATAATTTAGAAGATACAGCCTGTGCATTTTTAAAAAGTAATATTACCCTCGTTTTCTCAGGAAATCAGATTTTCTGAAAAGAATCTGTATTGTATAGATTAGAAAATACGCAGATGTTTCTCCACTCATTCTGCATTGTCTCTGCTTCAGATCCTTGGGCGAGACATACATGTGTGAGAGAAAGTTTCTGAACCCACAGGCCTTGGGCTTTGGGAAGACAGTAATACAAGTGTGTGCCTAACCAACTATCATGCAGGGTGGAATGATTAAGTAACCAGAGATGTATTAATCCGTCTTTTGTTACCCGAACATTATTGACCAGAGACATTTCCATATTTGCTTTCATAAATCGCTGCCCATGGGTGTTAGTTTCTGTGGTCGGTAATACGTTCAGTGACCTGAGAAGTGATTCGGAGAAGGGAAGACCTTGGCCAGCCTTCAGGATGGCCAGGGAAAGCTTCCTGGAGAAGGTGTCATTGAGCGCATAGTAGGGTCAGCATTGGGTTTCAACAGAGTCAGACTCGATGGGGCATTACAGAGCCATAGAATAAACAGGATCCAAAACAATACGTGGAGAATCGAGGATCCTCTATGCCCAAATGGAAGTAAGAAAAGGGCCCGACGGTGCGGTGCGCCAGGCAGGCTGCCGTGGGTGGGAGCCCCCCTCAGAGCACGGCAGCTCAGCAACCGGCTCGCAGCTCTCACAGGGGAGTCCACAGGAAGAGTGAGTTTTCATGTATATTTTTTACATCCAAATTAAATTAACTCATGGAATTTTCCACCCTTAGGAATTAAAGTAGCAGCTCATGAAGTAATTCAGTTATGTCATTCATACCAAAACAGAAAATACCAGAGCAACTTGGCACCATTTAAAAGCCAAGCCTAGGCCTTGGCCATTCTATTATTTTTTTCAAAACCTGTGGCTGTTGTGTTATTTTAACTTTTATTGGGGCAGCAAATTTTTTTTTTTCCAAAATCAAAAGTATCTTCATTGCTTAGAAAACAGAAGTGTAAAATGGATTTGAAATAAGAAGAGGGTTTCAGCAAAGCAGCTTTAGGAGTGAAAAGCTGAGGATGGTGGGGGAGAGGTGTGTGTGGAAGAAGCTTTAACATCAAATTTCTGAAACGCGAGGATTCCACGTAATTGGTTGACATTCACAGTTGTGCATAATGATAGCTTCTTCTAGATCCATAAATCAACTCAGAACTATAAAGTTGAGTTTTACCAAAAGCTCTGTCCAATGTTAGTTAAATGAGATCTTTTGCATTGTCCTGATACAATAGCCACATTCATTTTCAAGCACTTAATTGGATGTATTGTCAAAAACCACGGTATTGAATTTCCACATTTTAATTTCACATTTGCCTGCTCCCCGGCTTCTGCGCAGGGACGGGTCTGGTTTGGAGCTGCAAGTGTGTGAAAGTTATTGGAGAATGGTCGTCTCTGGGTAATGTTTCTATAAGCCGCCCAAAAATTTTCCCCCTGTAGTCTAGATGGGGAACAGCTGGTTTTTGTTTAAAAAGCTGTTTTGCGAAATGTCTGAATCTTGAGGTGTAGAACTGAGGTCACCAGTAAAAGCAGGTGCTCGGGGACAAGTGAGAAGGACTCTGGGGCCCGGCTGGCCCTGTAATCTTCTGCAGGGTATTTCCTATTAGAGGAAAAAGTGTTGAAGTTGGCTTCTTTATTTAGGATGCAAACTGATAAAGTAATCACATTAGCGACGCTATTCGAAATTGAGCATCTTTGAACATAGCCAGCCCTCGAGTGAATAATTAGCTCCCTCTGAAATGGCTGTTTCCCTCCCAAGGCTTCAAATACAAAGGTCCAAGGCTTTAACTTCCGTTAGGTGTTATAAGCCCTTGAATTTCCTCTTTAAATCCACCCACAGTAAAAAGAACCATCATTTCAAATAAACAGCCCCAGAACTGGGTCCGTCCTCCTGAGTTCACAGAGGCGAATCTCAGGAAAAGGCAGAAAAGGAACCTGAATTGGCAGGACTGGGAGGGGGCGGTTTTGAAAAAGGCCAAGTGCAAAACATGTGGAACCAGTAAAGCCCAGTACACGTCAGATATCCACCAGCCTGAAGATGAAAGGAAACGACCTCTCCCCCTGGGAGCTGGCGGTTATTAGCAGCTGTTTATCCAGTCGGGAATAGAGATTAACGTTGTAATTTTTTTTTTTTTAAAGAACTAGAAGAAAATTTGTTTGGGAAGTTGGCTCTTCATATCAAGTCACTGTGCATTGCCAAAAAAAACTTCCTTTCTCAGAACTCAAGTACTAGGGTTGAGCAATGTTATGATTCTCTGAGAAACTCAGGATTACCAAAAAGCCCATCTCCATAAAATAAAAGCAGAAGAGTTCAGAGAAACCAGTGGATGTCTGCCCGTGACACGTTCCCTTGAACTCTGCCCCATGAAGCTGGCTGTTGAGTCTGGTACCTGTTCTCAGCCTGCCTCTACGCGGGGGTGTTTTCCCGCCCCCTGCCCGCTGCCACCCCCTTCCCATCCCCAAATTAATCTTTGCCACTCTAAGTCCTATGCAAATGGATTGTGCACATGCCTACTGCTTGTAAATACCTTTTCATAGCATATTGGGGGAAGCTGCTTAGTACTCTGTGGAGCTTTATTCTCAAAAAAAAAAAAAGCTGGATATTGGTATTTTTCCCCCCTGATTTAATGCTACTCTTAATGTCATTTTCTTTTATTAAATCCTTTCTTTTGCTTTTGATCTTATTTATAGCAGAGCCACTGGTCATATGGAAACTATTATTGTATAGCTGCGAGATGAAAGACTTCATTGCAGTTAAATAAGAGTGAATCATTTGGGCCAATAATACACACATACATTGAGGTACCATTTGTATCCAGCATGCCCTATGTTGTTCACTTTGTAACAGCCATTGAGGTTTATAAAGGGCTTTACCAAAGTCTGCTTTTTTTTCCTAAATATGTCTTCTGACAGTATGGAAACATGTTGATACGCAATCCTTAGCTACTCCATATATATATATATATATATATATATATATATATATATATATAATCTAAATATTGGCACTTCTTGTTGTAAAAATAGGAACTTTCATTTAAAGTTGAGATGTTAATTAATGTTAAATGTCAGGTTTGGGGGTTTTTTAATGAAAAAAACCAACTATATTTAGATAATCTGCATCAAAATTCTACCCATCTTTCAAACCCTTTCTACAATACTGTTTTCTTCTTGAAGTCGTCTCTGGTTTCTCCATCTGATATGATTTCATCCATCCTTGAAAACCCGCCATGACCTTCTACTCCTTTATGACATCTTATTTTGTCTTATATAGTATTTTTTATATTAATCCACCATTAAGATGTAAGAGGCTATGAAGTAATACACGCATCTATCTTTTATTATTTTTTCCTGCAGTGGCTTACATGTATATAATAGCCATTCCTAAGGCCTTTGTTGAATTAAAGGAAATGTTTATTTTTTGATAGAAACCGGCTAAACCTATATTCAACAATACCAGAAGCTTTTAGATTTCAGAGAGTCTCACAGGATATATGCCATTAGCATCATCACTGACCCTTTAGGAAGTGCGTAATTGCACCTCGTGATATTACTGTCCTGTACAAGGACCCGGTGCTTGCCCTTGAGGTGCTTACATTTCAGAAGAGGTATAGGCTTTGTGAATAGCAGCCAGACAACATCCTTGATGCGTATGCCCTGCCCTAGTAGACAGTGGCCTTGAGTGATGTCCATCATTAACAGTTAGGGGAGAGCCTCTCCAGATCCAACAAGATGCTGAGAGTCCTGGAGACCCAGGCAGGCTAGGAGGAAAGAGAGTAAGGGGGGTCTGTGGGACAAATAAAAGTGAATCCTGTGGGGGAAACCAGCCCTTCTGTCCTGGGGACAGAAGATGGGAGGCTTAGCTCAGGCCTCGGGGATGTGGGAGTGAAGGCAGCAAATGAGAGGCCGCGAGCAGGCAACTGAAGATGGAGAAGAGGAAATTCAAGAACAGGAGGGCTCCAGCGTGTTTCTTTGGTGTCCGGGTGAAGGACCCGGAAGCGTAAGGTATTGATAAGCTGTCTTAGACTTAATCCATAGAACAGTGAAAAGCCATGCTAGAATCTTGACGTGCAAGGGCCCAAGGGCAGAGGAGACAGCGTTTACAAACTGAGTATTTCAGAAGGGGTGGGGAAGAAATGTTTTATTAGTTTAGACAAGCTTCTTTACACGTCCATTGCTTTTTCCAAATATGTTACAATCAGCAGGTGTTACTTGCATAATAGAAAAAGAATTTTAAGTATAAAGGCCCGATTCTTTCCCCATAGAGTTCATTACAGAGTATTGAGTAGAGTTCCCTGTGCTGTACAGTAGATTCCTGTTAGTAACCTATTATGTATATAGTAGTGTGTATATGTCAGTCCCAGTCTGCCAGTTTATCCCCCCTTTCCCCTTGGTAACCACGTTTGTTTTCTACGTTTGTGACTCTGCAAAAGAGTGGGTAAATGTATACGTGTAACTGATTCACTTTGCTATATAACAGAAACTAACCCAGCATTATAAATCAACTAAACTGCAATAAACATTAATTTTAAAAATTTTGTTTAAATGAAGGCCTGTTAATTAAGGATAAATCCCTAGTAATAGGCTTCTTGGGCTAGCTACAGAGCACTTTGTGTGCCAGACAGCCTGACACAGGTGTGTTTATTCTGCAGGGACCGGAAATTCCAATACCTATCAAGTGTCCTGTTGTGTTTTCCTTCACTCTAAAGAAGCTGCTTACAAGTAATTGCAGATTTGCACCATAATCGCTGTGCTGCATGGGCTTAGTTCACTAGGCTTGGGTTAATGTTAGTTCCCTCCATGCTGCTTGCTTGCTGCTCCCCGGGGTCAGGGGGGATGGGATGGACCCTGCTGACCACCCCCCGAGGCCCCGCGGGATGGGCTGCATCCAGTTCTCGTCTCCAGTGTAGGAAAGTGATGTAAAGTGTTGGGGGCAGAGGGTGGGGATACAGAGGAGAGAAATGAAACAGTTTTAATAGATGAAACTTATGAGTTAAGGAAAAAAAAAAGATGAACTGAAATCACATAACTGCCATTTGCATTTCTCGAACTTGATCACAGAATCATTTATTTTTAACCATTTTGGTGGACATCATAAGAGTTTCAGCCCAGCTGACCCCGTGACAGGTTAACACTGCCAAGGTCAGGGTCGTTTAGATTGTGCTTAAATCCTTTCAAATGTTACTTTATCATCTGGGGAATAAGCATTAAATTCATTTCCAAGAATTGCCCAATAAGAAATTACCTTCCGTTTTCAGATAAAGCATAGTTGAAGCTGTGAGATTCTGGGGAGGGGAAAATTTTTTTTAAGAAAATTAGGTTTTCTCCCAATAAACATTTTAAGAATCGAAATCCAAACTAAAGAATTGAATCCAGATCTGACTTGAGTGAGAAGTCCTTTCAGTGTGTAATCACGTGAATTTTTTAAAATGGTCTGATAATTTTTTAAAACTAAGGAATGTGAAAATTACATTCATGGTTGAAGGGTCTCCTGGGTGCCGCAGCTTTCTCACACGGAGGGGCTGGTGTGCAGAGCCTCTTCTCGCTTTCTGCAGAATTCAGTGCCTCTGGTGCTGTTTCTCAATATCTACCACTGCTATTTCATGAACTTCCGAGCTCCCATCTGTGAGCTATTAAAGTTTGCAAGACCACTTCCCACCTCTGTAAAAGATGCCCCTTTAGGACTCAACGATATTTTTTGCACGTTTGAGAAAATGTTTGCTTTCCTCTGTTATGACACAGATCTGGCAAGATAATTGAAACTGGAATCCAGCACTGTCTGACTGTCATGTATAATTGATAGTTCACGAGGAGATTACAGTTCAGACACCAAAACTGTTTTCTCTGTCAATGGGTGTCTAATTACAGTAAAAAGCCCATCAACATTTTTTTTTCTTTTATGATTATGGCAAAACAAGAGAAAGTTAAAAGAGAGAAAAGTAAAAGTTACCAGGACTTTTTTTCTGGGCCCGTTCCCTTGTTGTTCTTTTCCTTCTTTCTAAAAAACACCTCTGTCAAAAGGAAATTTTTGAACACGATGCCATTAATCACAGACTTTCATTTTGAGATACCAAAATGTTTCTAACAGCATTTCTGGTTTTGTGTCATTATCTCTGGATCTAAAAATTGATGACAAGTTTCCTAAAGTTCCCATCCTACACTCTTTTAGAAGGATTATGGTAGAGGAGAAGGAACTGAGGTCTGAAAGCCTGTTTTGAAGCAGTTATCTCTGGAGATAACATTAACAAGGATTGAGTAACTGCCAGATGAAATTTAATACATTTTCCCATCCATGCAATAGGCCTCTTAAATACAACAGAATAATTACTTTCACAATACTCCCTGGAAACAAAGAGAGCAGAAACACTGAATGCCTTTTTTGTTTGTGATGTCTGTTGTGAGCGCGAGGATTGGGAGAAGGATATTTACCAGGTAATTTAGTTAGACACTCTCCATGCATCCCATCCAAGCCTATTAAATTTTGTAATTTAGATTCCTTACCGCTGGACCTTCGGGTATGCCCAACCAAACTGGGGGAGGGGGACATCTGATTCCAGGCTGGCGTGTTCATGGGATGGTCCACGTCTGCTTCAGAATGATGAGCCGGGCCCTCAGACGATCTCAGCACTGTGAACTCAAAAATACTAAAACAAAGAGGGAGTTAGGGGCGGGTTCAGAACCTGGAAGGATGTACTGGCAGCTCCTGTGAAAGAAGAGTCCAGAGTGCAGTCCTACGTGGGCATAAGCCAGAAAGAGAGGTACCTACATGGGTGGAGAGAGGCTGGGATGGCCCCTGGGGGACAAGGGATGGCCTTAGGTCCCAGAAGTTCTCCAGGCCCTAAACTTCAGTCATCAAAATATTCCTGTTTATGGCTGAGTAATATTCCATTGTATACATGTACCACAGCTGCTTTATCCATTTCCATTCATCTGCCGATAGACATCTAAGCTGCTCCTGTGTCCTGCTGCTGTAAATAGGCCCCAGTGAACACTGGGGTGCACGTGTCTTTTAGAAGTGTGATTTTTCTCAGGGTGTATGCCCAGGAGTGGGATTGCTGGGTCAGATGGTAGTTTTATTCCTGAGGAACAAATTTGAGTCAGTTTTAATGAAAAGGATGAACCTAGGACTTGTTATACAGAGTAAAGTAAGTCAGAAAGTGAAAAACAAATATGCTATATTAACAAATACGTACATGGAATCTAGAAAAATAGTACTGGTGAACCTATTTACAGAGAAGAAATGGAGACATAGACATAGAGAACAGTCTCATGGACACAGTGGGGGAAGGAGAGGGTAGGACAAATTGAGAAAGTAGCATTAGCGTGTAAAATAGGTAACTAGTGGGAATATAACACAGGGAACCCAGCCAGGTGCTGTGGGATGACCTAGAGGGATGGAAGGCGGCAGGGGAGGCTCAAGAGGTAGAGGATATATATATATAATTGTGACTGATTCGCGTTGATGTATGGCAGAGACCACCACAGCATAGTAAAACAATTATCCTCTAATAAATGAAATAAAAAGCAAAAAAATCTTCCTGTTAAATCTCCTTTTACCTGAGCAAGGCGGAATGAATTTCTGGTTCTTGCTGTTAAAATCACCGCTGTAAATTGATCACTCCATGAAAATTCCACCAAGGATCGCTGTAAGCCCCACGCGGGCCAGGGCCTGCATCTAAGTTATTCGCCACCTGTCCCCAGCACCTCGCAGAATGACCAGCATCAGCTAGATTAGGATATATTTGTTGAATTAATAAATGTATTCTCTGATCAATCAATTAGCAATTATTGAATAATGTTTATGTTTTAGTTCTGTCTTCTACTCTTAGCATAGATACATCTAAAACCATATTGTTTGTGACTGTAAGAAGACTCTATTGTTAAAGATTGCAAAAAAATTTACAATCAGTATCGATAAAACTGTTTTCATTGGCTGCCTTTTAACTTTATTGCTTATCTAGATGAAAAGGTTTTCAAAATAGGACTTTAATGAAATATGGATTTTCTGGGTGCCATCCTTAGAACTGATTTGTAGGTTAAAGGAATCTGCTCTTTTTCTAGTTAAATTATTATATGTTTGTAAGTGGACAAACCCTGACTGTCATACATACAGATGGCAGTATTGGTTTCTCCGTCTATGTCTGAGTTATTCTATTGATGGGTCTGTGCTGGCCATTCACTGTGGTTTTTTTCCTTGTCTCTTATGTGACCAGAAATAATGTTTCTGAGGGAGAAGTAAATAGGGACAGGAAATGCTGTCTGTGGCCAAGGAAGCAAGCAGAGCACAGCTAATTCTTCAAATTGGAGTATTATTCCATAGACACAAGCAATGTATGGATCCTGGAGAGTCAAGCTAATTCGATGGATCCATGGATCTAGACCTATCATAATTGATCCATTTGTTCCTGAAATATACATAGTTTACAAGAGAGACCTTCTAATATCACAGATAATGTTTTCAACTTCCTTTATGAAAAAGAATTTATTACTTCAGGGCCTCTAAGGTGATCTTCAGAAAATTAAACTTAGGTAATATGAGTGGATAAAAGCCAAAATCTAGTCAGAACAAGCACCTTCTCAAACATATTTATAGATCATTTAAGATTTCGCTGTCACTCTGCAGGAGAAAGATTTAAAACCAAATGGATATGAACAGCATAGGGACAGAGTGCAGAGACGATCATGAGTGAAAGCAGCTTGACCTCTCAGGTTTCTTAAACTGTGTAGACTCTTATTTATATGGAGTAAGCAAGTATTTCAGCTAAAGCACCTAACAATGGCAGTAATTATTGTGTACCTTTGTATACCAGCTATCTTGCATACTACTGCTCCTTGGAATAAACCTGAGATTTAATCACTGTCACTTTCAGTGTTACTTTCTCCATTTTGGATTTGAGTAACTTACCCAAGATTATATAACAAGTAAAGAAACCAGTTACAGTTAGAATCTACATATTTTTAACTCTCATATTGTGTTAATTTTCACTTAGTTATGCTTTCTATCATATTAGTTGAGGCAGAGAAAGTAGAAAGGTCATTGGGTGTGGGTTCTTTTAAAAGCTAAAGGAAATTTCAGGATTAATAACTGAATATGTTTTAATTGAAAAGCAATGTCTTAACCTTGAATAGCATCTCAGTTGCCCACAGAGAAGGCTTGAGGGTTTTAACAGAATGGCTCTCAAATAGAAGGAGGGTGTGGGAATCCCCACCATGCTCAGATTGGTGGCACCTTCAGTGACTCCAACCTAGACTCATCCTTTGTGGGAAGAAATGTAATCCACTGGGAAGGCCAGTAACTAGGAATCAGCAGTTGGATAATTCTTTAGGTTACACTGAATAACGGTCTTAGCTAAAGAGCTCCCATTTGATCAGGGCCTGTAAAATTTATGCTTGCAAGTTGACATCTTAGAATGAAAGGATAGTCATTGAATCCGTCTTCTAATTGCACAAATATAAAAATGGAAAAAAGCTATCACTCTTTGGTATGAACGGGAGATGAAAACGTACACAAAGAGTGAGAAACGGCTGCAGGGAACTGGGTGGGCGTGGTCTGCCTATAAGAGACCAGGCTTCAGTTACAGATGCAAGTCAGGAGTGGCGTGGCATTGGTGTTAAATACGTGAAAAGGGCTGACACTTACTCCATGGAACTCTGGAAGTTAAATCTAGGACCAGTGGGTGGAAATCCAAGGAGGCCAACTTGTGGTGAAGATGGAGTAGCTGTTTTGGAAGATAATCAGGTTCTTAATATATCTGAAGCACCCACATATCAATAGGAACTAACCACCTTCCAGACTTCTGGGAAGGGACACAGGCACCCAGAGGACAGACAGCACCGGACTCCCCAGATCTCTCAGCTGCAACATTCATGTAAACTTCCTGGTGCTCCTGAGTCCTTAAATCCTTTGCTCTTCTTGCTGTATTTTGTTTTAACTTTAAAAAAAAAATCATTTTAAAATTATTTTTAAAAAATTATAAAAACGTGTAGTTGGCTTACACGTTGTATTAATTGTATTAGTTGTATTAATTTCTGCTGTACAGTGTATACCTATATATATACATTCTTTTTCATATTCTTTTCCATTATGCTTTGTCACAGGACATTAAATGTATTTCCCTGTGCTATACAATAGGACCTTGTTGTTTATCCATTCTCTGTATAATAGTTCTATTCTTGCTGTATTTTGAATCTCAGAAGTTAGTATGATTTATATGGTCCTCCCCTCTCCGCCTTTATTACTATCTTCTGCGTTGTTTGGGGTCTGTAAAGGTGACACTTCATACTAGGCTGTCTTGAGATAGCACACGCTGCACTTGGTTCTGTGCATTTTATTGTTGCAGTTCCGATTCTTATTGTTGCACTTTGTGGAAATACTCTTTTAAAACACTGGGTAGCAAAAGAGTGAAGATTTTGCTTTGCAGTTTTTGATTTCGGATTGGGAAACAATGTACACTTCTTGATTCATAGCAGTATAAATTCATGGAGAGATACTTTTAGTTAGACCCACTGACCTGTGTCAGTGTTCATCTAGCAATACACTAACAAATAACTACTTGGAAATGCCAGTGAAACTTTACTCACGTTGCTCTTGGTTTCCAGATGCTCAATGGTCTTACTTGAAGGCGTTCACTGTAAAAGTCAGCTATTGCTGTCTCAGTGCCATAGGTTCAACATCTCTGGACCCCGGAGTAGATAGTAGTAGTTAATAAAAAACTCAGCAGTATTTTTTTTTTTCAGACCAAGTCATCATGCTATACTCTATAATTTTATTCTTGGAGGCATCGAGAGTGTTTACAATATGGTGTCTATCTAGGATCAGAATAGTAAAAAAAAAAAAAAAATGGAAAAATGTCCAAACATATTTGCACGGCTATGATGGCATTACTGGTGTGTTTAATAAAACCTTTATTGGTACATTTTCCGGTATGGTGGCATTGGCAGAAACAGTCCCCCTTTGGATTTGGAACTCAGCAGCTGATGAAATACAGTAAACATTAATTTGGAATGGGCTGCCAGTTTTGGAAAGCCAGGTGACATTTTATTATATTTGTACCGAGCAGGGGCTACGTCCCATACTGCTGTAGCTTCCGCTGTCAGAGGCTTAGCTGGCATTATGGAAAAAAAAAAAAAAAATGGCAGGCCTGAGAATCTTATCCCCTGAAATGAAAGTCGAATGCCAAATTGAAATTCCTGTAGGATTTCCGATAGCAATGGGGGAATTGAGAAGCCCACAATTAAGCATATGGGCATTAAGATAATTGTCAGATCTGTTGGCGGACATGATAGAAGGCAGATGGGTACGAATCAGTACGCTCCACCGCAGCACCCTGGGAGACAATTTGACGTTTTACCTGCCTGAGCTCCTCTGCCGTATTTGTCACTGGATGTGCAGCGCGGCATCTTACTGAGCGTTAAGTGTTTGGTTTTTTTTTGCCGAGGACTGTAGGTGCATATGTGGTCCTTCAGCGCCCTCTAGTGAAACGCACTGGGGAGGCTTGGTTTTCAGAGGCTGGTCTTCCCTCCTTGGGTCCTTGCGGTCACGCCTCTCTCTGATGCCCCCTCACCTCCGCGGTCCCTCTCGCTCTTTCAGGTCGGGGCCCATCGTGAAGACGGCGTGGCCCTGCGAGGCAGCCACTCTCTCGTCCCTAACCAGGTGCCAGTTCCACAGCTGCCTGTCCAGTCGGCAACTTCCCCGGATCTGAACCCACCCCAGGACCCTTACAGAGGTAGGTCCACCTCAGGGACACGTCTCGTCCCACTGCGTTCATCCCTTGGGAAGCACTGGCCCGTAACCACGAAGCCATTTCGGTACCAAGATGGTAAGGAAATGGGAAAGGCTTTCAAACATCGACGGCTAATTGTGTTTCTTCGGTAACTGTTTTCCTCCAGCGTCCTCTGAAACCCTGCTCCTGTTTTCAGCAGGGATGAGACCAGATACTGATGAGAGGAAATGTGATTTTAGCTATTTCCACATTGTGCTCATCCAGATCCTTTAATGTAGTTAGTCGTAGCCTGACAGTGATGTTTCCAAATGAAGAGGAAGGAAGGAAATTGGTTTTTGTTGCTTAAGATGGAAGGAAATGTAGGTACATTTTCAAAAATAGGACTCAGTCGGATGAGTCATCCAGCCCCGTCCTGACTGCACCGTACCCCTGACTCCTTTCGGCTTTCCAAGACCCCGGGTGGCTGGGCCACCGGAGCAAGACCTGGGTCCCTCTGCAAGTGGCTGGCCCGGTGACCAAGAGATGCTTATGTAACACCTCGTTGCCCTCACATTGAGAATAAAATGTGCTAACGGCGCCACAAGAATGAATATGTATAAGCGTTGGTCCAAGTATTAAACATTGTAAGAATCTAAGTGTTAACTGTATATGTGGGTATGCCTGCCCATCTTTATCTGAATAGTCACTTTGATGGCCCTTTCTTTTAAAGAGCCTTTGGGTTTTCTTTGTCTTAGGTCAACCCTTCTTACTGGGTACAAGCATGACCTGAGGATGTTGTTAAAATGTGATTCTGATTCAGTTAGTCTGGGGTTCTGCATTTCTAAAGGGCTTCCAGGGGATAAGCATACTCCTGGTCCCCGATCAGATTTTGAGGGACAAGATTCTGGACCCCATAGACTACAGATGGAAGGAAATACAGAATAGACACACTTCTACCTTAGAAATAAATGACTGCATTTGGGCCATGTTTTAAAATATATTGTGATCTTGGAAAGTTGAGCAGTGGAAGAGCTAGAAATGTCTTCCTTGAGCTGCTTTCCATATGTCCCATTTCTAAACACTGATTGCTCCTCGAGGATAAGAGAAGCCTAATTTCAGAATATCATTAGGATATCTATTGAAGTCTTGACTGTACATATTTAGCGTACTCCCTGGGAATTATATCTTAAGGACATTTTTCTATTAAATCATTGCATATGGAAGAAACTCAATATAATAGCTGATATTTACTTGGGTTCTTAATCAGAACATTGAGGTGTGTGATTTTCATGATTATGATTTTCATTGCAATTAAGTTGATGTTTTGTAGACAGTGAAATTACCATCTACTCCAAAAGATTGCAAAATAGAATTTAACCTCAGAGCCAATGCAGGGATAACTTGTTTCTGCAGGTGCATTTTTGAAACTTCACCAAAGATAATGAGCAAAGTGACAGATCACGCAGTTGGGCGGTCTGAAACGTATAGCTGGCAGCCCTCCAGTCTGGGCTGTGGTGTCTGTGCCTCGAGGCTTTGGTGGGTGTGTCACCTGGTCTCTCTCTCTCTTGTCTGCAGGCATGCCACCAGGCTTGCAGGGCCAGAGTGTCTCCTCCGGCAGCTCTGAGATCAAATCTGACGACGAGGGTGACGAAAACCTGCAAGACACGAAATCTTCCGAGGACAAGAAATTAGATGACGACAAGAAGGATATCAAATCCATTACTAGGTCAAGATCTAGGTAACAGTATATAATACTGTCGCTTCATTTAATTCCTTTACTGGACTTTGATGAAGTGAACAGAACAGGAAGAAACTATTCAGTTTTTTCCTGGAAGGTAAATCCTCAGCTGAAACGAAAATGGAAAGGCTTGCTCTAGAGGCACGAATGTATCGTTTGAGATACCTGTACTCTAGAAAAGCCAAAACTGCCTTTGCATTTATGAATTTGGACCCAATGCTGATAATGACACATGGCAAAAACAAACTTGTCACCAATTCAAATGCAAGCAGTTGATTTGTAAGACTGCTTATTCTACAAATTTGGTCAGAAATGTTCTTCCGAAAATACTTCTAAAAAGAGATCCTATTGCTATTGAAAGCTCAATTGATGTATGTGCAGTTGTAACTTTTTTCTTACCTCGAAAGTGAGAAAGTACCGATTTCCCAGCTTGAGTCTACATGTGTTGATATATAGATATAAGCGCAGTACCTAATATATATATATATATATATATAAGAGCAGTACCTATGTTGCTAATTTTTTTTTCTCTTGGCTACTCCTTTGTACAGAAAATGCAACTGCAGGAAAATAGCTTGTGATCAGTTTTCTCAAGTCCCCAATATCTTTAAATTAGAATCTGTGTCCTTGAACTGTAATCTGATAAGCAGATGGATGTTTTGAACATCATGACACCCACGTTCTTTGCCTCAGTGCTCTTGGATAGTTTTTATTTGGAAATTTCATGAGTTGTACTATGACGGTACCTCCCTTTATAAAAAATATTTGCTTGGCTGCCCTGGGTCTTAGTGTGGGCCTGTGGGGTCTAGTTCCCTGAGCAGGGATCAGATTCAGGCCCTCTGCGTTGGGAGCACGGAGTCTTAGCCACTGGATCACCAGAGAAGCCCCGATACCTCCCTTTTAGAGGCTGTCATTCTCAGGGTTATGCCTCGGGTCCTTTAGGAATGAAGGACATGCCATCTTTTCATATTGCCTTTGTAGTTATGAGATACATGTTATTATTAAGGTCTACCGCAATTTCGAAAATTCTGGAAGCTTTGAGCTTACACCTTTCCACCATCCTTGGCCATTTCCTGACTCTTGCCTTGGAATGATAAGACATTCCAAGGAGGGCCTTTCACGTCTTTAGCGGTTTCTCTGTCAATTCACTCAACTCTTGGTAACTTAACTAGTGGCCATAACGCATGCATTATCAGTTGATCCTTTGAAGTCTCAATGCAGCATTTAAACTTGCTGTTAAGAACCTTCTTGTTTTAAAAGGTCACTCTTCTGACGTTCGCTTAGGCCTCCAAAACTGTTGTATGGCAAGGCTTTCCAAATCTAGGCAGTTTTGTTCGCATGAACAACTTATAAATGGATAACCAATTCTCATTCATCATTGGCCTGAATACATTTGAAAAACAATTTCCCGTTTTCAGCCCCACTTTGGAAAAAGCGTGGCACGTGTTTGCTGTGTAAAAACATTACCCAGATTTTTACCTTCAGGACAGGACCAGCAGAAACTCGACTCTGTTCTCATTTTGCTTGTTACATCCTATTTTTGTGGCGGGCTGTGGGCGTGAATTCATAGTCACCTTGAATTCCTTGGCATTGGCCGAGGTCATGGATGGGAGAGAGACGGGCCAGCAGAGGAAGTGAAGAAGGGAATCAGCTGGCAGAGAAAGAGAGAGCTTCCCGATGGGTTCAGCTCGGTTTTGCGCTCACCAGCACACATCCAAGGCAGACAGTCCCATCTGGAAGGGGGTTTAACCTACGGGACGACGAGCCAAGTCTTAAAGCATCTTTCTTTGGTGTCTGCCTCCCTTGCACGTGCTCTTGGCTTACTTACGGACGTCATAGTTATGGGCAGCATGTGCTGCAGCCCAGGAATCCGCTCCATTTCTGCCTGACTGGGTCTTCTCCGTGGAAGTTACTGCAATGTGGAAGTTACACAGACATTCTTCACAGTGGAAGATTTGGAGCCATTCATTTTTAAAATTTTTTTTTAACTTAAAAAAAAAATGTTTTGGCCACTCTGAGCAGCATGTGGGATCTTAGTTTCCTGACCAGGGGTCGAACCCACAGCCCTCAGCAGTGGAAGCACAGAGTCTGGACCACCGGACTGCTAGGGAGGTCCTGGACCCATACATTTTAAGCCAGTACTCCTTAAGTGTACATTGAAGTGAGTAGATAGCTTCCCACGTGTTCCTCCAGCTCTGAAAGGTTGTGAGTCACATCTTTATTCTGTGAACCTTTCAGATTCATGGAATTTTAAGGTTGAGGGTCACCTTCTTGATCCTTGGAGTCAGTGCTCAGATCTCTAGGTTGACAGCCTTACAGATGGTCACTGCCGTTTTGCTCCTTATATTTATAATGGAGACTGTTGCTTTTGAGTGAAGTATACTTCATTTTTTATGTCTCTCATACTCAAAAAAGGTTCTTGTTCATGTTAATTCACACTGTCCCACTTGGAGTTCTTTGCTCTGTTCTGTCTTTCTAAGGCATCTCCCACGCCTCTCTTTTTTACGTGATTGCCCAGAAACAGTTAGAAACCTTGATGCCGTGAAATCCTCCTGATACGACAGGCTTTCCGGGTCGCTCATCATCCTGTCTTCCCCCCCATTCAAAAGTTTCTAATTTATCAGGATCTCACCCAGAAATAGAAGTCACCTTGTCTTTCCAGGCTGCTGGCTCCAACCATGCCTTTGATGTGAATCATTTCTGTTCTCACAATCAGAGATCAGCTTCTGGGCTTCATTTTTGTCTCACGATGAGGTTGTGGTCATTGATAACCAGTAAGTTTGAGTTGGGTTGGGTTGGGTTGCCTGAAACTTGGGTTTCCCTAACCTGTCTGGTGACCATAAACATCCATAATGTTAAAGGTCATGGAGATGATGTTTTTCTACCCTTGCTATTAATACATGGAGAAAGTGAGACTCAGATACATTAAGTGGCCTGACCAAGCCTTCCAAGCTGGTTAGCAGACAACAGGCCCTCGTGTTCACTCCCATTGTCTTGAATGTAGGACCTTCTTAATACTGTTTGAGCTGCATCGTGTTAATTTTGAAGTATCCACATTGTTTTTCAATCCCTTGTTTTTCTCTGGTTTCACATGTCATAGTATGAAAGTTAAAAAAAAACAAACAGCTCCAGTCTACAACACTTTCTGGATTGCAGTCCTGAAGTGTAGCTTGAGCCAGAGTTGACCATGCACTGCTTTGCAGCACGTGGCTTTATGGACAAGAGCCTTGTTTTCCTTTTTTGCTCCCTTCTATCCATATGGTGTACTTGGGGCCCCAGTTTGAACCTCTGCTGTTGGGTTTGGGTTTTATGTCTGAGAGACTCTGACTGTCTCGTGGGGACTGTCATAACCACCTAAAGCAATGCCAAGCCGTGGCGGATGGAAAACTCCCACCAGAGACAAGAGCTTGAGATGGAAAAACTCCCTGCAAACTCGGGAAGGAAATGGAGGGAATTTAGAAACCGCCCCTTTCCCCCCGCCCCCATTAGAAAATGCCGCGTCTTCCCCTTGCATCCGCAGCAATAACGACGATGAGGACCTGACGCCGGAGCAGAAGGCGGAGCGGGAGAAGGAGCGGAGGATGGCCAATAACGCCCGGGAGCGCCTGCGCGTCCGCGACATCAACGAGGCGTTCAAGGAGCTGGGCCGCATGGTGCAGCTGCACCTCAAGAGCGACAAGCCCCAGACCAAGCTGCTGATCCTCCACCAGGCCGTGGCCGTCATCCTCAGCCTGGAGCAGCAAGTCCGAGGTCAGGGCGGGCAGCCGGCTTCCTTGCAGAGGCCAGGGTGGAGACAGAGAATTGAGTCCGAGGCACCCCTCAGCATCATGGGGACATTTCCGTGTTTCAGTCACATGGAAATCTACAAGGCAGCCCTCCTTTCCCCTATAATGAAGCCCCAGGAATTTTCTTATAGCTGAGATGGATGTTTCCGTAGGTCCTCTCAGTAATCAGAGCTCAGCATCTTTTCTTGGGGCTTCCCAGATGGCCCAGGGGTAAAGAACCCACCTGCCAAGGCAGGAGATGTGGGTTTGATCCCTGGGTCGGGAAGATCCCCTGGAGGAGGACATGGCAACCCACACCAGTATTCTTGTCTGGAGCATCCTGTGGACAGAGGAGCCTGGCGGGCCACAGTCCATGGGGTCGGGAAAAGAGTGGAACGTGACCTAGCGACTAAACAACAAATATTTGCTTTACCAGCTTTCTTAGACCGTAAAGCGGCCACACAGTTTCCCCAGGCAGATAGATGGACAGTTACTCGCCCTGAGCTGATGAATTGCAGCAGCGTGCATTTTCCCTCTCGGTCCTCTTGTTCTAGAAGGTAGAGCCTGAGAGTTAGGATCACCAGACGCGCAGAAACGCAGCATGACTGCCCCACACCAGGAGCCCTGGGCGTGACCTAAATTCTCTGTACTCTCTCTTCCACAGAAAGGAATCTGAACCCGAAAGCCGCGTGTCTGAAAAGAAGGGAAGAAGAGAAGGTCTCCTCAGAGCCGCCCCCACTGTCCTTGGCGGGCCCCCACCCCGGCATGGGAGACGCATCCAACCACATGGGACAGATGTGAAAGGGCAAGTGTGTTTTCTCTGAAGGCTTCCCTCTGTTACGCACGCCCAGGCGTCAGCCGTGAAAGTCGTATCTGACCCAAATGCACACACTTTTTTTTTCCCTACCTTGGGAGGGAAAAAAATTTCTTTTAATGAAAGCTTCCCTTCTCTGTTACAAACATACTAATTCATCTTTCTCTCTTCTCTCTCAGGTCCAAGTTGCCACATGCTTCGTTAATGCAAGAGACCACTTCCTTCACAGCTGTACTATCTTAAACCCACATAAACACTTCTCCTTAACCCCTTTTTTTGTAATATAAGACAAGTCTGAGTAGTTATGAATCGCAGACGCAAGAGGTTTCAGCATTCCCAATGATCAAAAAACCGAAAAACAAAAAAAAAAAGAAAGAAAAAAATGTGCAACTTAGGGGTTGACTCTCTTTAACATATCATTCAGAATGTGCAGTGTGTGCAGGCTGAGATGCAGCCCAGAGACTGAATGGCAATCTTTCCACACTGTGGAACAATGCATTTGTGCCTAAACTTCTTTTGGAAAAAAAAATATATAATTAATTTGTAAGTCTGAAAAAAAAATATTTAATTTAAAAAAAAATTGTAAACTTGCAATAATGAAAAAGTGTACTTCTGAAGAAAACGACATGACCGTTTTTGTTGGTATTCAAGTCAGCTAGTGTTTATAGTGACCGGATATCGAATAAGGGAAGCCCGGCTGCCCTCGTAATAAAACCAGCAAATATCCTGATGACAGCGAAGTGATGACATTAGCCATTCCTTAGGGTAGGAGGAACAGATGGATCTTATAGACCTATGACAAATATATATATAAATATATATATAGATATATATTAAAAATTTAGTGACTATGGTAAGCTTTTGTTCATTTGTTTCAGACTTTTTTCTCCTGTAAAAAAATAGTACTGATTAACTTTTTTAAAAGAAGGATTTTACTGTAAATATGGAGGTTTTTTTTTTTTTTGGTTTTGCTCTTTTTTTGGGTCTGATTTCTGTCCCTTTCCCTGGTTTGTTCTAGTAACCTGTAGTGCCAACTCTGCTTCCGGAGCGGGTAGTGCAGGATGAAATGCTGACCCTGATGTTGCTTTTCATTCATAAATAAGTAGAAAATTGTTTCTTCAGTCTTTTGGGAACACAGGACTTAAAAGTCACATCATGTGTAGATATTAGCAAGCAGCATTACCAAGACATGGCGAAGAGTTTGTCTGAACTGTAATGTTGCGTCTGTGACCCTCTTCTGGGATTTTCAGAGGTACAAGGTTAGAATGCTACAATGTTACCACTGTGCCTTCCAATGTTTATATCATCGGAAACATAACATAATCAAAGTGGCTGTGATTTAACAAAATGATTAAAGCGTTACCTACATGTGTAGCCGAAGTAGTGTGCAGTGAGGTGTTTCTGAATACATGGTCAGATTTTTGGAAAAAAACAAAAACAAAAAATACAAGTAAAGTTCAACAACCTTCCAACGAGAAAATTGCAAGTAGTGTGACAGAGCTGATTGATTTTGTTGCTTTCTTGATTTTTTTTTTTTTCAAAATGGGTTTACTAAGATGTAGAATGACTTAACTGCCTCCTCCTTTGTCTGAAAAAAAAAATGCCAATATTCAATCATCATGCAGCATTATATCAAGCCTTATAAGTCCTAAAGCATTAAGTTGCACTTTCTTGAGGAGGGGTAGTGCAGTATTTCTCTGGCCAGTATGAATGAAGTTTATACTTAACATATTTGATAGAAACATAGATCAAGCTATGGCACAGCAACTCATCAGATAGCTAGCTTTGACGTCTGGGCACAATTGAAGCAACTTCCATTGTGAATCTTTATAATGATTGACTTTGGTGTATAGTGCAGTAAAGAAATAGTGCTCCTAGTTAAGTATTTGTCAGCATCCTTTTGTCTCTAACTCGTTTCTGTTTTTACAGCCACACAACTTGGCATGTATTAAGAAAAAAAGAAAAATCCCTTGTTCAAGTAGTTTTCCCACCTATCTGCACTGAGTAAATGCCATAAACCCATCGAAATGGTCTCAATGTTCCATCTGTTCTCCTGTTTTGCCAGTTACATAGTAATGAAATACATTTGTAAATTTTATGCAACAAATGGCAAACGTATCATTATTTTGGAATTGTGTATGTAAAAGTTATATTTTTACATGTAGACTCTTGTTATTATGTGTTTTAATACATTGTATTGTTTTTTGTTTCTCTCTCTCTCTTTTTTTTAACGGTGTTGTTTAAAAACCGTCTCATTGAAATGAAATAGTGAGCTACAAGAATCTGAATTTTATGTTCATTTCTGAAAATGTAAGAACAAATAAGATAGTTACCACGTGGTCATCTTTTACAAACCCATAAACATTTTGATTAGCTGTGTGTGTGTTGAAAACTGTAAATATGTTCAGTAGTGATAAAACGGAAATACTTTGATTTGTTGATAAGTTCCTAAAATGTGGAGGTGGATTAAAACCTTAGAATAGCAGGAATCAGACTTCATGAAAAGTTATTTTGAGGCTTCCCTGTGAAAATGGACGAACAAAGGGGCTCAGAGAAGGGCATGGAAGACAATATTGTGTACTCTTCCCCTCCTCCTGAATAATGGAGACTGTGTGTACTTGTCCCCTCAGTATGTTGAAGATTTCCTTTTAGTGGTACATTCTGTACTCATTTTGTATACTCTTATCAAGGCGGGTATCCCTAGGAACAATATTATATAGGAAGCAGGTATCTTCTGATCACATTCAGGATAAATGTATAGAAGAAAATACGGTGTTTACTCTTTAGGGAACTGGAGACACTCCCTGCATTGATGTACATTTTAAGATTGGCACTTTTTGATACGTGTTATCGTCAAGGTGCTTTCATAGAGCTGATTTAAAGATTTTCAAATCTGTAAACAAAGCAAAAAAAAATTAAATTGTAGTTCTTGGATTATTTTTTAAATTGGTGCTTTATATTTTGTTCTCAAACAGAGTAAAAGCTGCAATTTACTGTTCACCAGCTTTGACCCATTCATTAATCAGTCATGCAATACCTCTGTTGTGGAATTCCCTTTGGAAATAAGTGGAAAGCTTTTCTTAACGGCCATCAATGCTGCTCACTACTTTTTGCTTGGTGGAGAGACATCCGCGGCCATCCATATACATTGGGTTGTATCCCCATTAAAAAGAAAAAAAAAGATGAAAGGGAATGTGGCCTTTGTAGTATTTTCTTTTTTTTTCTTGTTTTGTGATTATCAAACCCAGGTAAGATATTGGTATTCTGTGCTGGATTTTTGGATGAAATTTAGCAGAAGACAGGATTAAAGTACTATACAGATATTTCCTAAGGGTCCATACTATACTATGTATATGATGAAACTTGGGCTGGGGATCTGTTTAAGAGAGTTGGACTTTAAAAGCAACTTGGAACGGTTGATCCACCTCCACATTCAAGTAATTTATGAATATGCAGACTAGGGATCTGTTCATCTAGACATTTTTCCCATTTGTCTTCTGTGTAGCTGCAAGGAACACTAATGTTTATACAACTGTCAGTCCACCCAGTAACGCAACTGGTTCTGATTCAGTCTTCCGATTCCTATTTTTGTTTTTTGCTTTTTTTCCTATTTCTTGATTTTTTTTTTTTTGGTGATCTTTATTTTAATGAGGGATTGGGGGGTGGGGGTGGGGAGGGTGTTGAACCAAGACTTCGGGTTAAGAGGATTTTCGTCTTGGATCCAACAGGCAGAATATGATTTGTGTCCAAAAGTGAACTTGAGTCAGGAATGAAACAATTTCAGCATAAACAAGCACAAAAATTTAGTCTGCTGGCTGACTGGAAACAAAAGACGTCGAGATGGAATAGGAGGAATTCCGACACAATGGGGCACCGAGGCCTTCAGGCCTCTCTCTCTGTTTTGCTTTGGTTCTGTTTTTCTTTAGAGACATGCTCTTTCTCATGGGACTTGAAGTGGACTCATCTTTGTGCAGTGCTGGTTTTGCCATACTCATTTCAAGTATTATAGACATATGTAATGGTGAAAATATATGAACTGTGGCCTTTTTCATTCTTGTTACTTGTGATGCAATTAAGTGAAGATAAGAAAAAAAAAAAAAAAAAGCAGAGATTTACCATGTATCAGTGCCTGGCTTTTTGTTATAAAGCTTTGTTTGTCTAGTGCTCTTTTTGCTATAAAATAGACTGTAGTACACCCTAGTAGGAAAAAAACTAAATTTAAAAATAAAAAATATATTTGGCTTATTTTTCGCAGGAGCAATCCTTTTATACCATGAATATTACAAAAAAAAATTGTCAGATTCTGAATATTTCTTCTTTGTAGATTTTTGGAATCATTATGAGTAAAAGTTTGTTACTTTATTTTACTATTTAAAAGATGTTATTTTACCATGTGTTACTGAGATGAAACTGTATGGTAGCTTTTTTTGTTTGTTTTTTGTTTCTGTTTTTGCTTTTTTTAGTTGTAGGTCGCAGCGGGGAAAATTTTTGCGACTGTACACATAGCTGCAGCATTAAAAACTTAAAAAAAGTTGTTAAAAAAAAGAAAAAAAGGGAAAACACTTCAAAAAAAAAAGATAAACAGTTACACCTTGTTTTCAATGTGTGGCTGAGTGCCTCGATTTTTTCATGTTTTTGGTGTATTTCTGATTTGTAGAAGTGTCCAAACAGGTTGTGTGCTGGAGTTCCTTCAAGACAAAAACAAACCCAGCTTGGTCTAGGCCATTACCTGTTTCCCATCTGTAGTTATTCGATGAAGTCATGTACATGACCGTTCTGTAGCAATAAATGTGCCATTTTTATAAACTGTTTCTGATACTTGTTTCATTTCATTTTGCATTGTCCATAGAGCTCTGATTCTCTGCTGTAGGTAAAACTGCATCTAGATTTCATTTTCCAAGTGTTGGAGGTATTGACAACTTAACAAACAAAACATACCAAAAAAAAATCATAAAAACAAATTGAAAAGCAAAGCACATCATTGACCAAGGAAGAGATGCCCTTAATGAAAGTGGAACCAGATGCATGCAAAACAAAACGAAAACTGTCAGGAGGATTAGCTAATTGAAGGAACCTAATTAACACACGTGTTATCGAGGAAGCTCTGCCTTTGAAGAGCTTTGAACTGCACCATGTTGCCAGTGTTTTTGCTTGGGCTGCAGCTTAAGTCAAGTCAGCCTTAAACTTGTGGATCAGTTGGTCAACTGTTTGCCAGAACCTCCTCAGCTAGATCTTTTCAGTCAAAATTCTAAAATGATTTCTTTTGTATCACTTTGTGAAGAATTGACTATTGTTAACCACAATTAATATTCCACTGTATTGATACTTTCTCAAACTCTGCCCACCCCAGTACTTCTGGTTGGTTCTGTTGACTATTAATCCAGATGTAAGCAACCAGATGGGCTTTTTTCTAACTTGTACAAACTGACGCGTGTCATCTATGATGGGGGGGAGGGGGGATGTACAGATTAAAATTATTCAGTGTTATGTACTGTAACTTAATATTTTTGTAGAATGGACATCAGTCTCCTTTGCAAAACCTGGAGGTGTTTCAACATTGCACTGTAGAAATGTAAAGTCGTGTATGCAATGGAAAGAAAGCCCGTGATTAGATAAACTCTTCATCACAGAATGTTCTAAATCCAGTATGTGGTTTTGGGGGATGTCTTCATATCACTGTTGTACTCTTTCTAATGGGGTTTAGTGACTAGTTTGCCTGAAGGAAAATGGGATAACGCCATTTGGTTCACATATGAGATGCCCTCCATAGCCAAATGTTGGGATTTTTTTTTCCTTTGGATTGTTTGCAGATATTTAAATTTTATGAAATTTCCAAAGATTTTGGTTGATAAGCCCTTTTTCCTTCTAAATGATTTGAGATGTTCTTATGTTCTTACTGTGTGTTTTAAATATAGATAAAAAAAGCCACAAGCATTTAGTCTTTTTTAGTGTTATATTTAATCATCTCACTGTTACTAAAAAGGCAGGGGGTGGAAATGAGGTCGGGCACCACTTCAATGTTTCTCTATCTAGTCTATTAACATTATGTCCTAAGGACCACATTAAACATGAAACTCGTGACTTTGATTCATTTTTCAAAGGGAAGTTAAATTGCTGGGGTGACTAAAGTAGTATCCAAAAGTTAAGAAGATACCAATAATGTTAGAAATGAAGAGGGAAAGGTCATGCAAAGGAGTTGAAGCAGGCAATCATTTTTAGTCTCATAATTGGATCCATTCGTATAAGACCCAGTCAAGTTTTTATTCTAGGCTTTAATTATAAACCACCTTTCTCTTGACTAACAGCCTAAAACACTCATTTGTAAGCCACTTTAAAGCATGCGAACAACAAAAAGAACTAATGTGTTTCTCAGAGTCAAATCACTCCAGAATCATACATGTAAATTGCACTTGGGATCCTTAATGCTATGTCAGCTAGAAGGTCCCATAGTTACCAAGCCATGCTCCTCCTCCAAACTAGTTGCAAGGCCATATGCTCGCTGGTCATCCTGTGTCTTAACATAGCCAGTTTGGAAAGGACTTAGAGGGGCAAGAAGAGCCAAAATCACCTTGGTATTCCTGAGGGATCCTTTACATTGAGAAGGTTTGTTGAACAAATGTGGACGTGTGTGAAGACCCTCAAGTCTTCAGGAAGTGAAGACTCAGTGCCACAGCTGGCAGAAGACACTAGTTATAAGCACCAGTGCCTTGAGGTGCAGCCCTCGAACGATGTTAGGTGCCATGGATTCACAACAGTCAAATCAGCCAGCCAGCCATTATCCAGGTATTTGTTTGAATGCCAGACCTAAAGATGACTGGATTTGTACTGTATCTGTACCTAGCAAGTATCATAGTTTAGTAGGAGTTTTGCCATGAAAGATGTGTCTCTGAAACAGGGTTTCTTAACATTTTTGACTTACGGACCCTTTGAAGATGAATGAACTCACTCCATACAAAAAAAAAAAAAACCAGACACGTGTGAAGGTCAAGTTCACATACAGCTTTAAGGAGCTGATGACTGTCTAGAGTCATAGAGATGTAGACACTGGAGATGCTTGTTCAGGGATCCCAGGTTAAGAAAATCCCCCATACGGTAACTAAAGCTGCAGGGTTTGAAAAACCAGAGCAATCTCATTTACCTTAACTGAGATGGCTGAGCCTAAGCAGAACTGGACTGGTGTCTGGCTTCTGGGTGAAAGACCCTTTGTGTAACACAAAAAATAATACAACCCTCATTCACATCTGTTACGCTATATTTAGAAGTCAAATGGCTTTGGCATTTGTATGAACGTTCTTGTAAGAGGAAGCAGAAACTTGCCAAGTGCAAAGTGAAAATGCTCATGCAGAATCAGACCTGCTGGCTTGAGGTCTCAGATGGTAACCAGCGCACAGATGAGGACCGCTCTTGTTCTTGACCAAAAGTGACCCAATTTTGAAGAACAGGACAGCTTGATTTTTGCCAGAACTTCTTTTACTTTACATAATCTGGATCTGTGAGTGGGGTGAGGCCATTTTAAAGGTAAGGACGTGAAGGCCAGGTGACGGGCTCCAGCCCTTAAAGCTAAAGCAAGTAACCAGTATCCTGACTATCAGTAGTCCCTGTGCTGGCACCTCCCTCAAATGACAGGTCTGACTCCACGTTTTAAAAAGGTCCTGCCCCCCCCCTCGCCCCTTCCCCAGCTGAGTCCAGGTCCATTTTTTGTTTTGCTTTAATCTTTGCTACTGCCTTCTTGTAGATTTTTTTAATAGCATTTCTAAGTTTTTCTGCAGTTCTCATTTTCAACCTTATTCCACAAATTGTTCAGATGTAACTAGATGTGAGAATGTTCATGCCATAAGAGACTGCTAGCCAAACAAAAATGTGCACTCTGGCCCACTTTTTCTAAAATAAACTTTATATTCTGGAATAATTTCAGATTTACAGAGCAGTTGCAAAGATAATACACAGCATCCCCATGTACCCCTCACCAAGCTTCCCTAAGGGTAAAATGTCACATGGCCATAGAGAAGGGAAAGTGAGATGAAAGTGTTAGTCCCTCAGTCGTGTCCAACTCTTTGTGACTCCATGGACTGTAGCCCACCAGGCTCCTCTGTCCATGGAATTCTCCAGGCGAGAATACTGGGATGGGTGGCCATTCCCTTCTCCAGGGGATCTTCCCGACTCAGGGATTGAACCCGAGTCTTCTGCATTGCAGACAGATTCTTTACCATCTGAGCCACTAGGGAAGCCCTGCATGACCGTGGTACATTTGTCAAAACTACGAAATTAACAGTGGCATCATCTCAGTATCCACCAGGGATCGGTTCCAGGAGCCCCTGTAGATACCCCAGTCTGCAGTTGGGCAAGTTCATGGTAGACAATGGTAGAGTACATTCTGCCCTCTGTATCCACGGGTTCAGCATCCACGAATGCAGAAGCCTGACTGTACTCCCATTGAATTTCACCAGTTTTCACCAGTATCCTTTCTGTCCAAGATCCTCTTTTTGCTGTAGTCGAGCTCACCCGAATGCTAGCGCAGGCTGCATAGTTGGTGTATGCACAGCATCCTCTGGCCCAAGGGTCTTATCCAAGGGAATCACTGCCCAACTGAACTACAGTTAAATAAATAATTGACTTGACATGTCATTTCCAATTCTTCTCATTTATTATCTTCTTTCAAAAATCCCTCCCACTGTGATCACAGGTATTTGAACTGGAAGAAGACAGGAAGGAGTGGAAAAGGCAGGGAAGACACACAGCACAAACAGACTGAATAGTGACTCATCCGTGGTTCACTCATCACTGAATTGATTGCCGAGTGCCAATCAGGTCGAAAGCACCCGACCTAATCAGGAATGCAAAGGGAACCGTCCATACATTTAAGAAGTCCAGTTAGAAGTCCCCAGAGGCGTCTGCTTGACCAACAGCAGTTGCTATGAGGCAGGGGCAGAGCCAGAGGCTGGGGACTGGTGGAGAGGAGCACGGCGTGGCTTCCAGAGCAGACGGGACGTTTATGAAAGTGCCCTTGAGGTGGGAGATGCGTTCTGACCAGCAGAGCAGATAATGGGTTAAAACAATGGCATGTCCTTCTCCTAGGAATGAAGTAGACGGATAGGAGAAGTTTGGTAGCTTCAGCCACAGCAGTGCACCTTGCAAATTGTCATCCCCTTCCTGTCTTAGAATCTTGTGGCTGACCTTTTTTGGTCTTATTACAGAATTATTACAGGCTCCCCTGTGCAGAGGCCTCTGAGTGAGGAGGATGGGACGTAACCACAGCCTTCCATTGGATTACCCTGAGGACCTGAGTCTAGACCAACAGGCAGATTTTACGGAGAAGATGAGTGTATTCTCACAGTTCACACAACTGTAGTGTCCTGACTCCGTTGTTCCTGAGGGCCCTTAGCAATATGTCATTCTGTCAACACAATGACACTTTTGCCTCCAAAAGCCCACAACTCAGGGGCGTGTATAAAGAACTGAAACAGGACAAACCTAACAAATGGGAGAAGTGTGGATCTCAAGTGAAGGCCGCCAGGGTGTCGATTGGAAGGATGCTGGAGGATGGTCCCCGAGGGAGGGGGAGGATTCAATGCAGGAAGTCCTCATAAAGGAGGAGAAAAGTCTTAGGGATGAAAACAGCGCGATGTGGTATCTACACTATTCTAGACAGTGATGAGAGGTACGGGCCTCCGAGTCAGGAAGGTGTTCAGAGTGGAGGCAGGGACTTCCCTGCTGGTCTAGTGGTTCTGGGTCCGTGCTTCAAATGTGAAGGGTGTGGGTTCAATTCCTGGTCAGGGAACTAGGATCCCACATGCCATGTGGTATGGCCGAAAAGAATAAAACATAATTTAAAAAATTAAAAAATAAAGTTAAAAACACAGTGGATACCCAAAGTGTGCTAAACAAAGGATGCCTGGATGAAAAGATCCTGTGGGCTGAGGCAATGCTGTCATTCCTGTGTTATAATTTCTCCTAAGCCTTGTTCTAAAATAAAAGGCCTTTGAGGTCACAGTGACAATCACTGATAGCAATAAGGTGAGAAAAGCTTTCTTTCCTATTGCCACAAGTATAAGGTAGCTGGTCAGGACCTTAAGTTCATAATACTGCTTAGAAGATTCGTGCTATTGAGCTAACCACACAGCCTCATTACTAGAGTGCCCACATCTCGGAGTCAATACTGCAATGCGTGTGGTGTGCGTCCCTCAATGTCGGCACATGGAGAATGTCAATGCATTATGTAGAGATTGGATGGCATGTAAATACCTACATATACACACTCTGATCATAGTCTGCATCGGCCTCTATTTGTAACTCCTCACCTCTCCCCCCAGTTCTTCCCTCGATGGACATGAGTTTGAGTAAGCTCCAGGAGATGGTGAAGGACAGGGAAGCCTGGCGTGCTGCAGTCCATGAGGTCGCAAAGAGTTGGACACAATTGAGTGACTGAACAACAAGCAGGAAGAATCTTCTAGACATGCTGTGCACCTTTCCAGAATCAACTTCCCATTTTCTCTCGCAACTAATGGAACTATCTAAATATCTAAATAGTGTTAATCTAAATAGTGTTAGAAAAATCTGCAAGCAGAGGAAATTTTCTATAAGCAATATGTTCAAGCAGAGGTTCAACCTAATGACAGCTCTGGTTCCAAAATGACACCACTTCCACAAACATCCTTTAATTTAGCCTCATGGCAAACCTGAGGAGTCAGTGTTATCACCCACATCTTGGAGCTACTAGCAAGGCTCCGAGGGCTGTGGTCAGTTTAAATAACCGAGAGCAATGTCCTCAGAGGCAAACCCAGGTCCGTTTGATGTCAGGGCCCATGGGTTTTCCACAGCTGTCTGGAGTTGGGAGAGACTCACTGGCTGGATTACAGGATGTCTGATGTCCTTTGTAATTCAGAATATGGGTCCGCTTGTGGGGCTGCAGGCCAGCCCTGCCCTCCCTAATAAGTTCTTCTGCTGTGCCCAGCTGTAGACTTTCCCCCAACCACCCAACCCAGCACCCCAAGAGCTTGCCCATCCCTGAGGCTTCGCTTATCCCAGGAACCCTTCTCTTTAAGCCCAACACGTCGTTTGCATTGTCTGGATTCTGCTTAATATCATTCCATCAACTTAAATTAATAAAAAAAAAAAAACAGCTTAATAACATTTGGGGATCATAGATCAAAACCACGAATGCTGGGTACTGGGAAGAAAGCAAACTTGTTACCACAAAAACCTTAAAATCTCTTGCAGATATAAAGCATACAAACAAACACAGATGAAAAGAGAAACAATTGGAATTGTTAGCACTTCTTTTAGACCATGTGTGTGTGTGTTAGCCGCTCAGTCATGTCTGACTCTTTTTGGCCCTATGGACTGTAAGCCCACCAGGCTCCTCTGTCCATGGGATTCTCTAGGCGAGAATACTGGAGTGCGTAGCCATTCCTTCCTCCAGGGATCTTCTCGACCAAGGGATCAAACCCAGGTCTCGAGCCCCGCAGGCAAATTCTTTACCACCTGAGCCAGCAGGGAAGCCCTCTTTTAGACCATGCTGAGCTGTGCTTAGTCACTCAGTTGTGTCCAAACTCTTTGCAACCCCATGGACTGTAGCCTGCCAGGCTCCTCTGTCCATGGGATTCTCCAGGCCAGAATACTGGAGTGGGTTGCCATGCCCTCCTCCAGAGGATCTTCCCAACTCAGGGATCGAACCCAGGTCTCCCACAATGTAGGCAGGTTCTTAACCTGTCTGAGCCACCAGGGAAGCCCAAGAACAGGGAAGCCTCTCTCTTCTCCAGGGGACCTTCCTGACCCAGGAATCTGGGTCTCCTGCATTGCAGGTGGATTCTTTACCAGTTGAGCTACCAGGGAAGCCCTCTTTTAGACCATAACACACATCATAAAGCATGTATCCCAATGAATTAACTCATACAAAATAATAAAAAATAACATTTCTCTCCTCTAAAATCTGTTTGTGCTTTATTTTATTTAATCCACAGAGTTCTGTTAGCTGAGTGTTGTTATGATGGTCATAATCACAGATGAAAAAAAATGAGCCTTAAAGGAATTGTTAGACAATTGACAAAGGGGTAATATTGGAAGCCCACCCATCTGACTTCAGATCCTGAAATCTGTCAAAATTTATGATATGATGTAGTTGCTAGAATTAATAAACAACTTGTTTTCACAATAATTCAATGAGTTTTCCTGAGAAACACAAGGCAAGTTGCTAAGCACACTTCCAGTAAAAGACCAAGATGGGATTTAAATGCAGAAACATTTAACATCAAATTCTGCCTTGAGGGCCCTAGAACACGTCATCTTCACAAGGCAAGGATGAAGCGAAAGCAAATGCAGGAGGGCGGACATCACAGGCCCTGGTCAAAGCAGGGTGTCATCTTTGTGAAAAGTGCATGAAGAGCTAGTGCTTAGAAGCACCCAGGGCAAGAAAGCACTTAATAAAGATGTGTTCATTTAGCCCTTCTGCCAGCACTCTGGGCAATTTCTTAAGTTCCTCTTTCTGAATTGCTTGAGGGCAGACAGCTAATGGCCCAACCTGGAGGAAAAGCCAATCTTCTCATAACTCACCTAGGGAAATTTCCAAGAGAAATCTTTAATTTGGTGCCCAAGTATCACCCAACTTTAATAGGTCACTGCAGCCTGTAAGCAGTCAGAACACATGCTTCCATTTCTCAAAACTCTGATGAGCACCAGCTGAGTGCCTGCTGGTTATACAACCACGATCAGGATATAACCCTCCCCTAAGAAGGCGGCAGTCTTGGAAGGAGAGATGCTGAGTGGGAGGGGAAAGACCCAGGACTGGGGAAAGGGGGCTGGGACGGGCTGGGAGGGTCACGACCAGGGGTGGAGGGGACCAGGGGTGGGGAGAAGTGAAGTGTCTAACAGTGGAGGTGTGGTCTGAGAGTCCAGAAGAGGAGTTACAGGAAGAGAAACCCCTTCCAGGGCCCGAGAGGGGTCTCCTGTCTAACACTGGGAAATGAATTGTCCGAGGAATCACACATACTGAGGAAGCAAGAGATTTTGTTGGGAAGGGGCGCCCAGGCAGAGAGCAGGAGGATGAGGGAAGCCAGGAGAACTATTCTGCCGTGTGGCTCATGGTCTCAGGTTTTATGGTGACTGGATCAATCACTCTGATTCAGGGTCCTTCCTGGTGGGACATGCACTACCCAGCCAAGATGGATTCCAACGAGAAGGATTCTAAGAGGTTGGTAGCACATATGGACTGGTATCTCCTCTCTCCTTTTGACCTTTCCCAAATTCTTCCAATTGGTGATAGCCAGTTAGTTCTGTGTTCCTTATCAGAACCTCCTGTTGCAAGTTAACTCATGCACGTGGTTACTATCTTGCGTGGCCAGAGCAGGTGGCTTTGGTCAGTGGTTCTCCTAACAGAGGAACTGGAGACCAAGGAAACAGCGGAATGTTGCTAGAAACAACTTTAAGATGAAGAAAGCGATAGAAATTAATCCTGGGGACCAAGAAAGAAATTTCCAGACAGGAAAAGTGAGGAAGAAGATTGAAGTTACAGCATGGTACTGCCAGTCCCATCCTTGGAACACGAAGCAATTTGAAGCAGCAGGAGGAACAGGGTTCCATGGCGGGAGCAAAGCAGGAGGTGGGTGGGGGCCTCAAGCACAATAAAGAATCTGGACTGTCCTGTGGGTGATGGGGAGCCAACTGAGGAATTTAAATAGAGAACCGACCAGGTCAGGTTTGCATTCTAGAAGCTCCACACCCCCGTGGCTGGGATGCTCCCTGAGGAAGGCATCTAACAGCAGAATATATGCACCTCTGAGGTTAGAGATAGGAGGTGCTGTGAGTAGTTCAGCCTCTCTGCATCTCCAGCTCAGGATGAGACTCTAGCTGTTCTTGCTCTTCCCCAGAAGACATCCAACATGCGGACTGAAAGCACCGCAGATGTGAGGGCGATCTGGTTTCAACGTCTGTCAACCAGCTGATGGCCAGGCTGGGAGGACAGGCATCAGATTCAAGAGCAGTAGGCTTACGGAGAACAGCTTAATCAGGGTCCCCACCCCGCCCCCACGGGTGTTCCAGAAAAACAGAATTTTAATGAGGAGTTCGATGAATTGATTCTGCACTTAACGGAATTGGCTCTCTGATCTGATTGGATTCAGAGGATGTAATGACCCTCTTTCCAGCAAGAAGGGGGACTTGTAGCCCAGAGCACAGTGGCAAAGACGTAAATGGTCACTCGTAGATTCCTGTAGCCGATAGAAGGCGAGGCTCTAAATGACCACGCAGTCGCCAGTATAGGATAGTTTAGTCAAAAATAAGGAGTCTACTGGGTTTGGCGGGTTGTTTCTAAATGCACTACAGAGCTTGGGGAAAATAGAATGGTGAGCTAAAGGCTTCACATTCCCAGCCCAACATGTGTAAAAGAGATCTGAAAGTTTTTGCTACTGTCTTGAAATTTTACTCTCGTGGCTGAAAAATTTCCTTTGAAAAACAAATAAAAGTATAATCCTGCAGGTGACTGAATTGCAAAGCAAGCTGAAATTCCAACCTGTAGTCAGGGGTCTCTTTTGTTAAACTTAGAGCATTGATTGGGAAGGGATAGGAGCATGAAAATTGGGATGGAGACATTCTGATGAAGCTAGGGGTTTTGAACTTCTAAATTCTGCCAAGCCTTCCAGGGCAGTAGAGGTGGTCCTTCCACCCCTGCCCGAGGAGGTTAGTCATCCCTAGCCTGAGGAACTTACAGAGATACCCTCCCTTGAGGAAGTTGCCTTGAAGGCAATGTTCAACCTCAGACTCTGGCTGTACCACCTCTTTTGCATCTAGACTTATGAAAGTGAAAGTGTTAGTTGCTCAGTCATGTCCGACTCTTTGAAACCCCATGGACTGTAGCCCGCCAGGCTCCTCTCTCCGTGGGATTAGGCAAGAATACTGGAGTGGGATGCCATGCCCTCCTCCAGCAGATCTTCTCAACCCAGGGATCAAACCCAGGTCTCCCCCATTGCAGGCGGATTCTTTACTAATTGAGCCACCAGGGAAGCCCCCAAATGAAGTCAAATAGCAGAACTTCTCAGTATCCTGCAGAGGAAGGTACCTAAAAGCTTAGGGAGATTAGAATGATAGAGTGGACTTATCATTTCAAACCTGTTTACCCATTCTGCAGAGGGTGCAGAGGCTGTAACCTCCACCACGATACAGGAAGATAATTTACTGGGACAAGCCCTCCCACCCCCAGCAACCCTATCAGAATGGGCGTGACAGGAACCAGGTGTGGCTACTTAATTGGCACAGGCAAGATGGGCATGGTCACCACAACAGACAACAGAGTCAAAACAGTAATCAGAGCAGTCAGCCTCAGAGATGTGATGTTGGCTAGTTGATTAGGGCATCTCCAGAAGAGAAATAGATGGGCACTCTGCTAAAGTTGCTTCATCTGCGTAAATGGGAGTGAATGAGCGCTTAGTCACTCAATTGTGTCTGGCTCTCTCCGACCCCATGGACTGTTGCCCGCCAGGTTCCTCTGTCCATGGGGATTCTCCAGTTAAGAATATACTGGAGTGGGCTGCCATTTCCTTCTCCAGGGGAATCTTCCCGACCCAGGGATTGAACCCAGGTCTCTTGCATTGCAGGCATATTCTTTACCAGCTGAGCTACCAGGGAAGTGTTAAGTGGGAGTCTGGGTTAAATCACCAAAAGTCACAGCCACTCAATTCAAGATCTGAGCCAGTTCCTAGACCCAGAGCCCTAGGAATGGAGGGGCGGCTGCACTGACAAGATTTACACCTGTGGGCTTCCTCTAAGTCCTCTCCAGGGGGCCTGTGGCCACTTAACAGAGTGACCATGCTTTCAGGAAGGAGAAATAACCAGGCTTCGAGGGCTGACTGGACCCTGGCTCTAAACAGATGCCAATTCCTGAAGACCCACAATCACTCTGAAATGTTGGAAAATTTGTGCCTATTGCTATGAGCTGGATAGCTGTCTGATACATAAAGAAATGTTCTTCTGAGGAATTCAGTGGTGTTTTTAATGAATGTGAACTTGAGGGTATGGTATAATGAAATGTGTCATTCTGAAACCGTTTATCTCAGATGGTGACTCGAGCCCATGTGCCAGGACTTGATTCCAGCCAGAACCTAGTTTGGGACTCGAACCCACAAGGCCAGGACATGAACTCAGCCAAAAACCAAGTTGGGGACTCTAACCCACTCTAATCTTTGAATTTGCATCACTCACTTGGTGTCTGGACTTACTGAGGCTGAGGTGCTTTGTGTCTCAGCACAGAAGGAATGCAGCGAGAGGCAAAGCGATAGGCAAGAAGTAGATTAATTAATGTAGAATGCTTGTAAGAGATGCGAGCAGGCAGGCAAGGCAGCTCTGCCCCAAGGATTGAGTGGGCTACAATTTTATAGTGGAGAGGGGGTTGGAAGAAAGACTACCTTCTTCAAGTAGATGAAGATAGAGACAAGGCATGCATCAATAACTCCTCCTTCACTAGCTCCTTCTTCGTATCAGGCAGGAAAGTTTCTGACTCTATGAGGTCAAACTAGGATTATGATGTTAATAGAAGGGTGGTGACATTTTTCTTCCATCTAATGGACTGGGGCATATCTTGTGGTTTTGTTTACGGTTTTACAGTTAAGCAAGCCTGCTTCAGTGAACGACGTTCCAATGGCTGTCTTTAGCAATCATTAATGACAGGGGTCTCCTAGAGTTTCCTAGGTTTCCCTCCCTCTCTAGAGTCCCCTACTGGGACTTCTACCTGAATAACTATCCTATTCTACCCCTGTCAATTCTTGAAAGATCTGCATAGTTTAGAGAACCAATATCACAAATGATCAACACATGATGTCACATATTCATGCATAGGTAGAAGATCTGTTCAAAGTTTAAGATAGAGCAGTGGAGGTTAATGTAACAGAGCATGGAAGTTTGTTACATAGTTTCAGAATCTAAGAGCACCTCACCTCTAAGATGCTGCTGCTTGTCGAGTTTTGGTATAGTATCAAAAAAAGAACGTAATTCGAAAAGGTTATTCAATACTCTCCCCTTTTTCGATTATGTATCTATGCAAGGCTAGATTTTCTTCAAGTTTTCCACCAAAGCAACATACAACAACAAATTGAATTCAGAAGCAGACATGAGAATCCAGCTGTCTTCTATTAAGTCAGATATTAAAGAGATTTGAAAAAACGTAAAATAATACCACTTGTCTTATTACTTTTTTGTTTGTTTTGGATAATGTTATTTTTTCATTTAAAAATTGGCTCAGTTTTAAGGATGAAATGGGTGTATTGTGTTTTTTAATGAATAAAGATTTTTTAAATGCCCCAGTTTTAATCTCTAATATGGTAAGTCTTAAAAGTTATAAGACACACGAATGAAAGCATTTTGGGGTCCTTGATAATCCTTGAGGATATAAAAGGATTCTGCAGAAAACATGAGGACTTTTGCTCTAGTTCTTGATCAGCTGCACGAAGTGCATGAAATAAAGAGACCAAGGGTAGGCTGGGGTAACACCTGAATTTAGGGTGTTTCCAGTTCCAAGTATGTCCCGGTATTAGTTTGATTGGGCTGCTATGATACTGTGATTCATAATAAGAAATACATACTTAGTCCTCATCTAAGCTTCTGGCATGGAGTTCCTAAAACTATTGGAATTTCCTAAAGTGATGGCTACAAGAAAGGAGTCTTTTCTTTTATTAACGAGGTAACTTTGGGAAGCACCTGGATCACCTAAGGATGGAGGGCTGCTAGCCAGGAGAACTAACCACGAGACTGGAGGTTTAGAACATTTAGTCCTGCCCTCAACCTACAGGGAGTGAAGAAGGACTGGAGAATGAATTAATAGACAATGGCCAGTGGCTTCCCAGGAGACTCAGTGGTAAAGAACTTGCCTGCCAAGGCAGGAGACTTATTAAGACACCTAAGTCAGGTCGTAAGTTGACCCCTGGGTCAGGAAGATCCCCTGGAGGAGGAAATGGCAACCCACTCCAGTATTCTTGCCTGGAAAATTCCATGGACAGAGAAGCCTAGCAGACTACAGTCCATGGGGTCCCAAAGAGTTGGACATGACTGAGCATGCACACATGACTTAACTTGCTAAATCATGGCTATGTGAAGGCTCCATAAAAACCTAAAGGACAGGCTTTGGAGAGATTCCTGGTCGGTGAACACACGGAGTTTTGGGGAGAATGGTGCTCAGAGAAGGCGTAGAAGCCCCGTGGTCCTTCCCACATGTCTTACCCTAGGCACCTCTTCCATCTGCTGCTTCTGAGTTAGAACTTATCGAAATAAACCAATAATTCAGTAAGTAAAATATTTCTCTGAATTCTGTGTGTTGCTCTAGCAAATTAATTGAACCCAAGGAAGGGCTCACTGGAACTTTGAGTCTACAATCCTGTGGTCAAAAGCACAGATCAACCTGAGCTTGCAAATCACCCCTGGAGTGGGGCAAGGGAGGAGGGCAGTCTTGTAAGACTGGGTCTCTGACCTGTGGGGTCTGATATTATCTCCAGGTAGAGTGGGTCAGAGTTGAGCTGAACTGGAGGTCACCCCGCTGGTGTAGAAAATTGCTTGGTGGTGTATGGGGGAAACCCTGTGCTGTTGTAATAGATGATCAAGCACTTAGCTGCTCTGACAAAATACCAGACTGCTGGTGGAGGTGAGACTAACTACTTAAGAAAGGCTTTCCTCTAAGACGGTGAATGGATCTGTAGCTAGTATTCGTTACAAACTCCTGAGAAGACTTTTTAAAAAACCAAATCCACCGCACTTCCTCCCTCCTGATTTAATTTGTCAGGGATGGGGCTGCAGAAGGTTTGTGTTAAGAGCCTCCTGCCTTGTTGATTCTAATCTGCAGCCAGGGTTGAGAACTCCTGCTCTATTTTGTGAGTGGTCATCAGGCCTTCTCTGTCTCTCACCACCTGACCAGGTAGCAGGGAAGCAGGTTGGTGTCACCTAAACAGGTAGTCAGATGGATGAGCATACCAGGTCTCTGGGGAGTTAATAAGCACATTCCCAATCTGACAAGGGTTGGAGGAGGGGGGCGGATGAAGGGAAGTTCAGTTCAGTTCAGTCGCTCAGTTCTGTCCGACTCCATGCGACCCCATGGACTGCAACACGCCAGGCCTCCCTGTCCATCACCAACTCCCAGAGTTTACTCAAACTCATGTCCATTGAGTGGATGATGCCATCCAACCATCTTATCCTCTGTCGTCCCCTTCTCCTTCTGCCTTCAATCTTTCCCAGCATCAGAGTCTTTTCCAGTGAGTCAGTTCTCTGCATCAGGTGGCCAAAGTGTTGGAGTTTCAGCTTCAACATCAGTCCTTCCAATGAACACCCAGGACTGATCTCCTTTAGGATGGACTGGTTGGATCTCCTTGCAGTCCAAGGGACTCTCAAGAGTCTTCTCCAACACCACAGTTCAAAAGCATCAATACTTCGGTGCTCAGCTTTCTTTATAGTCCAACTCTCACATCCATACATGACCACTGGAAAAACCATAGCCTTGACTAGACGGACCTTTGTCAGTAAAGTAATGTCTCTGCTTTTTAATACGCTGTCTAGGCTCTAATAAGTTTTCTTCCAAGGAGCAAGTGTCTTTTAATTTCAACTCCTGCCTAAATAGCCCCAAAGGACTCATCAAAAAAGAAAAAAAATTCTTCCCTTCAAAGGGAGGAGGGAGCTCTGTGGCAGCTACTAGATGGATAGAGAAGATAGGTCAGACGGGACTTGCCTACAAGTATGAGAGTCACAAAATAACAGTGCTTAGAAGAAAAGTGTATTTCTCCATCACATTCACAGAGTCCAGAGCTGGGCAATCCATGGCTGGTAGGATTGCTACCATGTTGGGGACCCCAGCTCTTTTGCTTTTATGCTCCACCATGTCTGCTGTCCACAGGTCATCGTGTGGCTGCTGGAGCTTCACCCAGCAAGTCCACGTCCCAGCCAGCAGGAAGGAGGAAGGGGGGAAGAATGAGAAGCAAAGGGCTCGCACCAACTCCCTGAAGGTTCCTTACAGCTGCCACATAAACTTCTGTTTACATAGCGTTGCCCAGAACTTGGCTACATAGCCACACACTACAACCAGGGAGGCTGGGAAATTAGGCTTCATGTCTAAAGTGATGCGTCCCCCGTATTTGCAGGTTTTATGGAAATGGGGTAAAGAGATATTGACGGATAACTAGTAGTGTTTGCCAAAAGGCTCTTTTGTGAAACCATGCCTGGGGCTCAGAATTTAAGCTCTAGTCCCTTTGGGGAAAAAACGGGAAGTTTTCCTGCCATCATCATACAAAGCTTCCCCATGCATCCTCTTCTTTTTGTATTGATAACTGCTTGCTGGTCCTGACTGTCATTTCCTCCAAAGAGCTGTTTGTGGTAGAGCTGTTAGGGGCTACTTTCGTGATTTGATTCCTCTAGTCCAAACCTGAAGCCAGCAGGATTCAGAATCATTTACAAATCTGTGATTTTGCATCATAATTTAAAATAGTTCAGTGGAATAGAATTTTTGACATATTGGAAATATAGGCATTTTGAAATAGAATGAGTTCATCATTCTTTAAAATGTATCTGTGCATGCATGCTCAGTCGTGTAGTACTCTTTGTGACCCCATGGACTGTATCGTGCCAGGCTCCTCTGCCCATGGAATTCTCCAGGCAAGAATACTGGAGTGGGTTGCCATGCCCTTCTCAGGGGATCTTCTTGGCCCAGTGATCGAACCTGCGTCTCTTCCATTGGCAGGTGGATTCTTTATCACTGAGCCATCTGAGAAGCTTAAATGTATCTAAAGGAATTTAATTGCAGAAGCAATTAATTACCCACCATCGTCCCTTTAGAAAACATTCAACAAGCCCTTCATTAACAGAAGGTAACTTTACATCATGCTTTTTCCCCTTAAACTCATATTTTCCTCCAAACTTCTGCTACCTAACTTTTTCCAAATGTAACATATTTTTATGCTTAAGTCTTTATTTATCACCCCGTCAAACACATCTGTATCAAAAATGTGTATCGAATTGACGTTTATCTTAATTTCCTGTCACCAGTCTGCTCTAATAGTTTAATAAAATCATTTTGGACGGAGCCGTTTTCACAGTTATTATTGGTGCACAACCAAGCAAAAACAACATAAACATGGCACAGATATTGATAAATCATCGTTAAACACAGAGAGTGAAAAATAGGGCTTCCCGGGTGGCTCAGTGGTAGAGAATCCGCATGCTGATCGTTGCAGGAGACGCAGGTTCGATCTCCGGTCCAGAAAGATCCCAATGCCTCGGAGCAGCTAGGTCCGTGCGCCATGACTACTGAGCCGGAGCTCTAGCACCTGGGAGCTGAAAGTACTGAGCCCACGAGCCACAACTACTGAAGCCTGCTCACCCTAGAGCCCTGTGCTCTGCAACAGGAGAGGGCACCACAGCTGAAGCCCACAGACCACAGCTAGAGAGTAGCCCCCGCTTGCTGCAGCTAGAAAACTCCCAGGTGCCAACCGAAGACCCAGCACAGCCAAAAATAAGTAAATTAATTAATTAAAAATTCAATGAGCTTGTTTAAAAAAAAGTGAAAAGTGAAATCCATGGGGAAATCGTCTCTAACGAAGCAGGTGGAAGATTCTTTTTTCCTCCCCATTTTCTAGTGTCCATAGATGAATGCACGTGTGCTCAGCTGATCAACCCCATGGATTGTAGCCCACCAGGCTCCTCTGTCTATGGGATTCTCCAGGCAAGCGTATTAGAGTGGATTGCCGTTTCCTCCTCCAGGGGATCTTCCCAACCCAGGAAGTGAACCTCCATCTCCTGCACCGGCAGGCAGGTTCTTTACTACTGAGCCACCTGGGAAGCCCTACGAAGGAATGGTGTTAATCAATTTAACAGGTGAGTATCCAGCATCAATTCAATTCCTTCATATTGTTTTATGGTCATAGGCACTGAGAAATCTTAGTCACATAAACACAGAGGTAGGAAGGGAAGGAGCTTTGTTGAAGCAGTATCCCCGATTCTCCGACCTCCTTTGAAGCTATGTGGTGATCTATCATCAAAAATTATATCCAATGATCTCTCAGCTGACAATTCGATTAGGTCTCCTCCAGTGGTGATCAAAGCACAGAATTAGAAACCGCCTGATGTCTAAAAGGGTTTCTTACCCGGCCATTAGAATCACTCACTTTTCTAGTTTCTGGGAAATATACTAAAAAGGCTTTACCAAGTCTTACAGAACAGCTCTCAGTAATTGTACCTGTTACCCTCCTACTTAGTACCTTGTTTATTCTCACAACAAGTTGAGAAAATGGAAATACTGTGAATTCCCATACACCTTAGCCAGTATAATCTTGTTGACTTAAAAATTAGTCTTATTTTTAAAGTGTTTTTGGTATATTTTCACCAAGACCCTGGAGGTCAAGAAAAAGAAAGAAAAGAAAAAAGAAAAAGAAAATCTACCAGCGAGCTAATAAACCTTGCCTTTATTGTAAAATCCCACCAGCCAAACCAAACCAATTCACTTTCAGGAAAAAAATCTGATTTTATTTCTCAATTCAAATAACAGTGTCCCCATAACAGCTGTCTCTCTCTCTTGAATTTTTAATTCTGAAAAGAAATGCAAGGTGCAAAGTCTTGCTATGAGCCTTCAATATTTATCTTTGACACTTCACTTTTCCTCACACCTCTCTTAGGACCACTGCATTGTCCATCTTCCTCTTTGCTTCCTGCCCTTCAGGTTTTCACACTCCGGGGCTCTGCACCAAGGTAAGGCTGACTTAGATGCAGGGGTCAGCTTCCTTTTGTGAACTGTCAGAAGTGGAGTTGGGAAGTGATTGCCAGCAAGCGGGCCTAGTCTCGGGCAGGACGGGTATGCAAGAAAGCTGAGTAGAAGCTAGAATAATGGTCTAAATGATGGTATTTGCAAAGCAGAGACAGAGACACAGACGTAGAGAACAAACATATAGACCCCAAGAAGGGATGTTGGGGGCGCGTTGCGATGGACTGGAAGATTAGCATCAACAAATATACAGCTACGAGATATAAAATAGCTAACTAGTGAGAACCCACCGCCTATCACAGGGGACTCTCCTCAGTGCTTTGTGGGGACCTGAATGGGAAGGAAATCCAAAAAAGAGGGTTTATGTGTACACACACAGCTGATTCCCTTTGCTGTGCAGGAGAAACCAGCACAGCACTGTAAAGCAACTGTGTGTGTGTGTTAGCTGCTCAGCCATGTCTGTAGCCTGCCAGGCTCCTCAGTCCATGGGATTCCCCAGGCAAAATTACTGGAGTGGGTAGCCGTTCCCTTCTCCAGGGATTTTCTTGATGCAGGGATCAAACCCGCATCTCCTGCACTGGCAGGCAGATTCTTTACCATCTGAGCCACCAGGGAAGCCCTAAAGCAACTATACTCCAATAAAAATTAATTAAAAAAAAAAAAGAAAGTTGAGGATTTGCAAACTGTTCATACACCTTTGTAAACTTGTAGAGAGAATCCAACACATCTTGGTTCAAATATGGAAAGGTGGGCAAGTTTCTTTGCTTTCAATGAAGGAGAGGGGCTAAAAAATCAGGGAAAACTGCCTGGAAGAGGCAAGTGCTGAGGCAAACCCAGCAATGTAAGATTTTAATAAGCTCACAGATTGTAATCTGAAGTTTGAAAGCTATTGCTATTAGAATTTGAGAACGACCGCTCTTGGTTACAAAACCTTGAAATCTAGAGGCAACTCAGTTCTGCTGATCCTAAAAGAAGGATCCATATATCAGGTGGCACCGCAGGTGGTCCCTGCGCATGATTTCCTGCCTGACCTGAAGGCAGAGTTCGGCACAATCCAACATTAATGTTTCTCTCCCTCTGATTTAAGCAAGGAAGACATCAGTCTTGTCACTGGGGTCCCGCCACCACACAGTCTCTGGGTGTCGTGAGTGACAGCAACATTTATAATCCTCACACCTGGCCACCTGCTACTTATAGTGATGAGTGGGCTGATCACCTGGAATTCTTGTCTGTCTTCCTGAACCAATTCCAAAAACCTGGGATCTCTGAAAACTTGAATGCAAAATCCCAGCATATCCCAGAGTGGGGTATGAAAATGCCAAATTCTCTCCTTGTTGTTCCTCCCCACCGTTCCCCCTTCCTGCCCAGCCGGCTGTTTTTTTTTCAATGTGGCCTAACTACACGCCTTGCAAATGGGGCCTCAGCTCCTCCCAGGAGATAGCTTCGAAGCCCCAGACCGAGACATCACACGTTTCCCCAATTAAAAGCTGTCCTCAAGAGCACCTCGCCAGAACCCCGAAGATAACGAGCCCTTGCTTCGCTACAGCTCACACCCTCTCCTATAAGGAGATGTGTTACTTGAGCCATATTTTTGGAAATTGCTAGTTAGTTGCAAAATGTTTCCTGAGGTAGTAAAAAAAAAAAAAAAAAGCACCAAGGACTGTAATTATTGGATTGTTTCACTTTTGAGGCCGGGGAGCAGATGTTCCACTTTCAAGACTTGGACACGTCTTGTTGCAAGTTATCTCCTCTTCTTGCCGCCTGGGCGTCCGGGTTCACTGGCTTCCTTGAAGAGGCCCGCTTAGGAGATCAGTTGAACCACTGCCGGGGATTCGGTTTGCAAGGCTCTTAAGAAAGCTGCCCCATACTGTAATCTGTTGCTAATCAGATTTCAGTGTGATGTCGCCAGGAAAAATCGATATGTATAATGCTAGACTAGAAAGGTTTAGGACCAAATTCCAAAGATGAAATTCATTTTCCAAATTATGTGCCTTAAAAAAAAAAATCAAACTTAGTTTGGATAAAGTAGAGAAATTATTCCATGTCTCTGCTTTCCTCCTCTGCCACGTTTTATCCCAGAACTGGAAAATGGCTTTCCTGAAATGGAAGCTAGTTCTTGTGTTGCAGGAGACCTACCTCCTCAGTAGGTAGGAGTGTGTTCAAACATCCAGCAGAGCTGGAAGTGATTAATTAAAAACAGTTCACTGAATATATTTTCTTTCTTTAAAGAAAAAAAAGATTTTTCTTTTGATGTGGACCTGCTTTCAAGTCTCTCTTGACTTTGTTACAATATTGCTTCTGTTCTAGGTTTTAGGCACAAGGCTTGTGGGAACTTAGTTCCTCCATCAGGGATCGAACCCACACCCCATGTGGGAAGGTGAAGTCTTAACTAACTTCCGGACCCCCCAGGGCAGTTCCTCTTTCCTTCTTTTAAAATTCATGTAGTCCAGTGCCCAGTATGTGCTTGTCTCCAGGAATTAATTGTATCCTTTTTTGTGTGTGGCTATGCTCCATGGCATGTGGGATCTTAGTTCTTCAGCCAAGGATAGAACTCTCACCTCTTGCATTGGCAGCATGAAGTCTTAGCCACTGGACCACCAGGGAAGTCCTTCTAGGAATTAATTTTAAAAGGACTCATTTTAGTGCTGTCCACTTGGAATTTAATATCTACGGGGGTGGCCCTATGTCAAACAGATTATGAAATGTGGTGTCTTAGACCATTTGTGCTGCTCTAAGAAATATATCTTAGATTGATTGCCTTAAACAATGTTCCTTTCTTATAGTGCTGGAGGTTTGGAAGTCTAAGGTCAAGGTGCTGGCCGACCCAGTCTCTGGTAAGACCTACTTCCTGGTTTGCAAATGCTCATCTTGTGTTCTCACATGGCAGAGAGCCAAGAAGTGATTTCTCTTATGTCTCTCCTTGCAAGAGCACTATTTGCATCCGTGAGGGCCCACTATCAGTGCCTAGTTACCTCTCAAAGATCCCACCTCAGATGCCATGATATTGGGGATTAGGTTTCATATGATGAATTTTTGGGGTGTGGACACAAACATTCAGTCCATAGATGTGGTATAAGCTGCTGGAGTGGGGGAGGGGTACATATGACCTTGACAGTCTGGATGGGGGTAGCTCTCGAGGAGGACTTCCTAGAAGTTGTGATGCTTAATTTGAAACGCGAAACTCCAGCAAGCATTAGCCAGGCAGATGGGCCAGGGGTCAAAGGCAGGGGAAGGAGGTGGGGCATTTGATGATGGAGAATGCCCCAGGTAGGGAGGGCCACACTACAGAGTGTGCAAGGTCCAGAGGTGACAGAAAGCATGTCTGGGAAACTGAAATAAAAAATTGAAATAGTAATCGCTCATCCTTTCTTTCTTTTTTTTAAAATAAATTTATTTATTTTAGTTGGGGGCTAATTACTTTACAATATTGTAGTGGTTTTTGCCATACATTGACATGAATCAGCCATGGGTTTACATGTGTTCCCCATCCTGAACCCCCCTCCCAACTCCCTCCCCATCCCATCCCTCTGGGTCATCCCATTGCCCCAGCCCTGAGCATTTGTCTCATGCATCGAACCTGGACTGGTGTTCTGTTTCACATATGATAATATACATGTTTCAATGCTGTTCTCCCAGAACGTCCATCCTTTCATTTAAAGAAACATTTTAGTGCCTATTATGTGCCAGACTTGGTGCTAAACCAGAGACTAAACCCATGATCAAGGCAGAACTGTTCTGATTATTATGAATATAGTCAACTGTTCTTATGACTTCGTTTCTTGAACACCAGACACTTGAAGTACTTCACCTTCTTTATCTCATCTCATTCTACAACAGCCATATGAGACTTTTAGCATCAGTGTACAGATGAGTAAACTGAGGCACAGATGACCTCAGTAATTTGCCCAAGGTCACCATGCTGATGGGTTGAGGAGCCTAAATTCAGCCTATCCAAATTTAGAACTTAGTCTTGGTTCATAATTGACTGGATTATGTGCAAAGGACCATAAAGAAGGCTGAATGACGAAGAATTGATGCTCTTGAACTGTGGCGCTGGAGAAGACTCTTGAGAATCCCTTGGACAACAAGGAGATCCAACCAGTCCAACCTAAAGGAAATCAGTCCTGAATATCCATTGAAAGGACTGATGCTAAAGCTGAAACTCCAATACTTTGGCCACCTGACTAGAAGAACTGACTCATTGGAAAAGACCCTGATGCTGGGAAAGATTGAAGGCAGGAGGAGAAGGGGAAAACAGAGGATGAGATGGTTGGATGGCATCACCGACTCCATGACATGAGTTTGAGCAAGCTCCAGGAGATGGTGAAGGACAGGGAAGCCTGGTGTGCTTTCATTCATGGGGTCGCAGAGAATTGGACACGACTTGGCGACTGAACAACAACAAAAATGTGTGAAGCGATTTGCTGTGAAAAACAGAGTGACCAACTGTTCTGGTTTACATGGAGCCTGAGGGTTTTCTAAAATACCAGTTTTAAATGTTAAAACTGAGAGAGTGATGGGTAAGCTTATATGCTAAAGAATTAGGATTTTACACCAAAAGCAACAGAGATCTCGTGTGGAAAGACTCTACTCTGATTGCCCCAAACCTCAGTTGCACAAAATGAGCCTTAGCCCCTCACTAAGTGACCCTTAGTCATTCCTTGGTACCAAGTTGTGGGTACCATAAATTTCTAGCTGCAGCAACTGTCTATTCTTTATCATTTATCTGCTCTTTCCAGTGGAGAAAGCTGACTCCCCATATATCATTAATTCTCAGTCTTTTTTTAAAATTTATTCATTTAATGGAAGGATAATTGCTTTACAAAATTTTGTTGTTTTCTGCCAAATATCAACATGAATCAGCCATAGGTATACACATGTCTCCTCCCTCTTGAACCTCTCTCCCTTCTCCCTCCCCATCCTACTCCTCTGGTTGTTACAGAGCCTGTGTTTGAGTTCCCTGAGTCATACAGCAAATTCCCATTGGCTGTCTTTTTACATTTGGTAATATAAGTTTCCATATTACTCTCTCCATACATCTCACCTTCTCCTTCCTCCCCACCTCTCCGTGTCCATAAGTCTGTTCCCTATGTCTGCATCTCCATTTCTCCCCTGCAAATAAATTCATCAATACCATCTTTCTAGATTCCATATATATGTGTTCAGTTCAGTTCAGTCACTCAGTTGTGTCCAACTCTTTGCAACCCCATGGACGGCAGCACACCAGGCCTCCCTGTCCATCCCCAACTCCTGGAGCTTGCTCAAACTCATGTCCATCAAATCGGTGATGCCATCCAACCATCTCATCCTCTGTCGTCCCCTTCTCCTCCTGCCTTCAATCTTTTACAGCATCAGGGTGTTTTCCAGTGAGTCACTTCTTCGCATCAGGTGGCCAAAGTATTGGAGCTTCAGCTTCAGCATCAGTCCTTCCAATGAATATTTAGGACTGACTTACTTTAGGATGGACTTGTTGGATCTCCTTGGAGTCCAAGGGACTCTCAAGAGTCTTCTCAAACAACACAGTTTAAAAGCATCCATTCTTCGGTGTTCCACTTTCTTTATGGTCCAACTTTCACTACTGGAAAAACCATAGCTTTGACTAGATGTACTTTTGTTGGCAAAGTAATGCCTCTGCTTTTTAATATGCTGTCTAGGTTTCTCATAGCTTTCCTTCCAAGGAGCAAGTGTCTTTTAATTTCCTGGCCACAGTCACCATCTGCAGTGATTTTGGAGCCCAAGACAATAAAATCTTTCACTGTTTCCATTGTTTGCCCATCTATTTGCCATGAAGTGATGGGACCAGACGCCACGATCTTCATTTTTTGAATGCTGAGTTTTAAGTCTCTTTCACTTTCATCAAGAGGCTCTTTAGTTCCTCTTTGCCTTCTGCCATAAAGGTGATGTCATCTGCATACCTGAGGTTATTGATATTTCTCCCAGCAATCTTGATTCCAGCTTGTGCTTCATCCAGCCCAGCATTTCCGATATTTATCTTTCTCTTTCTGACTTACTTCACTCTGTGTAATAGGCTCTAGGTTCATCCGTCTCATTAGAACTGACTCGAATGCATTCCTTTTTATGGCTGCATGGTAAAATATTATGATAAGACCAAGCTAAGTGTATTGCTTACTGTGGTAGGGAGAACACAGCCTCAGGAAGCTTTGCTAGCATCTCAGAGTTGGGAGGTAAGGTCCGAATTGTACTGAGAATTGGAAGTTTAGTTTATGGTGGCTTTTTCAAGTTGGGGGCTCAGTCAGCATCAGGTAATGATCACAATACAACAGCCCAAGATTTGGTGGGAACAGCAAAGTGAGGATTTTGAAGCCTGGGAGTCAGAGAATCTTAGGTTGAACTGGCAGGTGATAGTTTCCACTGAAGAGTTGAGGGGCCTTTCAGGACTCAACTGGGAAGTTTCTACAATGAACCAGCAAACCATTTGCTCAGACAGGAGAGTCCTGCGAAGTTAAAGCCCTGATAATGAAGACAGAGAGCCGGAAAGTCACATGAACAGTCTCCATGCCATCAAGCTTCTCTTTCTCCCCTTCTCAGATCCTCCTCACTTCAAAATTGCTCTCACTTCCCCCGGGTGCAAGAAAAGCAAAATTGCTCTGAATGTGACTGAGTATCTACTGACTCGCTGATACTGGTGTTGTCTGTGTTGTGTGTTTCTGTATAGGTGGATGATTGACTGTTGTCTGCGTTAGCAAGCACCCACCCAGTGTATTCCTCAGAAAGCCTCCCACTTCTCTCTAATTCTATCAACCCTTTCAATCCTTAGCACTCTCCTCTTTCATGAGATGATCAGTGTTAATTCCGGTCACTAACAATCTTGCCCCAACTCCCCATCTATTATTCTATCTTTATTCCTTTTTATAATCTCCTTTGGCATTTCCTTATATACAATTTGATTTCTGATCATCTTCTGTCTTAGACTGTTCTCTTTTTTCCCCAACGTGTTATTATCTAATTTTTTAAACATATAGGAAAGTAAAAAGCATTACACAGTGAATACCCATACACTCATTGCCTGGAAACAGGTCAGCACACTCATCCAGTAAAGGATAGGACAGTAAATACTGGAGGCTTTGCAGGACATACAGTCTCTGACAACTGCCCAGCTCTGCTGGTGTGATGCAAAGACAGCCCTAGACAGTATGCAAATCAAAGTGTTTATTTACAAAACAGGCATGTCCTGACCCCTGACCTAGAATCTACTGTAAATATTTTCGTATACTTGCTTTATCATGTGTGTAGCTGGCCCTCTATTCCTCATACTTCTGATCCATTTCAGATTAAGTTTCTGGCACCAGGACACATCACCCAGAAACACTTCATCTATCACTTTCGTATGTAAGGTGTCACAATCTTTTTTCCCCAAAGCTGCAATTTCTTTAATGACAAAAATTTACTAATTCAGCAAACATTTACCTATCTACTGTTTTCCAAGGGCAGCTCTAAAGAAGAGTTTAAAAAAAGAAAAAGAGACCAGCAGTTATTATCTAAAAACTGTTATGCAAATGAACAGATACAAGGCAGCTGATAATAGAAATAGGAACACAGGATTGTTGACTTAAGAAAAAAGGACATAAACTCTAACCTGGGAGAACTGGGAGAGGCTTCGCGGGAAGTTCAAGGTGGGATTAAAAAGTGATCTGGGCTTCCTCGTAACACTGCTTATGTTGCCCTTGTGTTGCTCAGTCCACAATTTGGCATTTGTTCTGCTTTAAGAACCACTCCTCATCCCTTCCCACCTCCCCCACCAAGAGGTCACAGTTGGGAATAAGACTTAGCCCCCAGTTCCCATTAATCCACTCTGATGTATCTCCACCAGAATATTCCAGCCTAGGGTTCCACTTCTTACTCAACACCAGGGGTTCCCAATGGAACACACATGGGAATCACCTAGAGGGTAAACAAAAGTACAAAAACGTAAAGTGATAAGCAGGACTGAGGTCTGCTGATCTCCAGGTTCTGGAAACAGAGAGTAGTAACTGGAAGTCTGGCTTCTGAAGGCTAGTGGGGATGTAAGCGGCTCCAAACGAGGCAGGGGCCCAGACAATACTGTTGCTTGAAGCAAGTCAGGATCAGATCATCCCACAAACCGTCGTCAAGCCTAAGCCAGTCTCTGAGCCTAGGATTCGGCGACAGCAACGTAGGAGAGAGACAGCAGAAGAGAGAAACATAAATGTATCTTTCACTCACAGTGCTTCTGGAAACCCAAATCATAAAGCAATAAAGAATTAAAATCAGTTTGATTCAGAATTCACTCCAGACGAAACAAATTTAAAATACAAATCTGCCCACGACACTAAAATTATTACATTTAGAATGCTTTAAAAATGTAAAAGGTATATGTGTGTCTATGCTATGTCACTTCAGTCATGTCTGTCTCTTCGTGACCCCATGGACTGTAGCCCACCAGGCTCCTCTGTCCGTGGGATTTTCCAGGCAAGAATCCTGGAGTGTGTAGCCATCCCTCCTCCAGGAGATCTTCCTGACTCAGGGATCGAGCCCTCATCTCTGATGCCTCCTGAGCTGGCAAGTGGGTTCTTTACTGCTACCACCACCTGGGAAGCCCAGAAAAGGTGTAACCCCCATTATAATAGAAATTACAAAGCCAAAACAAGTTTGATGAAATAAGAACAGGTGGATGTGAAGAGGAGGGCTGTTATCAAGAACCAAATCTTTCAGCAAAGTGATCTTGAACGTCTCAGCCTCTATAACTGTGACAAATACGCGTTTGTTATGTACATCACCCAGTGATAATTTGGTATGGTAACTAGAGCAGACTAGGACAAGAATGTTCACTGCGTCATCGTTTGTACTAACAAAATGCAAACAGATTAACTGTTAACCACCAAGAAAGATAGATAAATAAATTGGATTATAGTCATAATAGAATATTATGTAACAGTTACAGTGAAAACACTTCAAAATTATAATATTGAATGAATAACTCATTGCCCTATGGTACGTCCTTTGCCAGTGTCTTCTCTTCCCTTGACCACTTAAACACTGGTGTGCCCCAGGGCTCTGATCTCAGTCCTCCTTGATCCATGTATAACCTCATGCACATAAAAGCTTCTCCTATAAGTCCATGCTGATGATTCAGGAGTTTCCACCCCCCAGGACAGAACTCCATCCCAAAGCTCAGCCCCTGGTATTCAACCACAAACCAGGCATTTTCACTTGGATGGCCTTGGAGCACATCAAACCTTTAATATATTCAGGCTGAAATCATCTCCTCTGCCCTATGCCCTCCCCTTCGGAACACTATTGTGATAGGCAGAATAATGACCCTCCAAACACACGTGCGCGTGTGCATGTTAAGTAGCAAAGTCGTATCCTATTCTGTGATCCTATGGACTGTAGCCTGCCAGGCAAGAATACTAGAGTGGGTTGCCATTTCCTTCTCCGGGCGATCTTCCCAACCCGCGGATCAAACCCATGTCTGCTGCATTAACAGGCTGATTCTTTACCCTTGAGCCGCCAGAGAAGCCCTTTCCAAAGATGCCCACATCCTAATCTCTGGAACCTGTGGATAGGTTACCTCATACAGCACAAGGGACTTTGCAGATGAGGTTAAAAATCCTGAGATGGGGCAATTACCTTGGATTTTCCAGGCGGGCCCAGTGTCATCCCAAGACTTCAGCAATGTGATCTCCAGGGGAAACAGGAGGGAGGAGAGTCAGAGTCAGAGAAGAAGTGAGAATGGAAACAAGTAGGAGTCACATGGGGCCGTGAACCAAGAAACTGGAGCAGCTTCTAGAAGCTGGAGACAAGGAAATGGGTTCTATTCTAGAGCTTCCAGAAGGAGCACATTGCTCTAGATGCATTTTGGACTTTTGAACAACTCCTGAACCGTAAAACGACAAGTTTGTGTTGCTTTGAGCCACCAAGTTTCTTGTAATTTGTTGCAGCAGGAAGAGGGAAAGAGTGTACTCATAGCAACCCTTTCCCCTCCGCTGTGCTGTTACCGAGGACAGTTTAGGTCCTGCTCTCTCGTCTCTTATATCCAAGGAGGTGACAGGTCGCATCCCTGCCATATCTTTCTGGCCCTTATCAGTCCCTCCTACTGAGCCCACTGCAATAAGCTGCTGGACGTCTGCCTATGGCCAGCTCCTCCTTTGCTTCATTTCCCTTTAGTCCTCAGACCCACACCCATTCTTCCCCAGGCTGCCAAAGCAACCTTTTAAAAATGTGTGCCTAAGCATATGATTTTTTAATTAAAATCCTTTTCTGCTTCTCCATTGCTTTCAGGATCAGGTCGCCTTCCTCAGGGGGCTCACAAAGCCCTTGCTCAGGCCTCTCAACTCTTCTATTAGGCTCCTCGTCTGTAGCCAGTTTTTTTTTTTTTTTTTTTTGCTCCAACCAAAATTGCAACTTGCTAAGGCAAAAGTTCTTAGCAAGGGGTTTGCTTTAGAATCACCGATCAAGCATGTGAAAAACTGGACAAGCAATGCCCCTGCCTTGGCAGATTCTTGCTCAGTAGTTCTGGGGACACTGAGGACAAAATCGTATCTTTAATAAAGCTCACAGCCTATTTGATATACAGTGGACTATTACTCAGCTACAAACAAGAATGAAATAATGCCATTTATAGCAACATGGATGGACTGAGAGATTGTCATACTAAGTGAGGAAAGTCAGACAAAGACAAAGATCATATGCTATCGCTTACATGTGGAATCTTAAAACATGATACAAAGGAAGTTATTTACAAAATAGAAACAGACTCACAGACATAGAAAACAAACTTATGGTTACCAAGGAGGAAAGGACAGGGGAGGGATAAATTAGGAATCTGGATTAACAGATACACACCACCGTATATAAAATAAACAACAAGGACCTACTTACTATACGGCCCAGGGAACTGTATTCAATATCCTGTAATAACCTATAAGGAAGAAATCTGAAAGGAGAAATATATATATACATAATACACACATATATAATGAGATCCCTTTGCTGTACACCTGAAACTAGCACACCATTGTAAATCAACTATATTTCGATTTTTTTTCTTTTTAATTTATTTTTTTATTGAAGGATAATTGCTTTGCAGAATTTTGTTTTCTGTCAAACCTCAACGTGGATCAGCCATATACATATATCCCCTCCCTTTTGAACCTCCCTCCCATCTCCCTCCCCATCCCACCCTATGTTTTGATTTTCAAAAAAAATGTTAATAAAAAAATAAACAAAGCCCAACTGCTCTGGCCTGCACGCCTCTAGCTCTTTCGTAGCCTCGTGTTTCCCCTTCACTGTGCCGTCTGCCCGGCATGTCTGCTTTGCTCTTGGTACTTATTCCTTAGGCAAGTCCCTTCTTCCATAGAGCTTTCCATCCTGATCAGGCACCCTTCTAAATGGCTTCCTTGGAAATCTGCATATAATTCCTGGTTGACCTGTTGCTCAAACTCAGTCCCCTCCACCGATCCTCCCCAGCTTCTTGTGAGCAGGAATCAGGCAAGTGCTAGTGCCCACGACAGAGCCTGGCACCCAGTGAAGACTCCAACAAACGCATCTGTTCCTCCCTTCTCTCCCGCCTTCCGCCCGACGCACTCCCACACGGGCACACGTTGGGATGCTCGTTTCTGGTCCCTTCTGTCCTGTTCAGCCCCTGGTGTGGCTTCTGATTTTTCTCATCACGTGGTAAGTAACCTCAAACCTGAGGTTCAGAGAAGGCCAAAGAGGATTTAATTAGATGAAATAGATCGGGATGACTTGGCTTGTGTTTTGTTAGCCAGACAGGCGTCGTCACTGCCAGTAAACCGGATTGACCTTCCGAGAATGCGGCGCTGGGATGAGAATTTTCCAGCTAGCCTAGTGGCTGGTTCCTGCCCACCCACCACTCTCTAAGAGATGACTAGCGGATTTGCCAATGGAGAAGAACAAACACTTTGCTGTCTAGAGCAGGGTAGATAGGAATGCTTAAGCGAGGTGCTGATCTGTAGACATTTAAACCAATAACTTTTTTTTTTGTCAAGTCCCCTTTGCACTTATCTGCAAACTGTTGATCTCACTGCCGCTCTCACTACTGTTATAATATGCTCTCACTACCGCTGTTCACAGATATGTTACTCAGGCTGCAAAATTAAAGCACACAGTAACTATTCAATGTAGTTTTATGATCCTGGGTTAATTAGGTAGAGCTTTCTCGTGAAAACATCCAGTAAATAACACAGAATTCTTTCTGTTATTATTTATTGAATGTGTCAAACACAAATCTTCATTCAGCCTTGTAAGTTTGGACAGAAAAAGAACACGCCAGGGCCATTTGATGTAGAAATCCAGACCCTGGGGTCATTTTGACCATGCTTATAAGCAATCCTACAATAATAAAACAGTCAGGCATTTAAGGGGAGAAAGCACATTGCAATGTGGAATAGTTTCCATTGCAAGCTGCCAATTTGAACTGATCTTTCTCTGACACGATTTAATTTGAAAACTACTGAGGTCATTTCCTTTTAACTCAGTTCTACACAAGCAAAACTGCATTTTCCAGTTAATTCAATTAAACAAATGGGTGAATTGATTTTTTTTTTAAAGAATGGAATTGACCAATTATTTTCAATTAACTGGTCTATTTTCTTCAAAGTGGCCTGCAGGTAGAGCCCAATGTGACTGCCCCTGTGGATGGATTATATGAAGGGCACTCTACAGTCTATCCAGCAATTTCTTTCCATATCTTCTTCAGGGCCCCAGACACTGTATCGGATACAGAGGTTTAGAATGTATACTGTTGTGCTAGGACTGAGCTCATGATCACTTTGGGAAGACAAGCCGCCAAGTGATAACTAATGTACAAGACAGAGGGAGAAACCGGCAGTTTCTAGAACATTTAGAATGTTCTAGGAAAAGGCTAGTCTCTGGAAGATTTTATGCAGAAGTTAAGACTGAAGATAAAGTTTGGCTGGACATGGGAAGATGTGGATAGACAGAAAAGTGGGTATTCCCAGGGGTAGGGGCTAAGTGGGCCGGTATCGGGCCAAATCAGGAGAAACTGGATGATTGAAAAGATATTTTAAGCAAAATGAAGGTAAAGCCAGAAGGGCTTAAATGACCAAACCAAGCTTCCATGTTTATAAGATAGGCTAAACACCTTCGGAGGGCCCAGGGTGAAGATAAAACTGGAGAACATATACGTGATGCTGAGGCAGAGAGAGGTTTGTGGTGAAAACACCCGTGTTCTCTACCTGGTGTATATAGCTCCGCCCCTGGTTTGGCTCTTACATTCCATAGTTCTTCTCAGTCCTAATCAAAACTTTTCCTACATTAATGCTTTTTCCCATTAACCCTTTTAACTCATTAAGACTTTGGGCTTCCCTGGTGGCTCAGATGGTAAAGCATCTGCCTGCAGTATGGGGGACCTGGGTTTGATCCCAGGGTTGGGAAGATCCCTTGGAGGAAGGCATGGCACCCCTCTCCAATATTCTTGCCTGGAGAATCCCATGGACAGAGGTGCCTGGTGGGCTACAGTCCATGGGTTTGCAGAGTCAGACACGGCTGAGTGACTAAGCACAGCAACCCTTTTTCAGCTAGACAAGTAAGAGGAAAGTTTTTACTTCTCTTCGGCTCCTGTCTTGTAATCTTCCTTTCTCACGAGATTCCCCTCAACACATTAACAAGGTGGAAATTAAAGAGGAAATTGACCAAAAAAAACAGACATTCAAATATGTAATCTAAAAGACTAGCATAGCTAGTTGATGATTCTGCGTATATATCTATTTCATTTATCCTTTTTCAATTCTTTTCAGGGTCGTTCATAATAATCCTTTCTTTGTAGAGCCATGGGAATTAAGTGATAACATTTATTTAAATGGACCTGATATTGAAACATGTATATTACCGTATGTGGAATAGATGACTAGTTCACGTTCGATGCATGAAGCAGGGCACTCAAAGCCGCTGCACTGGGACAACCCTGAGGGATGGGGTGGGGAGGGAGGTGGGAGGGGGGGGTTCAGGATGGGGGACACAGGTACACCCCTGGCTGATTCATGTAATGTATGGCAAAAACCACCACAATACTGTAAAGTAATTAGCCTCCAATTAAAAGAAATAAATTAATTTAGAAAAAGAAAAAAAATGGACCTAATATTAAACCAGTCAGTCCCAAATGAAATCAGCCCTGAATATTCATTGAAGGTCTGTTGCTGAAGCTGAAGCTTCAATACTTTGGCCACCTGATGTGAAGAGCCGACTCATTGGAAAAGACCCTGATGCTGGATTAAAGGTAAAAGGAAAAGAGAGCAGCAGAGGATGAGATGGCTAGACAGCATCACCGACTCAGTGGACATGAATCTGAGCAAACTTCACGGGGTAGTGGAGGGCAGAGGAGCCTGGCATGCTATTATCCACGGGGTTGCAAAGAAACTTGCTCGGAGTCCGAGGCTCGCTCTCTCTGCTTTGCCTTGTCTGTGAATGCATTCAAAATGATTACTGTACATTTTTATGCTAGACATATAATACACTCAATGCACATAGTCTTTTTTTTTTTTTGCCACATCCTATGGCATGCGGGATCTTAATTCCCAGACCGAGGATCGAGCCTGTGCCCCCTGCCATAGAAGCATGGAGCCTTAACCACTGGACCACCAGAGCAATCTGTGTAGTGTTTCTTTTTTTAATTGCAGCTATTCCACTAAGAGGAAGTTGGTAGAGGTTTATCAGCTCCCCATCGAAAAGGATTGGGGACCTGATTAGAGAGAAGCATGTGAGGGAGGGTCATTTGGGCGTGGAGGTACATGCAGCGTCGGTGCCTCCATGATCCATGGCTACGCCTGGTGCCAAGCCCACTGCCTTGCACCTTGAGTGGCCAATTAACTCCTATCAATTGAAGTGGTAAATGAGGAAATGGCCAGTTTCTGTCTAGGAAGCCAAGGAAAGTTACAGGTTGTAATACACACACCCCTGGGAAGTTATTCTGGAAGGAAAGGCATTGAGATACTAGAGATCTGAACTCAGCCAAGGTGTGTGGGACAGATCTCCTTTCCTGGAGGTGTCTTGGAGAAGGAAGTGGAATTTCTTAAGAGAAAGGACAGGAAGGGAGGGTGATATCTGAGGCTTAGGATGAGACCTAGCAGAAGACAGGGGTTTGATAATCTGAGGACTAGAGAGGCTGGTGTCTCAAGGAGAGGGGCGGAGGCCGTGTCTGTGAAATTTTGCTCAGATCCGTGTCTCACCAACAAGAATCACAGCAGTGTGAGCTTTTCTGGTCTCTCCCCCCAACTCTTCCAAAGTCCCTATTATCCTAGACCAGACTGAAACTCTCTGAAATGAATTATTTGATGTGCTCTAATTTAAGATCTCTGCATGCAAATGCTGGTTCCAGGCTGGGTTAGGGCCACCCCAAATTTAGGGTGGGACTGGGGATATTTTGAACATCTTTACCCTTCAAGTTCACCATCTGTCCTTAATCGGGTCAGAGTGTGGTCTCGGTGCCACCCCCTGCGTGCCCTGAGTGGGGCTGCAGCTCCTATTGGTGCTTTCAAGCCCCAAGAGGCCTGAGTAGTGCATGAGGCCCATGAAGGTAAAACCAAGCTGGCTCTGGAATGGAGGATGATTCTTCCCAGCCCCTGCCTCTCACATATTAAGCAATTAATATCTGTGCCATCCCGTGAGGACACAGGAAAGCACGCACATCTCCACACATGGGCACCAGATGACTTGGATGCAGAGCTGTCTCGGCTGGTCTCAGCTTCCTGCTAAGACATCAGTGAAAGCAAGCATATGACATGTTCAGAACATTTGCCACGTTCTATATGGAAAAGACCCTGATACTGGGAAAGATTGAAGGCAGAAGGAAAAGAGGGTGACAGAGGATGAGACGGTTGGATGGCATCACCAACTCAATGGACATGAACTTAGGCAAATTCCGGGAGATAGTGAAGGACAGGGAAGCCTGGCATGCTGCAGTCCATGGGGTCGCAGAGAGTTGGACACAACTTGGCAACTGAACAACAGCAAATATGAGTTTAATAGAGAAGCTCATCGCTTTTCTTTACCACAGCCTAGACTTCCTTTCCTAAATGGAGATCCAAAGATTGGAAAGAAATGGAAAGAGCACACTATTAAACTTCTTTAGACTCAGTTTCTATACGTGTGGAAACAAGGATGGTCAAGCCCATTCTACAGATATGTGGTGAGGATCAGAAGTCACAGATCAATGGTTTCCAATCACATGTTAGATGTTCTTCCAACTTCTGCTGCTGTCATCACCACCATCCTCATCTAAGGAGCTGGATGATTTGTTAATCAAGATGGAACAAGAAAAATTTGCCTTACACAGCTGATGGAGTCGTTCTGATTTGCTGCCCTACTCATAGACCTGTTAATGCCTTTTCTTTGTAATAACAGCTATACTGTTATTACAAAGTGTGTTATTATTAACTGTGGTGCTGGGGAAGACTCTTGAGAGTCCCTTGGACTGCAAGGAAACCAAACCAGTCAATCCTAAAGGAAATCAACCCTGAATATTCATTGGAAGGACTGATGCTGAAGCTGAAACTCCAATGCTTTGGCCACCTGATGTGAAGAGCTGACTCATTTGAAAAGACCCTGATGCTGGGAAAGACTGAAGGCGAGAGTAGAAGGGGACGACAGAGGATGAGATGGGTGGATGGTATCACTGATTCGATGGACATGGGTTTGAGCAAGCTCTGGGAGTTGGTGATGGACAGGGAGGCCCGGCGTGCTGCAGTCCATGGGGTCGCAAAGAGTTGGACACGACTGAGTGGCTGAACTGAACTGAAGAGTATAGCACACCTTTGTATCACTTCTCCATTTCCAATCATCTTTGTTGCATCAGTCAGAATAGGCTATATTATGTTGCAATAAGGAGCCATTTTCAGAATTTCTTTGACTTAAATGAACAAAGGTTTACTTCTCATTCAGATTGTATGTCTTTCATGGGTTGGCCGGGCTCCTTGATCACCAGATTTATCCAGGAATCCAGGATGATGGGCCCAGACTATGTCATTTGTTGATCAGGGAAAGAGAACTCTGGAAGGTCTAGAACTGGCAATTAAGTGCCCTGGCTTGGAAGTGATATGTGTTACTTACGCTCACAGCTCAAATATCTAATCACATGATCTCACTCAACCACAGGACAACCGAAGTATAATCTTATCATGTGCCTGGAAGGCAAAGAGAGTGAGCAAATCTTGGTGAAGTGCATCGGTGACAGTCATGTCTTGCTGTCACAACTCTCTTTGAGATGGGGAGAACAAATATTATCATTCAGATATTACAGAAAAGGATAGTTAGACTCAAAGAGAAGACTGTAAATTGTTGGTCAGTTGCCAAGTCATGTCTGAGTCTTTGTGACCCCATGAACTGCAGCACGCCAGGCTTTCCTGTCCTTCACTATCTCCCAGAGCTTGCTCAAACTCATGTCCATCAAGTCAGTGATGCCATCCTGCCATCTCATCCTCTGTCATCCCCTTCTCCTCCTGCCTTCAGTCTTTCCAAGCATCAGGGTATTTTCCGATGAGTCGGTTCTTCGCATCAGGTGGTCAAAGTATTGGAGCTTCAGCTTCAGCCATCAGTCCTTCCAATGAACATTCAAGATTAATTTTATTTAGGGTTAGGGTTTGATCTCCTTGCTGTCCAAGGGACTCTCAAGAATCTTCTCCAGCACCACAGTTTGAAAGCCTTTCATTACAGTTACATATATTTAAGAGAAACAGTGATATTTTTTGCCAGCCAGAATTAAGGTTTCATATCCTTAGAAAACAACATAAGAATCTTAGTTTTTGGCCCCCGTTGTTTCCCAAAGGTACTTCCTGTTATTTCTGTGACAAACTACCATTCTGTTGAAACAAACTTGTTACCTGCCACTTGCTTACTTCTTTAACCAATCATTTGTAAACCTTTTTTTCTTGTGGAATTTTGTGAAAGCAGAAAAATATAAAGTCATCAAGAGACACTAGAAACCACTGGACTGTCTATTACTTTAGACGACACTACTTCAAGAGCTTTCCAGGTGGTGCTAGTTGTAAAGAACCCACATGGCAATGCAGGAGACAAGAGATGAAGGTTCGATCTCTGGGTCAGGAAGATTCCCTGGAGGAGGGCATGGCAACCCATGCCAGTATTCTTGCCTGGAGAATCCCACGAAGAGTGGAGCCTGGCAGGCAATAGTCCGTAGTGTTGCAAAAAGTTGGACACTACTGAAGCGACTTAGCATGCATGCACATTGCTTCAAAGGTTAGTGGTTTAAAACAGCTTTTTAATTTGACACACAGGTGTTGGTCAGAAATTCGAGATGGACTTGGATATTCATCTGTAACCCACATGGCATCAGCTGGGGCAGCTGGACTGGAAGAGCCGCTTCAAAAGTGGCTTCTTCCCTCACATGTCTTCAGCCTTGGTGTTCCTTGGCTGTTTTTCTTTCTCCTGTATTATTTCATATCCTCCAGGATCTCTCAGCGAAGCTTGGCTTCATACAGCATGGTGGCCTCTGAGTGGTTGGACTTGTAGCATGACAGCTCAAGATGCCAAGGAGGAGTGTTTCAGTGACCTAACTTCAGAAGTCCTACCAAGTCATTTCCACATTCACTTGGTCTGGTAAGTCCTTAAGGGGACTCAGATTCAAAGGACACTTTATCCTGTTGGAAGATATCCCAGCTGCCATGTTACCGAAGGTTCAGAAATGCTGAATGGCTTGCCAAAGTTGACCTGGTTGCCCAAAGCCCATCCAGTTTTCTGCCATTGAGCAAATTTCTGCTTTCTTCCTTACAAATTACAGCCTTTCTCTGAGCCTGAGATTCTCCACTCATAAACGTGTGAACCTGGAAAAATGAATCTCTGGGGTCGGTTTCTCTCTAACATATATTTAGCGAGTCCTATAATTTTGCAACTCTCCTTCAAATGTTGCTCAAAATTCTACCCGCGCTACTCCCCCACTCCCAGCCATGGAAGGTCTTCTGATGGATAAAACCTGACTTTCATCATACATTCCCCATTAGTGAATTTCCTCAGCACACATGTGGGTAGCTTTTGCACTAAGATCAAGTTCTGTGCTTGTTTTAATGTGTGACAAGCCCCAATTCCCAGCGGCTTCATCCGACATGGGTTTCTTCCTTCCAAAAATTCCTATTACATTTTTAGTTCAAACCACAGAAATTGGCCTTTGAGGACATGGTGTCTTGTACTGCTTTTAAATTGTTTCATGTGTATAAGACATGTCTTGCCAACTAGACTTTATACTTTGTGGGCATTTTTCCTACTTCATACTTGTAAGAAGTTATCACAGTAAGGGGTGTGAGAAGTGTGTAGTAAATGCCTTTTGATGATTATTGAGTTTCTTATATTCTTATGCTTACATGTTACTATTTGACTTGTTGGATCACTTTCTGGTTAGTCTATCAAGAGCAGAAGTGTTCTTTTATTTGATTATTAACCCTCCAAAGAATTAGATACTCAATGATGTATCATTCATGACACACTTAGTACATTTTTCTGGGTAGCGTCTTCCTTCTGATTTGCTAGTCCAAGAATTGTACCTATACCAAGGACCTTTATCAAAAACTCCCACCTGATTCTTTACTTGTAGGTGCTTCAATGTTTTCTTACAAAGCAACAATAACGTTATCAAAACAAGAAAGTGAATATTGATGTAATAATATTATTTAACACACAGTCCATAATGCACTTAACCTATTTTTTCATTAATTTTTTCTCTATGTAAGGTTTTATTTTTTACCCAATCTAGATTCATACATTGCATTTGTCATGTCTCTGTAGACTCCTAAAGTTTCCATGAAACTGAGGTATTTGAAGATTCTGGGCTGAGTATTTTGTAGAATATGCCCAAACCTGGATGATTATACACAGGTCAAATGTTTTGGATAGGAGAACTATGGGAGATGTTATATAATTCCCATTGCCTCTTTCAGAAGGCACATAATTCTTATTTGTTTAATTATCAGCGATGCTAAATTTGATTATTTTTCATGGTGGTATTACTAGATTGCTCCATTGTAATGATACCTCTTTTCCTTCATAATTGAGTAAACTCTGAGGTGCTGTTTTGAGAGTATCTATACAACCTATTCTCTCAAAACTTTCTTCCTGAATGGTTTCAGCAGTCACTGATGCTTGGCAAGGTAAATTACTGCATTGATGATACCATATTTTTAGCTAGTATGTCAATAGCAATAACAAGGAGGAGAAGGGTGTGACAGAGGATGAGATGGTTGGATGCCATCACCAACTCAATGGACCTGAGTTTGAGCAAACTCTGGGAGACAGTGAAGGACAGGGAAGCCTGGCGTGCTGCCATCCAAGGGGTGGCAAAGAGTCAGACATAACTTAGCAACTGAACAACAACAAATGTCAATCCTCTGTTTTCAGTCATCAATATAAACCCACCAATTTTTTTCTCTATTGAAAGGATTATTACCCTTCACCACAACTGTGTTTTCTGATGCTCAAGTTGTTCCGCATTTGGCCAGTGAGAGCTTCTTCAGCCTGAATCCCTGGGCTTTTGGACAGATCTCCTTCCAGTCTTTGAGATATTTCTTGATTTCTAGGCTTATCTTGTATTTTTCTTGCCACAGACCTATGTTCAACCATATTTCCACTAAGCATTATCAGGTAATTATTAGCCATTATGATTGGTAATGAACTGTGGTGTTGGAGAAGACTCTTGAGAGTCCCTTGGACTGCAAAGAGATCCAATCAATCCATCCTAAAGGAGATCAATCCTGGGTGTTCTTTGGAAGGACTGATGTTGAAGCTGAAACTCCAATACTTTGACCACCTCATGCGAAGGGTTGACTCATTGGAAAAAACCCTAATGCTGGGTAGGATTGGGGGCAGGAGGAGAAGGGGATGACAGAGGATGAGATGGTTGGATGGCATCACCAACTCGATGGACATGGGTTTGGGTAGACTCCGGGAGTTGGTGATGGACAGAGAGGCCTGGCGTGCTGCAATTCATGGGGTCGCAAAGAGTTGGACACGACTGAGCGACTGAACTGAACTGAATTGGTAATGAGAGACCAAAATCTGGCTTTTACGTGTCCTCACTGCTACTGAGATGTAGTTCATTTTAACTGAATTTTATAAAAGATAAATGTACTGAAGTAAAAATTATTTTTTGAGGAAGGCTAATGCATTATGGGGGCTTCCCAGGTAACTCATGGGGTAAAGAATCCATCTGCAATGTAGGAGATGTGAGTTCGATCCCAGGGCTGGAAAGATCCCCTGGAGGAGGGCATGGCAACCCACTCCAGTGTTCTTGCCTGGAGAATCCCATGGGCAGAGGAGCCTGGTGGGCCACAGTCCAGGGGGCCACAAAAAGTCGGACACGCCTGAAGGGACTGAGCATGCATGCAATGCATTATTGAGTTTTTAAAAGCTTTTCTGGTATCGCCCCCCCCCCTTTTTTAGGTAAGAATTGGGTTTATTTAGAGAGAAACACACTCCAGAGACAGAGTGTGGGCCATTTCAGAAGGCGAGAGCAGCCGTTTCTGGTTTCATTTTAATTTGAATGACTACGAGCTGGTTTAATATTATATTCTTGGGTCAGTCTCGCCCTATGAACTTCATATCTTTGTTTTCAGCTGCACAACTTTTAGGTCAGCCTGATAATTTCCCCTTGACTTTCCTATCTGAATGACTGAAGAAGCCATTCTTCATTCTTGATTTTTAGAAACATAAGTAGGATATATCTTAGTGATGAATGTTGTTTGTTAGATTTTCTTATAATATAATGTGCCCTCTCTGCTTTTCGCTAAGCGAATTTTCTTACATCATATCTATGAATATATCTTCTGTTTCGTTTGTTGACCTTTATGATTTAGTGATACTAATCATGTTCATACATGTACATCATTGGTTTTGCAATCCAGTATATTTAACCTTCCCATTTTTCTCAGCCTGAGTTCACTGTGGTGATCTACTCCTTTTTTTAATGTTTCTGATAGATGTTTTTCAATGATATCATTTTGCTCCTTATTTCTTACATCTGTTATGATTTTTTTTTGGATCCTCAAGTTGCTTCCTTATCTCTGTGGTCTCTCTTTTCGCCTCGTTTGACTGTTTAACCTCGTAACATTGAGATCTTTTGCTGAATTTGTGTTAAATGTTCTTAGCTGCTATGAAGACATTGTGAATATATTCCCGATTTTCCCTGGCTTCATCTTCCGGGTGGCTGTCTTCTGCGCGTTTTGCAGCCTGTGTCCTTGTCATCCTTTCGCTGGCCGTAGTGATATCACTGCCGCGCTGTTTCTCTCCTCTGTCCGCGCTGGGGCAGCTTGCTCTCCGACTTCCGTGCGCGCTGATCTCGTGTGAGTGACTCCTTCACGCTGTTTCTCCTTTCTCTCACTGTTTCGTCTCTTTTCTGAGGCAGAGACTGGGGGCTGGGTATTTCTTCCTCTTCCCACTTTGGTGTAGTCTGAGCAAATAGCTGTGTCAGGTTGGGCAAAACAATTTTTTTTAGGATACCTGGATTTGCTTTCTACTCTGAGATCATCTTTTTTTTTTTAATAAAAAAATAATTTTATTTATTTATTTTGTTTCTGGCTGTGCTGGGTCTCCATTGCTGCACCAGCTTTTCTCTATTGCAGCGGGGGGCCGGGGGGGCTACTCCCTAGTTGTGGTGAGCAGGCTTCTCATTGCAGAGGCTTCTCTTGTTGCTGAGCACAGGCTCTAGGGTGTGCGGGCTTCAGCAGTTATGACTCCAGGGCTCGAGAGCACAGGCTCAATGGTTGTGGCGCACGGGCTTAGCTGCTCCCCGGCATGTGGGATCTTCCTGGACCAGGGATTGAACCCGTGTCTTCTGCATTGGCAAGTGGATTCTTTACCACTGAGCCACCACGGAAGCACTGAGATCATCTTTAAAGTCTCACACTAAGGGCTTCCCTGGTGGCTCGGATGGTAAAGAATCTGCCTCCAATGTGAGAGATCTGGGTTGGATTCCTGGGTTGGGAAGCTCCCCTGGAGAAGGAAATGGCAACCCACCCCAGTATTCTTGCCTGGGGAATCCCATGGACGGAGGAGCCTGGCGGGCTACAGTCCACAGTGTTGCAGAGTCAGACATGACTGAGAGACTAAGCACAACATAAGGTGCATTCAGCTAAATTTGGCTTTCATTCCACTCACATGGGGGGTATTATCAAGTTTTAAGTCTTCCTGCAGTTTAGCATGAATCCCAGGAGATTTCACTTCCTATAGTGAGAGATAGCCTTTCTTGAATTTTTAGTTTATTTTTTTTTTACCAGTCAGAAATGGAGGAAGATTCCTCACTATTATTACCTTTTAATGAGGCAGGCTATTAAAACAAGAATTTTCGAGGTTTTTCAACCTCAAATAATGACTTTGCGGAGGGAGGTGACATTAGGAAACAAACTTCCTTCACCTCTGCTCTTGAACATTCTATTACTGTTTCTTTCACATTTTTCTTCTTCTTATTTAATTGAAGTACAAGTGATTTAGAAAATTACATTAGTTTCAGGTGTATTATACTGTTTCTTAGGCCATCACTTTTCAAAGCTTAAGATATTAGGCTAGTTCTTTCTTTCTTTAGTGGCAGTTGATAGAGTGAAAAAAATTTTTTTTCATTTGATTAGATACTAAGGGAGTCAAATAATATGATACAGTTTCAGTCATCATAACATGGAAATTCTCTTTTTATTTCCCTGACTTCCACCCATAATTATAAAATCAATTCACACTCATTGTAGAAAACTCTGAAAATACACAGAAAAGAAAGGAAGGAAGGAAAGGAAAAAGGAAGGAAGGAAAGGTCACTCAAATTCCAGATATTAAGTGTTAATATGATAATTTTGACATGTTATAAATTTTTATTCAAATACATGTTTAAAATCAAAACTTAGATTATCATGTGTTTAAAATTTTGAGAATTTTTTAAAACTTTGATATATTCTACCAAGTCATTACTCCTCTCCAAAAATCCAACTTAAAGGCTACACATTACTCCATGTATTGATTTCCCAGAATTCTGTCAATTATTACTGTGTTATTATTTTAAGTCATCATAAGTTTTCAGTATTCTAAATGCTGCTGCAGTGAGCATCTTTATTCCTAAATCCTTGTCTCCAGTTGATTTGTTTCTGTAGGATCCACTGCCAAAATTGAAGTCATTGCATCCAAAAGTTCTGCAAAAGTGTAGAGCCTCCTACTGCACTTGCCAATTTCTTTTCTTTTTTCAGAGATGTTTACCTTGTCTCAACAATACGAAGTGAAAATATCCACCTTGTCGTGCCCTCCTCACTTCACCCTGACCTTGCTATTGAAGGGGCTACTTTCATTAACCCTCCCAGCCTCGAGCCAGGGTTTGTGCATAGTAGGTGCTCAGTGCCTGCCTTCATGACTGATGGATCATTCCCACTTCTCTTAGCGTAAGTCTTAGCTGGGAGATGACCTTTGGCCAACTTGGGAGGTCCTCTCCTTGCTTTGCTCCATTATTAGCTGCCTTTAGACTATCTGGTCATTTACCACGCGGGGACAGTGGAGATATGAGCCAGGAAGCTGAGAACCTGGGGCCACCGCAGAATGGATTCTTACCCGCCCTGGTTGCCAGGAGGACACTGGGAAACCAGCATACAGCCCTAGTCTAGCGGTGAAAGTGTGTGGCTATAGACCATACACTTGGCTTGGCTCTGATGGACAGGTACTGTTTAGTGAGTTTTTCTGATTCTTTTACTCCCTCACCTGTGCCTTTGATGCTGACTGCATGAGGCCTCCCAGGAAGCACCAGCACGGCGATGGTCACTGCCCTTCTCAGCAGCCAGGTCTTAGGCTACCTGCAAAGTAGCTTGCAGTTAAGCTGCTGCGTCTCCAACTTGGTTTACATGTTGATCATGCCCTTTCCGCTTTTTTGCCTTTTTGTACAAAGAGTGCCAAAGAATTGATGCTTTTGAATTGAGGAGCTGGAGAAGAATCTTGAGAGTCCCTTGGATAACAAGGAGGTCAAACCAGTCAAGAGTGATGTAGGTACCTGGGTGAGGGACCACTAGACAGTCATCCCTGGAAGACAGGGCAGGGGCTTCCCCAGGAAAGCAATGGATTCAGTGTTCTTATACCCCTCTCTTCTGCTACCTGAAGATTTTTATGTACCTCTAGATATGTCGTGATGAAACCTTGAAGGAGAAAGTTGTCACAGAGGGGCAGGTGGAGAGGTATCCTGGTGAGAAAGGGGCGATGTGATGGGCCGATTTCAGCTTGCAGAGAGTTCAGGTCTTAGCATGACTTGGCCGAGTCAACGTCTTCTCTCTTCTCTCTTCTGCCTTCCAGAAACCCTGGCTGGGGAGGAGGCTCATTTCTGAAACTTCCTTTTCAGTTATTTGCTTTTCCCTTCCTTTCATCCTAAATCATTCCTGAGCCTTGTCAGCATTCCTTTTTTTCCCCCATTTCTCAAAGTTGCTTAGCCGTCTCCCCTCTGAGGTTTTCTAAATCTACTCTATGTTTTTCTTCTGTCGCTTTCATTATTTTCTTAGTAGTGTTTTTTTTAGCTCACATTGAAATATTAGGTTATGGTTTTTTCTCTGCTTCGTGGCAGTATATTTTTGGCATGTCTCCATTTTCTGTCGGTTTGTCATTTTGAATTATCCTTTTTCTTCTTCTTCTTCTGTGGTTGGCAGAATGAAGACTCCTCAAAATTATGCACGTCTTGATCCCTGGAACCTGTGTGTATGTTATGTTACATGGCAAACAGGATTCAGTTTGCTGATAAGAATTAAGTTTGCTTTTCAGCTGGCCTTAAAATAGGAAGATGGTTCTCTATTATCAGGGTGGGTCCAGTGTAATCACAAGGGTCCTTTAAAGAAAATGAAGGAAGCAGAACAGAAGCCAGGATCAGAGAGAGATTTGAAGATGCTGTATTGTTGGCTTTGATGACGGAGGAAGGGACCATGAGCCAAGGAATGCAGGTGGCCTCTAGAAATTGGAAAAGGCAAGGAAACAGATTTTTCCCTGGAGCCTGTGGAAAGAATGTAGCCCTGCTGACATCTTGATTTGAATCCAGTGAGCCCCACTTTGGACTTCTGATTTCTATACCAGAAAGATAACAAATCTGTACTGTTTTAAGCCTAAATTGGTAGTAATTTGTTAAAAACAGCCATGGAAAACTACTATGCTCTCTTGTAATATCTTTGCTTGAGGTTCAAATGCAATTGTCTTCTGATAGCGGTTTGCAGTGAGCTCTCCTTTCCTGCTCTGGTAAGGAGAATCCACAAGGTCTGCTGTGGAGTCCCCAAACCCTAGAAAGCTATACCCTGGAGGGGGCAAGACTTCTCCTGTGCCTAGGGTTCTGCTATACTCTTCTGAAATGGAGCTGAAATAGCAGAATCCTAATATTTTTTTTATATTTAACATTCCAGAAAGTATTTTATTCTACCCAGACTCTGACCTGAGCTCAAAATGGAAATCGGAGAATTTCCTGCTTCTTCCTCAGTTCTTTTTTAATCTCTTCCATCTTGGTCAACTGGGCTAATCCCTCCTAGCACTGAGGGAGCAGGGTGGGGAAGGAGAGGGAGAAAAACAGGAGAAAGAAGCTTGGTGAGTGGGAGAAAGGCAAGACAAAGGAAATGCTGTGGATCGTGGTACCGTGTTCATCAGCTCCGGCGTGGAATGAAGGTCAAACTCTCCGCCACTCTGATTGGTTACCTCCCCCATGCTCTTGACTTTCACTTTCTTAGTCCGGGTGTGGCCACAGAGTTCTGGAAATCATTCAGACACCTGCATTTTGACAGAATTTTCAAACAAGCAGTTCTTATGTTGAAAGATCCAAATCCAGGCATTGATATCATGTGCACTAACTGCCATACACGCACACACACACACACACACCCCTACAAGTTACATGGACGAGCTGAAGGCGAAACTGTTATCGACTGATGAGCCTGGTGGAATATATAAAGAGTGTTTCATTATGCACATCCCATGCTGGAGAAATGCAAATGAATTCAAGTAAAAAGACTCTTTCCAAGGAGCTGCACCAAGGCGTCAGCACGCAGCTTGCTTATTACATTCAGTTTCTGGTTGTTCATGCCATCGCCGATTTGCACCTGCAATTACCTCTTCACACCTGGGAGTGCACAGGTTTTGTTGATTCCATTTCAAGGATGCTCAACCTACGTGTTTCCCAGAATAAAGAGCCTTCTAGAGCTCTGAATTCTGATACCTAGGTGACAATTACTTGTGTTCTTGAGTGTTTATAAAAGAAAGTAGGGAAGGAGGGGGAAGTCAAAGAGAAGAAAGAAAAAGTGGGAAATGTCTCATACCTGCCATCAAAGAAGCTGAACTTACAAGTCTGGGAACTTTCAGCCTTTGCTGCTTTTAAGTGTCAGTGAACTCAACCCCCACTAACAAGATACAGTCATTCCAGGACCTGCTCAACAGCAAGTAGGACAGACTGTGTCATTTTCTACAAAGGCCGCTGGAAATCATTTACACTGCAAGATGCTCTGTGGTGATAACAAGGTATTCAAAATGAGAACGAGTCTGAGATCATCTTCCAAAGGTTCCCAAGTGAAATCTGCCCCTACTCTCTAGAAGATTCTTCTGGAAGAAAGCAGATGCAAACAACATCACTGGAAGTTGTCGGGATTGATAGGATTTTCTGCACCTGTGCTTCAAGTCTTTTCTGGATGAGGGGAATTACGTGAAATGAGGCCGAAATTCACCAGACATTGAAGGTTAGAGAGTCTGATCATTTGCCATCCAAGAGCAAAGGACCTGTACCTGTCAAATGAGCAGGGAATGTTTCTTCATTCTGGGTTTCTTTACACATAGTTGAGTGTAGTTCAGACCCGGGAGGCCCAACAGAAGCTCCAGACTGCAAAGAGAAATGACAAATGTAGAAAGTACTTTCCTGTGGCCTATGACTCTACTGCCAATCAAAGAAGCAGCAGCTTGGTTATAAATTACAAGATGTAGATTAGGACAATCAATATGGGTGAGACTTTACAACAAATAAAAATCAGTTACAGATATTTTAAGTGCATTTTTATTCATAAAAACAATGGTGCAGAGATACAGACTTAGCCGTATTGAATCTGTACTAAGCCCTTAATGGGTAATCCAGCTTTCTCCAAAATTCTTCCAGATGGTGACCATTAATAGCAGTATTTCACAGATCACCAAGCCCTAAAGCACCCAAGTCCCTTTCCCAAGGAGTCACTAGTATCAATGTTTATAAAAAGTATGTGAATTCAATGAGGTTGACTCTAGAAAACAAGCTCTTATACCTACAACAACTGTAAATATTATTCGTGGAGAGACGGGTAGTCTTAGTAAGGTTTTCTTCTTAGATCTAACATTTGGTATTGACCTAGTAACCCTCTCTAAGACACTGGATGTCAAGGCTGAGAAAAGTTAATTGAGAGAGGATCAATGTGAGAGATTCATTTTCATAGCATGCTGTTATTTTCAAAATGTACTTTCTGAGCACTTGTGTATAGAAGCATCCCTGATACTCCCCCAAGCAATCTGAAGGCTAGATAATAATGTAATAAATTTATGCATGGAAATCTTAGTGGTTTCTCCACGGACTGGTTGAGAAGGAAGACTCTAGCTAAAAATTTCCTGTGTTTCACTCTGCTGAATGATCAAGGAATGTGGACTGACTCCAGTAAATCAGAGATCAGTTGTTGTTGTTCAGTCGCTCAGTTTTGGGCAACTCTTTGTGACCCCATGGACTGCAGCACACAAGGCTTCCCTGTCCTCCTCCATCTCCCGGAGTTTGCTCAAACTCATGTCCATTGAGTCGGTGATGCCATCCAACCATCTCATCCTCTGTCGCCCCCTTCTCCTCTTGCCCTCAATCTTTCCCCACATCCAGAGTCTTTCCTAATGAGTCAAGATCTATTGTCCTACGATTTTCTTTCAGTAGAAGACATCAGGGTGAAACAAGGTGCACCCAGAATTACTCCACTTCAGGCAGGGCACATCAGTGGAAAAAATTCTCCAGGGCACATTTGTGCTGTGTCAGGTTTTCAGTTGAAGAAATGTAGTTTCTGCTTTCCCTATTTACTTTCCCTAGTTGCTGAAAGAGACTGTAAATTCACAGTAGCAGATGGCACCTTCTTAGAAACACAGTTATGCAGACCTTTAGAGCACAGAGGGACAGACTTAGGGAAGCAAGACAAAACCAGCACGAAAATTCCATCTTAAAGGGACAGTGTACAAATTTAGCTCCAGGGTCTTATTCTTCAAATCTACAGGCATTTATTCAGTATTTACTTGGCAAAGACCCTTCTCTGGTTTGCTGCTGGTACAAAGGGAGATTTAAAAAATGAGGACAAGGAATTATTCTTTTCTATAAGAAGTTGCACTTCTATACATGAGAGGTATTGGCCACTAACCCTTATATAAAGCGTTGTGTTAGTTGCTCACTCTTGTCTGATTCTTTGTGATCCCGTGGACTGTAACCCACCAGGCTCCTCTGTCCATGGAATTCTCCGGTCAAGAATACTAGAACGGGTTGCCATTTCCTTCTCCAGGGGATCTTCCTAACCCAGGGATTGAACCTGGGTCTCCTACCTTGCAGGTGGATTCTTTACCATATGAGCTACCAGAAAGTAGGTGCTAAATAGTGGTACAACTACTGGTCAAGAAAAGGGTGCTGTCTTGTCTGGTGGTTGCAGATAACAGTGGCGGTAGAGAGGAAAACAAGGATGCCACAAGAAGTTGCATCGGGTTGATGTTTGCATGGCTAAGGCCCAAGATGTTGTGAGTGGTTAAATGTTCAGAGGTTAGTTTGGTGAACTTGACACTGGAGTTAGTGTAGAGGAGCCATGTTTAAAAGTAAGTCACTGCCTCATAAGAGACACAGATGCATAGAACAGTCTTATGGACTCTGAGGGAGAAGGTGAGGGTGGGACGTTCTGGGATAATAGCATTGAAACATGTATATTATCATATGTGAAACAGAACACCATTCCATGTTCGATGCATGAGACAAATGCTCAGGGCTGGGGAAATGGGATGACCCAGAGGGATGGGATGGGGAGGGAGGTGGGAGGGGGGTTCAGGATGGGGAACACATGTAAACCCATGGCTGATTCATGTCAATGTATGGCAAAAGCCACTGCAATATTGTAAAGTAATTAGCCCCCAACTAAAATAAATAAATGTATTAAAATAAATAAATAAAATAAAAGTAAGTCACTGCCTCAAAGGAAAACAGAAGAGGTGTGCAGGACACATCACCAAGTTCATCAGAAGAATGATCGTAAGAGGGCCATGAGCACTCTTCACATATGAAGCTCAGTATGAATAGTATTCCATCCCAACAAGATATTTACTTACCATCAGCAAAATGTGAGCTGAAAAGATTTGCTGAAGTGCAAAGAATGAAGAAGCTTTAAGTCTTATTTTTGTATTTGATTCATTCATCCAACATTTCCTGAGTGGCTGTGACCAGATATTGTGTTGACTACTGGGGCTACAGGGAGAAAGAGTCCCAGTCTCGCATTCCTTTACTCATTATTATGAAATAAGAGATAAGCAAATGTCATCCACTGAGGACCCGCTGGGATGCAGAATAATGGAGTTTAGCACTTTTGCACTCATTTCCCAAGGTTCCAAGAACGTAAGCAGAGCTAAGCTTGCTACGTAACACCTGGAACATCTATTTGATGATGCCGCCCATTTAGAAGCCAACTTGGGTCGTTTGACCCATTCCTTTCCCAACCATTGCAAGGTCCATTCTTCTACCTTTCTTCCAAACATGCCATCTGTTATACATGTTTGGGCTTTTCTCTTTTGAACCAGCTGGTCAGTTCTCACTTGAACTGGTTTAAAAATGAGGTTTGTCTTTAAAATGGGGGCTTCAAAACGGAAGGCCGTCATGATTAATGGAGCACATGAAAAGACGTGCGTGAAGGAGGCGTGGTCCAGCCGAAAGCATTGCGAGGGGCACCTGACGAAGTCTTGGCTTTCACGGCCTCCGGGACTTGGCGTCTCCAAGTGTCCGTTGGTATTCTGCCCCCCTGACCCCCATCCTCTTCTGTTACTCATCTTAGACGCTCTGTTTTCTATTTGGTGCATATTGATTTTTCAATAAGAAACAAGATGACCGGTTTAGCAGCTTCCTATGTCTCCAGTCTCTCAATGAGAGTGTGTGGAGAGTGTGCCCGGCGCTGCAAGCACACTCTGATCGGCCACCATATTCTTTGTATATGATCAAAGGAGGAGGGCGAATAACTCGAACTCTCCAAAGGATGGTAACGTACAGGGTCCTCCATTTCATGGGAACAGGGGAGAACGCCGCGGAATGTCCTGGGAAGGCCAAGTTTGGCAGGCTCCCTGCCTGCTGACAGCAAAGGCATTTATGGCAGAACATCTTAGAAAGTTGGAACCTGGTGAAAAATGACTTCAGGAAGTCATTTCAAGGAAATAGAAAGTCTTTGCTGACTCAAGTTAGCAAGTCCCAGATGTAGCCCATCTCTTAAGACAAAGTGTCAGGGATCTGGTAGCTGATAGTTTGAGCAAATTCTTTTATCTCTAACATACTGGAAACGATATCGTTGCTTTTCCTCAAACCTGGTTTGAGGTTCCTTGTTTGGTCAGTAGCTATAATTGATTAATACCCCTGTCATGTCCCTACGTTGTGTGAACAAAGAGGATTTGGGATAGCAGGCTGTGGGAGGCAAAGGAGACCTACCAATAAGGCAGTTCAAATCCCTTACCTGGTAGATGGATAAATAAGGCCAGAAATACAAAACCACTTTCCAAAGGGCACATATAGTTAGGGACAGTGTGAGGATGAGAGGGCAGGCTTTTCACGTCCCAAGAAATGTGCCATCTGCAACATGACAAATCTCCACAGAGCATGGCATCTGGGATGCTCCTCAAACCTGAGTTACTTCCCACCTACCGAAGTGCTGCTAAGTAGATCTGTACCTTCAGATCCTAAATTAACTGACTTCCAGTAAGTGGTGGAACTTTACATTAAATTTCTTTAATACTGGGCTAGATTACACTTTTCGAACAGTGCTATCCAATAGAAATAGAACATGAGCCACATGTATTATTTCACTATTTTTAATTGACCACATTTCCAAAAAAAAAAGGCAAAAAGATAAGTGAAATTCATTTAATATAGTTGTAGAAAGCTCAGTAAAGACCAAAAATTATGATTTTAACAATATAATCAATGTATAACATTGTTGATGAGACACTTTACATTGTAAAGAATACTAAGTCTTTGGAATCTGGTGTGTATTTCATTTCAATAGCCACATGTGCCCAGTGGCTACCACACTGGACAGCTCAGCACTAGAGCTGGTCCAGTCCTCTCTTTCTGGTCTTCTCTGAATTAAGCTTAGAGAAGAACTTCAAATGGTTTAATCTCTGAAGAGGATATTTTCCTAATCAAAACCAAAAAATTCATGCACTGTTTCCAAGAAAGAGAAGCAGCCCAGAAGATGCTGTTTAGAAACCAGCATATTCAAATTTCTGGTACATTTTAATGTTTCTTTGGAACAAGGGGATAGCATATTGAAATTGGTACTTGAAAAATCTAAAGCAAACGGAAACTGTAGATGAGCCGCCCCACAGCATTTACAGAGATTTTAGGACAAGCTGCTCCACTGCTTCTGAGTTGATAGCTATGTTTCTTTCCTTTTGCTGAAATCGTCTCATGTTTTTGCTCTTTCCCTATTAGCTGATTGATATGTTTCCAATAACCCTATTAGCCTCCTCTAAGGCTGTGATGCTATAAATTCCTTGAGAGCACTGTCTGTAATGTGTATCTTCTTCTCTAGGCAATATTCTACTCTCCTATGGAATAAATGTCTTTGATGGTAGAATTCCCAAAGTTGAACAATAGCCTTATATGTTATCAGTGGAGGCAAGAGGAGAAAGTTCATTCTCACTATAAAATTCCTTAAGATAGTTCCTGAAGGTACCAGATTATGACACCAAGAACTGTTATGGCTGGTGGAAGGTCAGGGCACGGGGCTGAGTATGGCATCTCTCAGAGCAGGCAGCCAAATAGTCTTGGTCAGTTGGAGAGACTAATCTCTTAAGGAGGCACACGCTACTCCATTGCTTCATGCCTGTTACCTGTAGGACCTGGCACAATATTTGATCATTCAGTAGCTTCCTAAAAGGTTGATGATCTGGTGAATAAAGGATTAAGGAAATCATGTTTTGCACTGTCCTTTCTGTTCCCTAGCATCCTCTGGCTTCTTCCTGATCTTCCTGTAAGGATCAAGGAAGACAGGTTGGTAGACCCCTGAGTGTTTCAAAGTTCACATGGGCACTCCAGGGGGCAGGGAAAGGGTCTTTCTTTCTTTTTTGAAAGTCTCTGATGAATTTGGTACAATATTGCTTCATTTTGTGTTTCGGTGTTCTGGTCAGGAGGTATATGAGATCTTAACTCCCTCATGGAGATTGAACCCGCAACCCCTGCATTGGAAGGAGACATCTTAGCCACTGGACCCCCAGGGAATTCCCAAGGTTTCTTCACTCTCTCATGAGGAACTGAAAGGAGCTTTGGCCTCTGTCTCTGGCTTAGACGGGGACCTCCGCTCCAGGGTCACCTACCTCTCAACCTACCCCATCCTTGCCTCACTCTGCCTGCCCTGAGTGTTGGGAAGCAGAGCAGCAACCAGCTGCTCTGAGGTCAGACGGGCCATCTCAGTGCTTTTGGACACTGGAAGCTGGGATATTGTGTGTGTGTGTGTTTATGGGGTTTTGGAAAGCGAAAGAGAAGACATTTTCATTTTCTCCCTCACACACTCCTGCCGGCAATTAGGTCCTTTCCTCCATGGAAGCTTAGCTCTCCCCACCCAGACTCCTCTCCTTTCCACATGACAGGGACTCTCCAGCAGGGTGAGGGGCTGAGCTAAAGTCCTTGTTAACTGACTTGGAGAGGCCAAACTGGCCAGAGACAGGAGGCTTGGGCGTAGCAATGTTTATGCTCAAAAGGTGGGCGGTAGGACTTCCCCGGTGGTCCAGTGGTTAAGAATCTGTCTGCAGGTGCAGGGGACGGACACGGTATTCGATCCCGGATCTGTCAAGGTCCCACATGCCACGGAGCGACTAAGCCCATGCGCTACAGCCCCTGAGCCCCGGCTCTAGAGCCTGTGAGTCGCAACTAGAGAAAGCCCTCACCTAGCCACGAAGACCCAGTGCAGCCAAAGATACAACAAAACGTAGATTGTGGGAGAGTTGAGGATATCTGTATCCCTATAGCTTGGGGATGGGGAATAGACTGGATACTCCAACCAGAGTTTCTTTGAGCATTAGCATGATGTCCTTACGAAACACTGACATGTTTGGGTGCACTTGTGAGATGGCTGTGTGTATGTGTGTGGGCAAAGTTTAATTCTCATAACATTTGCTGGATCAGACTCTGAAGAATCTGCCTCCAATGCAGGAGACCTGGGTTCAACCCCTGAGTTTGGAAGATCCCCTGGAGAAGGGAAGGGCAACCCACTCCAGTACTCTTGCCTGACAAATCCCATGGACACGGGAGCCTGGTGGGCTGCAGTCCATGCAGTCGCAAAGAGTCAGACACGACTGAGCGACTAACAGGTGACAAATTTTGACAATGTATTCAGAGCCAGGACGAGGTCCTTTTGAGAAATTATTCAGAGGGGGCAGAAATTAGACTAAGAGAATATGCTCAGAGTTGGTATTGGCGACCACCTGCTTTTGACCCCACCAGACCCTGCCTCACATCTCCACACACATACACACACACACACACACACACACACACACACACACACACAAGAACTGGGCAAAGAGGAAGCTTTGGAGGAGAGGGGATGTTTCTCCTGAAAGAATGTAGTAAAGTCCTCTCTTTTATAAACCTCTGATTGTGGTGGTAAGAAAGGGACACCCAGGTATTTGTCATCCAGAGCACATGTCCAAATGTTAGATCAACTGCAAACAAATAAAAACCAACTTCCTCCTAAAGCTCATCTCTAGAAAACGAGGGTGAACTTTCCACCAGAGGAGTTTTATGAGCCTCCCAGTCAGGCGAGCCTAGGCCATCTCCCACCTTTATCTTGAACTCTTGCTTCCTCCCCAGGCCTAAAAGCACACCCAGCTCCAGTGCAGACTGATCATCAGCAAGCCCCCTAGTAAAGTGAATTCTAGCCCCAGTCACACGGGGTATTTGACTCCAGGGCTGTAAGAACCTGGTCTCTGGAGGCTTCTCATAGGTGGGAAACCTCACTGCCGGGCCCCATCGGGGGCAGTCCACTGCCTCTCAAGTAAGCAAAGCCTAGGGGGCTGCCCCCTCGGTGAGCTCTCTGCCTCCGAGTCACTCCTACAGGCTTCCCCCTGGGTCAGTACTTGCTGGTATCCATAGCTTCATCAGCTCTGGTCAGTTTCCTGGACACTGGTGTCGGCCAATCAGACCCCAAACCAGAAGACCACATTAAAAAGTACTATCAGATCTTTCTCAAGAGCACTTCTTTCCAGGTTCCTTTCTTACCTGGGTATGGGGTAAGACTTTCCTTCCTGCATGGTGGCTGGAAATCATTGATCGTAGCCTTGCTCTGCTAGCCTTGCCCAGAAGACCACCCTGTAGATTTTCCCCAGGCTGTCACTAGCTCACCCAGTCTGTCCTGAGTTCACTCCCAAGAGGCATTAGGGCCCCTTAAATATGCGAAGACAATATACTTGCTACGAGAAACAGAGAACAGGGTCAAGTGCTCTAGGTGAGATCCCGGACTCATCTTATTCTACTCAAGTGAAGGAGTCAGTCCGGATGTTTATCTGTGGGTCTAAAAGACATGGCTGTTGAAAATTGTAAGGTGGGTAGGAGACCTTCAGAAGTGGTTTGTAAGATGTGGGTGGGAGTTCAGAGGCAGTGTCCATCTTGATTCTTCGGTGGACTTGCACGTTCATTATCTGTCCACAGACGACTCAAAGGAACAAAACATGATAGCCTTGGAACCATGAATAAAGAGTGCATTCAATCAACTATGCTTCAGACAAACAAAAATAAATAAGTAAAAGAGAAGAAGTAGAAAGGCAAAGAGTACATGATGGGTCATTTATAGCAAAATGCACGAGTCACCTGGTTGCAGCCAGTCTCTGGTGGATGTCTGTCATTCTATTAATTCATACATTTTTTGGCAATTAAACAAAGTCATGTTCAATACCAAGATAAATGCTGACTAAGAGACTTATGAAAAGCTTTTTAAATTTTACGAATTGTTCCTGCCTTCTCTTTTAGAAAACTCTTGCAAGTTTTGTAAAGAGAGATGCATACATTAGAGTAAGTTTGAAACTGCCTCCAGCCTGTAAGTTAGGCTAAAACATAGATGTCCTCTATGGTTTTCCCTCTGTTCTCCAAAAAAATCACTTGTCAAAACAAAACAGAGATCCGAATTTATCATTGTACTAAATGTAAAATGAAGTGGAAGCCACAAGTTGGCATCTGTCCATCTCTCTCGGAAAATCACCAAGGATCTTTACAGCAAGATGGATATTTGCTTTTTTTTAAAAAAAAAAAAAGAAAAGAAAAGAAAGAAAGAAATAGGTCTGTCTAATCTGTCTAAGATTAACAAATGAGTTCTAATTAGTCCCAGATGGTAGATTTATTTCCCACAAGGGCTCTTCCATATCTCTCTTCCATGGCTGCAAGTGGCACCCCTAACTTCAGTTGCCCATCTTTCAGTGCGCACAGCTCCTGCCCAGCTTCATTCAGCTTGAGAAGCAAATTTCTCTCCCCTTCTAGCTCAATATCTCCTAACTTCCTTTCTACTGATGACATCACCTTTATGCTGCAAAGATGGTACCTTTGTTTCCTACAGAATAAACAGGTATAGTACTTGTCCCTTGGAGAAGGGCATGGCAACCCACTCCAGTATTCTTGCCTGGAGAATACCATGGACAGAGGAGCCTGGCAGGCTATGGTCCATAGGGTTGCAAAGAATTGGACACAACTGAAGCAACTTAGCATGCATGCACGCTACTTGTCTCAAAGCTCTGAGTAATTTTATTTGAAAGTTCATCAGATGGGATATATTGCTGAGAAAATATTGCATTTCCTATGCCATGTGATTTGCATGTTCATGCTTGACACTGCTGAGCAGGAAACAATTTTAACATGCCAGTGCTAAAGTGACGACGTAGTAAAGGTCTCAGAAATGACAACAACATAGCTGAAGGCTGTGAACCACTTTGGCTGTAAGCCATAGCTGCAGTGTACTTCTCACTACAGGTGGAGTTTGAGTGTGAAAAACCTTGTATACTGTACTGGCTGTGACCACTACAGTATCATCAAAATGAAAGAATTCTTCCAAGTATCTGCCTTCTGAGGAATGAATATGTTTCTCATGAATTTACAGATTAGATGTCTTATTTCATTTTAGATTAATAGTAACTGGTGCAAATAGAGCCTTCAGTCTACTGCAAGTAAAACACAAATCCATTTTTTACTTATTCTAGTGGGTTTGTTACCAAATGATTAGAAGGGCCTTTTTCTATAATTTTTTCATGCATTTTAGACTCCGGGAGGAATATTTCATTAGTACTCAAGTTGTCTGTATACTAAAAGCCTGGACAATTGGAAGAGCTCAATTTCAACCCCTCAACCCCCCTCTTTGATGAAACCCATCAAATCCCTGATTTTCGGGAAAAAAGATCGCCCGCTTAAAATCTGTCTGAATGCTGGAACAAACGAAAACTTCTTCCATCCACTCCATCTCCAAAACAGGACATGAGTGAATTTTCATCTCTACGGCTTCTTTCTGCTAATAGAAATGAAGCTCTTTTATTTAAGTCCCACAGAGGTGTGACACGCCAGTGTCACTGCATATTGCGTCATTCAGATTAGAGGGAGGTATTTAGGGGAGGTTGAGACGGAAAGAAGGAACCCCCAGCCTGCTTTTTCCCTTGATTTAATAAAGTCTCCTAGCCTCCTGAGCCCACTGTGGTTTTCTCGAATTGCACAGCTGTTGCACAGCTGGCAACAACCTCGATCAATGCTGATCTTTGGCCAAAATGAAATGAAGGACTCAATAGAATAGAAAGCTAGTGCGGAGTCACTGGGGCCGTCTGGGGTATATTGTTCTCCGTGGAAGGCGAGAAACCCAAAGAAGATGTACTGGACCTTGAAAGGAAAAAAAAAAAATCTTCAAACAATTGGCTTTGGAACAGACACATAGGAAAATTTAGCAGAAAGCTACTGTGTTTCTCGTCTTTTATCCATCAGCATGGAGATGGATTCCCTTTGGAGGATTTGGGGCTGGAAACACAGGCTGGGGCCCTAAGGCGCAGAGCGGGGCCTGTGTTATTTTGCAGGTCCCACTCGCCCCACGTGGACTGACGCTGGAGGGTCAGAGGGAAGGGGGAGAGGGGTTAGAGAGTTCTAGTCTGTCTCAGCATTTTCATTGCTTTTGCTCATTGGAAACAGCAAAATCTCCACCTAACCCTCAGGTTCCTTCCTTTATCTTTTATCAGGGGCTGAAAAGGATCATTAAAGTTGATAGAAAGAAAATACATACTGGACAGATTTGGGCAGAGAGGGTTGATGAACGGAGGACTCCCCCCGCCCCCCACTTCTCAGCTGTTCCTCTTCCACACCTGAGTTTTCTAGTCTTTTTCTTTTTTAAAATATTATATGGGGTTCTGTCGAGCAAAAATGAAAGTCAATGACAAATTATTAAATGTCTTAGTTTCTCAGTGAAAATTTTTTTACAAACTTATTATGTAGCTAATGCTACCTACGACCATTTATGGGCTTCCTAGGTGGCGAAGCGGTAAAGAAACTCCCTGCTAATGCAAGAGATTGGGGTTCAATCCCTGGGTTGGGAAGGTCCCCTAGAGAAGGAAATGGCAACCCATTCCAGTATTCTTGCCTGGGAAATCCCATGGATAGAGGATCCTCATGGGTCCATATGGTCACAAAGAGCTGGACATGACTGAGCACATGTGAGCACACACACCATGGTGTGTATGGAGGAGATGTATATTAGACCTACGGGTCACACTGCATGCATGTATTCAAGAGAGAGACATACATATAGAATCTCTGAATTCACCCATTTCAGGCAAAGAGACCAAGTCGTGGCACCTGGGAAACGGGCTGCCAGCCCACTGCGTGTGACCTATCCCAAGAGGCTTGCTGGCTTGCTGCTGTGTCTGTGTGCTGGAGAGAAAAGGGCAGCCCTGCCTGCTTCTCACCCCCATCAGAGGGCAGGAAGTGCAGTAAACCGAACTGATACTTTTCCTCCTCGGCCAATCATTCCAGCCAAGCCTCCTGATGTGACTCTTCCCACTGTTTCAGGCCAGCCCATCCTCCACACAAGCCTCTCCCATTTCAAAAGCCTCAGATCCACTGAACTGGTATCTCTGGGGATGGAATCAAGACGTCTGGATTAAACACAACATTCCTCCAGGTGATTCTAACGCATGACCAGCTCAAGTAACTGTTATTTCAACTGAATTTTATGAACTTGACTTATTTCATGCTCTGGCTAATAGGATCTGACTGCTTCTCCTGCCTTTCCTAACTTTTCTGGCTGAAATTTCTGATCTTTTTTTCCCTTTCCACCTGGGCAGATTTTTGTTCTGTTGACCCTATACCGTATTAGATCAATACAATAGGCTCCGTCCATCCCCTCCTGTTGATCCCTGCACTAGTCAGTTTGGAGCCTGCTTCTCAAGCATCCATCTCCTTCTCCCCCAACATCCTCTGGCTTCTCTTTGGGGGAATTCACCCACCCCCTCTTGCCTTTGAGTTTGGTTAAAATTTTTCCCACCTCTATTTCTAGAGGTGGACCTGGATGGCTTAAAGCAATAAGTTTTTTATTTCTCCTTGGGCATCATGATTAGTTCCGAAATGGGGATTGCAGCAGTAGATGGGGGTGGGGGGAGGGATCTCACAGGCACCTGTGAGAGGAAAGTTGGTCCTTAACTTACTGGAGATACTGGAAGTGATGCTTTTCCCCCCGGTAGATCTGACAAAGAAGGAAGCACTCCAAGACCTGCTGGCCACCATCTCGTAACTATAGAGAAAGGGGCCGCTAAGAATGAAGTCCACACGGAGGAAGCAAGGCTGACAAGGGCAGGGAAAGGAGCTGTGTCCTAGTTACGGTGTCGGAGCTGCTGTTCAGTGAGGAAAGTGTTGAAATCGTTCAAACTGACAGATGAAGAAGCTTTAAACCAAAGCAGAGGCAGTGAGAGAGATTAAAGAGGTGGATTTTACATGAAAGAGGAGAGTGAAAAGGTTGGCTTAAAGCTCAACATTCAGAAAACTAAGATCATGGCATCCGGTCCCATCACTTCATGGCAAATAGATGGGGAAACAGTGTCAGACTTTATTTTTGGGGGCTCCAAAATCACTGCAGATGGTGATCACAGCTATGAAATTAAAAGACGCTTACTCCTTGGAAGGAAAGTTATGACCAACCTAGACAGCATATTAAAAAACGGAGACATTACTTTGTCAACACAGGTCCGTCTAGTCAAGGCTATGGTTTTTCCAGTAGTCATGTATGGATATGAGAGTTGGACTGTGTAGAAAGCTGAGCACCGAAGAATGATGCTTTTGAACTGTGGTGTTGGAGAAGACTCTTGCGAGTCCCTTGGACTGCAAGGAGATCCAACCAGTCCATCTCCTAGGTGTTCATTGGAAGGACTGATGTTGAAGCTGAAACTCCAATACTTTGGTCACCTGATACAAAGAGTTGACTCATTGGAAAAGACCCTGATTCTGGGAAGGATTGGGGGCAGGAGGAGAAGGGGATGGCAAGGGATGAGATGGCTGGATGGCATCACCAACTCGATGGACATGAGTTTGGGTAAACTTCGGGAGTTGGTGATGGATAGGGAGGGCTGGCGTGCTGCGATTCATGGGGTCGCAAAGAGCCAAATACGACTGAGCGACTGAACTGAACTGAACTGAACGTGAGAAAGATAGTCACTGATGATGCAGGGGAAAAGGTCAGTTCTTGGAGTGAGTTCTCTAATGTGGTATGAAGGGGATCCCAGGTGTGGGTGAAAGGCTAAATCTCGGGTAAGAAAGGTATACCTGCTGGAAAGGTGTACTGTACTCAGACGAGGGAGGGAGGGAAGAAAGACTGAGCACATAGGTACACCCACGACTAGTTTATCATCAGTTTGAACTCCAAATTTGTTGGGTCATTCATTCATTTAGCCATTTAACCAATACTTATTGCCAAGTGTTGAGCTACATGCTTGAGATGCAACATGGTTCCTTTATAACCCTCCTGCACAACTGCCTATGTCAAGCTGAAATTTCCATGAAGGTCTGGAACCTACCAGAAGGTGTTCTTGTGTACTGTACCCCATTTCCTGGATTCTAAATCACTGGAATTTGATACATCTTCCCCAGAGACATGGACTTTCCCGGTGGCTCAGCGGTAAAGAATCCACCTGCAATGCAGGAGACGCAGGAGACACAGGTTTGATCCCTGGTCTGGGAAGATGCCCTGGAGGAGAGCATGACAACCCGCTCCAGTATTCTTGCCTGGAGAATCCCATGGACAGAGGAACCTGGTGGGCTACAGTCCATGGGGTCGCAAAGAGTCAGACATAACTGAAAGGACTGAGCATGCATGCACCTCAGAGACACATTTAAATTTCCCCAAAGCCTTACAGATTCTAAGAACCCAACTCTTTGAGTACAGATTTTGAACTTGGACCATATTGCCTTTTTTTGGTAATGTAATGTGAGACCCACCTCTTAGCAAAGGGGGGCCATGCTTTTCTTCCCCTGCAAAGTTTCAAACCCTCAATTCCTTCAGACTCTGCTTTAGCCAACTTTGCCAGAGTTCTGAGGGCCTGCAATTAGTCAGCTCCTTCTGGAAATCACATTGTTTCAGACAATGTCGAGGCTCTGATGGGTGGAGAAGCAAGAATGCTTTCAGTGGTCTTGTTTGCAAGCCTTTGATGTTCCTTCTAAGTCATATTGTGTCAGTGGAAACGTTGGTTGGAGTAGACTCTGGCAATTCTTTCAAAATGCACAAATGTCGAGTGTGTGTTTTTAATGGCTTTAAGCAATTCAAACAATTTAGGAATAATTAGAAGTAGCAGCTCACTAAGCCAGGAAGGCTGAGGGCCTGGATGGCCACCGGCTTGTTGCTCCGCCTGGGACGGTATTGTGAAAGGGATGCTTAGGTCAATGATGGTTCCTGCTGAGAAAATTCGGGCATAATCGAAATCAGCTGCTGCCTCTGTGGTGCAGATGCCCCTGAAAATGGGTCATTAGAAATTAACTGGGGAGAAATGTGGTCTCTTGGGAAAATGACAATGAACTACAAATGCAGGAGTGGGCACATTAAATATATAAATACCTTCACAACCAAAAAAAAATTTTTTTTTAAAAGGTGATTTTGTCAAACTAGAAACATATAGAAACTGAAGTTCAGCATCCAGTATGTTTAGTTCAAGAAATTCTCCCAGGATACACAGGGAAGGTAGTGAGCTGGTAGAGAAAGGAAGATTTCAGACATCGTGTAGGCAATGGTCAACCAAGAATAGAAAATACGGATTAGGTTATCCGTAAGCACATTAAGATGATAAAAAAAGAAATTCCAGCATCAGAAGGAATAAAACATTTGAAAGATCATTAACATGAATCAGAGATTAATCGACATAAAACTTAAGAAGGCTGAGCCCGGGTTATCTGCTATCAATGGGACTTGTTTTAGCAGGGAATTTCAGAGGATTTATCACCAGATAATATGGATAAAGAGGTGCTCTTGAGTCTTTAAAGAGATATAACCAAATGAAGTAATCCTGCAAGATGACTTTCCTTTTACAACGACCCATATTCAAGACAAAAAAAAAAATCCATAAGAACATTGTGTCTTTTGCAAACCCATATGCAAAAATGTATCATCTCTATGCTTCATTATTCTCTAACTACAAAGAAAAATCAGTTTGGGCCTCTTTCTTCGAGAGAACCAAATTTGAATTTGAGCGGCACTTCTCGCCAAATGAATTCATCTTTTCAATTATGTTAGAAGTTAGAAGGACACATAGAGAAGAAAAAAAAATTCAAATCTTTTTTCTGCTTGTCCCAATCAATTTAGATCCTTTCCATTTTAAGAGAGCAGTGAAAACTTGGATATTCAGAAAGTTGACTTTACCAGAAGCTTGAGTTTTTGAATTCACAACAATGATTATAAACAAATGATAGCCTTTATCTTTTTCCATTAATTGAGGAATAGCCAATTTAAACAAAAACAAAACTCCTTATATGGCTTTCTTTTTTCCTTTTTATGGAATTGACTGTCATGTTTTTTCGCTTTTAACTCACTTGGCACTTTTATTAGAAGACAGACAATGAACTATGATTATGCTTCTGGCTTCATCTTTCTTTCTCAAATTTTAATAATATTTTTTGTGCATTTCTGCTCCATGTCTTTTCTGGGAATGGACTCTATACATCTGTGTTCTTTCCCTTTCTCTGGTTAACTGTCAGGCCTCTGGCCCCCAAGGCCCTTGTCCACACCCCACAGACACTAGAGAGACAGCTAGGACTGAAGTGTCCGATGGGGTGACAGCCCCACTGGGACCTTCTGGAACGGTCCCACTATAAGGAGAAGGCCAGGTCAGAGACCAGCCAGGGCTCTTCATATCTGCGAGCCTGGCCAGCTGGGGCTGGGCCGGGTGAGACGGGTCAGGGGCTCTAACTACAGAAGGAAAGGAGCTTTCATGTAATTGGAGGAACTGTGCTGGCTGGGAATTCCCTACCATTTCCTCTGTACCCCAACAGACTCTGGAGGGGCCTAAAGCGTTGGCAGTTGGGTCGCAGCCCTTAATTTAGGCTGCTCCCAGAATTCAGGAGGCAGCCTTGCACAGCTGTGAAGGGCACAGGCTTTGGAATCAAGCAGGCCTAAGAACCAGCCATTCCAAAAAGGGCTCTTGAAACTCATGGAAGAGACAAGGGTCTTGAGAGTCAAGGCTCCATGAGCTCGGTGTTTTGGAAAACAAAACACTTCAGGGAATACGATCTAACACATGTCCTGGAGGGACTTTCCTGGTGGTCCAATGGCTGAGACTCCAAGCTCCCAATGCGGGGGTCCCGAGTCAGGGAACTAGATCCCACGTGCTGTAACCAAGAATACACATGCCTCAACAAAGACCCAATGCAGCCAAATGGATAAGTATTAAAAAACAAAAAGTTCTGGAAAGAAAACCAGTAAAGAGCTCAACTAGCCTGTCTGCATAGACCAGACAGAGGTGGTTGAAGCTGTGTAGAGGAGGAGCTATAGAGAGAGAAAAGATGGTGTACGTGTGGCTTTTTCTCTGAGAAGGGATCCTGTTGCTTGCCTTCTCTGCTGGGGAAAGGGTGGTCTGGACAGTGGAAATCCCACACATGTGGGAGAGTGACTCACTTCCTGGGTGCCTCCAGGGGTGCTGGGCTGGAAGAGAAGCGCTTGGAGTGAGCACAGTGTGCAGACTTAGGACAGAACTGGCCACAGGGCCAGGTCTAGGCAGGAAAGGAAAGGGTGGGGGTCTGAGGACGGGGCGGGAAGAGGGGCCCGAGGGGAGCATCCCATTAAGACCCCAGATGGTAGAAGCTGCCCACGGGAAGTCACAGAAGTATCTGAATTCACTGCCTGAATGTAACTAGAGCAAGTACTTTTCTGATAGACTAAATGGATCTTAAAAGATAATTTAAGTTCATTTATAGAAGAATAATCAAATTTAGAGCTATTTGTACCCAAGTATGTAGCTTGCAAAGTTTGTACCTCGTAAAGGACTTAGTACAGTACCTTTTTTAGTGGAGAACTACTGAGGGTTTTCAAGTACTTGATGGCTGAAACTAAAATTTTGTGGTAGAATGAAAGGAAGAAAGCTTGGGGGTCAGGTGACTAGTTAATGGTGAGGATAATACTCAGTGAGAAAAAAAGAGAGATTTTAACTTTAAGACACAACCTAGATATTGAGGATTCAGAAATAAATTCAATGCAAAGTGCAAAGTGAAGGGACAGTTCAAATATTGGGAAGGCCTGAGTACCTGGAACATCAACGTACCATCAGGGAGTGGAGAACAGCAAGTGATACTGTGGAGGTGATAAGTTCATCTGTCAAGTAATTAGTTAAGTGTTTTTACATTATTCAAAATAATCCAAATAGCCATGTGGGAAAGCAATAGAATATTGTAGATGCAGAAATGGGTGTGAAGACTAGTACATGAACACTCACAGAAGCAATATATGCATAATAGCCAAAAATCTGGAAAAATTCCCAAACGTGGTCTGTCCATAGAATGGAATATTATTCAGCCATGAAAAGGAAAGAGGTACTGATACAACAGATTACATCAAGCCAAGTAGAAAAAGTCAGCACAAAAAGTCACATGTTGTATGATTCCTTTTATATGAAGTGTCCAGAACAGGGAAATCTATAGAAACAGAAAGTGGTTGCTAAGGGCTGGGGATGGGTTTGTTTGTGTGGAAAGAGCAAGTGAGAGCTAATGTGTGTAGAATTTCTTTTAGAGAGGACAAAAGTGTCCAAAATTAATTGTGGTGATGGGAGCACAACTCTGGGAATATACTAAAAGACATTGAACATATTTAAAGGAGTGAATTGTGTGGTATGAAAATTATACCACAATTACCTTTTTTTTTTTTTTTTTTAAAAAAAAAAAAAGGATATACAGTGGCTTTCCATGTGGTTGAGTGGTAAAGAACTCACCAGCCAATGCAGGAGACACAGGAGACATGGGTTTGATCCTTGGGTCAGGAAGATCTCCTGGAGAAGGAAATGGCAACCCACTCCAGTATTCTTGCCTGGAGAATCCCTCAGACAGAGGAGTCTGGTGGGCTACAGTCCTTGGGGTTGCAAAGAATTGAATACAACTGAGCCCCCACGAACACACAGAAGGCATTAGCAACTTGTCCGGGCTGACTGAGTTAAAAAAGGAGCAGCGTGTGGGTCCTAGATTTGCCCAGAGCTGAACTCAGACAGGCTCAAAAGCAATTGCAGGCCTGCCTCAAATTGTGTCATTTTGAAGACAGATCAGGTAGGCATTTTGAATTGCCTTCCTTTTAATGCAGACTTGGCCAATATTGGTATTCAAATCTAAATTCAGGTCTGCAATTGTAGAGACATTTCTTGAGAATATAAGAATGTCACAAACTCAACCTCCGCAAGCGTTATCAGGCACTGGGATAGGATGCTTTGCTGGAGTCTACTGAATAACTTGATTTCTAACGATCAGGGAAAAGTGAGGTTATAACCGTTTGGCTGTCTGCTGAATAGCGTGCCGTAGAGAATAGGATGTCGACCTCAGGCTGGATGGTGTGGATGGAGCTCAAAGTCTCTCTTATTGCAAATGATGTGTCTGGGGAAGGATGTGGTTGGGTGACCTGTCCAAAGTCGTTTGGGCCACTTGAGCTGATGCTAGACGTAAAGACTGAAGACCTTTTTAATGTGATAATGTTTTGATGTCATGCTATTTGGGAACTTTTCAAAGTTTTTGTGAAATACTGACAACTATTTTTTTATTTCTCATCAGAAAGCAATACTCTGAATCAGAAGATGCAAAAACCAAATTCTGAAAACAGCTGTATTCTTTGAAAAGGCAAAGGAAATTCTGGTCCTGTAGATGCTGGATATCATAGATTCCCTATATTCCATCGTTGTTTCGATTTCACTTTACAGTAAAAGCATCTTGAAACTCTAAATCCTAAACATAGTCTGTACATGACAGCAGAGAAACTTTCAGAAAAAGAATAAATTGCTGAACGCAAGTGTGGACTGTAATTTCTCGACATGGAAGGGAAGCAGATGCGCCCGACTGAACATGTCGTTATTAAATTCGCTTCCAACTGGCATTTTCTTCTCCTTTGGTGGGAAGGAGGGGTCTTGGCACCAAGCTCTCTTTTCTGTTAATCAAGCAGCCCCACTGTGGTGTCGGCCGTGAGGAGCTGGTCGCATGTTAACTTTGAATCAAGGTTGAAGCTACAGCCCTAAGTTCTGGATTCTGTCACTGCTACACCTGGTCTTCAGAGTAGGCTGCTAAGTTGAGCCGCCCCTTCAAAGCAGTAGGATGTAATGGCCTGTTGTATCTTTAGCATCCTTTAGCACCGCTTATTAAAGTACAGCATAAACTTGCAAAAAGCAAGCAGCTGACTCGTATCCAATATTTATTATGGGCTGAACATAGGACTGGGGACGTTGGATCCTTCGTGGCTAATCCTTCATAAGAGCAAAACAAGACAGACGTTGTCTCCACTATGGTAGGGCTGTAGAATTGCAGCTCCAAGGGGCTAAGGAGCTTGCCTGTGTTCACATATTGGAAGGAGCCAAGCCAGCCTTGCAAAGCTCTGACAATGAAGCTTGAGCACTCTTCACAATGCATGGAAACACAGAGACCACCTTATACACACCCAGTTTTCCAGTAGAAGGATGGTAGTGAGGGGAGTTAAGGGACCACCAGCACCACACAGCCTGGCCAGGACAGGAACTGAGGTTGCCTGGGGGTGGAGGTGGGGGTGAGACCTCCATTTGGTTTGACCTGGCCAGTGATGACCAGAGAAGCAAGAACTTAGAAATGGCCCAGATGTCATTTGTTAGGCTAGACAAAGATGCTGAAAGTTCACGCTTATGGGTACGTTTTGAGGTCTATTTCTAGGATATGAAAAGAAACTCCCAGGATCCTCCATCACAGTCTAAGCTGTCCATGGGGGAGAGAAGCATGACCCTCTCTGATCAGTGCCAACTGCCGAGGAGCTGTGATGTCCATTCTTACTGGCCCGGGGAAACATTAATTTATATATCCATGAATCTTGCCCTTGTCTTCTTACATGGAACCTCCTGTGGTAGGGGTGAGAATGTTGGACTTGTCTGCAGAATGCCTCGTCTGTAGATTTGGTGTTTTGGGGTCTACACCTGTCTCTTATGGGAGGTGACCTCTCTTCTCTGCCACTCAGTTATTTTATCTATAAAACAGTGCACTTGCCTAGCTCTTAGAGATTTCCTGTATATCAGGTCTGGCCACAACTCATATTTTTACCATGGAGAACATTTGAACTGTTCCATCCTGGGTCCCTGAAATGCTTTTCCCTCTCATGGTCGTGATCACAAGTGCTTGTGAGGCTGGGAGGACATCCATGGCTGGAGAACTTTCAGCAAAGCTCCAGTGGAGGTCAACATGCCAGACTGGCTTTTATACAGATCCTTTGAACACCATACTCTAATATTCTGAGCTGCATATTAAATACAGGCCAATGGGACTTGGGCCTAAAAAGGTGACATATGAACACTTAAAAATATACAAGTCACTCAAAGGAATGGTTCAAATGGCTAATAAATTTGGAACGAATACAAAGAAATACTTTTCCATGCAGAGTGTGGTTGACCTGTGGAATTTGCAGCTGCAGGAGGTAATTGAGTCGAATGCCGTGGGTGGATTTCATAAAGACTTGATGTGGCAGGCAGCTGCCTGAGCGGAGCAAACTGTGCTGTTAAAACTATGCACTGGTGAGGTGTCCACCACTGTCGCAAGGGGACAGAAGTCTCTAGGATGTGAGACTCAAGTGGGGGTTAGCAGCTATTTTTACTAGAGAGCCCTTTATTTTTCCAAAGTACTTTCTCACATCACTCCTCTGAAGTAGGGTAAAAAAAAAAAAGGAAGGGGGTGTAATGTTAACTTCTCTATTTGAGTGTGTGTCGAAAGAGAGGCACCAGGAATGTTTGTCGTTTTTCCTCAAAAAGAGAAAAATGATGCGAAGTTTCCTTTTAACTCAGGTTAAGTCAAGTTCTCATGTAACTGCATGTTTCCCACTAAGCTTTCCAAAATCAAATTTCTTCACAGCAACCTAATTTGTTTTTCTCAGAGAATTCTGTGAAAATGGAAGCACAAAGCTCTTTTGCCTTTAAGTAAATTCTAATGGCCTGTTTGACCATGAAGCTGATGACTGAAAGGGTCTTCAGAGGATCCTGGTCTTCCAAACCCACTCCAAGTCTTCCTGAATCTTCCAGAAGCTCTCTGGGATCGCTCCAACTCTGGAACCATGTATATTCAGATATAGGAAACAGGAAAGAAGAACAAGGGTCGAGAGATTTTTAAAAAGCATTTTCCTTTAGGACTGGATTGGATGGGGGCATCAGAAGGGTAGGTCCCGACACTCTGCTTTGTAGATGAAGCCTTCATGTTCATAAGGTCACAACCATTCTTCCTTCTGTCTGCGTATTCTTGGCCTTTACTCCCTTATTCTGAAATCCTGGCATCAGCAACCCTTCAGAGGTGGTGGTGCCCAGGTTGCTGACTCTCATGTTTCTGGCATGTGGTGAGGTGGGAATGTGAGGGAAGTTACCATGATGACTAGGTAACTCTCCAGGGTACTTTGAAAAGTGTTGGGTAAAGGCTGTGGGGTGGCTCCCAGCCTGGGGGCTGCTGACATTGGCATCAGGGTCCGGGTTGTTCAGCCCTGTATAAACTTGTATTTTATAAAAAGACCACTTCTTCTCCTGACTGGTCTAAGGGGAGCCTACGTTGTCAACCCCCATGAAATAGGGCTCTTTTGCTCAAGGAAGAGAGAGAACTCACAACGCGTGGTTTCGGTCTTTCCTCTCCGTGCGGCTGCGCTCAGGGAAATCTCTTTGAATAGGAAAGCGAAGAAGGCTCGTGAAGGACTACAGACCCTCAAAGACAGATGACGGGCAAACCTGCCATCACTTGGGGTCTGTCAAAAGCTTCAGCTCATTTGCCTGTTTCTGAGTCAGTGAAACCAAAAACATATTTTTCCAAACACACTTCCACCCTCCCATCATTTAAAAAATCCTGTGTAATTTAAGGGAAATTCAATCCATATGCTTTTGATTTGTTTACACTTGTATCATCAAAATATGTTTTTAAAGAGCTTGCGGAGATCCCAAAAGGCTCCTCAGCCTTTTAAATGAGCCTTTTAAAAGCTTTTTTTTCCTTTTTAGTAAACAGGAGGTTGCATGTTGCCAAGGGTAAATGAACTTGAAAATGAAGAGGTTTGTGCTGGGCTCAGAATTTTAAATCCACCACTTCTGCTTGGGGTTTGAATTCTAAAATCAGCTCCTGGAGACTTGTCTTGTCTCTGAGTTGTTACAGTTCATGAGGCCAATGAGGGATTTGTGCTGTAGTAACTGTATTGCCGGAGCAGGGGGTCAAGATCTTCTTCAGAAAACAGTGAAAAGACAAGATTAAGGTACTCCCACCCACCCCACCCCCTTTTTTTTTCACAAGAAAGGAAGAGAAAAAGAAAAAAGGAAGGAAAAGAAGGAAGGGAAGAAGATAGAAGAAACCAAGAAAAAAACCCAAACATCTCATTCTTCCCAAGTCCCATAAATGACTTAAAGTTATCCCGAGAAAGGAACTGATATTGACCGTATTTGCCTATATTTTTGGAAACATTAACTGTTCTTCACAAAGTTCCCTGTATTTTTCCTTGATATTAAGTTTTAAGCCTTTGCGGAATTTGTCGCAATATTGCCCCTGCTGCTTATGTTCTGGTGTTTTGGCCGTGAGACGTGGGAGGCCCTCGCTCCTTGACCAGGAACTGAACGTGCACCCCCTCACCTGGGAAGGTGAAGCCCCAACCTCTGGCCTGTCGGGGAAATCCCTGAGGTCCTCTGTGTTGCATGGTGTCATGGATTCTTATGGTTGAAAATGTTTCCCCTTTACAGATGGGGAGACGGGACCCATTGACACCCTGGGTGAGGGGCGCCCCTGGGATGGAGATGCTCGCGGGTTCTTGCTCATGCTACCTTCCCTGCAGCTCTGCTCTAAGCCCCAGGCCGAGTGGACAAATGAGGAAATGTGAGAGACAAGTAGGGTCGTACCTCTGCATGAGCGCGGATTACTCTTCATCCTACCTTCACAGAATCCCCTCATCATCCAGCACTTAGCACTCAAGAGGAGTCGCTAATTATCGGTTGGAAGAAGGAACAATTAGAGCCATGTAAACTAGAGGAAGAAGCTCAGAGCTAAACGCACACCCACACTCTCTCACACACACACACATTCGTAGAGGCACCAGAAGTTTAGTTTTGCTTGACTTCCTCGAGTCTCTTGTTTCTCTCCAATTTTCCTGTCCAGCTCATCGCTTGGCTTTGTCAGATATTTTAGACCGAGACATTTCCAGAGTGATGTCATCAGCTGGATCTTCTTTCATATCAGATATCAGAGTCTGTAATCCTGCAACTCCAAGAGAGGAAGGGAAGACAAAACAGAGCTTATAGATTATCCCACCATCACTATTAAATGGGTCCTATCTGTCTAGCCCTCTCATGGAGGGGAAGCGTGGGGTGAGACCATGGCGAGAACCTCAGTCTGGGGCGTCTCCTTTGGCAACACTCAAGTTAATGTTAGCCCCAAACCTGTGACCTGGGTGTGTTCACAGATTGGTGACCATGCTGACATTTCTGATTTTAATCCAATGATATGTGTGTTTAATTAACTCCTTGTTAGGAGTGTTTGGTTTATTGGAATAGCACATTTAAACACTAGCAATTCATCTTGGAAACAAGAAGAGAAACAAGTACAATTTTTTTGCTTTTCAAGTTTCAACAATAATAACAAAATCCCCCAAAACCTCTTTTATGTGCTAAGTAAAATTTGGTGGTAATGTATGTGTTTGTCTCACTATCAAGATACAAATCTATAAATGTATGTTCCTTCCAAACGCTCATGCTGCTGCTGCTGCTGCTAAGTTGCTTCAGTCGTGTACGACTCTGTGCGACCCCATAGACGGCAGCCCACCAGGCTCTGCCATCCCTGGGATTCTCCAGGCAAGAACACTGGAGTGGGTTGCCATTTCCTTCTCCAGTGAATGAAAGGGAAAAGTGGAAGTGAAGTTGCTCAGTCGTGTCCGACTCTTAGCGACCCCATGGACTGTAGCCTACCAGGCTCCTCCGTCCGTGGGATTTTCCAGGCAAGAGTACTGGAGTGGGGTGTCATTGCCTTCTCCACCAAATGCTCATATATATCCCAAATTTGCGTGGAGAAAAATCCTTCTATGAAAAAAATCATTCTATGATCTGCAGGTAACTGGGATTATGAATTTTACAAGTCTTCCATGTATATGATTTGGGAGGGATTTTCCTCAGAGATCAGAAGAAGCTGATCAGATCAGCAGGCAAAGACTCGTAGTCACAGTAAAAGAGTTTGGTAAGAACTTTGCTCGTGTAGAAGCAAGAATCTTGAACAGTGTTTGTTTAGCCACATTTGCTGATGTTTGTGTTGCCACATCTTTGATTTACTTTATGCTTTCATAGTTGGAGGGTTAGATTAGCGCTCATCTGGCCGGTGTTTCTGCAAGTTTTCTGAATGTAAGACCCAGCGGAGGTCTGGGCCTCCATCCAGACCAACTAAGTCAGCATCTCTAGGACAAAGGTCTGACTATGAGCAGATTTAATAAGCCCTCCAGGTGATCTGTGTCTTCAGGGAAGAACTACTGACCCAGTACCTGTGGATATGCACAGCTGGTTAGTGGTGGGACTGGGTGGACACTGAAGCCCCTTCACTCTAATCCATGCCGTCTTGACTTTACCCACCTGTGTCTTTGATGAGAAAATTGGACTTTCTAGAAAGATCCATGAGTGGGATTTAGGAGGCTAAATTTCTGGATCTGTGTGTCCTTACAAAGTGGCTTAAATTCTCCCCATCTTGAATCTCCATCTGTATAATTCAGAGCTAGGATGAGATCTCAGAGGCCTTTTCCAGCTTTCCTCTCCCAAGAGACATTTGGAATTGCTGCTGGTCATCCCTCAAAGCAGGCTAGCTGCTTCTTATTGATCTCTGATTCCCTAGCAGCCAGCTCTTAAACTCAGTGAGTGTTTGTAGAAGTACAATTGCATATGAATGTAGCAAAGTGAATTGTGTGGTCTTCCATACAAAACTTTTTTCCATGTTTTTGTCTTTTCCAGATTTTTATATCTAACAGTGATTTTTAAAATAGTAAACCTGCTGTACCAGAGTAGTATTGGTGTGAAGGTTTATTGCATACCTGGGCATTTTGTTTCCCTGGCACATCCTTAAAACTCTATCTTTGAAGCTGAGTCACTTAAAAATGAGTAGAGAGCAGACTTGTGGACACAGCTGAGGAAGGAGAGGTTGGGACGAATTGAGAGACTTGCATTGACATACATACAGCACCATATGCGTAAAACAGAAAGCTGACAGTAGGCTACTGCACAGCACAGGGAGCTCAGCTCTGTGATGACCCAGGGGATGCGGTGGGGGGTGGGTTGGAGGGAGGCTCAAGAGGGAGGGAATATGTGTATACGTGGAGCTAATTCACGTTGTTGCGCAACAGAAACTAACACATCACTGTAAAGCAATTATACTCTGATTTTTATTTTTTTTTTTTTATTTATTTATTTATTTATTTATTTATTTATTTATTTATTTTAGTTGGGGGCTAATTACTTTACAATATTGTAGTAGTTTTTGCCATACATCAACATGAATCAGCCATGGATTCACATGTGCTCCCCCTCCCAAACCCTCCTCCCACCTCCCTCCCCCTCCCATCCCTCTGTGTCATCCCAACGCTCCATCCCTGAGCATCCATCCCATGCATAGAACATGGAATGGTGTTCTGCTTCACATATGACAATATACATGTTTCAATGTTATTGTCCCAGAACGTCCAACCCTCACCTTCTCCCTCAGAGTCCACAGGACTGTTCTATGCATCTGTGTCTCTTATTCTGTCTCACATATAGGGTTACCATTACCATCTTTCAAATTCCATATACATGCATTAGTATACTGTATTGGTGCTTTTCTTTCTGGCTCACTTCACTCTGTATAATGGGCTCCAGTTTCATCCATCTCAATAGAACCGATTCAAATGTATTCTTTTTAATGGCTGTATACTCTGATTTTTAAAAAAAATAAATTAAAACAGAATAGAAAGCAAACAATAAACTTAAAAAAAAGAATCACTATCTTTAAGAACTCCCAGGAAAGAAGCCTCCTACTTTTCTCCAATATTCAACCTGAGATATGAGACCTTTAACCCACATCTTTTGTTTTCCCTAAAAAAGGGAAAACAGACAAAACTGCTGTTTTCCAGTGAGCATTTTCACATGTTCTGGAGAGCAGACCATTTCTAGGGAAATATGTTACGATTTAAAGCCTCACAACTTCAAAATTCATTTAAGAAGCCAGGAGGTCAGCCCATCCTCTTCGAAGCTGCTGCTAATTTAAGCCTCCTGTGTGGACACTGAGCAGGTGGGAGGTTGTAAAGGGGTCAGGAAACGAGGCGACACCAGCCACTGGCCTCGGGCCTGAGACAGGGCTTCACGACTCTCGAGATGGCCTGGGCAGCAGCGGGGCCGGAGGAGAGGCCCATGCGGGTGGGGTTCTCAGGGAAAGCCAGCAGGTCGGTCAGGATTCTGTTTTCCATCTGGTCCACATTTGATGGCTTCACAGGATGATGGGGGTGTGGGGGTGGTGGGCAGCTGGGGAGGTGAGGGAGGAGTTGAGGAGGAGGAACCAGTCTCTAACCAGCATGAACAGGCCGTGAAGCCCTAATTCCAGCTCTCCACGGGCTTGGTCTTAATCATGTTAAAAGGAGGTGAAACTCTCCAGCGCTGTAGCCTCGGACACATGCTTTCTCCATACTTTGAGAAAGAAAGGCATCAGGAAAACAAGGAATGCCAGTGTGTGATATTTTGCAGACCTGAAAGAGGGAAGCTTTTTATTTTTTTTTTTTAGTATGTGGTTAAGTGCTATGAACATTTGGTCTTTTTTTAAGATTTTAAGTAAACTGAAATGAAATTGTTAGCCCCAGGGTTGTGTCAGAAAGCCCCAATTCATGACTCATCACCAGGTTTCTTATGTGACTCCGCGGGGGTGATATTTGTGAAACTGTCAAGAACATTCCCAGGAAAGATCAGTGCGCACGGGAGACTTCCCAGAGACCCCTAGTTCATTACAGATACAACCTCTCAGAGGCAGCGATGCAGAGAAGATTCAGCTAACTCAGTGACTTGAGTTCCAGAAGGTGCCCAATAGGAGGCCTTTAGAAGAACATCTGAAGGGTACCGCCTGCCCCCTCACCCACAAGCCATCTTATCTCCATTTTCCATCTCTTTCCTGTTTCCCACACAGTGCTGACCTCTGTCCAATCCTCTGTTCCAATGGGAACATTTTCAAAGACTGGAATTTATGTCTTGGTCTACATACATTTTCAGTGGTTGCCGTCTATTGACAATTCTCTTCTCCAGTTAGAACACATATCCCTGAGAGGAAAGACGTTTGCCTGTCCTTTTGATTGGTACCCTTTTATTTGGGCTGCCTCACAAAATGTCCCATATAAGCTCAAAAATCGTTTCTGACTTTACCGGTAAGATTAACCTTGTCTCACTGGAGAGTCTGCCTGATGGAGGCACCCTTTTCAGACTTTGTCTCTTCACCACACATGTGCAGATGCCCTGAACAGACTCATGAGTTGAAAATCCGTTGACAAATCTTCCAGAACAAAAGGAAAGAAAAGTTAAAGCTGAGAAGAGAGGTTAGGTTGAAGACCCTCAGCTATCAGGGGCTGTTTGTAGTTGTTTGCACATTTTTTTTCTATAAAAATGAGAGTGGAGATTGTGTATCTTTGATCTGTCAAATAATTGGTATAAAGCTTCCTGTGAAACGGGCGACAAACTTTCATAGAATAGCATCTGGAAAATACTTGAATTACTTCAATTTCTCTTATAGCTACTGTCTCATTCAGTCTCTCTGGCTCAGAAATTGATCAAGATTAGATTGAACTTCTGCTTGTCCCGTTGAAAACCGAAGTCTGAGCCAGGTGGGAAGAACCAAGACCTTGGTGAAGCTGATGCCTGGAAACCTGGGTGTGCCCACCTAGCCTGCCCAGTTACTTCGTTCATACACATCTTCACTTTTCCTTGGCAGGGGGGATTCTGGTGATAGCAGTCTCCAATAATCCACTTGCATGAATTCACTAACAAGCAGTGGTGAATAAAAATGTACAGTGTACTCTCCCAGCCAAATGGACCAGATGAACAACTATAGCCAACATAAGAGAATTCATATTCTAGGTCTTCAGACACCCAGACTCCTAAGTCTTTCATAAAAGTCAGAAGGAAGATCTCCAAGAATAGAAAAGAGTGGGGTGAGATGCTGTTCAAGCCAGCTGAGAAAGCCAGCAAGATTTGCCACAGATCAGACTCATGATTATTTGGGAAGTATCTTGCCAAAGAAACCACCTGTGCACTGAAATCCTGGTCTTTGTAATAAAAAAAAGTTTTGCCTTTTGGAAAGATGAATATCATCTGCAGATGAATATGTTCTAGGTCTTCTTTATAAATGATGTTTTCTTTCTAAATGCTGCACAAGGTTGGAGTCGTAGCCAAAGAATAAAAATGGTGAACCGTGATTTGTACACGTGAAAGTTCAGTGGGTTGCTTCTGTTTTCTGCATATAGTATTCTCTTCTTTGGGGGGCTTCCATCACCGGAGACACATGAATTGGTTGCAAGGCTGAATTCTGCTTAGTCTTACTAGAATAATGCAGGGCACAAGGGAGATTTCAGGCTGAAGACCTCTCCACAGGGATAAGATGCAGACGGACCCACTCATCACCTCTACCACTGCCATCCTGACCCAAGTCACTGTTATGTTTCATCTGGATGTTTGTGTCAGCCCCCCAGTAGGTCTCCTTACTTCTTAACCTTCCTTCCTGCCCTTGTCTTCAATACCAGAGCCAGAGTAACTCTTTTGCAGTGAAAATCAGAGAGTGTCAACTTTCTCAACTCCCACAATAGGTTAAAATAAGGGATGCTCAGTTAAATTTGAATTTCATACTAATAACGAGCAATTATTTAGCATAATTGTCTCAAAAGTTGCACGGGACATATTTACACTAACAATTATTTCTTTGTATTGCTTTCCTATTGCTTCTGAAAATTTAGTGACTTAAAAACCCCACACATTTATTATCTTACAGTTCTGGAGATCAGAAGCTAAAAAATCAAGGTTTTGACAAGATTGAGTTCCTTCTGGAGGCTCTAGGAGAGTGTTTTCTTGTCTTTTCTTTTTTAAAATTTTTTTTTATTGATTTCTTTGTGACCGCGCTGGATATTCATTGCTGAGCACGAGCTTTTCTCTAGTTGCGGCACCTCTCTAGTTTCGGTGTGTGGGCTTCTCAGTGGGGTTAGCACGAGCTCTAGATTGTGGGCTCAGTAGTTGGGGCGCATGGGCTCAGTTGCCCCATGGCATGTGGGATCTTTCCAGACCAGGGATGGAACCCACGTCCCCTGCACTGGCAGATGGATTCTTAATAAATGGACCACCAGGAAGCACTGCTTTTTCTAGTTTATTGGTGCAGCTTGAACTCCTTGGCTTGCGACGCCTTCCTTCCTCTTCGAGGGCGATAATCACATCACTCAAACCTCACCTTGGCTCATCACATCTGCTTTTCCAATTCATCCGCCTTGCTCTTCTATTTCTCAAGAGTCCTTGTGATGAGCCTGGGCTTACCTGGCTGATCCCAGATAACGGTCCTATCGCTAGACCTTTAACATAATTATGTCTGCAGAGTCCCTTTTGACATATAAGGTAACAGATTCCATAGAAAGTCCTGGGCATGAAGATATGTACACTTCAGGGGAGCATCGTTCCTCTTACCGTATTGCTTATCAGTAATTAAACTTTCACTCTTATCCTGTGTTCTTATTTATTACATCCACCCACTCCAGGCCCCTGGCCAGCCCATGGGGCTGCCTTCCATCTGTGCCGTGAGCACTTTCAGGAGTGTTCCTTCTCAGAGCTTTCTCTTCGCATTCTCTCTCCCCTGCTGCCCCCATGCCATCCCCATGCGTCCCACTGCCTCCCTGCCTTCAGACCCTTGGAAATGTCACCTTTTCCATGACAGTTTCCTTTCATTCTCTCTCCACCAACCACTGACGCCCCCTAAACTCCCCCCTCTGTTTTTCCTCCTAACACGAACCACTGTCTAAAGGACCGTGCCCTTTTCTTTGTTGGTTTATGGATTGCCTCTGTTTTTCCTCTACCCTTTGGCCACCAATAGAATATATGTTGGGATTCCCAGGTGGCTCTGTGGTAAAGAATCTGCCTGCCAAGGCAGGAGATGCGAGTTCGATCCCTGGGTCAGGAAGATCCCCTGGAGTAGGAAATGGCAACCCACTCCAGTCTTCTTGCCTGGGAAACCCCATGGACAGGGGAATTCTAGCGGGCTACAGTCCATGGGGTCAGAAGAGTCAGACACAATTGAGTGAGCACGTCAGAATATATGTTCAGAGAGCATTTAATGTCCTGTTATATCTCTCATGTATAAAGAGTCCATAGCACATCAGAGGAGCTCAATAGGTATTTGATGGATGAAAGAATGAATGAATGAATAAATGAAAAAAGGACATATTCTGGAGTGCATGAAGTTATGGCCTATCTTTTCTTGCCAGATCTAGGAAGTACTTGGCTGCTTGTATTTAGTGCATTGAAGTGAAGCCTAAACAAACTATTTTAATAAGCTCATCTAAAAATGGGAGTGATTCCTGCCTTGTGACTTACAGGAATCTACTAACGATTATGTAAGACTGGAAGGTAAGCAGTGGTTATTCCTTTTGCAGCAGCCGCCCTTCCCCTGCTCTGATGCCCTAATGCAGTTCCAAGGCATAACTGTCACATTTCTCAGTTTAGTGGCTAGGCTTCGTTCCAGAGAATTACAATTTTCATGTGGTCTTTGCGATTAAAGTAACAGCAAACAAGCCTCAAGAAGCAACTTTACTAAGTCTTCTAATTCAGTTTTTTTCTTAAATGTGGAGTGCTTCTTTATTAAATCTACTGACTATGAAATTTTTATAGATTTGAATGGTACTCTTCTAGAGAAATTAAATGAACCTTTTTCTTAGAGTCAAGGGCCTGAGGGAGAATTGATGGAGATTAAGAAGAGAGAGGACTGAGTTTTTCCTTCAATATATATCTTTCTAAGAATATATTACTGCGAGCCTGGATTCCATATTTGGTGGCTCATATAGGAGTCATGTGACAATAGAAATCTTGCTGTTTGTGTATTCTGAACCAACATTTTTAACAATCAGACAACAGGTCTTCCAAGAATAATAGCAGATTTCAAAATACTCTTAAAGAGAGAAAATAATGACAAAAGATTATAATAGAAGTTATATAGTTATACAATAGAAGTTATATATATTATATAGAAGTTTTTTGAATATTTAATACTTAACAAATATTTAAATGAATGAATAAATGGTTAAATGGACACATCCATGAATAAAAGAACTCAGTAGCAACATTTCTGGTTACCCCTGGAAGTCCAGCATCTATGACTCTTCACATGTACTGTGTCTTGTCTCTGTTGCTATTTCTAACATTGTCTTTTATCTCAGGATATAACCAGATGGAAACCCTCTGGCCCAGACAGTTTTTAGCATGCAGACAGTAAACATTTATGGAGGATGCCCCATTCTCTGAATTGCTCCATGATTTATCTTAGAATCCAAAGCATTTGAAATGAATGCATATTCTTTTTCTTCTGCTGACATGGGAGGCAAGTGAAAGATCTGTTGCCTGATATTAGACAGAGAAACAGAGTTCTGTCAAAGTCATGTGCCTTTCTCACTTCCTCCATCCAACAGATCACTCTCTTTATCAAATGCTTTGGCATTTAAAAGGTGGAATTTTAACACTTCATTACATCCTATTACGTATTTTCTCAAAGTGTAAGTCTTGGGTAACCAAAAAGACAGGACAGTACAGAGTTGTGGAAAGGTCTAAGACTTTGGGGAGTGAAGACTGGTAGACAAATTCTGAATCTTGCTATTCAGTGACGCAAGTTAGTTTTTTTTTCTATATCCCATTGCATTACATTTCTACCTATAAAATGGGAATAATAACCCATGCTTCATGTAGCAAGAAGGACACTAGACAATGTGTGTTGAAAGGATTAACGGTGGACCACGACATAATTTGTGCTCAGTGCATATTTACTTTTCTCTCTAAAGCACAAAAACTGAACCATACCACTCACAGCTTAGGGCCAGGCATGGAATAAGTGCTCACAAGTAAGGATTCATTATTGGATCATAATTTGATGGTTGAGCTTGGGGAGCATTTCAAACTTTTGATTCCCTATCCTTAGTCAAAAGTCAACTACAGTTTTACCTTCTATGAAGGGTCAGCCCATGAACTCTAAATAGGATGACCAGGAAGCTCCTCTAACAAGTAAGATGATTTTAGGAAAGATGGTTTTTCTAGACCCTCTAGAATCTGCCTGCAATGCAAGAGACCTGGGTTTGATCGCTGGGTCGGGGAGATCCCCTGGAGTAGGGAATGGCAACCCACTCCAGTATTCTTGCCTGGAGAATTCCATTGACAGAGGAGCCTGGCGGACTACAGTTCATGGCATTGCAAAGAGTCGGACACGACTGATCAACTAACACTTTGACAGACCCTCTACACGGAAGACATTTCCACCACTAAGCAGCCTTAAAAGGATGTGTTTCTTGCAGCGTAAGATTTCTTCTTCAGGAAGATACTATCTTTTCCCCTTTCAAAGCACTTGGGCAAGGCAGGTAACAGATGTGAACATACCTGGGTTTTCATTTACAGAAACAATCAGAAAAGAACTCGCCGAAACTAAAATAACGCTTTCTCACCAGCAAGGCATGCTGTGTGTCTAAAATAAAATATCTTCCTATCTTGCTCACACGCATATCTAAACCTGTAGGGCCTCAGCATTTTCCTAGGCACTCCAGCGACATCAGCTACAGGGGACAAGGAACATTTGTGCAAAATGTGGGTGGTGTGCAAAGTGTCCCCAATGTTCAGCCTTTGGTCTTTTTTAACACTGGTCTGGAAGATGCTATTCTACCCTTCTGTGGATTCAGAAGTGGGGTCATGCATGGGTGTGCCACTCATGACAGCAAATTTCCCCAGCAGATCTGCCTCTTTTTTCAAACCAAACATTTGGGGACCGGCCATTGTCACTGACATTTATTACCACCTAGGGCTTTTCCAGTGCCTGCATTGCTTAAACACCTACACGTACTACTTAAAAGTCAGATCATGTTTCTGTTTTAAAACAATATAATTCAGTCTGGAGGCCCACCTTATTCACAACTTCAGCTTGAAATGCCTTTTTGGGTTTAAAGAGTAAAGATTTATCATCATGATGTTTTAAAAGGGCACAGTATAAGCTCATCATCATTATTATCACTGTCATCACTGTCTACACTTACATAAGCCATTACTGCCGGACAAGCATTGTAATTGCTGAATTAAGTAATTAATTGATGTTATTCATTTCCATGCTGATTCTGTGAGGCAGGTGCTAACCTGTCTGGCATTATCCCCATTTTACAGAAAGCCAGACTGGTTAGGGAACTTTCCCAAGGTCACATGACTAGTATTTGGTGAAACTGAGAAAGAAACTGTATGAGTTTCCTAAGACTGCCAGAAGGAAGTACAAAGAGGCTTAAAACAGCAACCGTTATCATCTTACAGTCCCGGAGGCTAAAATCTGGAGATTAAAATCAAGGAGTCTGAAATCAAGGTGTCAGCGGGCTGTCTTCCACCTGAAGACTTTAGGAAAGTATTCTTTCTCGCCTTGCCCAGTTTCCGGTGGCCCCGGGAGCTCCCTGGATTATAGCTGCACAACTCCCGTCTCCACCTTCATCTCCCCACGGCCTTCTTCCCTCAGTACCTACAGTCTCCGTGTCCTCACAGCATCCTCGATGTGTCTGTGTCCAAACTTACCTCTTCTGATCACGACATCACTCAGGTTACATTAAGCCCACCCGCATGACTTCATGTTTCCTAGGCAGCGCTAGTGGTAAAGAACCCACCTGCCAACGCAGGAGACATGAAAGACATGGGTTGGATCCCAGGGTTGGGAAGATCCCCTGGAGGAGGGCATGGCAGCCCACTCCAGTACTCTTGCCTGGAGAATCCCATGGACAGAGGAGCCTGGTGGGCTACAGTCCGTGGGGTCACAAAGTCAGACAGGACTGAAGCGACTTAGCACAGCACAGCACCAAGACTTCATCTTAACCTGATTACACCTACAAAGACTATTTCCAAATAAGATAATATCTCATCTGCAGTTTCTGGAGATTAGGAATGGTGAGTAGAGACACAATGCAACCCATAACACAAATGTAGTCTGTCTGGCTGGAGAATCCATTTTTTTTTTTAAGTGGATTCTCCTGTGAAGGCGAATTCCGAAAAGGTTTTGCTCAGTGGGAGTGGACAGACTCTGGAAGGATGCACTCTGCAGAGAAGGATGTTCATTTAGCTACAGGGTTTCTGACCTGTTTATCGATCACCTGACTCTACAGAAACCGTTCAAATCCACCAACAGACCAAGACTCTTCTAGACAAAGAAGACAAGTTGGTTTCAAATTCTGACCTGGGGTTCTTTTAGCTCCCCAATTTTCACCAAGGCTCCTTGGTCCCTGACAGTCCTGGAACAACAGAAAGCAAGGGCTTCCTCCTGGGACTTGTTGCTGGGAGATCTCTGGGGGCGGGGCAGTTACTAGAAAGCCACGTGGCTGCTCTTTGCCGGGCAGGGGGCGAAGCTGCTGAATCGACAGGGTTTGGGCGGTGCAGCCGGGGAGTTCTTCACCTGTCTCGACTCCTCTGGGCACAGACCCCTGCCACTAGACTGCTGGGGTAGGCAGACTGGAATCTTTTTAAAGGTTAGCAAGTTTCGTCTGATGCCATCTGTCTTTGTGTGTGCGCTCGCTCCTGATTCTGTACAGTGTGCAAATTTAGAACTTCCCTGGAACAATGCTGAGGGAACAAACCTCAGCGCTGGCTTTCAATCACCCCAGAATCCTGGGGCACTGAATTCCTGAGGTGTGTACATCTTAGAGGAGGCAGGGAATGATCAGAGCAGAAACATGAGTAACCGGGACAAAATTTTACAAAAGGTGAAAGGAAAAAGGAAAGTGAAGTCTCTCAGTCGTGTCCGACTCTTTGCAACCCCATGGACTGTAGCATACAAGGCTCCTCCGTCCATGGGATTTTCCAGGCAAGAATGCTGGAGTGGGCTGCCATTTCCTTCTCCAGAGGATCTTCCCGACCCAGGGATCGAACTCGGGTCTCCCACATTGCAGGCAGACGCTTTACCGTCTGAGCCTCCAGGCAAGCCTACAAAATGTTAAGGGACCCTTTATTTTTCTGTTAGTGAAATTGAGGACTATAGAATTGAGTGCATGACCCTCCTGCGTGCATGTACAGTCGTGTCTGACACTTTGTGATCCCATGGACTGTAGCCCACCAAGCTGCTCTCTTCATGGAATTTTCCAGGCAGGAATACTGGAGTGGGTTGCCATTTCCTTCTCCGGGGGATCTTCCCGACATGGGGACTGAACCTGCGTCTCTTGCACCTCCTGCATTGGCAGGTGGATTCTTTACCGGTGCAACCGCCTGGGAAGCCGGAGAGCATGGCTAAGGTCACACAGCTAGTTAGAGGTAAGGCTGACCCTGAGCCTCAGGTCTCTGACTTTCAAACTAGGGATCTCTTCAATCTATTAATGAATTAGTACATTTTATAAACCTTTTCATCTTCAAAGGGCTTTTAAAAAGAATTTCATTTTCTTCTCTCCACAACATAGAAATAAGAGCATTGATCTGACTCCATTAAGAGGAGCTCAGCACCAGGCATATGCCCTTCATACAAACCAATCTGGATTCAATTCTGCAGATGTTCTTTCTCAAGTCTCATGGGTTTGTGTTTATTCTTTTTGTTACCTTTGTATTCTGTTCAGGGTTAGCAAAGTTCAAAACCTTTTTCCACCCAATGGATGGTGTGGTTCCTGATAAGAATTCCATGCTCTCCAATGCTTTCTAGAACTTCCTACAATAATAGATCAATAGACCACAAGGCGGCTGCCCATGTGCTTATGCCTGGCAGTTGCTGCCTTTATTAATTTAGCATCTTTACCCCCCTCTCTGTTTCTCAGTTCAGTTCGGTCGTTCAGTCGTGTCTGACTCTTTGAGACCCCATGGACTGCAGCATGCCAGGCCTCCCTGTCCATCACCAACTCCTGGAGCCTACTCAAACTCATGTCCATTGAGTTGGTGATGCCATCCAACCATCTCATCCTCTGTCATCCCCTTCTCCTCCTGCTCAATCTTTCCCAGCATCAGGGTCTTTCCAAATGAGTCAGTTCTTCGAATCAGGTGGCCAAAGTATTGGAGTTTCAGCTTCAACATCTGTCCTTCCAATGAATATTCAGGGCTGATTTCCTTTAGGATGGACTGGTTTAATCTCCTTGTTGTCCAAGGGACCCTCAAGAGTCTCCTCCAACAGCACAGTTCAAAAGCGTCAGTTCTTCGTTTCTCGGCTCATCTTTGTACCCCTCGTGGTTGTGGCTTTTGTCACTGCTCTGCCATTATTGTGCTGTGTTTAATCGCTAGGTCGTGTCCAGTTCTTTGTGACCCCATGGACTGTAGCCCACCAGGCTCCTCTGTTCATGGGGATTTTCCAGGCAAGAACACTGGAGCGGGTTACCATGCCCTCCTCCAGGAGATCTTCCCCTACCTGGGGATCCAACCCAGTTCACCTGCATTGCAGGTAGATTCTTTACTGTCTGAGCCACCAGGGAAGTCCAAGAATACTGGAGTGTGTAACCTATCCCTTCTCCAGGGGATCTTCCTGACCCAGGAATCGAACTGGGGTCTCCTGCATTGCAGGTGGATTCTTTACCAGCTGAGCTACCAGGGAAGCCCTTGCTCTCCATAACATAACCCAAAAGAACACAGGCTTTGGGTTATATAAATGTGGGTTTGAACCTGGATCTGTCATTAACTGAGCATGTGACCACAGTGTTCAGGTACAAAATGCAGCCAAACAACTGGAGCTAGGCAGCCTTTCTTATAAAGGTGTTGTGATGGCCGACAGGATGACAAAGCTTGAGTGCCTGACACATGGCAGGTATTCTGTGAGTACTAGCTCCCTTCTCAGAAACCACAAGGGAAGGTTGTGCTGATGGCCACGCTCCCTTCCTCAGCTAATGTCTGAGGTTATTCAGATTATGAAACGCCAGAGGCACGTGTCATGTCAGCATTCAGATGACTGGGTTTGACACTCCGAAAATGAGGAGTGTGGAGGGGGCAAAATGCCCAGCCAGACTGCATGAGGCCGCAGGACTCTTCCAGCTCTGATGCCACGTGACGCCAGGTGATGCCTGTGAGCACTCTTCAGAAGAGCCTGAAAGAGATAGGAGAGTCAAGGAGAAAGCTGGGCAGAGTGGGAAAACTATCTGTCATTGACGACAAGAAAGAAAGCTGAATTTGTTGCACATCTTTCACATGCCAGATCCTTCTTATCTTGTGTTTTCACAAACCTTACCCCATGAAGGGTTTGGAAGAACCCTGTCAGGTAGGAATTGTTATCCCATTTTTCGGAGGAGAGAATCAAGGCTCCACTTGTCTCCGCAACTCATGTATGTTGTGTCGCTTTTATGTGATGCAGAGAAATCTGAATTCAGGCTTCACATTCCCTGGTGTCCCTGAGGGAGGGCTGAGCCATGGGGCTCACGGGGAAGCTTGGATAAAAGGATTCAGGTAAAGCTGGGGAGTCCCACTCACTGCTCCCTTCACCTATGCGCAGCAGCAGGTGGTTTCACCAGGACAGGGGCCTTTCACCCCTCTTTGGGTATTTGTCTGGGAAGAAAAGTGACATGAGGAGGCATTTCTTTGGCAAAAGGATTGAAATCAATAAGCCAGATGTCCTTACTGGAGGGCATGGCCAGATTACACCCAGAGTCAGTATTCCAGAGGGCCCATGATACACTCCTCCTTGACCATCAGGACAAGCCCTGAGACTAAAGGCAGAGTAGATGGGCACAGATTTGTGTCACCGAGGGGCTGTTTATAAACTTAGGAACTTATCCACAGGGGCTGAATTAGACAAAATGGCAATAATCATTTGATAATGAGAGAAACTGATTATGCACAATATTTATTGCTTCTTCAAAATGATTTGATCTTCCTTACCATCCATATACTTTATTTCTTTGAAATTTGGTGTGTTTTTCTTAAAAAAAAAAACCCTAAAACATATAAGTATTTATATCTAGAGTCCTTGAAAGAAAAATAATGATCATCAGTTATCTGCTACACAAAAATTGAATCTTTATAGGTAGCTTTGGAAAAGTCATGTTCTAACTTGGTGTTTTTACTTCTCAAGTGACCTGTTAGAATATTTTTGATGCATTTGAAATTGATAATTTTATATATTAAAGGTCTTGGAGTCTGTCAATGCTGACTTTAAAACATCAGAATTACTGTAACTGTGGAAATTACTGAGATGAGTCTTTTTACACCTAAACCACTGACCTAAACTGTTGCCAATTTCCTTCCAGCCTAAACTGGTAATAACTTATACCTGAGCTAAGGAAACCTTTACCCTTGGTTTGTAGAGCCTGGCTGAAGACCAAAGAGTGGCCCGAATCACTGAGTCCAGAAGATGTCACCTCTAGATGAGCCATGTGTCTTGAGCCTTTCTGTTAGCCCTGGATGGGTTAGTTCATATTTTTTCCTTACCAAGGGAGAAACTGTTTCAAGACCCAAAGTAGAAAACATCTATTTTCTTTCTCTGCCTTTCTTTTGTTTCCATTTTATCAAATACCATCTGGAAAACATGGAGAGATATAATGCATGTGATATATGAATGTGTTCAGCATCATCGCTGGAATGAAGAGAGAGTTTAAAGCACAGTAAAGGGAAAATTATAGGATGAGCTGGTGGATTTTAACAGGCTAGTGATGGGATCATCAGCCAGTTCCAAGTATTTCCTAAAACTATATGTGCATTCAGCTGTTTTTGCTTTATTATTCGTTGGATTTTAGGATTTATGTATGTATGTTACTGAAAATACAGAAAGATACCCTAGTAATTAAAGTCAGGCTAGATTTATCATTTCAATAGAATTTACACAGCAAGTGATTATATGATAGGCAGTTGGCCTAGAGATTAATTTGTGCTAGTTCCATGTACATGAGTGCTTCCAAGTTGATGTTATTTTAACCCAAGTCCCTCCTGGGGACTGGAGGAAAACAAATGGCTGTTTGTTGATACCCCCATGCTATATTATTGTGGTATTTGTCATCAGCTAGGAAGTTCTCGTCTTTTGCCGAAGTACCTCTAATGGATTTGATCACAAAAGCCAGCAAATTTCTTCGAGACTGGCTGTTTTATAATCGTGACAGTTTGAGGATAACAGGACAACCAATACTTAGCTGTCACTTAGAAGGGCTTGGACCGTTGCAAAAATGCTTTGAAAGATCACATCCTTCTTGGGGCTTTGAGTGTTTACGTCCTGGGGTGTTTGGGGGCTGACCCTGGACAGCACTCGTGGTTATTAGTTCTTGGTGTTCTTGGGAGGCGTTTGAAGTCAGCTGGCGCCCTGCTGATGGAGCTGCTGAGTACAGCATCGTGTCGACATAATTTCATGATGAGTTTGCATCAAGGGCTTTAGTGCCCTCCCTGAGTAAGGTAAGCACTTTTGGAGCCCATGTTGACGAAGTTGTCTGCCTGTTACCCACTTTGCCGGATGCTTTCTCTTCTGCACCGCAGACATCTTTCCCTCCTAGTTTCTCCACCACTGATACCTTCTAACGTGCATTGTGGGTGCTTATGGTTCAGTGGTTTAGAAGTTAAAATGTATCCAGAGAGATGAGATTTTCTTTCCAAATACCATTCATGATGTAAACCAGAGGGCTTCCTGCAAGAAGATATGAAGTATTCTTTACTAAAAAGGTGGAGTTGATGGTTTCATTAAACTAGTTTATTTATTTCATTTATCTAGGGACACTCTAGATTTCTGTGGATTTCTTTTCTTTTTTTTTTGGCCGCCTGCCATAGCATGTGGAACTTCCCCATGGAACCTGTGGTCCTGCCGTGGAAGCACGGAGTCTTAACCCCTTGGCCACCAGAGAAGTCCAATTTAAAAATTTTTTTTAAACATTTTGGCTGTGCTGCATACCACATGGGATTTTAGATCCCCAGCCAGGGATGGAACTCATGCCCTCCCTACATTGAAAGCTTGGAGTCTTAATCACCGGACCACCAGGGAAGTCCCTTCAGTGGATTTCTTGATAGTCATCAGTGAAAATAACAGTTTCCTTTGCATTTATTTGAAGAACTGCTCCTTTAATTAAAATCCTGAACACTTGTGTCCTCAGTGGGGAAACCGTTTCAGTTTGAGAGCATGAATCACACTGGCCTGAGAGGGATGCCTGTCCCGCTACTAGAGGCTGATTCTGTCCCAGAAGCACTGGGCTCGGTGAAGGACAAGCTGCTCTCCTTTGCCGCCTGAGAGAGAGATGTCTTTCCTTCAGCCTTTATCTTTCTGGTAGCAGATCAAGCTTTGTGGGTGCCCATGAAGTCAGCATCCCAGGCCTACTGCATCCCATGTCCAGATGGGCAAGTTTCAGATTGTTCTGAACCTTGGTTCTTCTTTTTGTTTGTCTGTAGAAGGTTAGTTCCTTTCTCTCCAGCCTGAGGTGAGGATGTGGGGAGAAGATGGATGGATTAGCTCTGGCACAGTTGCCAGCCCTCAGATGGTACTCCATCCAAGTCAGTTTCCTGTTTCCTCTAGACAGCAGTCCTCATGACTAGCACTTGAGGACCATCATGAAGCAGCCTCCTTCTGGCAAGTCCCCTGCATCTTGGACCCACCCTCCAGGTGCACAGTCACAGGTGTGCACACCCAGAGGTTGTCTCAGTTGCCCACCTTGGAGTCTGAAATCTCCCATCCGTGGTCTGTCCTTTGGTGGATGGACTAAGATGGCATCACGGTTCAGCAATAGCCCTTTCTTCTTCAGGGAGGATGACTGAACTTCAGTGTCGCATTGAGATCAGGCTTGGCCAATGACACAAGAAGGGAAACCATGTCACTGTCACTTCTGGGCAGAGCCCGAGGAGCCAGTCTGTGCTTTGCCACGCTCTTTTCCTCAGCCACATTCGCAGTTCTTTTCCAGTCACTGCTAGCAGGGTTCCCTCCTGCAGTTTACCTCCCTCAGCAGATCGTCCTTTCCCCACTAATTCTCACTGGGACATCCGGTGTGACTAATAACCCCTCATGACTGTAAACCCCTGAGATTAGGGGCCTGTTTGTCAGTACCATATAACTCAGGTATCCTGACCAATGCAGACGATAATGATGGTTATTGGGGCTTTAAGATATTGTGTTAAAATTCAAGTCGTCCTGGGAAGAATAGACACTTCAGTCTTTACCACCTGATATCCTAGAGTGAGAAGGGATTAAAAGATCAAGGAAACAACAATTGGCGTGAATGGGACACATAGAAACGTAAAGGATGGAAGTGCCGACCGGAACTCGGAGAAGCTGTGAAAAACAGACTGTGCACGCTTCTACCAACGCTGCCGGTGACCCAGAAGGGCAGAGGCTGTGCTGAGTGTCGAAAGGAGAGCTACCGAATACAGACCAGGAAGCATAGATTTCAAAAAGGCTCTGTGGACGCTAAGTAAACTGATTGTGTGTAACCTTTAGTTTTAAGAAAAACCAGGTCTTAGTCTAGTCGTTCTCAAGCCTGAGCGTCACTGTCACTGGGAAGGGCTGTTAAAACACAGGTCACTGGGTACCAACCCTAGAGGAGTTTCCAGTTCTGGAGTCCAGAGGTGGGGCCCGATATTGTGCACTTCTAGCAAGTTCACAGGTGATATTGATGCTGCTGGTCCAGGAGCCAGCCTTTGAGAACCACTGCCTTAGACCCCCAGGGGAAATGAGGGGTCTCCACCTAGAAGTGAGACAGGGATTCAGCTGAGAGGGAGTGGCCACCTTGCTCAGTATAAGCCTGTTCTCCAGGTGACTCTTGGGGGAGTTAGCCCAGGTAAGCTCCCTGTGCTTCCTAACCAGGTTGCTCCAAAGGGCATTCCCAAGTGTCTCTTCACATTGTTTGGAGGCTTTCCTGGTGGCTCAGACTGTAAAGAAAGAAGACAAGATTATGCCAGATAAAAAAAAAAAAAATCAGAGAAAGTTCTTTTAAACTGAATCTAATTATCTTGAAAGGTGAAGGATAGTTTTGCCTCACCCTTTCAAACAGTAACTTCCATTTTTGTGCGCCCGCTGAGTCTCATGATATCTGGCTAGCATCGTATTTCTGTAAACCTAAGAGAATTGACAATGTGACTGGGTCCCCCATGTAAATAAAATTCAAAGAGGACTTGTACATAAATAAAGTGAGAAAACACTGTGCCTGGAAAGTAGCATGAACTCTTGCAGGAAAGAGGCTTCCACCACTCTTGGCAAAGGACTAAAGTAACTCTCCACACAGCTACCTTGTATTAACAATGCATGGTTATGAGTTAATGATGAGTACCTCACAGTAGCAGATCAACTGTGGGACAATATTAATTACAAACTGTGTGCCTGCTAGATAGAGGAAAACATCCAAGTGTCTAGGGTAGAGTAAGCTAATGAATGCAAGGAGCAATCCTCCAGTGTTTGAGGTATCCCCTTTCCGGAGAGGGAAAATGAAACTCTCACCAGTTAACTCCCTGTTTTTTTAGGGACAAAATAGAAATTTCATGAATCTCCATGGCTTACCGAAGTGAAAAAAAAAACAGGACAAATAATCAGTTCTCAAAGCTTGAGTTCTAGTTTGATTACCTAGGATTGTAGAAGCTTGCATTACGGCTTTTGTGACTCCAGGTAGTTTTACCCTGAAGGGCTATATTATCTATAAAAAGTGATTCAGAATGACATTTTCTAACTGTGTTGGTATAAAACAAAAATATTAGTGGATTTATTATTGTATATTCATGATTATTATATTCAATTTTTTCTCCTAATTTTAGAGTAAAATTAAAATGACTCTGTGGACCTCTGAAAGTGCTGTGGGCTCTAGGCATAGTACATGCTCTGCCTAATCAATTAGGTCCACTTCCAGATTGTGTCTGGCTGCAAATTAAAAACAGCAATATAAACTTCATAAGAATGAAAGGTACATGAAGTAGAATCCCAGTCAACTCACAGACACCCATGAGCCAAAGCACACCTGGCTGATATCAGCAGAATCCCATTGACACAAGAGAGATTGTTATTTTCTGCCACCGAGTTTGGGCTAATTTGTTATGCAGCAATAGCTAACTGACATATAATGCCTTAGCAGCTAATACATTGAGTTGGGATTTTCCCCCAGAATACAGTGTAAGGCCATTGGAAGTTTTCAAAAAGAGGAGTGCCTGCTTTGATTTACTTTTGGTAAAGTTCACTCTGGCTATGGAGAACAGATTGGAGGGAACCCAGAGTGGAGGACAGGAAACCAGTAGGTGGCTATTGTTACAAACCAAATGTGGAAAGATGATGTGATGGTCGGTAGGTCTGGTGGGGAGGGGTGGAAACGGAGATGCAGAAAAAGAGATGGGAATGCGTAATAGATGTATTCAAATTCTATTCTAGGTTCTGTGAAGGATGTGAAAAAACACAGCAATTACAAGACCGTGCTATGCCTTAATTGAAAGGCTAAGACATAGATTGTTTCTGAAGGCAAGAATGGTGAGTTAATTAGTGGCTTTTCTGATCCCATCCAGAAAATCCTGCTAAATGTTCCTAAACTCACTGAAGGCCAGATTCAACTTTTGAAATCTGTTTGTGGGAATCAAAGATAATGGCAGAAGCAGATGGCTGTGAAGGATGCTATGGTGTAACATTCTGTGGGTTATATTTTAACAGGATAGTAACTGAGCTTTTTGAGCTTGTCTGGTCTCTTGCCCTCTTCAGAATTCTCCATCCATCTCTCTGTCTTCTCTCCATTTCTACAATTTGCAACAATTTGATTGTCACTCGAGGAAATCTACTTTCAGAAAAGTGAGATATCGTGAAGGGGCTGCTTGTTTATCTTTAGTTCAACCAAAGGAAAAGCTCCAACATAAGGACACCCTGATTTCACCTTGGGGCATCTCACAATTATCACATGCCATTTTTTTTTTAATGAAATTCAAAGAAACATCTTACAAATGGATGCTTAATTCATTTCCTAGAGGCATGCAGGGCTTGCTGTGGATATCAATAGTTTTCTTGTTATGAGTGAACTGAGGTATAATGTGATAAAGCAGCTTCCTAAACACATTTGAGGCAAAATTGAAAAAAAGTTTTCAAACCTCTTCAACCTCCCCTCTACCCCAGATCATGGAAGTGTTGCAGGAATATAATACATATATTTGAAATCTACAAGCTTTCAATAAATGGAAAAATATTGATCTTTACATATTGATCTTTTGTGAGTTATTTTTCCTTTCTTGTCCATTAACATTGATGTGAAACATTAAAAATAAAACCCCTCAAACAATGAACTTCATTTGTACCAGAATCATTTGAACAAAATGATTTCCTTGCAAAAGTTTTATTTTCTTGGACATTATTCATGCATTGGTTAAGATTAAACTGTCCAGCATAGTCTGTAAAAGGGAAGCCTAAGTATGGCCGAGGCAGAAAAATAAAGTTTCTGAAGAAAACCAGTGACATTCTCTTAACAATAAATGTAATGTAATGCTATTTCTAGTTTTATTATATTTTTGTATGTCTTGAACTTGGTCTTTATATTCAGAATTATTTATATTTCATTCTAATGTTAATGTTAGTTTGAGATTTTTCTGAGTGATATTTACATTCATCTGTTGATACAAATGGGAATAGATGCATTTATTTTGAGTATAGGGCCTGAAAAATTGGCCAACTCATTTCTGATGTTTTTTTCCTCACAAACAGTTTTAGTCTTGAAACTTTCATGTGTTTTGGCATCATTCAACTCTTCACTGTGCCTTTTTCCTTATTAAGAAACTCATCCCTTAATTAGCTTGCTGTCCCTTGATTTGAAACTCGGTCCATTTGATAACTCTTTGTCGCTTCTAGAACGGTTGGTGCAGGCTTGTGTGGGCTTCCATAACACAAAAGCCAGATGGATTTTTTAAAACAGACAAATTTAGTCTTGAATAGAGAACTGTGAAAATTTGAAAAAAAAAGAAAAGAGACATTAAAAAAAACCCACAAAACAAAGCAAAACAAAAATCTTGGTACTGATAAAACCAGTGAGAAACCACAGATTCTTACATGAGGGAAAAAGCAAAACTTTTTCCATCTCCTTCCCCTCCTCCTCATCCTTCTACTTTTTAATTTGTTTTGGGCTCAAGCACTGAAAAGTTCTGTTCCCAATTAGAAGCGGATCACATTTGGGTCTGAGAGGCAGTCAGCTGCCTTGTGATATGAGTAGAAGACAGAAGGCCGCAGATAGGTTCAGAGGCCCTTTGATAACCAGTACTGCTCTCTCTCTGCGTGCTAATTTGCAGAATGGGGAAAATATTGGCATGTAGCCTTCAGAATCCCTTAGAAGAAAAGCATTAGAAATGAGAAAACGTTAAAATTCCATCCAAAGTGTTTATCTTATGGAACAAATTTATTGGGGCATCTCAACATGTTCTGGGGATACAAATGAAACCGTTTTATATGTATCCAATAACAGCTCCTTCAACTAGGCTATGTTGACCCACTTTTCCTGCTGGGAAGTAACTCCTTTAACAGCGACTTGGCCAGCTCCTCTAACTTTCCTGTCCCTTTTGGTTATAAGAACAGTCCATTTTGTTATTTAAGACTCAGTCTCATTTATCTTGATACTTCAGTCTCGAATCTCGTATCCGCCTACTTCCTCTCAAGCCTCACTGTTGTGTCTTCCACGTGATGGCTTGGAGGTTGGTGGTCCATTCTTCATGGACTTGCCTCCTTCCTCCTCTCTTTGAACTCCTTCCTGTAGTGACCAGAAGCCTCCTGGAGCCTCTGCTGGCCTGCTGTGGTGCAGTCAGCGTGGAAGGAGCAGGTGGCCTGCAGTACACGGTACGGAGTGGGTACTGGTCTCCCTCTCCTTCAGTCTGGTCCCTTCTCATGTTGGGTTCTCAGGTCACAGGTCCGCTTCCACGAGGAGGTATATGTGTGAATGTGTGTGTGGTGTATGTATGTGTTCAGGTTCACCCTGGCCCCTTCTATCTCTGAGAGTTCCCACATCTACCAAGAAGGCAGCTAGTATCTTGGACTTGAGCAATGATAACATCTCCAACCCTGGTCCTTGTTGGGCTTCTCCTCACTTGGTCCAGTGGAGATCCTGCATGGTTCTGTGTTCTAACTTCCACGTTACTGCATGAGGAGCGGTGAAAGTTCTCTACTGCTGGAGTCCTCCTCTGTGTCTCCCAGGTCCACAGAGACTTGGGATAGGAGAGGGCTGCCGCATCTAAGTTCCAGGCATACATCAGTCCCACTGAATGTATCTCCTGACCTAGATGAACTGCCTTCAGAAACCTCTAAGTGAACACTCTTCTCTATACTCAAGTATGCGCCCCACTCAAGACTCCAGGTGACATGTGTCATGCTTTTCTCCTCTTTCCTTTTCAGGCATCAGGACATACAAAGGACAACATGCCGTACTTCTTTTTTCCTAGCACATTCTCTCAGTGGCTCTCAAGGCTCCATTCCCGTGGCTGGACCAGAGAAGTTAAGGTCTGCAGCCCAAATGTCCCCCACCAGTCTCCGTTTCTCAGAGTCACCTGCAGTACTTACTCACAGTTCTCTTGGAGACCATCTTACTTGAATTTGGGGAAGGGAAGCACCATCTATGACCACAGCAGCATGAGAGAGGAGACTTTCATCATGAACACAGACTTCACCAAGGACTAGCTTCTCCCTGTTCAACCTCAACGCAGCTCATTCCTTTATCTCCTGGGGACAGTTCAGAGAAGGAGCCCTCTGGGGAAGGACTTATCAGCAACAGGTTTCAAACTTGGCTTTGGACCTCCGCCATAGTTCTGGGACAACAGGAAACATCCCCCTCTACATCCTATTATATCAGTGTCGTATTTTGTAATTTATTGTCTTCACTTGAACTCACCAAACTCTTCCTGCTGTTCTCCTCTTCATCCCACGCTGGTTCAGACTGAGGTTGTGAGTGGAGCAAGCAATTTCCCAGACGTACAGTCTGGGCCTCTAACCCTGGTCAGTAACCCAAAAAATATGTCCATGGTCCTTAATCAGAACATCATGGTGTGAGGGAAAGGACAGTTATAACATAGGTCTGAACCCTGGCTGTGGATCCAGGGTCTGTGGCCATGATCCTTCTCTGGTCCTCTAGAAATCTTTATTCTTCATCACACTCATTTCAAGAAAAAAGTTTCATGTTTATGTTTATTTGACTAGGTTATGAAGAGATTTGGCCTGTGGGTTGTGGTTTGCTGCCCCAGTTCCACCCTAAACAAGTGAAATTTATTCTGACTAGGGAAGGTATTATCACAAATAGTGAAATAACAACTTAGTTCTTTTCTAAGTTATTTGAATTTGTTGAACTTCAGAGACTGAGGATACCAGACTTCCCCAATCATCCTGAAGTTTGGAGCCAGCTAAGTGACTCACTTCATGTGGCCTCTTTTACTAGATATTTATCTAGCTGTAAAATCTCTACCCAGCTCATGGTCTATGTTGTTAACCATCAGCTGGGTTTCACTACAATGAAAGGCAGGCAACACATAGGAGATGGAGCAACCACCTCAGTGTCAACTCAATTATTGTATCTGAAATGAACCATCTATATTTTTCAAGCTCTCAGAAGGAAAATGCTATAAATATAAGCAGAGGCATTCATACAATCTTGGCCATTTCCCCAATGGTTTACCAAAGTTAAATACCATATTAGTTGTTTATTGCAGCCTAACAAATAACTCTAAAAACTTGGGGGCTTAAGACAGCATTTATAATTTCACAGTGAGTATGACTTAATTTCAGCTTCCTAGATGGCTCAGCAGTAAAGAATCCACCTGTGATGCTGAAGACGCAGGGGAAGCCACTGGTATGATCCCTGGGTTGGGAAGATCCCCTGGAGGAGGGCATGGAAACCCACTCCAGTATTATTGTTTTGGAGAATCCCATGGACAGAGGAGCCTGGTGGGCTACAGTCCATGGGGTCACACAGAGTCGGACACGACTGAAGCAACTGATCACACACGCACGCATGCATGACTTAATCTCAGCAGCTGGGCTCACGTCTCAGGCTCAGGGTCTTTCCCAAGGCTGCCATTAAAGTGTTGGCAGGGCTGTGGTGCAATCTCAGGGTGTAGCTGGGAGAGGATCTGTGTCCCAACTCATTCACATGTTCAGGTCTTGGGTCCTTGAGACATCCATTTCCATGTGGGCTTCTCTGTTGGGCTGTTCACAGCCTATCGGCTGGATTCCTTCAGAGGGAGAGCAAAGAGAGAGAGCCAGACAGCAAGCAGGACAGAAGTCAGAGGGGTTTTTTGCCACCTAATCTTGAACATGACAAGCCATCCTTTTTGTAAATTCTTATTAGAACCATGTCACTAGGTCCAGTCTATATTCAAGGGAGGGGACTCCACATGTATATGAATACTGGGAGGCAGAGATCAGCGAAGGCTGTCTTGGAGGCTGTCTATGACACACACTAACTTCATCTAAGGTGGAGCTATAATTTTTAAATATCTATCTACAGTGAGGATTCAACAGACCTGGCTCCAAGAAACAGAAAAGATGTCTCAGTCACAGCAGAAGCATTAGACTGTGTTTCCATGATGGCTTGAGATGAGTGGTAAAGAGAAGGAATATGAGTGTGTGTGTGTTGCCAGGTGGCCAGAGAAAAGAGAAAGACGAGGCAAGAAGTTATGGAGGTATTTTTCTAGAGCAGAGAGTCCTCACTTAGAAGAGAAGGAGCAGAGGGGAAGCTGCTTGGAAGAGATACGGCCAGTAGACTCCTTCGCAAATGCCTTCTCGTCCTGCTAGACCTCAAGCATGGCTCCCCTTCTCCCACTCATTCCTCAGTGTTTTGGGTTAAAATGCACCTCAAGGAACACAGGACCACATTCTCCCATCACCTACATATGTCTGTCACCTACAAACTATGATCTGCTCCTGCCAAAATAATTTGATAAAATCTTGCCATTTTGATTGCCCCATTGTCCAATGCATAAATCACAAAGAAAAAGAAAATTGTGCAAATCAGCCCCAAACAAGGAACTAAAGGGGATACAATTATATGCTATATCTCCTGCTTTCTATGATCTTATATTCCAATTATGGCAACAAGGCAAACATATGGAAACAATTACGTTAAAATTAAAGATTGAAATCACAGTTCAAGGTAACAATGGAAGGAACAGCATAAGGCAGTGTATGATTAATTACCAGCTGAATTATACAGAATTTATCATGATTGGAATTCAATTCAGGGGAGGGAGAAGGATCGTTGTGAGGGAGGCGATCAGAGGAATGTGATCTGGAGAGGAGAGGGAAAGTAAGGGCATTCCAGGTAGATGGAACGGCACGAGGGAAAATAAGAAGGCGAGACAGGTGTTCGGGGGAGACAGTGAGTTAACCAGTTTGGAGAGTGGGTTTTCGGAGGTGAGGAGTTGGAGACGAGGTAACTGGTAAGTCAGACAGCCATGCAGGAACAGGTTGAGTTTAATTATCTAACCTGTGCCTGGTCCCTGAGGCAGATGGCTTGCCAACAAGCTTGCATGAATTACCCTCTATTAGAATTTTTAAAACGGGGTAAGTTCCAGGTTGATTCACTGAACATCTTGGGCTCACAAGCCGTGCCTGTCTTTTAATAGCAAGTGTGGCAAATGGAAACAGTACCTGAGCTTTGTCTCCATAGCAGCGTCTCAGAAAAGCTTTGATGACATCCAGCTGAAAGACACCGAACCTTGGTCCCTTCTCCCTCCCCGCCTCCCCACAACCACCACCAGAGGATGAGGAGGCAAGAAAGAGAAGAGGCCTGGCTGTTGTTTCAAGAGACTGCAGGGATCAGGGAGATGATGGTTCCAAAGACCAGGAGATCCTGGCTGGTGGAGATTTGGGACGAGGACTCAGTGTATCATCACTGTCAAGTCAGAGTCAGATTAGAGCAGCAGCAGGCAGGGACATTGGGCTCCTTACTCCACACTCTGCCAGCTCAAAGCCCAAGAGAACTTGGTACCAATGACACAAGTTCTTAAAAAAATGCCTAAGTGAATGTGAGAGCTAATACAGTACCCACCCCAAACTTCCTACGGCCCCTTGTTGTCACTGAGTCACGCAGTCACGTCTGAGTCTTGGAGCCCCCATGGGCTGCACCACGCCAGGCTTCCTTGTCCTTCACTATCTCCCGGAATTTGCTCAAACTCATGTCCATTGAGTCAGTGATGCCTGTCCCTTAACGTCTAAATTCTGTCTGCTCATCCATCTTTAAAAGAGAGATAACAGTATAACCTACATCTTCCCTAGGGTTGTTTTGAGAATCCAGTGAGCTCCATGCACGCAGGTTTACAAAGTGACATCCAAAGTCCTCAGTAACTGTCAGGTACCACTCACGTAACGTGTTATTCTATCTGAAACCTCTCCAGATCTTTGTTACAAGGGTACAGAGCAAAGAAGTATGTGTTTTCTCTTAGATTTATATCACTTTGAGTGACCCAAAGAGGGCTTAACACTTGAACGTCTCTGGGTTTTGGAATGTCAGAAAACACCCTCCTCCTCCCATTCCTTCTCTCAGAAAACTACACTCTGAGTGTGATCTCTATGCCAGACACTTGGCTAAACATTTCTTTAGCCTTTCTCAGCTCTGGGCATGCAGGCCGGAACAGCACTTAAGTCCTGGTTTCAGAGGAGCCAATGACCCTGTTTAGGTGTGAGTTCAGAGAAAGTGATTTAACAAGGTCTCTCAACAGATAGGAAAAAAGGGTTTCACGTTATGAAAGAAGAAAACAAAAACATGTAGTCAGTGTGTGCAGGTAGGAAGTCAATACCAGTTGCGTGTCTGGAGCCGGAGGGGACAGCTGTGGGTGCCCAGAGGCAGCGGACCGGCAAGCAGGCAGCACTGAGTCTGGGACTAAGGCCTCATGAGGCAGCGCGGGTGTGCACTCAGCGAGGCGGGCAGATGTGCACGCAGCGAGGCAGGCGATGTGCATACAGCAAGCCGCACTCCATCCACAGCGCAAACTCATTTCTCCACTTGGCTCCGCCTCCCAACACCCTGGACTGTTAACTTGTTGGGAGGAGAGTGCCATGAGGCCAGGGGAACCGTCTTCTAACTATTATTCTATAGTAGTATGGTCATTGGAGAAGGAAATGGCACCCCACTCCAGTACTGTTGCCTGGAAAATCCCATGGACGGAGGAGCCTGGTGGGCTGCAGTCCATGGGGTCGCTAGGAGTCGGACACGACTGAGCGACTTCACTTTCACTTTTCACTTTCATGCACTGGAGAAGGAAATGGCAACTCACTCCAGTTTTCTTGCCTGGAGAATCCCAGGGATGGGGGAGCCTGGTGGGCTGCCGTCTATGGGGTCGCACAGAGTCATACACAACTGAAGCGACTTAGCAGCAGCAACAGCAGCAGTATGGTCACGACTGTTATTGAATATGTTCTGACTGATAGTGACATGCTAAGTGCCTTGTAGGGCCAAGAATTAAGCGTGGCTGTTGGCTCAGACCAGCTTCCCAGGTGGCTCAGTGGTAAAGAATCCATCCTGCCAATGCTGGAGACCGAGTTCGATCCTTAGGCTGGGAAGATTCCCTTTAGGAGGAAATGGCAACCCACTCTGATATTCTTGTCTGGGAAATCCCATGGACAGAGGAGCCTGGCAGGCTACAGTCCATGGGGTCACAAGAGTTGGACCGAGTGACTGAGCACCCACGTTGGCTTTTAGGCAATAGGCTGAAACCTTAATTTTGCAGACAAAATCTTCATAGAGGGAGGGGAAGGTGCTGAAGAGCAAGTATCAGGGGTACCTCTTCAGAAGCACCCCATTTGGTTGGCCTTCACCTCAGGCTCCATCCAGAGGACTGTTTGTGGTTGCCCCAAAGGGCACTGATTTCCGACGCCTCAAGAAAGTCTTTTCCAAGATAAAAGAGCATTCAGAAAGTACCTGAAAGAGTTTAAGGATTTCATTTGTTTCAGATATTCACAAGAGTCAGGCAGACTGCTGTGAGAAAGGACCTCACCCAAAATTAGGACCGATAATAGCTGGAAATATTGCATTTCCCATTTTGCTAATAAGCAAGTCACTAGGAGACTAACAAACAGCCGACAAGAGCTCAGTCCAGACTGTGCCCAGCGTTTCTGGCATCCCAAATTAGCAACAAGTATCATCAAGCAATGCGACTGGGAGGAATTCCAGAGGAACCAAATCATTGCTCTCCAAATAGATGGAGAGAGGATGTAGTGAGGGGTCAGAAGTGGAGAGGACAGGCACAGGAAACCTTTGTGGTGTCATTTCTGTCCCAGAACAGGATGCCGGAAGGAGAGGGGTCAAAGCAAAGGGAAGTCTAGCATCATAGTACAAAACGTTATCAGGACTGATTGGATTTTAATTGTTTCATTTTTTTAGGGCAAGGGCTGCATGATCACTTAGCCCCTGAATCTCTATTGTGTTATATTTTTTTTAAAGTTTATTTTTAATTTAAAGTCAATAAGTGAAAGGTTGAACAAACAACGGTAGAGGTAGGGGGTGAAGCCTAGGAGGAGTTTGTTAGAAAACACAAATACCGAGGGGCTTTTCTGGAGGATTCTCGCAAGCTCCTTCTCCAACTGAACGTCTGGGTCATAACTGCAAGCTCCAGTTCTGGTTTTGGCCCTACTTAGGTTCTCTGGGTGTTCAGTCCTACTGAGATGAACTTTGATAAACTCTGTTGACCCTTTCGGAGAAGGCAATGGCACCCCACTCCAGTACTCTTGCCTGGAAAATCCCATGGACGGAGGAGCCTGGTAGGCTGCAGTCCTCGGGGTCGCTAGGAGTCGGACGACTGAGTGACTTCACTTTCACTTTTCCCTTTCATGCACTGGAGAAGGAAACGGCAACCCACTCCAGTATTCTTGCCTGGAGAATCCCAGGGACAGGGGAGCCTGGTGGGCTGCCGTCTATGGGGTCACACAGAGTCGGACACGACTGAAGCGACTTAGCAGCAGTAGCAGCAGCAGTTGACCCTTTGGTGGTTCGAAAAGAAAGAGAACTCTCTACCCTGTCAAAGAGAGAGTAGAAACCTCGAACATCCCCGGGACTACCTGAAGTTCCCTTCCCCTTAGTGCTAGGTCCTGATGCTTAGCACTAAGGAACAACTGATATTGTCACCACCTGTATCTGCAAAGAAACCATGGAGTGATATATCCCTTCAACCAGTGAATCTCTCATGCAAGATCCCAGTCTATAGCCAATGAAGAGAAACAGCTTATAGCTTACGTAACACCTCCTAGAGTCACACGTCCCAAGGCCAAGAGTGCTGGGGGTTGGAGAAGAGTTCACAAACATACCCTTGGAATATGGAAAGTTCTCAGCATCTGAAAGTGTTTTCCCGGGTTGATACAAACATGGTCCAAGTTCTTCCAGTAGCTCCCAGACTCAACCTGAGGTCTTTGGAATGAGTTTCATGACACTCAGAAGGCATCCGTCTGCTATTGTCCTGACTATTTGCATTTTAATTGTCCAGAGAACCTGCATGAAACCACCTCCAATTCCCCGGAGGAGTAGAGGAAACTCCACCTTGGGACTTTCCTGTTCTAAAGTTCTCCCACCTCTTCGGGATGGCACTAAATGTGCTGTGCTTAGTCACTCAGTCGTGTCCGACTCTTTGCAATCCCATGGACTGTAGCCCGCCAGGCTCCTTTGTCCATGGGATTTTCCAGGCAAGAATACTGGAGTGGGTAACCATTTCCTCCTTCAGGGGATCTTCTTGACCCAGGGATGGAACTCATGTCTCCTGCATTAGCAGGTGGACACATTAGTGCTGAGCCACCAGGGAAGCCCAAATTTATCTAGTTCTCCCCCCCAAAATGGTTTCTTCATCATAGCAGTTTTTTTCTTGAATACAGGGAGAAACAAATGCTTATGAAAAGATAAAGGCAGGTAAAAACATTAACTTTTTAGAAAGAAGTAAGTGTCTTCGCTATAATGATGTGGGACTTGGATTAAGATTTCTGAAGTGTGACCCAGAATTTGAACCTTTGCCCTGATTGTTTTCACTCAGATTTTATGAAATCCCTAGGTGTGTGAGTTCACGGTGAATGCTTCAGCATTTCCCTGGCCAGACATAAACATCTAGATGCAAAACAGCAAGGAGCACTCTGTTTATCACAGCTGCAGTCAAGCCAACGAAACTGTTTCTGCCATCGAGGATGGAATTCGTAAAACTCTGTCTTCCAAATAAAATAACAAACCTCTTGTGTGATTACCATTCCTTGGGGGTTACCTGCTCAAATGCCTTGTTTCTATCAGGTTTCCTTTGAAGTGTCTCAAAGGATTGGGGTGCTGCAGAGAGTCAGGTTCAAGTTTTCAAGTGTAAAAGTTGTTTTAAACAACCAATCAGCCAACCTACCAAACAAAAACAGCAGATTAAAGCAACGTGAGAAGTCTTTGCCTCCTGTTTAGACTCTGCACCTCTTGTTAACACAAGGCAGATAAGAATGCCAAGTGTAGTGGAAACTGAAGAACTGAAATCTTGTATTTACATAGACGGGTGTTATGCAACTTTCCCAAATCCTATCCCTTTTGGAAAAAAAAATCTAAATATTTGTCCCGACCGTATCTGCGCGTGAGGAACTGCCACCAGTTGAGGATTAACGCTGAAGGTCTCACTTAGTGTTGTTTCCTAAATAAAATTGTAGTTTCCATCCTTTTTCAATATGCCCAGAAATGTGAATATATTTTTTCAGGAGAGCCTTTCCTTTTGCACTGACAATTGCTGGCATGTGACGGTCTTTAACCAAGTGATTGATATTCTCACCAACCCTGTGAGGTTGGTAAGTAGAGCAGATGTTGTTAAATTCATTTAAACATGAGGAGACTGAGGCTCAGAAAGTACAGTTACTTGCCCAAATTCTAGTTAATAAGCAGTGAAGCCAGAACTTACTCACAGGTAAGTTCTCTGCATTATGCTCTTACTGTTATGGCATTTGGTATGGGTAACCAAAGTAAGAATACAGTGAAGACAGTGTTCAGTTGGTGAATGGGAATTGGTAGATGACCACACTAAAAAAATCTACTCTTTCAAAGAATGATGGTCCACATTTGCTTCCTCTCACTTTTGGAAAGAATAAAAACCTACCACTATTTACAATAGCCAAGACATGGAAGCAAGCCAAATGTCTGTTGACAGATGAGTGAGATAAAAAAGTTGTGATGCACACACACAGACACAGACAGACAGACACACACACACACTGGAATATTACTCAGTCATAAAAAGAATAAAGAATGAAATAATGTCATTTGCAGCAACATGGATAAAAATAGAGATTATCAGCAATGAGTACTAAGTGAAGTAAGTTAAACAGAGAAAAACAAATATTAATGTTGTAATTGTATGCATCATTTCAGTTCAGTCACTCAGTCATGTCCAACTCTTTGTGACCCCATGGACTGCAGCACGCCAGGCCTCCCTGTCCATCACCAACTCCCGGAGTCCACCCAAACCCATGTCCGTTGAGTCGGTGATGCCATCCAACCCTCTCATCCTCTGTCGACCCCTTCTCCTCCTGCCCTCAATCTTTCCCAGCTTCAGGGTCTTTTCCAATGAGTCAGCTCTTCGCATAGTTGTCATAAATTATGACTTTATGTCATAAAAAGCCATTAACAGATGAATGAGACAAAGAAGTTGTGATATACACACACACACAATGGAATATTACTTGGCTGTAAACAGGATAAAATAATGTCATTTACAGCAACATGGGTGAAAACAGAGATTATCACCACTTACTAAGTGAAGGAGGTCAGATAGAGAAAGACAAGCATTAATGTCACAATTGTATGCATATCCAACGAACTTATTCACAAAACAGAAATAGATTCACAGACTTAGAAAACAAACTTATGGTCACCAAAGAGGCAAGATGGGGAAGGGATAAATTAAGAGTTTGGGATTAACACTTACACACCACTGTCTATAAAATAAACAATAAGAATCTACTGTATAGCCCAGGGAATTATATTCAATAACTTGCTATAACCTATAATGGAAAAGAATCTGAAAAAGAACATATGTATGTATGTTATATATAGCTGAATACGTATACATAACAGAATAACTTTGCTGGACACTGGAAACCCTGTGAATCAACCATACTTCAGTTTTTAAAGATAAAATAAATCATAAATCTCAATATCAACAAACCCACCACAAAGAGGATTTCCAGTGAACCAGGACAACCCCACTGCTTTTCTTGCCGTGGGTTCACCTTGAAGTTTGAACAATTGTGCTTTGGCCCCTATGTCTGGCCTGTAATTTGCTTTATTATTGATTTGAGCCCTCCTCTGAACTATTGCCCTTCTGGCTGGGGCAAGACACCCTTTCTTTCTTTTCTTCCTTCCTTACCTAAGTTGCTAGAATTTTCCCATCTTGTTACATCTGCTGAAAGGCATCCAAGAACATCTCCTCCAGCTCGCTGTACCCCTGCCCTCCACACCCCCCTGACTCCTACCCCCCTGCTTGCCAAATGGGCTGCCTTGACCATCGATAGCTACCGAGATGTATCTGAGCTCGGACCCCGTGTCTCTCCTGTCATATTGCTCTCACCAGGCTCAGCTTTTTTGCTGACTCTCTTTCACCCAGTCCCCATGTCAGTGGGCTCCCAACATGCCTGGACTGAGAGGGTCTGGCATGTCTTAGGGCAACTGGAAGGCTCTTGTGTTACCACCTCCCCAAACAAAATAAAACAAAACAGCTCTTTCATGCTTAAGTTTGATCTACCACTTCACCTATCGCATTTTTTAAAGAAGAGATGCCCAACTGAAAGGATCTGGCCTGTAGAAGTGTTTGATCTGGCCTACATAGTGTTTGTATTTATTTAGAAAGTTGGTTTTCAATGTTTACAGATCAGTTACAGAGTTTTGATTCCCTTGAAAATCAACAGTTCTGGCATGGCTGATCCCACACACTCTAGCCACAACTGTCTGGAGCAGAGGAAAAGTGCCCTCTTGGAGGGGGACCATTAGGGAGGGTTATGGACTCTCTGGTTCTTAGGAGACTTCACTTCCGTGTTATCTACCGCCAGGGCAGCCTTTCTATGGGCATTGGGTTTGCTCTTCTTGCTTTAGGTTTGTTCAGTTCAGTTAAGTTCAGTCGCTCAGTGGTGTCCTACTCCTTGTGACCCCATGAACCGCAGCACACCAGGCCTCCCTGTCCATCACCAACTGCCTGAGTCCACCCAAACCCATGTCCATCGAGCTGGCAATGCCATCCAGCCATCTCATCCTCTGTCATCCCCTTCTCCTCCTGCCCTCAATCTTTCCCAACATCAGGGTCTTTTCCAATGAGTCAGCTCTTCGCATCAGATGGCCAAAGTATTGGAGTTTCAGCTTCAACATCAGTCCTTCCAATGAACACCCAGGACTGATCTCCTTTAGGATGGACTGGTTGGATCTCCTTTCAGTCCAAGGGACTCTCAAGAGTCTTCTCCAACACCACAGTTCAAAAGCATCAATTCTTCGGCACTCAGCTTTCTTTATAGTCCAACTCTCACATCCATACATGACTACTGGAAAAACCATAGCCTTGACTAGACAGACCTTTGCTGGCAAAGTAATGTCTCTGCTTTTTGATATGCTGTCTAGGTTGGTCACAACCTTCCTTCCAAGGAGTAAGTGTCTTTTAATTTCATGGCTGCAATCACCATCTGCAGTGATTTTGGAGCCCCCAGAAATAAAGTCTGTCACTGTTTCCACTGTTTCCCCGTCTATCTGCCGTGAAGTGATGGGACCGGATACCTGGCTTGTTAGGTTTGTGCTGCCTTTTAAATGTGGAATTTCCTCCTTCTTCCTCCCTCAGCCGACCCAAATAGACATACTTCACTAATGTCAGCCATTTTCACCTGATTTTAAATGGGAATCTCTATATGGGTATAGATTATGGAATATGGAGCTGCAGAAGGAAAGGGAGGAGACAGAGAACACAATGACAGAAGTGGTGAGAATGGAAAAATCACATGCTTGCTCTAAAATGTCTGTACATAGCTTTTCTTCTTCTTCAGGGCATATCCCACAAGCCAAATATTCCTGCTCTTTGTGTAAGTCATTAGTCAAGATGCTAACACGTCAGACAAGCACAGACAGCAGAGTCTTACAGAAAGAATGGAAAGTGTTTCTTACTGTACTCTTATCTACTCACAGTCGGGATTCCTTTAGATGTAAGATAATACTTTCCAGGAGCTGGTTTTGTTGACTCATCTTGTTTGAATAAACTGATAAGCCCTAGAATGTTAGAATTTAGAGATCATCTAGATCAGTAGTCTTCAACCATGGCTACCTGTCAATACAAACCTGGGAAGCTTAAAAAAATCTGGATGCCCAGCCTGCATGCAAAAGGAGTTAAATCAGAAATATGAGGGTGGAGCCAGGCACATATATATATATGTGTGTGTGTGTGTATATATATATATATATTTTTTTTTTGACGCTTCTTGGATGATACCAAAGCCTAAGCAAGTGTAAGAATTACTGATCTAGATCTTAGATCTTGCCTGAAAAGGCCTGCTTTTATGCGTAAGGAATCTGAGGTCAGTGATTTACCCATAATTTACCCAAGACTCCAGGGCCCAAGAATGGAAGAACTGGGTCAAGAATCCTGGTTTCCTGACTTTCCTTCCAGGATTCTATACTTGACGAAACTCTGCCACGCAGGGTGCAGAACTCTCTAATACCCCTCTACAAGCCTTGTGAGGTAGCAGGGAAGGGTTTCGTTACTTATTGAAGAAAAAGCACAGCACTGGGTAACCACTGGCCAAGACCGCGAGGGAAAGAAAGCAGGGGGCGGCATTAGATGAGGAAGCTTCCTCGGGCTGTGGTCAGCACCAAATGGAAGGAGTAATTCCACACACAAGAGTGATTAAGTGGTAAGATTATTTTATTTGTACGATGAATTTTGGTTCTCTGAGATCTGAAGAATCTAAAAGCTAATTGGCAATCTTCATGGCTATTAACAGAGAAATTAACAACTTGACAAGGAAATATACTATCAGTCTTTCTTGTCTAGAATGGGAGACAACAGGATTGTCTTAATAAGAAATCTGTTTCTTTTTTAAAAAACTTAATTTTCTTCCTAGTTTAGAGAAAAGTTGCAAATATGATACAGAGTTCCCTGTGTACCTCTCACCAAACTTCCCCTCATGTTAACATAACTATGGCATAATTATTAAAGTCAGCACAATAGTTTTGGTCCAGTTCTATTAACTAAACTATAGATTTTGTTGGAATTTTGTCAAATGAACTTTATCTTTGAGGATCCAACCTGGAATCCCACATAGTGTGTGTTTATTATTTCTCCTTCATCTCCAATCAGTGACAGTTTCTCAGTCTTTGTCTTTGGGGAAGTATTGTTTTGTATTGTATTATTGGGTTGGCCAAAAAGTTTATTTGGGTTTTTCCGTAAGATTTTATGGAAAAACCTGAGCAAAGTTTTTGACCAACCCAACAGAATGCTCCTCAGTTTGCATTTATCTGATATTTTCTCGTGATGAGAATGAGGGTATGCATTTTGAGTAAGAATATTACAGAAATGATGCTGTATCCTCAGTGCTCATTTCAAGGGGTTTATAAAGTCAATGTCTTATTATTGATGATGTTAACATTGATCACTTGGTTAAAGTAAAGTCTCTTTATTTGTGAGGATCCAACTGAATGAATGAGCTAGAAAACTTGGCATAAAAGATTCCCCTAAGTAGAACCGTATGCTTTGGTGGAAAAAAAAAAAAAAAAAGACTATGTGGTATGATTTCAAGGGTCTGAGATTGCTCTCATCTCTCTCTTTGCCTCCAACAACCAAACCCTTGTCCCTGCATGGGCTGTTGCCTGAAATTCTACCATTAGAACTTCATCCGTTTAGCCAAGACTTTGATCCCTACTAAGATACAGATGCTAAGGGAGGAATTCCACTTACTGCATCCAGCTGTCCTTGGGGGCACCTTTGGAGGGGAGGTAAAGCAGTAAACATTTTCTGCTTCTGTCTGGATATGGAAGCAGTGAGGTTCCTAAAAGGGTCCTGAAAACATATGTTCCATCAGTACCAACGTGGTCTCTTTGAAGCATGTGCCTGAACCCTCCAGCCTTTGGCTCAAATCTTTCACAGGCTTTTCATGCCCTCCGGCTGGGCCTCTCTCTGCTATGTGACTATGGCCTCCCTTCATCTTTCCCACCCTTTCTCTCTCCCATCCGGTGATCCAGAAAATCTTTTCAGTTCCTATTCTCTCAACTGTGACATGTGCCATTCTCTTGGCTTGAAACGTCTTCCTCAATTCTCTTCTCCAGTTTCATTCTTACCAACCCAACAGGTCTTCACTTAGTTGTTACTTGCCCAGAGTTCCATGAATTCTCCAGGGAGGCAAGTTGCCCTTCTCTGAGCTCCTATAGCCCTCTGTACTTGTTCTTCCTTGCAGTTATCACTCTGATTTGTAATTTTCTCTAAACATAAAGTTGTCTCCGTCTAGACTAAGAGTTAGAATTTGGGCCCCCTCCTGTGTTTTTAAATAAGGTTGAATTGGATCACAGCTATGCTCTTTTCTTTATGAATTGTGGATGGCTGCTTCCACGCTATAAGACAGAATCTAGAAGATAGACACGGTACCGCCTGCAAAGCCTGAAATACCTACTAGTTGGCCATTTGCAGAAAAAGTCTGTCAACCTCTGATCTAGACTGGGGACTTCCCAGGTGGTGCTAGTGGTAAAGAATCTGCCTGCCAAGGCAGGAGATGCAAGAGACACAGGTTTGATCCCTGGGTTGGGAAGATCCCCTGGAGTAGGAAATGGCAACCTGCTCCAGTTATTCTTGCCTAGAAAATTCCATGGACAGAAGAAGCCTGGAAGACTACAGTCCATGGGGCCACAAAGAATTGGATACAACTGAGAGTGTGAGCACAGCTCTATATTAGGTGTTAGTCTAGAGCCCCTGTTCTAATGCACCTTGATAAATAATTGCATTAATCTTGTCTGCTCTTGAATTCATATCTTTCATCACCCCAGAATCTAGCCCAAAGTAGATCTTCAGTAACTATTTGTTGAACAAAGGCAGACCTCACAATTTTGGTCCAGCCCCGTCTTATCCACATGTTAGAGCCAAGTAGAGTGACTAACATAACAAAATTAAATGAAAAAAAAGTGAAAGTTGCTCAGTCGTGTCTGACTCTTTGCGACCCCATGGACTATAGAGTCCATGGAATTCTCCAGGCCAGAATACTGGAGTGGGTAGGTAGCCTTTCCCTTCTCCAGGGGATCTTCCCAACCCAGAGATCGAACCCAGGTCTTCCACATTGCAGGTGGATTCTTTACCAGCTGAGCCACAAGGGAATGAAAGAAAAGTCTGTCGTATTTTCTCTTTGTTTCTGAGGAAGAATTTATCGATGGAAGTATGTCTATGGCTTATTCTCAGCCTTTGTGTCACATTTCTCATCCTGAGATTAAAAAGGGAATGGTTTTCAGTTCAATTAAGCCCACAAACCTCATCTACAAGGTGGTATTATAGTTACACAGTCTGGCCACACGTTAGACTGATACTGATCAGTTTTACTGATATTACTGGGATTTTTTTTCAGGACTCAGGAAGCACAGACTGGCCCAGGTTGAATTAAAAAAGAAAATAACTTGTGACTGGCAGAGACTTTCCTGGTGAAAATGCCAAATTTAACCAGATTAGATACCACTTAATAAAGTCACAGAGGAATTAAGAAGATTTTCTGTAAGTGAGTAGCTAAAATTAAATTAACAATATTAAGAAGTAGAGATGAGAAATGTTTATTCTGTTTGCCTGATGACTTGGAAACCTACTTGGTCTTCAGCCTAGGAGGCCTGACTTACACCTGTGTCTAGCGGGGGTTTGTGGATTTCGTTACCCCTCCACATATGAAAAAATATAGACTGCGTTTTCAGACTCTTAACTCCCTCTGGGAGAGGGTTTAAGATCAAAGCAACTATTTTGACAAACATTTAAAACATCTTTTCTCTTCCTGCTTTCCTTCCCCCTACTGCTTCGCTTTTGGAAACATGAAACACACCCAGTTTTCCAGACTCCGATGGCCCTACAGTACTCCTTTTCCTTAGCAAGGACCACATTACTGCCATGATTTATGGCTGGTAAATAATTAGGAGCCTGTTGCTATGGTCTGGGGTTGAGATCAAAAGAACCATGTGTTAAAGTGGAGGGAGGGGTGGCTGGAGCAGAGGCAAAGAGTGGTGGTGTTTGTTTGTAATCCTAACCAGAGAGAAGCCGGGCCATCGTTTAATTGGGAAAAGGCGCAGTGTCTGAAGAAAACTGTGAGAGAAGAGCCTGTTCCATGAAAAAAATCTGTGTGTTTTGCAAATCAACACTATTTAGTGATAGGTGAACCCCTAGGGGACCTGGAGGCTGGACGGTTTCAATTAGTACTCAAAGGTCTGGAGAAAAATGTGAAATATATGAATACTGAGCATAAAAAAAATTGCCCAAAGGGGCTGACTTATGAGATTTCTGGTATTTCCTTCTTCTGTTCAAAAGGAAATGCCAAAGAAGAAATGCAGGATTTCAGTACACTTCTGTATCTGTCATCCAAGTTCCCGGTGAACATCGATTCTTGGCTTTCTCTTTGCTCCCCCCCAGCCTCCTGCTGATGAAGAGGACAGAAGGAGGGGGTACCCAGGCTGGGTTAGCCTGGGGGTCCAGAGGTGTCAGGGGCAGGGTGTGCAGCCATGGGGAAGGGCTCTGAGGTTCCATCTGCAGCATGTTTATGACTCTCTATAAGTCACCCAGGGAGTGATGGCAAACGACCCGGACGGGGTGTCAGGAAACCAATTCTCCAGCTATGGCGAGGCTTCTAACACGCTGTGTGGCCTTGGGCAGATTCAGATTTCTGGGTTTCAGTTTCCTTATCTGTCAAATGAGATTGACTGGCTCTGATGGACCCTCAGCTCTGAAATGCTGTGATCAGATTCCTCTCCCCAAGCCTTGGAGTTTGTATGGGAAACTTCTGCTCTGAGCAGAGGTCCTATTCAAATTTGACTTTTTTTTCTTGAGATGGAAATATTGAACCCAGCTGTGACCGGAAGGCACTTTTAAATGAAATAGTCAGTTCTGTGAGAGAAGTGTTCAGATTCGAACACATCCAAATGTGTGAGGTTGCAGGAATTGAACGGAAAAGACTTGTGCTCACAGAGTGAACGGACAGCAACTGCAGAAGTTGTCCATGTTGTAAAACCACGGGGATCAGAGGATAAGATCAAGAAGAGGGGTGCACACGAAATAGGGTCATTTGCAGAGATGGAAATGGACATATAGACTGTTATAGAGAGTGAAGTAGGTCAGAAAGAGAAAAAAAAATCTCGTATATTAATGCATGTATGTGGAATCTAGAAAAATTGTGCAGATGAGCCTCCTTCCAGGGCACAGATAGGGACGCAGATGTAGAGAATGGACATGCGGATGTGGCGGGGTGGGGAAGCGTGGAACAAATTAGGAGATTAGGAGTGACATCTGTACACTACCATGTGTAAAACTAAAAAAAATGGGAACCTGCTGTATGGCACAGGGAGCTCAGCTCAGGGCTCTGTGATGACCTGGACGGGATGGAGGGAGGCTTATGGAGAGGGGACATGTGTATATTCATAGCTGATTCACGTGGCTGTAGAGCAGGAACTGACACACCGTGGTAAAGCAGTTATACTCCAGCAACAGCAAAAGGAGAAACAGGCCTGCACAGAGTAAAAGTCCTTTTACCAGGTCTGAGGAAAGCCGCAGGGCAGGAGAAAGGACTGCTGCCATCCTGGGGTGAAGTTCCCAACACTGAGACCCACGTTGCCGGGTCATGGACGACCCTTGAGAGGCTGGGCCCCTTCAGGAGTCATACGTGTATGCGTCAGTGTGTTCTGGGTGTGTCTGTGTGTTCTGTGACTGAGCCTCTGGGCTCTGCCTGCCAGGGCCGTGGCGTTCCCCGCATGACCAGGATACCATGCTGCCACCTAGTGTGGGCTCAGCGGCTTCTCCGTGCGCTCCTGAGATGCCGAGGAGCAAAGAGATACGAAGGCAGGGGTTCCAAAGGCTCACCGACAGAGGCGTCATTTCTGTTAAGGGGTGGGACCTCCGGAGCCTCCTTCCTCCTTGAGAAACCCCACTCCTAGTTAAGGACACATGCGTTCTCTCACCAGCCTTCTCACCTCTTAGGACAGAATCCTGAATGCCACACGGAGAAGGCTCCAGCTCTGGGACACCAACCATTGGCATCCACACGCTCGCTCAGAAGAACAGAACGTTGAAATCAAAAAAGGTGATAAAAAGGGAAGCGCCTCCACTGGAAAGCCAGAGGAAGAAGAAATAGATCGTCACTGGCTATCAACCTCCTCTTACTCATGAGCAGGGAAGGTGTGAACTTTAAAGAGTTTCCTTTGCCAATTATGCAAAGGCGTTCGATCCCAAAGGTTGCCGTCCAGGTTAGTGAAAAGTGGGTATCTCAGAATTGACATGATACTGTGAAAATACACCCCCGGATGTCTCTTCCAGACACGTGCCCACCATGAAAACATATTCTTGATAAGGCATGGAATGGGTGGAATTATGCTAATCAAGGCAAACCTTACAGGGTGAGTAATTTAGTAACCTCTTTCTAAGTGCAAGAGCCTATTTTAAAGTCCTAAATGGCACCATAAATGTAGTCAGGCATATATTTCCATACTGATACTGGATAATAAACACAGTCGGAGTCTAAAGTACCTTGAGGGACACCCTGCTGGGATTATTATCCTGTACTTCCCTCCTAATCACTAGAGCCTGAATTTAATACTCCGGGCTCTCTTTACCTAACACTTTATCAAGTCCAATACATTTCAGTTCTCTTACCTTTCCTGGAAAGGCAGCCACAAGCATGGAACAGCTGTCGTTTTTCTCCTCAGCACCGACTTGAGATCTTTTGTTGTAGTCCAAGTCCATATTTTTAAAAAATAGAGGTGATGGGGAGCATTGGATTGGGAGTTTGGGATTAGCAGTTGCAATCTATAATATGTAGAATGTATGAACAATGTCCTACTGTACAGCACAGGGAACTATAGTCAATAACCTGTAATAAACCCTAGTGGAAAAGAATAGGAAAAAGAATATACATATATGTATATATACAGTTATTCATACTGTATGTGTATATATAAAATGTGTATATATGGAAAACTTAATCACTTTCCTGTCCAGCAGAAATCAACACAACGTGGAAAATCAACTGTACTTCAATGAAATAAAATATTTTTTTAAGTTAAAAAAAATGGAGGTGTCACTTCCAAACTTTAAAAAATACTGTGTTAGAAACCCATGGATGCTGAGGCCAAACTAAGTCTTAAATTGCCATACAGAAATTTCGCTAAAAATCTGAAAATATTTGCATTTCTAGAAATCTTCTCATAGCTCCTTTGACTGACTTAATAAGGAGCCAGGGTTATAGTCATAAAGCTTTGAAATAATAAATTTGCATAGTGAAAATACTGCTTCCTGCCTGTAAAGCTGTTGGTGCTTTTCCAGAGATTCATCTCCTCCTAAGCATTCAGTGCCAAGTTTCAAGTCCACTCTACCATCCATGTTCTTTCATCTCTACAGTGTTGGGTATTTTTTTTTCTCACAGTAAGGCTGAAGGATTCTCTTAGCTGATCTCATTCTGTGAATCTTATTGTTAGTGACCTCTCTTATTTTGTGTGTGTGCTTTTAAACATTTTTAATATGCATTCACCAAACTGCCTTCAAGAAGAGTCTTGACCTGTTGGCATGTTTTATAAACATTGTAAGATAGTTAAGATGCAGGTCTAGGTGATTTGATATATGTTGGCATCCTCAGTTGCTCAGTCGTGTCTGACTCTGTGTGACCCCATGGACTGTAGCCCGCCAGGCTTCTCTGTCCTTGGGATTTTTCAGGCAGGAGTACTGGAGTGGATTGCCATGTTCTCCTCCAGGGGATCTTCCTGACCAGGAATCAAATCTGTATCTCCTGTGTCTCTTGCGTTGCAGGTGGATTCTTTACCTGCTGAGCCATTGGGGAACCCTGAAATAATCACTACAAGGAACTAATTAATGTATCCATTACTTCACACAGTTACTTTTTTTTTTTTGGTGGAGCAAGCAACTTAGGATCCACCTTCTTAGCAAATTTCAAGTCCAGAGCACAGTATTGTTACCTAACATCAATTAGATCTCTGGAGCTGAGGAATCTGGCAGAGTTGAAAGTTTGTATCCCTTGACAAACATCCTCTCTTTCCCCCTCCCCCCAACCCTGGAGAACCAACATTCTACTCTCTGCTTCTAGGAGTTTGACTAATTTACATTCCACATGTAAAGTGTGATCTCCCTTACTTTAACTCTCCGAGAAAATGAGAGTGTTGGGAGAGAAAAGTAACAGGAAAACTCTGTGTGCAGAGACCAACTGTTTAATCTGATGCTTGTGTAGTCAAAGTCACTCAGTCGTGATTCTTTGCAAACCCATGAACTATACAGTCCATGCATTCTCCAGGCCAGAATACTGGAGTGGGTAGCCTTTCCCTTTTCCAGGGGATCTTCCCAACCCAGGGATCGAACCCAGGTCTCTCGCATTGCAGGTGGATTTTTTTTTACCAGTTGAGCCACAAGGGAAGCCTGAATAATGCCAACTCTGAAATAAATGCTTTCACCCTCTTCTCTGCTGATTTAGACCAGTGCACGTCTAGACAGCTCTGTCTGGACATTCTTAAGGAACCACATCCTCAACACATCTCTGACCAACTCATGTTTCCCTCATTCCTTTCTTCTGTTACCCTCTTTTATTGCAGTATGACTTAGGAATCTCAGCTAGAATCCTTCAGTTCAGTTCAGTTCAGTCGCTCAGTCGTGTCCGACTCTGCGATCCCGTGAATCGCAGCACGCCAGGCCTCCCTGTCCATCACCAACTCCCGGAGTCTACCCAAACCCATGTCCGTTGAGTCGGTGATGCCATCCAACCATCTCATCCTCTGTTGTCCCCTTCTCCTCCTGCCCCCAATCCTTCCCAGCATCAGGGTCTTTTCCAATGAGTCAACTCTTCACATGAGGTGGCCAAAGTATTGGAGTTTCAGCTTCAACATCAGTCCATCCTTTAGGATGGACTGGTTGGATCTTCTTGCAGTCCAAGGGACTCTCAAGAGTCTTCTCCAACACCACAGTTCAAAAGCATCAATTCTTCGGTGCTCAGCTTTCTTTATAGTCCAACTCTCACATCCATACATGACCACTGGAAAAACCATAGCCTTGACTAGATGGACCTTTGTTGGCAAAGTAATGTCTCTGCTTTTAAATATGCTATCTAGGTTGGTCATAACCTTCCTTCCAAGGAGTAAGTGTTTTTTAATTTCATGGCTGCAATCACCATCTGCAGTGATTTTGGAGCCCCCCAAAATAAAGTCAGCCACTGTTTCCACTGTTTCCCCATCCATTTCCCATGAAGTGATGGGACTGAATGCCATTATCTTAGTTTTCTGAATGTTGAGCTTTAAGCCAACTTTTCACTCTTCTCTTTCACTTGCATCAGGAGGCTCTTTAGTTCTCCTTCGCTTTCTGCCATAAGGGTGGTGTCATCTGCATATCTGAGGTTATTGATATTTCTCCCTGCAATCTTGATTCCAGCTTGTGTTTCTTGCAGCCCAGCGTTTCTCATGATGTACTCTGCACAGTCTGCCTGCAATGTGGGAGACCTGGGTTCGATCCCTGGGTCAGGGAGATCCCCTGGAGAAGGAAATAGCAACCCACTCCAGTACTCTTGCTTGGAAAATCCCATGGACGGAGGAGCCTGGTAGGCTACAGTCTACAGGGTCGAAAGAGTCGGACACAACTGAGCAACTTCACTTCTATGAAAACCTACTATATAGCACAGAGAACTCTACTCAGTGTTCTGTGGTGACCTAAATGGGAAGGAAATCCAAAAAAAGGGGGAATTTATGTAAAAATATAGCTGACTCACTTTCCAGCAGAAACTACCACAACATTGTAAAGCAACTATATTCCAGTAAAAATTAATAAAAAATAGATATTTTTGCTTTTCTGTTTGACCCCAATTTCTCTGAGATTAATCTTCCTTCTCTAGTCTTCCTAATCACACATCTTAGGTCAAGCAATTCCAAACTATTGACCTTTCCTTGACTGTGGTGCCATCTTTTATTTACTTAATTTTTTTATTGGAATATAATTGCCTTACAATGTTGTGTTAGTTGCTGCTATACAACACAGTGAATCGGCTCTAAGTATACACACATCCCCTCCCTCTGGAACCTCCCTTCCACCACCTTTCTCCCCCATTCCAGCCGTTTAGGTCGTGATGGAGCTGAGGGACCTGTGCTGTACAGACGGTTCCCAATGGCTACTTTACACGTGGTAGTATATGTATGTTAGTCCTACCCTCCCAGTTTATCCCCCCCTCCCTCTCCATCCTGTCTGTTCTCTTTTAGATCTCCACGTTCTTTCCCCTGATGTTTATTAGGTTCAAAAATACCTTCCCCTAAAATCTTTACCCCCAAATTCCTGATTGTCTTTCAAGATGCAGCTTATCTGATTCTTCTTCCAAGAAATAGTCTCTGCTCCCTGTGCCCCCACAGTACCTCACACATAATTACATTGATTGCAATTAGTTATTTGCCTTCTCTACAATCAGCTGTGAACTCTTGGAAGTCTAGTATTATGCTATATCCTGCTTCATATCCTCAACAGCTACCAAAATCCCTAGCTCAGAGAATGAACTGACACAACGCTTCATGATTATCGTAAGTACAAAGTTAAGCGTTTACCAGAACTCTTGACTCTCACACTCTGAAAGAGCTTATTTTGTTTTTCTCTTTAGTTACAAATGGTAGAACTAGGACCAAGGAGAAAACAAAACAAAACCCTTTATAACAAACTTCCTATGCTGTCTCTGGAAGTGCTCAAACAGAGTTTAGTTACCTCCCATAAAGTGAGAATCTGCACTGGGATTGAACACCATCTTAAATTTCTTATCCTTAAACCTGTATAGTGATCCTTTGGTGGATGAGATACAGTAAAATTATGTCACAAATAATAGAATCTGTGACATGACCTCAGCACCAGCAGTCCCTGTCCTTTCATCACCACATTCTCCCTTCCTCCCACTCATTCCATATTTTAAAAATACACCTATGGGACTTCCCTGGTGGTACAGTGGTTAAGAATCCACCTGCCAATGCAGGGGAAATGGGTTCAATCTCTGGTCTGGGAAGATTCCATCTGCTGTGGGTCAACTCAGCCTGTGGGCCACAACTACTGAGCCTGCTTGCTGCAATTACTGACGTGTGAGCGCCTGGAGACCGTGCTCAGCAGCGAGAGAAGCCGCTGCAGTGAGAAGCCCACACACGGCAACTAGAGAGGAGTCCCTTGCTCGCCCCGACTAGAGAAAGCCAGCGTGAGCAACCAAGACTTAGCACAACCAAGAGTAGATACATATTTAAAAAATAAAAAAACAAATTTGTGTTTACTATTCACTATTACTTGTCCTTTTAAGAACCTCTGTGAGAGAAAACTAAAAATACCAGACATTTCTTATTTTTGACCATTAAACTTGTGTGTCAAGCTGGTGATACCATTTGTTTAAGCTCTTTCTGGTCAAAGTTACAATCAGTCCTCATATCGATCAGTTATGTTTCCAAAGAGAATTGTCACCTCCTGCATTCTAAGATAGCATGCCTTTCTCTTACTAGATGAGAAAGTAGGTACCTTTGAAAAAGGAAATGAGACTCTAACTAGATGGTGAGTCAATGGTATTTGTGTGTGTGTATATATTTTTACTCATATTTGTGAAATTTCAAGTGTCTCCAACACCAGAGCTAATTTTATAAGGACAAAATTCAGTATTGTTGGGTAAAGCAAATAGTTTCTTATGTATTTATCTTTGACATCAAGACAGTCAGAGCAGGCTAACAATGGTAAACAAAGTAATTGCAACTTACATTGCATACTACATTTATACTCTTCTGCACTGTTTTATTTATTCATTTTTGAATACTTTATCATTTATTTCCCAACAAAAAGCAAATAATTGTCACACTCAGGAAAATCAACATTTAAACAATACTATTGTCCTTCCTTACATATTTGGTGTGATTTAACATTTTTCTTTTTTTTTAAATTTCAATACCTTTATTTATTTATTTATTTTAAATTAGTTTATTTATCTATTTTTTAACTTTACAATATTGTATTTGTTTTGCCATACATTGACATGAATCCACCATGGGTGTACATGTGTTCCCCTTCCAGAACCCTCCTCCCACCTCCATCCCCATCCCATCCCTCCAGGTCATCCCGGTGCACCAGCCCCAAGCACCTTGTATCATGCATCGAACCTGGACTGGCGATTTGTTTCACATGTGATAATTTACATGCTTCAATGCCATTCTCCCATATCATCCCACCCTTGCCCTTTCCCATAGCGTCCATAATACTGTTCTATATATCTGTGTCTCTTTTGCTGTCTCACGTACAGGGCTATCTTTACTGATTTACTAAATTCCATATATATGTGTTAGTATGCTGTATTGGTGTTTTTCTTTCTGGCTTACTTCACTCTGTATAATAGGCTCCAGTTTCATCCACCTCATTAGATCTGATTCAAATGTATTCTTTTTGATGGCTGAGTAATATTCCATTGTGTATACGTACCACAGCTTCCTTATCCATCCATCTGCTGATGGGCATCTAGGCTGCTTCCATGTCCTGGCTATTATAAACAGTGCTGCAATGAACATTGGGGTACACGTGTCTCTTTCAATTCTGGTTTCCTCGGTGTGTATGCCCAGTAGTGGGATTGCTGGGTCATATGGCAGTTCTATTTCCAGTTTTTTGAGGAATCTCCACACTCTTCTCCATAGTGGCTGTACTAGTTCACATTCCCATCAACAGTGTAAGAGGTTTCCCTTTTCTCCACACCCTCTCCAGCATTTATTGCTTGTAGACTTTTGGATAGCAGCCATTCTGACGGGCGTGAAATGATACCTCATTGTGGTTTTGATTTGCATTTCTCTGATAATGAGTGAGATACATCATGAGAAATGCTGGGCTGGAAGAAACACAAGCTGGAATCAAGACTGCTGGGAGAAATATCAATAACTCAGACATGCAGATGACACCACCCTTATGGCAGAAAGTGAAGAAGAACTAAAGAGCCTCCTGATGAAAGTGAAAGAGGAGAGTGAAAAAGTTTGCTTAAAGCTCAACATTCAGAAAACTAAGATCACGGCATCTGGTCCCATCATTTCATGGGAAATGGATGGGGAAACAGTGGAAACAGTGGCTGACGTTATTTTTCTGGGCTGCAAAATCACTGCAGATGGTGATTTCAGCCATGAAATTAAAAGACGCTTGCTCCTTGGAAGGAAGGTTATGACCAACCTAGATAGCATATTTAAGAGCAGAGACATTACTTTGCCAACAAAGCTCCATCTAGTCAAGGCTATGGTTTTTCCAGTGGTCATGTATGGATGTGAGAGTTGGATGGTGAAGAAAGCTGAGCACCGCAGAATTGATGCTTTTGAACTGTGGTATTGGAGAAGACGCTTGAGAGTCCCTTGGACTGCAAGGAGAACCAATCAATCCATCCTAAAGGAGGTCAGTCCTGGGTGTTCATTGGAAGGACTGATGTTGAAGCTGAAACTCCAATACTTTGGCCACCTCATGCGAAGAGTTGACTCATTGGAAAAGACCCTAATGCTGGGAAGGATTGGGGGCAGGAGGAGAAGGGGACGACAGAGGATGAGATGGTTGGATGGCATCACTGACTCGATGGACATGGGTTTGTGTAAACTCCGGGAGTTGGTGATGGACAGGGAGGCCTGGTGTGCTGCAATTCATGGGGTCACAAAGAGTCAGACACGACTGAGCAACTGAACTGAGCTGAACTAATAATGAGTGATGTTGAGCATCTTTTCATGTGTTTGTTAGCTATCTGTATGTCTTCTTTGGAGAAATGTCTGTTTAGTTCTTTGGCCCATTTTTTGACTGGGTCGTTTATTTTTCTGGAATTGAGCTGCAGGAGTTGCTTGTATATTTTTGAGATTAATTGTTTTTCTGTTGCTTCGTTTGCTATTATTTTCTCCCATTCTGAAGGCTGTCTTTTCACCTTGCTTATAGTTTTCTTTGTTGTGCAAAAGCTTTTTATTTTAATTAGGTCCCATTTGTTTATTTTTGCTTTTATTTCCAATATTCTTGGAGGTGGGTTATAGAGGCTCCTGCTGTGGTTTATGCCTATGTTTTCCTCTAGGAGTTTTATAGTTTCTGGTCTTACGTTTAGATCTTTAATTCATTTTGAGTTTATTTTTGTTCTACACTGTTTTAAACAAATTTTGGTTGTTTTCTTTTTGCCATATTTAAAGCTACGATGAGTCATGCTTTATTATGCAATTACATATGGTAACAGATATTAAGTTTTCTAACGAGGACCACAAGCTAGCTCCCAAGCTTAAATTTCCTTGTTTGTCAAATGGAAACAAGGCTCTATGATTATCTTATGTACAACCATCATTCTGAGAGAAATATACCTACCAAGTTTTTGAGGCAACAAATTCAAATATATATTAGGACTATGTTTGTTTAGAAATGGAAATGCTTTTGGATAAGCCAACTTTAAGGATCAGTAAAAGAAGAACAGAAAATAAAAGTAATTTACCTACCATTGTAAACATTGGTGACTCTAGGCAGTTCTGTATATGTAATTAACAAACAACGGACCTAGTCTCTGACCTGAGCAATTTTCAGTTTATTGCTACAAATGCCCAAAGAACTCAGAACAAAAAACTAAGGGGACATTATTATCAGGCACTGTTACTGAAATCCTCCTCTGGGACCAATTTTCCAAAAGGGTTGTAAAGAGAAGACTGTTGGCTGATATTAAGCTCACAAAAGAATCTAGAGTGAAATAAAAGATTGCATGAACAAATGAAGCGTGACCCTAGAATGAACAGGAAGACCAGGAGAACTGGGATAAAAATACTCGGAAGAGTGGAGACGTTAATGAGGTTGAAGATGTTGCTTAGATGTGAAATCAGAAGTCCAAGGAAAAATAAGAAAAGCCAGTATATATTGCAATGAAAAGACAGTGAATATAGATTTAAATGTGTCGAGAAGGGCTGGCAAACTTTTTCTGCAAAGGACCAGATGGTAAGTATTTTTGGCTTTGCAGGCCATATAGTCCCAATCACAACCCTTCAACTCTCTTATAGTTGCAGGAAAGCAGCCATAGACAATTCGTAAGGAGACAGTGTGGCTGTGTTCCAATAAAACTTTATTGAAGAAAACAGGAATCAGACTGATTTGGCCCACAGACCAAAGGTATAAGAGAACAAGGGAGGAAATAGTCAAGTCAAATTGATTCAACAGAGCTCTAGCACTTTTGGCCATGGCGTGATATCATGGCCCCCAAACTCTGTGGTTTTCATTGAAATCATAGCCTTATACAGGATTCCCGGTGTTAAGTGAATGATGTCGATGACATTGTTCAGTGATGACCTAAAATTATCCAACAGGCAAACTGTCTGCTTTCTCCTTATTTGTACTCTTTTTTGGTGGGTACTTCCCACTAACTCCCATTCTAAATACCACTTACAATGCATCTTCCAAGAGACTGATAATTGACTCCCCACCATTGCTGGGCTAGGGCATGCTAGGTTCTGTATTTTTGACTACCATGGAAATTGATTTGAACAAAATTGGGAATGACTTTCTAAACATGATGGGCTTCTCAGGTGGTGCAATGGTAAAGAAACCACTTGCCAGTGCAGAAGACACAAGAAGCAAAAGTGTGATCTCTGGATCAGGAAGAGCCTCTGGAGAAGGAAATAGCAACCCATTCCAGTATTCTTGTCTGGAAAATTTCATGGAGAGAGGTGTCTTGTGGGCTACAGACCATGGGGTTGCCAAGAGCTGGACACAACTGAGCCCACACACATATACACACTTTAAGCATGATAATAATAGGAATCTAGCAATTGAAAACGGTCACCAAAAGTTACTTCAATTAACTCTAAAATTGTCATTATAAAGACTTGAGGAATCTATTTCATAGGACTGGAGACCTAGTTTTAATCACAGAAATTATTTATAATTAGGGACAGAGCATTATTGGAACTCGGGGCTTCCCTGGTGGCTCAGAGGGTAAAGCGTCCACTTGCAATGCGGGAGACCTGGATTCAATCCCTGGGTCAGGAAGATCCCCTGGAGAAGGAAATGGCAACCCACTCCAGTACTCTTGCCTGGAAAATCCCATGGACAGAGAAGCCTGGTAGGCTACAGTCCATGGGGTCGCAAAGAGTCGGACACGACTGAGCGACTTCACATTCACATTACTGGAACTCAGGTAAAGAGCTTCCTAAGTTGGAGTTTTTTTGTCCCATTTGATGCTATTCAATTTATGTTGCTACTTTTCAAAGTCTTGAAAATATTTTTAATTAAATGCAAAAAAGATCAATGATCCCATAAGATCTGGATGCAATCTTCATTCCTTCTGTATTGTGGATAAGAAGTAGGAGAGATTCGGTCTTGCTTAACATCCAAGACATTGACCAAGTAACCTATTCTTCCATTCAAATATTACACTAGTTTCATGAAAAGTAGATTGCACTCTGGCCCAGGAGTTCTCCACTTATGAAGACAGACACACACTAAAGCACCCACTGTTCTTCCCTCTCTTGTCATCAAATAGCTACCTTTGTGCCATGACTGGCCAGGCTGGGGATACCAGACCTCACAGTCAAAGACAGCAGCCCCTCCCCCCGCCCCAGGTGGTTTCAACCTATTATCAAGTGCACCGACCAGCTGCTAATATGAAAGGCTAGAACGACATGTGTGCTTCTAAGAGGAGAATCATTCTGCTCATAAGCAGTCAACACCACAGGGACTGCTTTTGCTAGACGTCATTTGGCCAAACCCTAACACTGCTAATTTAGCTGATGAAACTTAAAGCATTCGAGTCAAATAAATTGGATTACTACCCTTGGATTGAGATAAATCATTTCCCCCAATTTTGGGTCTGTTTGCTTTGGCTGAGCTTAAATCCTGCAAACTCTGCTTTTGATAACCACACTAAAGCGGCAGGGAGTGAGCTAGCAGCAGGAGATGTGAGAAAGATTGAAATAGAAAATACATCATCAACAAATGACATTTTAGATTTTTTTTTTCCTCCTGGATGTTTCAGAACCTGGAACCCTTCTGTAATTGCATTCTTTACCCTTGACCCAGGAACTTCACCCCTCCCCCCAAATAGAATTGGAGATTAATGATAGATTTGTAAGGAAGGGACAATATTCCTGGTAATTCCTCCTTGTCCCTCATGAATTCAGTAAGGTTTTCCATGAGGTATATGTGCTTCTAACCTGGCCAAGTGCTGGTGTACCCTCTCCCTGTTCAGCTTCCTTGCTTAGGAGACAAACTCCAGGTTAGTGCTGCCCAGGCAGCTGGAAGGCTACTCAGGGCTTTGACTTTGGGGCCTCTGATCTTTTTGGAATCTGTATTATGGAGTCACTCAAGTATTGCAGATGAGCCAGCAAACAAAGACTAAGTTCTTTGGTTGCTTTCAAACTGCGCAGTTATCATCATTGGAATCACAGGCTTATGCAGGTTTCCTGGGAGTTAAATGAATGATATCAATGGTCTTGCTCAGGGGTGACCTAAAATTGTGCAATAGGCAAATTGCCTACTTTTTTCCTTGGCCATGCCATGTGGCATGGAGGATCCAATTCCCTGACCAGTGATCAAACCCATGTCCCCAGCAGTGGAAGCAAGGAGTCCTAACCACTGGACTGCCAGGGAAGTCCCTCTTACTTTCTCCTTACCTGTGCTTCTCCTGTTGTAGGCATCTCACTCTATCCCTCACTCAAACACCATTTAAATACATATTCCAAGAGACCAACAGTCTACTCCCCGCCATTGCTGGGACAATGGCTTGTGAGTAACTTTATCTTTCCAATGCCTAAATTTCTCCAATTAAGTCACATTAAGTTACTAACAACTGAAAAAGGTTGCACTTATGAAATTGTTTTCTGCCAAGAAATAAAACTCCAGGAGACAAGTTGAGACTGATAAAGGAAATCCCTTGAGGGTACGGAGGAGTTTCCATTGTCCCTTGAATCTTGTCACTTTATTCTTCTGTACTCAGTACTTAACTGCCTCCTGGAGCTCTTGACTGATTTCAAGGCTGCAGAGGTCAGGAAACCATTTGGAGAACCTATTGCTATGTTAGCTTTTATGGGATCCTTGTTTAAAATTGGGTGTAATATCATATTCTTTAACTCTGGGGATATAGGCCAACCTATTCTTGAAAAGTTAAATGGTGGGGTTGGGGGTGGGGGAGGTGGGGGGAGGGGCGGGTCCCAGAAGGAAATGGAAGCTAATAAGTTGCTCAATGCAGTTATGTAACAGCCTGATCTGGGTGCTTTCAACTCCCCTTCATGTCCTAAACCAAAAAAAACTTGGGCACAGAGCCACGAATAGCCAGGACAGGAGTGAGGAGGGTTTTTTTTTCCCTAGGAAAAATAAGACACTTGAAAATCTTTTTCACTCAGAAAAAAATATAGGCTGAAGAATTTAATAAGATGGAGCCTTTATTTAGAAACGACATGCCTTCCTGTGAACACAGATCTCACTCGGAAAGAAGCTAAGAATGGACCTGTACAATTATTTTCTGGCAAAGAACCAATCACATTTGGAGACCTCGGCAGCTGAGCACAGAGTGACAGCTGAAAACTAAAACATGTTACAAAGATCAGAGACATTGCTGAATGCTCCATTTTGAAGTTTGATCCAAAGACCCAATTTATGTCATGTTGATTTTATTGCAGAGAGGAGGTTTATTCCAAAGGCTCTTTTAAGCCCTAACCCTTTCTTTTGCTTGTTTGGCCCTTCAGTCTCACAGGATTTCCAACATCCCTGGAAGGTATTTGCCCTTCAGAAATGAGTCCAGCAGTGCTTAGGAAGGCATTAGGTGCTTCTCCAAGCCTGCTTCCTCCCCCGCAAGAACCATGGTTACAAGCCTGCAGTTTCCCACCTTCCATTAAGAGAATGTATTTCTCATTTTGCCTGAGGGCTGCCTGTCAGTTCTGGGTTCTTTTGAAATATCTATGGCTTGCCCAACATGAAAGAGAATCAGGACCAAGTAGATGAAGTGTTTATTCCTATCTAGATTTTCAAAAAGACTTATTAAATACTTGGAATAATAAAAGAGACGATTAAATAAGGGGTAGTTTGGGGTTTAGGACCTTGGGCTCTGCAGACCGACAGCTGGGGGCTGGGGAGTACCTGTTTTGTGACCATGGACAATTCATTTCTTGAAGCCTCTGCTTCTCATCTACTAAAAAAAAGCACAATAATCTCTACCTTATAGGGCCATGATAATTTAACAAGTTTTAAATGCCCTGTATGTGAAAGCTTTAAATATATATGATGTAATAATATGAAAAGTTGGCGTCGTTCAAAGTGTCCATATTAGAATGAGAGATCAGAGGTGTTCAAGGAACACAGAAAGGGTTATGCAGTTGAGGGTGGATTCAGCTGAGTAGAGTCTGTGTTTTTTCCATAGCCTTGTCCAAAGCCAATGTGTGAATTTGCTGCCATCTTTAAGGAGCTAACAGTTTTCTTTTCCACTCTATATTCTAGGTTAATTATTTTATGTGTCTACTCTCAGAGCCCGTGGAAACCCGCCTGAGATTTTTGGCACAAGCAGGGCTTTGCCCCCTTCCCCTTGGTCCCCATCCTCACAGTCGGTAGATGATGTTTCCCACTGTGTGCGTGGACTGCCGGCCAACTTTCTGCTTCTGTGGCTGGCCTCCATCTGAACTAGTTCAATCCAATTCTTCAAACTACATTTTAGGTAAGTTTTGGGGGTTTCATTAAATTCAGATGCATTCTATTCATCAAGTTTCCTATTTTAATTCTGGGATTCAGTTTAAAAGATCCAACTGGTATACCATGTCACACTTAACGCATTTTGAAAATAGCCCAGAAAATTTAGTCCATGGAATTCTCCAGGCCAAATTACAGGAGTGGGTAGCTGTTCCCTTCTCCAGGGGATCTTCCCCACCCAGGGATCAAAGCTGGGTCTCCTGCATTGCAGGTGGATTCTTTACCAGCTGGGCTACCAGGAAAGTCCCAGAAAATTTAGTGGGACTCCTTAATTAATATGACTGCACCGCAGTTACAGTCTCTAACAATTGACACCTTTCCTCCTTAATTCTTATATTTTTCTCTGCAGTTCCAAGCCCCACAATTTGTAGTCTACATGTCCCTGGAATTTACATCTATTTCAAAGGCATGTTGGATGAATATCTTTCCTTTGCTGTGACCCTGAACTGGAATAGCATAATTACTTTCTGTCTTCCATAGAGGGTACAGTTCTTACTTGGGAATTCCATTGAGCAACAGAAGACTCCATCCTAAGTGACCTCCTGGGTAAAGATTGTATCTGAGAACTTGACCATGGAGATGTTAAAATATTTCATTATCATGGAAACATGATTCATTGTCATGGAAACAGATTAATTGACTTATCTTCTGGAGCTTTTCAAGTTGTGCACCTCAAGTTTTTAGCTTCAGTTTCCATTGGTTTTCCCAATCAATGCAGTGGTTATAATGAATCATCAGTTATGGAGAAATCACTAACTTTTGGGGACTCCTGTGCCACAGCTCAAATCTACAGTCCTTTGATTTTGTGGCAAGTTTTCAAGTTGTTGTATCTCTGTTTTCAACAGATTTCGTGTGGGAAAAGCTGTGAGCTATGGCATGTGTTTATCCCAAAGGAGATGCCTAGTTCAGGGATATAGAAGCAAACCTGATTCACAAATAAGCCATGGTCATACATGTATTTTTTCTCCACATGTGTTTTTGTTAATATTAAGCAATTATTTGCAAAACAAGTTGATACAATCTCTTGGTAGGATTGTTTTACAGACTTCTATCAGCTGTTGCAAGAAAAGAACTAAGCTGCAAAAGGGATTTAAGTCATATCTTATTACTCTTTGTTATGGTATTGAATTTGGTTAAAAATCAGTCAGTTCATTTAGAAATTATGTTGCTGACAGACAAATGCAAAATGCCAGATGGTGGACTTGGGTAGAGACCTAATATCAGTCAAAGAAAAGTCCACTTTGACGTAGTATTCTTGTCCCTTTAAATGTTATTTACTTTTATTTTTTTTCCCTCTTAATTGAATTTTGCTGTCTTATGAAACATAAAAACTCCTACTGCACTTTAACCTTAATCTTATTTAAGAGGTTGTTTAATGCAGATCTCGATTCTTGTGGCCTCTATAATCACAAAATGGTCTTGGTTGACTAATTTCCCTGGTACCACTAATCCTAGGACATAATAAAGATCTACAATGAACCACTTGTCATTTAAATTAATTCTACTTTTTATTTATATAAAGTCTTGTATAAGAAATTGATTATACCTTTCAAAGGTTCCTAGCTTATGTCTCTTCCTTCCAAGATCATCAAGAAGCTTCAGTGATTGTATTAAGCTAAATAATACTTCATTATTTTACCATTAGAGAAATCATAAGGCAGAGATAGTAGCACATCGATTATCTGACTTTGTCAGTAAGTGAGCTCTTCCTTGTAAATGGTTTTGTCAAGAAATGAAGTGCATTCTATTATGAGTTAAAAATATTAGTATTAATCATTTGGCATAGAAATCTACCAAAAAAAACAAATCACTGTCTACTTCCCGGCTAGTCTAACAGGAGACTGCCACTTAAAATCCCATTCTCAGACTGATGAGAGGAAAGCAGGAGGTTAACAAAAGAAGAAAAGACTTGCTCTGGGATTGGCTGGCTCCTGGCAGTGCCCCCCCCCCATCCCCATGTGCTCTGGTTGGGGACCCCTCTTTCCTTGCAGCCTAGACTGTGCTGTACCCCTGTGTCTAGGTGATCCAACTTGGTTCATTGGGTTGCCTGAGAGTCTTTTGTCTCTGAACAAGAGGTTTCTTTGACTCATGGCTTCCTGTATCCCTGATTGGTATTTTCCTACCTCTAAAGGCTGACACTCCCAGATGTGTTCTCTCTCCCCATAGTTTTGTCTTTTTGAAACTGGTGTATAAGTGGTGTCATACAATCAGTTATCTTTTAGGGTCTTCTCCTTTCCCAAGCAGGATACCTTTGAGATTCGTGGAAGTTGTCGTGTGCACCAGGAAGCCATTCTTTTCTATTGCTGGATTGTATTCCATGATAGGACGGACATCTGTTTGTTTACTCATTCCTCCACTGAAGGACATCTCAGTTTCTTCCCTGTTTAGAGTGATTATGAACAGAGGAGCTGCTGCTGCTGCTAAGTCGCCTCAGTCGTGTCCGACTCTGTGCGACCCCATAGACAGCAGCCCACCAGGCTCCTCTGTCCCTGGGATTCTCTAGGCAAGAACACTGGAGTGGGTTGCCGTTTCCTTCTCCAATGAATAGAGCTACTAGAAACGTTTGTGGAAATTTTTTTATTGGAGCATAATTGCTTTACAATATTGTGTTAGTTTTTGCTATACAGTGAAGTGAATCAGCTATGTGTATACATATGCCGCCTCCCTCTCCCTGATGCAGACCCTTACAGAGCACCGAGACAAGCTTCTTGTGCTTTGTAGTGGGTTCCCGTTAGCTATCTATTTCACACACGGTAGTGTATATATGCTAATCCTATTCTCCCAGTTTGTTCAACTCTCCCCTTCCTCCCCTGTGTCCCTATGTCCGCTTTCTGCGTCTGCATCTCTATTCCTGCCCTGGAAACAGGTTCATCTGTATGTGTAGTAAACTTGCAGTTCTCTTGGGATTGCTTGGTCACATGGAAAATGTCTATATGCTATATAAACATATGGTAAATGTCTATAACTTTCTAAAGAATGGCTTGTTTTCCAGAGGGTCAATCCCATCTTATATTTCCACCCATACTGCATGAGAGATCTAGTTCCTCTGCATCCTCACCATCACTTGATATTGTTGATACTTTTTAGTTTTAGCCTTTTTGATGAGTGTGGCATGGCATCCCATTATGGTTTTACTTTGCATTTCCCATATGACTAATGATGATGAATATCTTTTCAAGTGTTTATTTGCCACACATAATGCCATCTTTGGTGAAGTGTCCCTGTAAATCTTTCTTCCATTGCAAAAATAGTGTTGCATCTCTAATCACTGCTGAGTTTTAAGTTTCCTTATATATTCTGGATACAAGTCCTTTGTGGATATGTGATATGCAAATATTTTCTCTCAGTCTGTGGCTTGTTTTTCCATTCTGTTTATAATGTCCTTCACAGAGCAAAAGTTTTTAATTTTGTGCTATTTCAATTTATAGCTTACTTCTTTTTAGATTATACTTTTGGTATTGTATATGAGAAATGTTTGACTAACCCAACGTCATTAAAAAATCTTTTTTGTTTCCTACTAAAATGTTTATTTTTTTAAAAAAAGCAGCTAATTTATTTCTGGATATTTATTTTTGGCTGCCCTGGTCTTCGCTGCTGCGCACAAGCTTTCTCTAGTTTTGGCGAGCAGGGGCTCCTCTCTAGCTGCGATGTGCGGGCTTCTCCCAGCGGTGGCTTCTCCTGTCGGGGAACACAGCCTCCAGGTGTGTGGCCCTCAGTAGTGTAATTGCAGCACTCAGGCCTCAGTGTGGTGGCTCACGGGCTTAGTTGCTCTGCAGCATCTTCCCAAACCAGAGATCGAACCCATGTCCCCTGAATTGGCAAACAGATTCTTATCCACTGTACTGCCAGGGAAGTCCTAACATATTTATTGTTTTGTGTTTTACCTCTGTTGAAGTGTTGCTCACTTAGTCATGTCTGACACTCTGCGACCCCACGAACTGTAGCCCACCAGGTTCCTCTATCCGAGGGATTCTCCAGGCAAGAATAGAATACTGGAATGGATTGCCATTCCCTTCTGCGGGATCTTCCCAACCCAGGGATCAAACCCAGGTCTGCAATAACAGGCAGATTCTTTACTGCCTGAGACACCTGGGAAGCCTGTTTTACCTTTAGGATGATGATTTATTTTGAGTTTTGTGTAAGTTGTGAGGTTGCAGTTTGAGATTTTTTTCCGCGTATGGATGTCCTTTTGTCCTAATATCACCATGGCTCTCTTAATTTTCTGTATTTCTTTATTCTGTTAAGATATAGAAAAACAGAGAGCCAAACTTATCAGAATAGCTCATAGGGATAGAGGTGTTGCAATACTTGTTGTGGTAACTCAGTGGTCTTATTTCTTGCATCTTGTTCTGAGTTGTGCCCTAGGGGGTTAGGAGGACCCGACTGGTGGTATTCAGATAATTGGACTGTCACCATAAGTTAAAAAACAAACAGACGAACAAAACAGATCACTTAAGCTGAAATACTGTTTCAACACAACTCAGAATATATGATCACTGGAATTATGGGGACATTTTTAAGAGACTGATACAAAATTACTGAATCATTTTCCTCTCTTTCTCTTTTATAAGGTAGTCAATATGACTTACATGTATTGGTCCAATCATCAATTCACTTAACAGATAGTTGTTAAACACCTACTGTGTGTGTGGTACCACTACAGATGCTTGGGACTCTTTCATAAGTAAAAGTCACCCCTTTGTGAGGTTTAGACTACACTCGTGTGGGCAATAAATACATACATAAATAGATATACTGTGCAGGAAAAGATCCTGATGCTGGGAAAGATTGAAGGAAGGAGGAGAAGGGGATGTCAGAGGACAAGATGATTGGATGGCATCAACGACTCAAAGGATGTGAGTTTGAGCAAGCTCCGGGAGATGGTGAAGGACAGGGAAGCCTGGTGTGCTGCAGTCCATGAGGTCGAAAAGAGTTGGACATGACTGAGCAACTGATCAACAACAAAAAGATAAGACAAGAAATCCAAGTAATTTCATTGATTTCTTGCTTATTTATTTAATCAGTATTTATTCCCAGGTAATATATGCAAATCACCATGCTAAATAAATATTTTAATACGTTTATTATATTTATTGTACAATAAATATAAAATTTCTCGGTCCTTTCTTTAGATTTGACTGTGTGTATGTGTGTGTGCACACGTGTTGGAGGTGGATGTTGTTGGTCAATATAATACACATATAAATATCATGAACGGTCCAAACCAGAGCAATGAGAATTCAGAACAGACAATCCTGGCTGCAGACACACAAGGCCCTGCTCGTTTGACCCCATGCATACCATGCAGTGATTCATAGCAAGGATTTCATTCTTTGTTTCAGAAAGAGTTTTATTATGGGCCTTTTAGCATGGACACTTTCAAGCATATACACTATTAGAGAGAACTATAAAAACATCCCATGTTGCCATCATTCAGCTTTAAACATTTAAAATAAAAAATTGTATTTATTTGGCTGCATCACGTCTTAGATGGGGCAAGAGGGATCTTCCGTCTTCCTTGAAGTTTGAGGGATCTTCAGCATTTGTTGCACCATATGATGGACTTTTTTTTTTTTTTTTTTTAGTTGTGGCATGTAGGACTTAGTTCTCTGACCAGGAATCAAACTTGGGCCTCCTGTACTGGGACTGTGCAGTCTTAGCCACTGGACCACTAGGGACGTCTCAACATTTTTAACATTAACAGCAAGGATATTGGAATGAGGTGCATATGTGACCATGACCTAATTATTACTTCATCTGCTGATGACATAACTAAGACCAAATAATGACCCTCTCTTAGCTTCAGTTTTTTAATCTGCAAAATGGGGTTACAAATGCCATCCACAGTCTGTATGTGAGGATCAAGCAAGATAACAGACATAATATGTCTGTCACTAATGAACTCAGTGCATTCCCAGATGGCACAGTGGTAAAGAACCCGCCTGCCAATGCAGGAGACATAAGAGATTCAGGTTCAATCCCTGGGTCAGGAAGATCCCCTGGAGAAGGAAATGGCAACCCACTCCAGTATTCTTGCCTGCAGAACTCTATGGACAGAGGAGCCTGGCGGGCTATAGTCCCTAGGGTCACACAGAGCCGGACACGACTGAGCATACTCGCGCTCAGTGGACTCAGTATGTGCAGTCTACCTCCACGGTCCTAGTAGCTTTTTAGCATCACAATTTAGCACAATTGTGCAAATCCCCGAAGACCAGGGACATCTTGAAAGAAGGGTGTGTGCCTTTCATCTACCTCTACCCTGCCTGGCAGATAATATGTGCTCAACAAATATTTATAAACGAACAGGTGAGCATTGGATAAGATTTCATAGGAGAGATATTGAAAGGTGTTGATGTATGGGGAAAGTATTCCAAGAAGTGTCTATCAGAGGTCGAAAATGTGCTCACAAAAATGACAAGCTCTCTCACTGGTGAGGTCAAGAAGATAGGAGTGGAAATACGGAGTTGGACCCACAGCATGTGTTTCAACATTACATAAGTAACAGGATCCACTGAAATTTTCCAAAACGAGTTATTTTTTTAGCTAATATGATTATTGTCAGTATTTAAATGTGTGGTTTAAAAGTATTTGAACAGAATTTCGGGGCTTTCCAGGTGGTGCTAGTGGTAAAGAACCCTCTGCCAGTGCAGGAGGCATTGGTTCTATCCCTAAGTCAGGAGGAGCCTCTGGAGGAGGGCATGGCAACCTACTCCAGTATTCTTGCCTGGAGAATCCTATGGATAGAAGAGCCTGGCGGGCTACAGTCCACTGGGTCACAAAGAGTCAGACATGACTGAGGCGACTTAGCATGCACACACGCAGGAACAGAATTTCATTGTTAAGCAATGTTATAGGTTAAATGGTATCACCCCCACAGAAGATATATTTGTGTCTTAATCCCCAGATACCTTAAATGTGAACTTACCTGGAAATGAGGTCTTTGCAGATGAAATCCACTCAAGATGAGGTAATTAAGATTGACCGCAACCCGATATGGCTGACTGATGATGTTATATAAAGAGGGACATTTGGACACAGAGATAGGAGGTGGGAGGGTTGTGAAATCCTCGTGGCAACAGAGGTAGAGGTTGCGGTGATGGAGCTGCAAGCCGAGGGATGCTGAGGACGGAGGGCAACCATCAGGGCTGGGGAGAAAGAAAGGAGGATTCTCCACTGCAGGTCAAAGAGGGAGCAGGACCAACACCGTGATTTCAGACCTCCAGCCTCTAGAACCGTGAGAGAATGCATTTCTATTGCTTTCAGCTACTAAGTTCGTGGTCCTTTGTTACTGGCAGCCCTGGGAAATGAATACAGTCTCAGAGTTCTCCTTGGAAATCTTGGCATTATCTATTTGCATAATGAACACTTTTTATGTAGACTCTAAATATAAACTTTGGTCCTGTTCTCTGTTGAGTGGTCCCAAATGCAAAATTAAGAGAGTCTGGTTTACAAATGTCAATATGTGTGCTAAGTCACTTCAGTCGTGTCTGACTCTGTGTGACCCCATGGACTGTGTAGCCCATCAGGCTCCTCTATCCATGGGATTCTCCAGGCAAGAATACTGGAGTGGTTTGCTGTGACCTCCTCCTGGGGTTCTTTCCCAACCCAGGGATCTAACCCGAGTCTCTTACATCTCTTCCATTGGCAGGAGGGTTCTTTACCACTAGTGCCACCTGGGAAGCCCACAAATGTCAATCAGTTCAGTTCAGTCACTCAGTTGTGGCCAACTCTTTGCAACCGCATGGACGGCAGCATGCCAGGCCTCCCTGTCCACCACCACCTCCTGGAGTTTACTCAAAATCATGTCCATCGAGTCGGTGATGCCATCCAACCATCTCATCCTCTGTCGTCCCCTTCTCTTCCTGCCTTCAATGTCAATGAGAACCCATAAATTAGAGGTATAGATCCAACCCTCCCTGTATGGGATACAGCTGTAGATGTGTAGTAACAGAATGGCATACAGCAGTAGAAATAGTAATATATGCACTTTCTGGCCCAAAGACAAAAGTAAGATGTGGGAACATCCCTTCTGGTCCTCCTGGCAGCTACAGAACCTCTGGGCTTCATGAAGCATGAAGATGCTGTACTTTTGAGGGAGTAGTGAGCCGTGTTTGTGTTGTGACAGCAGGCTGGGGAAGATTTTGGAAGCCTATTGTGATGCTCAGAAAGCAGGGGAGGGTGGGGGGAGCCTTGCCAGGGGGCTTGGAGCCCATCCAAGTTTATTTTTCTTCCTCTTCAGGCACCTCCCCCAGCTCTGCTTGAAAGCAGCCAGGAGGAACGCTCCGGAAGGATTTCACAGCATGCAGGTGGGGACTCAGACAATTTCCGACTAATCAGGGGGTGTCTCATGAGGAACAGAGTTCACTCCAAAATGGCGAAAATAATACGTACTGACTAGAGACCTGTCTTTTGCAACCGGATGCGGAAGATCTTATCCATTCCCTTAAGACTCACAGCCTGAAGTCAGAGACGGGCCTGTAACAGAGCTGACAAAATAAACAGAAAGCAGGTTGTTGGCTCTGCCTCCTTCCAGCTGACTAGTGTGGGGAGCGGAGGAATTGCCACATCAGTTCCCAAAAGAAGAGCACACACTCCCTCCATGCATTTGTGCTGGATGCCAGAGCTGTCCACGTTCCAAGGGGAAGTTGGAGGGGCCACGACATTTTATTAACAGAGACAGTTTTGGCGTCGCATGGTCAGGCAGTGCTCAGCCTCAGAGCTCCTGCCTGTGCTCTGGGGTTGTCTGGGGGCTCTGAGGGGCTTCTGGATGGTTTCCAAATCCTAGGCATTGGTATTTTTCTCATGGAGACGCAGGGAACAGCATTGGACCTCACCCTTATTCACTCTTCGTGTTGTTGTGATGCTGTTTGGTCACTCGCTGACTTTTTTGCAACTCCATGGGCTGTAACCTGCCAAGCTACTCTGTCTGTGGGATTTCCGGGGCAAGAATACTGCCATTTCCTACTTCAGGGGATCTTTCCGACCCAGGGATCGAACCTGAATCTCCTGTTTGGTAGGCAGATTCTTTACCACTGAGCCACCAGGGAAGCCATCACTCTTTTTAGGTTTGATTTCTATTTTGTCTCTGAAAGAGACTCCTTCTCTGCAAAGGGTTGAATGTTTCCCCTAAAACTTGTATGTTGAGGCCTCAATACTTCAGAAAGTGGTATGGTTTGGAAATAGGGTCGTTGTGATACCATTAGTTAGATTTAGATGAAGTCATTAAGGTGAGCCCCAATCCAGGATGTGAAAGTGAAAGGGATAGTCTCTCAGTCGTGTCTGACTCTTTGCAGCCCCGAAAGACTTTAGCCGGCCAGGCTCCTCTGTCCATGGGATTCTCCAGGCAAGAATACTGGAGTGGGTAGCCATTCCCTTCTCTGGGGGATCTTCCCAACCCAGGGATCCAACTGAGGTCTCCTGCATTACAGGTAGATTCTTTTACCATCGGAGCCAAAAGATGTCTTAATAAAGAGGGAACATTTGGACACAGAGACATGTACAGAGAGAGAAGTCCCTGTATAGATGAAGTGGCAGAAATTGAGGTGATGATTCTGTAAATCAAGAAACACCAATGATTGCCAGCACATCACCAGAAACCACGAGAGAGATATGGAAGAGACTCCCTCACAGCCCTCAGTAGGTATCCAAGTTCAGAAATCAAGCTGACACCTTGACCTTGGACTTCTCGCTTCTAGAACTGTAAGACGATTACTCCCTGGTTTAAGCCACATAGTTTGTGGTGCTTGTTCCAGCAGCCTCAGATACCAGTGCAGGCCCCCTCATTAAGCATGAAATCAGACATGGGCTGAGAGTGGGCTGGCAGGCAGTGAAGCAGATCTTGGGAGCAGGGTTCGACAGTGGGGTTGTGATGGAAACTTTTGAGAAGCTGGCACGTGTCCGACTCTCCGTGGACATGACCCCACCACTGCCCTGGGCTGTGCCTTCCAAGCACCCCCGTCGTCTGGCATGCTGTCTCAGTCCTGCAGGGCAGCAGTGATGGGAGAGAGACCAAGAGAGCAAGATCTCCAGGTCACATACACACAGACGAGACAAGACAACTGACTCTCTCTAAATATCATCGGAGAACTGAAGACAGGAAGCTGAAGGTTTTAATTCCCTATGGGATGATATACTAGGATTTCAAGTATATCAGTTATTCTAAAAATAAATGTAGACATGTGAGGGAAATAAATTAACAAAATAGCCAAGTTTTCGTGTGAAGACTGCTGTTTTCCTGCCTTAGAAATCTTGCTTCCTCAGTAAATAAAGCCTTCGATTCTCCAAAAGGCTGACCCTTGCGATGATGAACAAGACAATCCAATTCTGTGTCAAAGCCCCTTACTTTCTTCCTCCCTTCCCTCTTTTCTTTTCCACTCCGATTCTTAATAGCTTCTCCCTATAAATGAGATAATACATGTCTTAATGCTAATGCGATGTTTAGCGAATAGATACGTAAGATATGATCCTTCTTTTCATTCAGTTTCCTATCCCTTCAGTTCAGTTCAGTTCAGTCGCTCAGTCATATCTGACTCTTTACGACCCCATGGACTGCAGCACGCCGGGCCTCCCTGTCCATCGCCAGCTTCCGGAGTTTACTTCAACTCATGTCCATTGAGTCAGTGATGCCATCCAACCATCTCATCCTCTGTCGTCCCCTTCTCTTCCTGCCTTCAATATTTCCTGGTATCAGGGTCTTTTCCAGTGAGTCAGTTCTCAGGTGGCCAAAGTGTTGGAGTTTCAGCTTCAGCATCAGTCCTTCCAATGAATATTCAGGACTGATTTCCTCCAGGATGGACTGGGTGTATCTCCTTGCAGTCCAAGGGTCTCTCAAGAGTCTTCTCCAACACCACAGTTCAAAAGCATCAATTCTTCGGCGCTCAGCTTTCTTTATAGTCCAACTCTCATATCCATACATGCCTATTGGAAAAACCATAGCTTTGACTATGTTGACTATGTCCCTTAATGGTCCTTTTATAATATCTTTGGAAATATATGTGCCCTAAGCCTCAAGATATTCATAAAATCAGAGGTTGTAGTCTTAATTTTATTTGTGTAATGGAATTCAATTCCCTGGTGGCTCAGATGGTAAAGAATCCGCCTGCAATGCAGGAGACCTGGGTAGCGAAGATCCGCTGGAGAAGGGAATGGCAACCCACTCCGGTATTGTTGCTTGGAGAATCCCATGGACAGAGAAGACGCAGGCTTTAGGCCATGGGGTCGCCAAGAGTTGGACACGACTGAGTGACTAACACTTTCACTTTCATTTTTGAAAGAGTGAGATTATATAATTTAAAAAGTGGACTTCCAAAAAATAAAATAAAATAAAATAAAAAAATAAAAATAAAAAGTGGACTTCCAATTTCAACTTTTCTGAAGAAAATTGGAACATCTGGCCACACTGGTCACTTCTGGCTGAGGTTTAGCAGAAGTCGTTACTTTGGACAGTGCATCTGTGCCCCTCTATCCTGCCATGGCCCTGTCTTGTGTGTTTTTCTCTAGACATTGCAAAACTCTGCCATGGCCAGGGACAGAGCCTCAAGAACAGCAGGGGGTGATTTTTGACTGCTTCCTCTTCCCTGCTTTCACATTATTTTCCACATAGCTTTGTAACTATCAAATTCCTTCTAACACTATTCTTGATGGAAAGAAAAACTGGTAAAGGTTGGCATTAAGTGAGTATTAGTAACGTTAGCCAGAAAGGGCTGCCTATGTCAAATTTGGCAGAATTAACAGAAATCTGCAACATTAGTATTGCTTAATTAGCATCACTAGAGACCCATGCCTATAAATACTTCAAGCTGTGGTTGACGCTTTCTGAACCCTAATTAATAATAAATATTTCCTTTTAAACTACACTTTGTGAGCCAGGTCTCCAGTGACAGAATTGGGTAGTGGTTGACGCAATAAAAGGAAAGAATGAATTTTTATTAGCACTCACAGTTTGCAAAGTTCCTTGATCTGAGGATTGTGCATCATCAACTTGGCTTTGGCAATGTTGTGTGTTGGAACCTCAGCAGTGACCAAAGGGAACCGGGGGGGAGGACTGTGGAGTGATCTGATTATAATGCTGTCCCTTGAAGGGGGCAGGAGAATCACAGTGTCCTGTGAGGGGGTGGGTAGCAAAATTAAGCTGAATCTAGGGTGAGGTGATGAATGTTGTCAAAGGTGGTTGATGGGTTTCAGCTATGACGTTGCTTATAGGCGAATGGAACTTAGCATCCTCCATGGGGAAATGTCCGTTTGGTTTGAAGCAGGAATCCACAAAGGGTTGAGGTAGACAGGGACGCAGAAACTTAGGATCGCGGTCAGACTCCCAACCAAGTGGTCTTGGGGGCCAGGAAAAGGCTCCAGTCCAAGTGTAGAAATGCACATTTTAGGTCCATTCAATAAACATTTGTTACAAGCATGGGCTAATAAATCTAGCCCGGCCATTTACCAGCCAACCATGTGATCGTGGGAAAGTCACTGAAAGTCCTGGTCAGTGTTTGATCAGGAAAACAAAGCTCACCCTAGGTATTTAAGAAAGGTTCCATTCAGGGAAGAGAGGCGAGGAAAGATAATATTAGAAAGTCTGCAAATACAAGGTTTCTGGGGAAGCTGAGTCCAGCTGAAGGAGATGATCCTTTAGAAGCCTCAAGGTAGTCATAGGAGAAACCTCTCACTGGCAGCCCATAGCCAGTGCCTCTGCTTGGCTGGAGCCAGAAAGGGGCTGCAGGACACGGGTTTCTGTTTCTCTTCTACCTTCCAAACCTGCAACGGTGCTTCTCCTGGGTGGAATCCAGCCAGCAACTTGCTGGCCCAGGATTCTGGAAAATTGAGTTTTCAGACTTTGTGAGCCTGGCTCCTGGGGGTTGGCTTAGAAAAGCAAAGACCAGACTATCAAACACAGTATCTGGTGTACCTCTCTGGGTCTCACTTGCTTCAGTTGTAAAACAAGGATGAGACTAGTGAGGTGATCAATATTTGCCAAGATTTAATATGTGCTTGGAACAAAGCAGATTCTCAGTGATTGTGATCAATAGCCTCTGCTCTAGAGTTTGGGGCACTAAGGAAAAAGCAACAACATCTTAAGAACCACAGTGGTCTTGACCAGCAAGGTAACATGGCTAGGAGCACAGAATTTGGAGCTGGATTTTGAGCCTGGCATCACTACTTAGAACTGGTCATGTTAGACTAGTTAACTTCCTTATGCCTCAGTTTTATCAGTTACAATACAATGGGTACCATAGAGATCACTTCCTTTTAGGAAATTGTTGTGTAAATTAGGGAGTTAATCTATGAAAAGCGCTTCTTTTTCAGTCACTAATTTGTGTCTGACTCTTTGCGATGCCAGGCTTCCCTGTCCTTCAGTATCTCCCGGAACTGGCTCAAACTCAGGTCCATTGAGTTGGTGATGCCATCCAACCATCTAAAATCCTCTGTCACCCCATTCTTCTCCTGCCCTTAATTTTCCCCAACATCAGGATCTTTTCCAATGAGTCAGTTCTCTGCATCAGGTGGCCAAAGTATTGGAGTTTCAGCTTCAGCATCAGTCCTTCCAATGAATATTCAAGGTTGTTTCCTTTAGGATTAAGTGGTTTGATCTCCTTGCAGTCCAAGGGACTCTCAAGAGTCTTCTCCAGCACCACCATTTGAAAGTATCAATTCTTCGGCACTCAGCCTTCTTTATGGTCCAACTCTCACATCCGTACATGACTATTGGAAAAACCAAAGCTTTTACTGTATGGACTTTTGTCAGCAAAGTGATGTCTCTACTTTTTAATATGCTGTCTAGGTTGGTCATAACTTTTCTTCCAAGGGCCAAGCGTCTTTTAGTTTCATGGCTGCAGTCACCATCTGCAGTGATTTTGGAGCCCAAGAAAATAAAATCTATTATTGCTTCCACTTTTTTCCCATCTATTTGTCATGAAGTGATGGAATCAGATGCCATGATCTTAGTTCTTTGAATGTTGAGTGTTAAGCCAGATTCTTCACTCTCCTCTTTCACCCTCATCAACAGGCTCTTTAGTTCCTCTTCACTTGCTGCCATTAGAGTATATCATCTGCATATCTGAGGTTGTTGCTATTTCTCCCAGCAATCTTGATTCCAACTTGTGCTTCATCCAGCCCAGCATTTCATGTGATGTATTGTATATATAAGCTAAATAAGCAGGATGACAATATGTAGCCTTGACATACTACTTTTCCAATTTTAGACCAGCTTGTTGTTCCATGTCTGGTTCTAACCGCTGCTCTTGACCTGCATTCAGTAGGTTTCTCAGGAGGCAGGTAAGATGGCCTGGTATTCCCATTTCTTAAAGAGTATTCCACAGTTTGGGGGCTTCCCTGGTGGTTCAGCGGTGAAAAGAATCTGCCTGCCAATGTGGGAGACACAGATTCCATCTCTGGTCAGGGAAGATCCCACAAACCATGGAGCAACTAAGCCCAGGTGCAACAACTATTGAGTCTGTGCTCTAGAGCCTGGGAGCTGCAACTAGTGAAGCCCACGTCCTCTAAAGTCCATACTCCGCAACAAGAGAAGCTACCGCAATAGGAAGCCCATGCAACGCCACTAGAGAGTAGCCCATACTCTCCACAACAGAAAAAACCCTGCACAGCTACGAATACCCAACACGGCCCAAACAAACAGACAAAAATGTTTAAAAAGAATTTCCCCCATTTTGTTGTGATCCACACAAAGTGCTTACTTATTATTAAAATAATTACCTATTATTAATTTGAATTTTCCCTATATAGTTTTCCTAAAACTTTTTAAAATTTTGAAATAATTTTAAATTTTAAAAAGGAGTTGTAAATATGTTACAGAGACTTCCCATACACCCTTCCTTCAGTTTCCCCTAATGCTAACATTTTACACAAACATGGCACAGTTATCCAGACTGACAGTAATATTGGTACAACACTATGAGCTAATGATAGATCATACTAGAATTTCACCAGTTTTTTTACTTTTTTCCTTTTGTTCCTGTATTTAATCCAAAAGATTAGGTCTGAAATCTCATTGTGCATGCTTGTCACTTCTCCCTAGTCTTCTCCAATCTGTGAAAGTTCCTCCATCTTTTTCATCCTTTATTGACCTTGACATTTTTCTTTTAAAAAACTTTTTGATGGTGCTGCATGACATGTGAGATCTTGGCTCCACGATCAGAGGTTGAATCCAAGCCCCCTGCATTGGAAGAGCAGCATCTTAAGCACTGGGCCACCAAGGAAATTCCAACCTTGACATTTTTTAAGAAAACTGGTTAGGTATTTCATAGAATCTTTCTCAGCTTGGGTTCATCTGGTATTTTTCTCATGCAAAGATTTAGGTGATGTACTTGGGGGAATACCAAAGAGATGGCATGCCCCTTCTCAGTGCCTTCTATCAGGGGTACATGATGTCATCATGTCTTACTACTGGTGACTTTGTCACTAACCGAATAGATGAGGTGTCTGCTAGGTTTCTCCACCATAAATCATCATTTTCCCTTTGTAAGTAATAAGTGTTTGGGGGGAAAAGCTTTGAGAAGATGCCAGAATTCTGTTTCTCCTTCACTTTTTTGGTGCTCCAGGTTGGCTCCCAAGTCCCTTCAACCTGACCCCATCCTGTCTGAACTCTTCCTTACACTGTAAGATGTTCCAGGTGCATCTTATTTTTTTCTGCTCCAGCCCTGAAATCAACCACTTCTACAAGGAGTCCTGGTTCCTTTGATTAGGGAATGGTGTTTAGAAATCAAAAACTGAACAGGGGGTAATTGATTTTAATATATGTTTATGAGCTAATTATTTTCTTTGAATTTCAACATTTTTCTCTTCTGTGTCTTGGTCATTTTTGTTTATCTGACATGCATGACCTTGTCCTACACCTGGAGATGAACACAACCTCACCCCACACCCCAGTTTGATGAGAATCAGACCTACACTCCCAGAAAAGAAAGGATGTGGAAATGCTATGCCCACTTCAGGATGCAGGAGAAGCATCTTCTGGAGGGAGGAATAGGAAGGAATAGGAAGGCTTCTTGGTCACTGAGATGAGATCTCTATAGAGATCAATGAAGAAGGATGCTTTCCTTGGGGGAAAGTGTTTTAGGGCAGTTGAACAAGCTGAGCATGACTAAGGGCAGGACACAGGAGCATACAGAGCATCTGTAGGACAGAGCCTGGAGTCCCAAGTATCTGGAGTCATTTGGGGCAGAAGTGATGGGAGACACCATTCTCTATCGTTCTGAAAGTCCTGTTTGTTCTTGCCAAGAAGGTCTGCCTTCTTCTGACCCAGACATCTGAGCGGTTCTCTGTCTCCAATTGCACAAACTTAAGGGTTGAGGTCAGGTCTTTCCCCAAAGAGCCAACTTGCTTCTGCTTGCTATAAAAGTGGTGAATCCCCAAGTTCAGTGTCCTTTTCCTGTAATGCGTCCCCTGCCTGGATGGGTATCCACACCAGCCCATGCTTTGCTTGCTTGGGACTAGCTAGTTCATTAGCTTATAATAGGAAAAATTCCGAGTCTGCACAGTTCTTGATAAGGACTGGCAGTTAAGGTCGGGAAGGCAAACTGACTTCTGGCAAGAAGACCCTTTGGAACACATTTAACTCTCATAAGCAATCTGCTGTGGAGACTTAAGAAGGTGGCCATGTTGTCCCTCACTTCCTTTTTCTCCACAGGAAACCCTTTTATTCCGATTCAGGTGTGATGGCAAACATTTCTCATTTGTAATTTTGAGTGAGCTGTCTGTTTATCTGAAGATGATCTTGCTCTCTGTTCCTCTACTGTTTGTGGGTTTAGGATAGTAACTGGCAGAAAAGTACTTGCTTTAGTTAAGTCTTCTTTTTGGTAATTCTAGGTTGAATTACCTAGGGGTATTCCCTGGTGGTGGGCTTCCCAGGTGGTTCAACATTAAAGAATCCACCTGCCAATGCAGGAGCCGCAGGAGATTCAGGTTTGATCGCTGTGTTGGGAAGATCCCCTGGAGGAAGAAATGGCAACCCACTCCAGTATTCTTGCCTAGAGAATTTCATAGACAGAGGAGTCTGGCGGGTTACAATCCATGGGGTGGCAAAAGAGTTGGACATGAATTAGTGTCTAAATAACAATGAAACACACAAGGCATGGATGCCAACCCACTGGGTGCAGCTGCAGGGCTCAGAAACAGCCTTGCTGATGCAAGAATTTGGCATAATAGAACATTCAAAAAGCAGTGAGTCACTTAGGGGTCAACGGGTCAGAGGAAGCTCCTGGAAGTATGACGATTAAACAATAAGCAGGTCAGAGGTCGGGTATACAGATATGAGTCAGGACCCAAATGCTGCATTGTTAGTCTAGATGCAAACCTAGAGCATTGTAAGAAGCCGAGAACCAGGGCACCTGGGCGGGCAAGGCAGGTTCAGGGCAAGGTGAGCAGGGACTCGAGAGTTAGGAAGAATCTTGGTCACTGAGATGAGAACCCCCCCATCAGGATGGTCCTTCCCCCGGCAGACTCAGTCCTTGGGCAGGACTCAGAGGAGACTAAGTAAGTGCTCTCTGCAAGTTAACCTTGGGTGAAGTCAAGTACGTGAAAAGCTGCTTTGAGGACGACATCTTATTTTTGAAACATTGTAACAGATTTTCTTGGAGGAGAATGAAAAGGTAGTGCATCTTTCTTGGTACATCCTCATTAAACCCCAGCTCTACTGACATTTTACACTTTTTAGCATCTGCATTTTGCCAGGAGATCAGACCTTGATGATCCTTAAAAAAGTGATGCTATGGCTGAGAAACATTAAGGTACTTGATACCAGTTACCGTCTCCAGATACACATAATAAATAGTCTCTCTGAAATGTGTATCAGGCTGTGGATTTAAAAATACGTTTATCATTTAAAATGTGAACTAATGGTTTCAGGGGAGTTGACAATATAGAAATCAGTTTCTAAAAAAGGTGCTGTCTAGAAATAGACATGTGCTTCCTCCATCCCCTCTGGTCTGGCACACATAACCCAAAATTTGGACCCTCGCATTTGTAACTCATTTGCATATGTAAGTGCCAGTTGGCAGTATTGTGAATACTTCAGCACTTCTCTGCATCCGTTTGAGTTAGGGCTGCTACCAAAGCCCTGTTTCAAAGTGTTTTGTTTTTCCTGCCATTTCAAAATGAAGTCGTGAGCTTGGGACCTCTTCCAAGAAGGTTCAGAAAGTAATTTATTTTCACCTTCTTCCTGTCTTAATCCCACCTCAACAGAAGATACCTCTCTGAGACTCTAACTAGAGGTCTCATGGTCATTTCAGTGAATCCCAGGATGTCTACCAGGGATTTTGGCACAACATTTGGGAAGCGGTGCAAGGAAGATGGACACTTTGGCTTCTGTTAGCATCATGGAGAGATTTTCGAAGAAAGCGAACACAGGCTAGAATGGGACAAGGATAAAAGCACATAACACAAATTCCATTTTCTCTAACCTTTGAGTTCTTTTTCTAGGCTAAAGCTGTGTGCTGAGATAGATGTTATTTCTTCTTTTTTCCTTCTTTCCTCCTTCATGACTCGCACATTTCTTTTCACCTCCAAGAGGGTACTCATTAATTGACGCACAAATGTTTGGCTGAGAAATGGCATGATTGGTTTACCATCAGAAACAGTCACAATAATGTAGGTAAGATATAAGCTGGCAAATGTCTTTGAGTGGGATACTTAAAGGACAGAATGATTTTTCAACTTAACTTTTTAAAAGTTTTATTGGGGTATAGTTGATTTACAATGTTGTATTTAATTTAAGTTTTACTTTAAATCTGTTTTTAATTTGTGAGGTCATACTTTAATGATTACAAATAGGAATATAGGGAGACATGTCACTCACTTTTGTTTCCGAAGTTACCCACTTCCTCTCCTCTCTGGTAATCATGAGTTTCTCTTTACAATTTCACAGATATGTTATGTATATATTAGTATTATAATGGAAGGTTAACATTAGACAACAAAGAACAGAATAAGATGCTTTCAAAAGGAGGCAATATATAGTATGTCAGCAGGTGAAGCTGGATCTCCTGTTCCAGGCAAAGTTTCTATTTATGCCCTAAGGAAAGATGATTTGTGCTTTGAAAGTCAGGCAATGTGAAATTCAAATGCACGTTCAAGATGGAGAGAGAGAAAAAATAGGCTGCGGATAATTCAGGGGTTAGAAAACCTTCCTTGTAGCCTCTGATATCTTTATCAGATATTCCAATAAGATGAAGATGGAAATCCAGGGCAGTTGGCCCAAGAACTTCTTATGTTATTGTCCCAAAGTAGGAAACCAGTTCTGGGTCTGGGGAGTTGGATCAATTAATAGATCCTCGAGTGAGGATAAAATGGGGATCTTGTTAAAATGCAATGGCTGATTCAATCTGTCTTGGGTGTGGCTCAAGAGTCTGAAATTCTAACAAATCACGACGTGCCGCTGGTTCTGGGACCTCATTTTGAGTCCTAAGGACTTCAATAGACCACATCACAAGAGACTCCGTTTCCACAGATGTAAGACACAACTTTGCCTTTTGATGATCTTTTGTACCTTGAAAGGTAATTCTGATGGAGGCTTATCTCAGAACTCACTTTGAGAAACCCAGCTCCTATGTCTGGAATTTTCTTTCCTTCACGTACATGGAGGAGCACAAGGGTCTGGGGAGGCATAGGATGAAGCTGTGGGAGAATTCATGGAGGAAGGGGGGGGGGTTTATCAAGTGTATATTCTGCAACTGAAATGTAATTCTCACCAATGAGAAGACTTTCCTGGCAGGAGAATCACTGGCCTTTCCCCATTTCTTTGCTGTAGGCTTCAAGATAGTAGCCATGGAGAATGTTACTCAACACGCTACTCCTTGAAAGGTCCCTTTCTCCATGAACTTTAGTTTCTGTCATGCAATTGCCCATTTATCCCAGTGAAGCCAACATGCTTCCTTGTATCAACTCATCCCAGGACAGCCAGATGCCCTCACTGGGCTCTGGTCCTGGACTCAGATTTGGCTTGCAGATATACAAGGTGCAAATGCTTGAAAGCAAATGTGCCCAGATTTGTGATGCAGTCCTGACCTCTGTTCAGGCCATTTGTGGGCGCCAGTTCAGAATCAACTTGGCTCCAGTAAAATGAGTCAGTCATGTCTGTTTCCATTTCCAGGCAAAACTGGGTCTTTTTTTGTAAACTTAGGCTTTTCTGGGAGGGCTTCCAGGGCATCTCCCACCAGCAGGGCAGTCACGGACACAATGCCACGGTCTGCCTCTGCTTCTGGGCTCCCTGGGGCCATGGGTCAATTGTTCTCTGGATGCAATGGAGGCAGGATGGCAGGGACTGTGGGCGGAGAATTTCAGCAGGCACCTTTGTCTGCTGGGCATGGAGACTCCTGTCTCAGGACCTCCAGGTAGAGGCGACTGTCCCTTTTCCATTGTGTCTTGTCCAGCCCCAGCTGAGCCCGGGTGGGAAGTAGCCTCGATCGAATTCTTTGCTGCTTTGTGCCCTCTTCTGTTCACTGCATTGTTTTTAATCGTAACAACTTGACCACACACAAACCCCCGAAGCAGACCAGGGGGAGAAGTTCTCCATAACCATGCACCTGCCATTGCTAATGCGGGAAGTGAAAACAATGTTGATATGCTCCATCCCACGCAACACAGAAATGGCAGCCCCAAAAAATCCCCTTGCAAAATGCCACTGAGACTCCCACTCAGCCCACAGCCTTACTTAGACACGGCAGCTGAGCATCTGGCGGCGGGGACATCGCCCTGCACACCTCATGCGCCTTCTGGCTTGGACGGGAGCAGGGAGATTGAAGCATTGGCACCCAACGCACAGCCTTCCAGTCTACCCGCTTAATTTAACTCTTGCAGCATGTCTTTGAAGTGGTCGTCAAGGTGTTATTATTTCCCCTCATAGGAAAGATTACACAGCCCATGTTATGGGTTGAGTTGTCTCCCCCTCCCCACAAACTTGTATGTTGAAGTTCTAGTTTCTCAGAATGTGACCTTATTTGGACATACGCTGATTTCAGGAGTCATATTCAAAGATGAGGTGATTAGGATGGGCCCCAATTCAAAGACTGGTGTCCTTACAGAGCAGAGAAATTTGGACACAGACACACACACAGGGAAGGCCTCCCCAGTAGCTCAGCAGGTAAAGAATCCCCCTTCAAGGAAGAAGACACAGGAGATGTGGGTTTGATCCCTGGGTTGGAAGATTCCCTGGAGAAGGAAATGGCAACCCACCCCAGTCTCCTTGCCTGAAAAATCCCCTGGAAAGAAGAGCTTGGAGGGCTACAGTCCATAGGATCACAAAGAGCCAGACAGGACTGAGCGACTGAGCGCACACACAGGCAGGGAGAACACCCTGTGAAGATGAAGGCAGAGATCACAGTGATGCTTCTATGAGCCCGAGAATGTCAAAGATCGCCAGCAAAGCACAGGAAGCTGGAGGGACCCATGGAACCGATTCGCCTTTAGAAGGAACCAACTCTGCCTTGACACCTTAATCTTGTATTTCTAGTTTCCAGAGCTGTGAGACCATACATTTCAGTTAAGTTACCCAGTTTGTTATAGCAGTCCTACCAAACTAAGACAGCCCATAAGCAACAGTTTGGGGAAACAAAACAGACTTTCTGGAACATTTGCTGCTAGTGCTCTAGGCTTGTTGTACCGAGGGGGAGTTGAGGATGTGAGTGCAGAGGCAACATGAACATTTTAAAAGCCAATGAGGAAGGATTTTTATCTCCCCAGTCCCCCAACAGCAGCAACACTGATAAGCAACTATTCCTTTCCACCCCCAAATCTCCTTCAGCAGGGCTTTGGAGACTTATTCTCGGCTGTATATAGTATTGCTACCTTAGCAAACCATACCTAAACCCAGAAATTTAATATAAATTGCCTTTTTACTACATCTCGTGGATTCTATATTCTACTCTACTTTTATTCAGGGGTTAAGGCAGGCTCATTTAGGTGATCCTTTTTCTCCTTGGCATTTTCCAACGTCCATAAGACATCCTCTGTTGGAGGAAGGGCTGGTCTGGAGAAACCAGGATGAACTCACTCACATGTCTGGTGCCTTGGTGGGAGCGAGTGGGAAGTGGGGCTCCGGTGATCGAAGTCATTTCTTTTTTTTTTTTTTTTAATTTAAAAAACAATTGTTTTTGACTTGGGCCATTTTTAAATTCGTTATTGAATGGGTTACAATATTTTTTCTGTTTTATATTTTGCTTTATTGACCGTGAGGCATGTGGGGTCTTAGCTCCCCCACTAGGGTTTGAACCCGCACCTCCCGCGTTGAATGGCAGTCTTAACCACTAGACACCAGGGAAATCCCTGAAGTCCTTTCACATAGCATCTGAGCACGGTGGCTGTAGGCTACTAGGATTTCTTATGTGGGCACTGGCTTTCCCCAGAAGTGTCCCAAGAAAGCCAGGATGAAGTGCATGGCCTTTAATGAACTAATCTTGAAAGACACAAATATCATTTCCACCACAGTGCATTGGTCAAAACGGTCCCAGAGGCCCACCCAGGGCAGGCGTCAAAGATCTCATCTCTTGATAGGAGGAGAACAAAATAACATGCAGTCACTTAACAACAACCACACTCTACCTTCCCATCTCTTGAGTAGCAAAGAAAGTGAGAAAAATCTCTACTTTTTTTTCTAGTCTTTACCCTGGTGTTCCCAGGGCTCAGACAGAGATGCTGGGTGTGGGATACACCCCCGAGGGGCACTTGCAGCTGCTCATTTGCATATTTTATAGCTGGAACCCTTGGAGATCAAAGTCCGAGCCCTTGTGGAGGGTGCAGTTTCAGGCTAGGAACCTCTTAGGGAAGTCCAAATGGAAACGAAAAGGGGTTAAAAAGACCAGCTCACAAATAAGCAAGTTCTAGGATACTTATTCGGAGAAGGCAATGGTGCCCCACTCCAGTACTCTTGCCTGGAAAATCCCATGGACGGAGGAGCCTGGTAGGCTACAGCCCGTGGGGTCGCTACGAGTCGGACACGACTGAGCGACTTCACTTTCCCTTTTCCCTTTCATGCACTGGAGAAGGAAATGGCAACCCACTCCAGTGTTCTTGCCTGGAGAATCCCAGGGACGGGGGAGCCTGGTGGGCTGCCGTCTATGGGGTTGCACAGAGTCGGACACGACTGAAGCGACTTAGCAGCAGCAGCAGCAGCAGCAGCAGGATACTTATTGTCTAACTCATCATCTTCATGCTTCAAGAATTAATCGTTATCTTCCCAAGGACTCTTTCATTCAGAATCTCTTATAAACAGCCATGAGTGAGAGGACTTCCCTGGAGGTCCAGTGGTTAAGACTCCACATATCCAATGCAGCAGATATGGGTTTGATCCCTGATCGGGGAACTCAAATCCCACATGCGATAGAGTAACTAAGTCCTCGTGATACAGCTACTGATTCCAAGCACTCCAGAGCCTGCACAGCACAACTAGAGAGCCGTGTATCACAACAAAAAGATCCTGCATGAGGAAACAAAGATTTCATGTTCTGCAGCTAAGACTCAAAGCAGCTAAATAAATAATTAAAAAACCAAAACAAAAAACAGCCTTCACCTGGGCTATTTACTGTCTGCTAGGGGTCCGATGACAGACTGAATATCCAGGGGAGCAAAGCTTCCAGCAGAACTGGAGGCCACACCGCCAACCTGTGCCGTTCAGAGCACACCTCTCTTAAAACCTCAGCTTTACAAACAAAAGTACACCGGAAGTAGGGACTGGACTTCCTGTTGACCTCCTTTGGCACTTCTATGTGTTGTTCTAACATCTCTCCACTTCCACCTTGCTCTGCCTTAATCATGGTCCCCAGGTTGTCTGGATTACCCAGGAGGGTATCACTAGGTCGTGTCCAACTCTGCAACCCCATGGATTTTGTCCTCTGTCCATGGGATTCTCCAGGCAAACATACTGGAGTGGGTTGCCATGTCCTTCTCCAGGGGATTTTCCCAACCCAGGAATTGAACCTGGGTCTCCTGCCCTTCAGGCAGATTCTTTACTGACTGAGCTATGAGGGAAGCCCAAAGCTACCTATAGAAGGCTAAAGCTAATGAAGTCCATTAGAATCAGAGCATTCTACCACTGACTTGACCCTCTAGGACCCTTAGGAATTCCCTGGTGGCTCAGTAGGTAAAGAATCTGCCTGCAATGTAGGAGACTAGGGTTTGATCCCTGGGTTGGGAAGATCCTCTGGAGAAGGAAATGGCAACCCACTCTAGTATTCTTGCCTGGAGAATTCCATGGACAGATGAGGCTGGCTACAGTCCATGGCATTGCAAAGAGTCAGACAGGACTGAGCAAGCAACTAATACTTTCACTTTCTAAGACAAGGCACAATAAAAAAAAAAAACAGACCATATGCTATTGTTATTTAACCATAATATTATTATCTTGTGAGTGAGTGAGTGAGAGAAAGGGAGAAAAAGAGAGTCTTACATCCCCATCTAGGAAGTAAATTCCATGAAGATAGGAACTATATGATTTGTACTTTCGTCTTTGCAAAAACCCATAGTAATGTCTTCAGCAACTCATAAGTAATGTGTTTGGTTCACAGCAGATACTCAGCAGTGTTTGTAGGAAGATGGATGGGAGAGAAGAGAGACCAGTCAGGCCAAGTCTACTTTTTTCATTACTTTCAGGATTCCCTGTGGAAGCTTGTATGTATGCTTAAGTATGTGGTGGAACAGGAATGGAGCAGGGGAGAAGTGTTGGTGTTGAGGCTGGAGCCCTTGAACTAGAACAAGACTGATGGGGGTAGTGAGTGGGTTGGGACCAGGTCACCTGGGCTAGCTTTGGATATACATGATGGAGATAGAAAGGGGAACTAGACTGATGGCCCATTTCAAGCATGAAGAAATTCTGTCAGGTGCTCAAGCTGAAGTGTTCTCTGATGAGATGAAGTGATAGTCCGTCCATCTTGTGTCTCTCACGAAGGAAAATGCGGACTTCTGCGGATTATTCAAAACTCGTCGCCTAGGTGTCCTACACAGGCCTGCATTCAGGCGCCCACAAGTTCTCTTCTCCTCCTTCAGCTCCCTTCCATCTGCCAACATGCCTTCAGCCCCAACATTCAACTGGAACAGTTCTCTACAGTAAGTTGATAAACCTGAATTCCCAAATGGGTAAAGTCTTCCCGGTTTTCATTGTCTTAGACTTCACCATTCAATAGTACCCTATCTATACTTTTTTTGAGAAAAACATTTTTCACTGTGTAAATTAGAGTGGCTTGTTATCAACTCAAAAGTCCATTAGTCCACAGCAGTTCCTGTTGCTCTGGTAGAGGCCTTGGAGGCTTTGTAGTTGGACGAGGAAATCAGAACATTACTGTTTTAGAAAGTTTAATGTCAAAGTGGTGGCCAAGCTGGATGGGACAGTAGACAGATTGGGGAGATAGTCAGGAAGCTTGAGAGGTAATCAAAGCTGATATGGACTCAAAGGGTATTTTGAAGAATAGACAGTTTTGAAGAAGGGCTGAAAATATTTGGCCGACTAGATAAAGGAAAGGAATCTGATGGTTTTGAAGGTTTCGGGCTGGGTGATTATGCTGCTACAGCTGACAGAAACTGAGAAGTCTGAAAGGGGATTTGGTTTGGGGAAAAGATAAGAGTTTGGTTTCCGACTTGCTAAATTGGAGGCGTTCTGGATAAGAACTATGACATTGTGGATGAGGGTTGCTGGCCCACGTGAAATGTGAGTTCTCCTCTCCTCCTTCTGAGACGGTCCAAACCGTAAGCAGACCCAGGCAGTGGGGGGAAAGGCACCAGGGAGGAGCGGGGTGGTTAGTTCTTTCTCTTCTGCACGCAAGGACCGTTTCCTCTTTGAATTGTCTCCATCTTAGACCTGCCTCTCGTGCAGCTGGTGTGGTCAGGCGGGCGGTGGAACTTTCCCCACTATGGAGGCATCCCATTCTATCTTTAAACCCTTTCAACTTAGAAGCCCAGAGAGGAACCAGGGTGAGGCCTTCTAGAAAGAGGGGGTGGGGTGTGTCTCATCCTGACATCTTTTTTCTTCCTAGGCCTTAAATTAAATGGACAAAATTAATTTTCATATTTCATATGTGGTCCCAGAGGTAGCAGACCAGGTAGATGTCTGAGTCCAAACTTCCAATGGGAAGTAATCCTTCTTCACCTGGAAATGTAGCAGGAGGGTGAATCCACAATCTCAGAGGGGATGACAGTCAAGACCTTGAACTTGGACTGTTTTTTAAAATGACTAATGTATACTTTTGCTGGTGCTTAAGAGAGCAGAGAGATGGGGAATATAAAGCAGCAAGTCACTCATGTTTTAGAAGATGATCCAGAATAAATTGTTGATGAAATTTGTGAAGGAAAATATGTTGAAAGAAAATACAAGAAAAAGCAGAAGTATCTTATTACAACCCTGCAATTCCACTCACAGACTGTTACCCAACTACAGAGGGCACATTCATTCACAAAAGGCATCTACAAGAATGTTCACAATACATAACAGCCAAAAATGGAATCAACTGCAACGTGGATAATGAACCGTGGTTTCTTCAATCAAGAGAATATTATTCAGCAATGAGAACTAACAGACAATACCACAACCAGCCAACTTTGCCGACAAAGGTCCGTCTACTCAAAGCTATGGTTTTTCCAGTAGTCATGTATGGATGTGAGAGCTGGACCATAAAGAAAGTTGAGTGCCGAAGAATTGGTGCTTTTGAAGTGTGGAGTTGGAGAAGACTCTTGAGAGTCCCTTGGACAGCAAGGTGATCCAACCAATCCATCCTAAAGGAAATCAGTCCTGAATATTCATTGGAAGGACTGATGCTGAAGCTGAACCTCCAATACTCTGGCCACCTGATGTGAAGAGCTGACTCATTGTGATGGGGAATGATTGAAGGCAGGAAGAGAAGGGGGACGACAGAGGATGAGATGGTTGGATGGCCATAGATGGGCTTGAGTGTATTGAGCAAGCTCTGGGGTTTGGTGAGGACAGGGAGGCCTGGTGTGCTTGAGCTAGTCCACAACCAGGCACGACTGTAGCATGTGGGATCCTCCCAGATCAGGGATTGGACCCATTTCTCCTGCTTTGGTAGGTGGGTTCTTTGCCACTGAACCACCAGGGAAGCCCTATTTTTTTTTTTTTTTTTATCTGGGTGCTTGTTATACGAGTATATTTACTTAAAATTTTTTTGACATGAACAATTATGACTTACATATGTATATATATGATACTGTGATAATACTTGCAGAAAGAAATCACCGGGCAAATCTTTGTGTAAAGCTCTCTTTTAGAAGCAAAGTACAGGAAGATATATTAGAGAAGTTATTACAAAAGTAGCGAAATTGCTTTATTTCTTTCCACAGATGCCAAGAGGAAGTCTTGAGAAATTGTAGGGAACTACATAAAAATGTTCAACTTGTTATGTGAAAACAAGGAAATAATAAGATCAAAAGTCAGGCAACAACCTGAAAGATGTATTTCCAGCAATGAAGAGCTGGTTCATGCACTGATGGAGGCAAGTTCAGACCCAGGAAAGCTGATGGCATCTTCCAATCTGAGTCTGAAGGTCTGAGAACCAGGAAGGCCAGTGGGAGAAGGTTTCAGTCTAAGTCCAAAGGCAGGAGAAGACTGATGAGTTACTATGAGTAAAACACACGAATGGTTGATAATGGCAGAAGTCATTGCAAGTCTCACAAAATATACTCATATATGCTATCGTTTCTGTTAATGTATCCTAATTTAGAAGTTTTCATGCAATAACCAATGATGTTTCTAAAGGAATGTGTAAAAAAAAAAACTAACTGCAAATAAGCTTTAGGACACTGAACTCACTTTGTCAAAACTTTTAACTCTCTGCGCCAGAACTCTGCTGGATTTCAAGGTATGTAAGTCAAGGGCTGTGTCTTGCATTTTCTCATTTTTGTGTTTCCACCTGTGCGATGCCTGAGCTCGTATGTTAGCCATGCATGACACAGGTATGTTGTACGTTTGTTTGACTTGCTGGGTCATGTTCCAGTGGGCTCACCACCATACCAGGCAGCTCCAGAGGGGACTGCATGACTGTCACTAGAAGGGCAGTGTCACTCTCCTGGAAAAGCCAGATATGACTTCAAAAAAAATTTTTTTTAAGTTTTTTGGCCATGTCACATGGCATGTGGGATCTTGTTTCCCCAACCAGGGATCGAACCCGGATCCCTTGCATTGGAAGCATGGAGTCTTAGCTACTGGACTGCCAAGGAAGCCCCCAGAGATGACTTTTGACACATCAGTAAACTTGCTTCTCAATGGCTCCTTCCTAACGAGGCCTTCTGATATGCAAATTTGTCTTATAGTCTACAGATGATCTAAATCTCATTAAAATTTAGGTAGAAAATGTTATACCTTTAATAGAAAATCCCTAGTTCATTTTAAGACTGAGATGTTATAGATAAGACTATCATTTTCATAAAACAGCAGGTAAATATTGTTATTAATATTCTAAAACTATCACTTGGTTGAATTTCAGGAGAAAAGAAATCACAATGGTTTGTCTGGCATTGATCTACCCAATGCACACCTATATTTTCTGGGTATCTATGCATATCATTTGCATGGTAATGACTTTGTCTGTTGCAAGTAAGTGCCACAGGTATTTAGTTTGCGATACTTCTACACTTTTTCCTCTTGGGAGAGTTAATTACAAACAATTTAATTAAGATCTCTTACTCATTAATGTTCTAGTAGCTTAGCAAGTTTGGGTTAGCTCAGCAGGTTACAAAGGTTTAATTTTATCAGTTATCCTCCCATTAACTCATACACCATCAGTACTGTGCTTGTTTTTTTTATCCTTCTCTGCCTGGGGTACCGACAGAATTTAAAATATCATTAAAACTAAGAATTCATGAAAGACTCTGTTAGTTGCCACCTGTCCTGATGAGGCTGAAATTTCCATTTTGAATCTCTAGAATACAAGATTAAGGATGTCTCAATAATATGCTCTTCAATAAGACCAAACAAACAAAAACCATATTTTATTTTTGATTAGAATTAGAGCAATAACATATGGTTTTCATTAGTTTTGTGAGCAACATAGATTTCAAAGGGAAAAAAAACCTGTTCTATAATTCATCAGAAGCTCAAACACTAAAGATATAAGTTTTAGCTAAATAGTAACATAAGGAATATATTTAACATGGGGGCTGGGAGAAGAAACGTGAATCGGGTCTTAGGGAAATAGTTTCCTATTTATTCTTTCTGAGGACATTATACAGAGGCACAATTTATACTTTGATCTCAGGCAGATCTACAGACTGCTCAGAATGGAATATATGACCTGTGAAATTCAAGATTGTTGAAAGTCAATACAGTTTTTGGTATTGTTTTTTAACTGATTGCCCTTTTATTCAGGTGTAAAATGGTTAGGTAAACAAAGAGTGATTAGTTTCCAGATTTAAACAGTAAATAAGGAAGAGTTCATGTTGTACCAAGCTTTTTTTTTTTTTTTAACACTCTGGCCATGAATGTTATGTTCTCTTATAACTGTGATGTTTACTAATGATTACTGGATTTGAATCTCCTTTCTGCTCTTGGCCATACAGGAAGATGGAGGTCATGCCTTACAATGCTATGTTTACTTAAGGAAAAATGGTTATAAAAGGAAAGACACCTTGGGTTTATTTCTTTCTTTGTTTTCAGTTCTACAAGCTTTGAAATAACTTGGGAACATTTTTTGTTTTTGAACTGGATAAATTCTATATTCTCAGAATGTATCCAGAAATGATTACATATTCATAGGGAATACGATAAATTCAAAACACCTTTGCAAAATTAATGAGGAAATAGAACAAATATTCCTTTAACAACTTAATTACAAGTGAGTTAAATTCAGGTTAGTAAAAATATCTCTTGAAAATTGTTAAGGAAAAAGGAAGAGCTAAGAAAGGGACTATGAGCCTCTGAAGATGAGACCCAGGATGAGTTGCAAGACTGAGTAAATCAAAATATAGAACTCTCAATTAACTTTAAATTTCAGGTAAGTAAAAAATTAAAAAAAAAATTGGGGAAAGAGTTTGCCGCGTACAATATTACAGATACTTTTATCCTGGAAAGTACTCATCATTTATCTGAAATTCAAATTTAACTGGGCATCTTGTGTTCCTATCTGGCAACCCTAGATCCAGGGAACTTGAATGATTGGTTTAAGGTCACAGAGCTACTTTATGGCACATTTACCACTAAAACCTGGGTCTCATAAAATCGTATTATTTCTATTCTATGACATGTTACCCTTCATAATTCTATTGACAAGCATCTCTAATCAGTGGATTTAAAAATGAAAACATTTTTCTTTCATTTTTCAGATATCTCATGTCCCAAGAGATTCTCCAGTCCATAAAACGACACTGTTAACAATCAGCATAAAAGCCGCACGTGGCTCTCCTGATTATTCGTTAGTTATTCTAACACAGAACATCAAAATTGTTCTTCACTCTTTGACTTTATAGCAAAGTGGTTTGACCATGTATTAAAACTTAAGGAGAGTAATGAACAGGGAAATTACAATTAGAGATTGGACTTGCCTTGTAAAACTTTGAACACTCTCATAAAATACATATTTTTCCTCCTCACCATTTTTTCACCATCAAAAGTAAAAGTAGAGGGTTGTTACTTACTGATGAACTGTACAAACACTGAAAAAGACAATGATTTTTGCAGCTGAAAAATCTAGATGGAAATGGATGGCAGTTTATTTCAGTGACTGTGATTTTATAACCTAAAGCTGTGTTTTCTGGCAGGAAAATTCAGACCCTGGCTCAGAAGTGTGAGGACGTGAGGCTGTCTGTAGGATGCTGGGAAACGGGGCTGGTGATTCGCAGAGCCTTTGAGAACAGACACAGGAACAGTGGCTAGTTTAAAATTTAAAAACAAAGAAAAAGGACTCCCCTGGTAGTCCAGTGGTTAAGACCCTATGCTTCCAAAGCAGGGGACAAGGGTTCGATCCCTGACTGGGGAACTAAGATCCCACATGTCTCGTGGTGGTGGTGGTGAAAGGCACTCAGTTGTGTCCGACTCTTTGCGACCCCATGGACTGTACAGTCCATGGGTTTCTCCAGGCTGAAATACTGGAGTGGGTAGCTTTTCCCTTCTCCAGGGGATCTTCCTGACCCAGGAATCGAACCCAGGTCTCCCACATTGCAGGCAGATTCTTTACCAGCTGAGCCACAAGGCAAACCCACATACCTCGTGGCGCAGCCAAATAACAAAAATTTTAAAAATTAAAAAAGAAAAGTGCTTTAGATCCATTCAAAGAAGAAAGATGAGACCCTCCCAGAAAAAAAAAAAAAAACTAAACAAACAAACAAACAAAAACCCTTAAGAATCAAAGTGTACAAACCACATCTCACATCATCTTGATGGTTTATCTGAAAGGGAAATAACAAAGGGAGTGAGTCCTTTTCATCTGTGTCGCTGTGAGTTAGGGGCTGGGGGAGGAACCAGTCAGGGGTGGAAGGTGTGCTGATCCACTGAATACAATGAACTCTGCCAGCTTCTGTTGGTGAGGCTAGGCTCTATAGTTTCCATGATTTTACCCTCCAGCAAGGGAGACAATCTGGCTACCAAATTTGTTCTAGTCAGGAGCAAGAAAAAGAGTCATGGAAATGCAAAGGAGGGATCCACAAAGTGGACGACTCAGAGGTTTCTTGGAGATGATCATTTCCTTTTGGAGCTCTGTATCGAAATACTTGCAAATGATGTGATGGGCTACCTGAGGTTTGCATCTCAATGATATCACGACGAGAGAAGGAAAATGAAATAAGTTAGCCCTGAGTTGATATTAGGTTGATAGAGAGAAAGAGAGTGAGAGATTTCCTAGGTCTGGCAAGGGCAACTCAGACCACCACTGCCAAGCATCCTGGACAGATTATCCGGACCTCTCCAGAGTTTTAGAGAAGGATGCAGTCATTCTGCCTTCCTCCGAGAAAAATTCAGAGCCGTGAGCTCTTGGGTCAACGTACCTTTGTTCTCCCGTGATTTTAGCACCATTGGCTCAAATATGGCCAGTATTTGTCAGCCCCCAACTGTTTGCTGAGCACCCGGCTAGTCACAAAAGCAAGCCAAGTTTGCAACCAGCCCTTCTCTGTCCTTCCTTGGCTGGGTAATCTAATTTGAATGCAAGGCAGTCTGGCAGTTGCAAATGCTAGCTGGCAATAGAAGCGCATTTTCATTGACTTCCTGGGATTCTTTGCCTCCCTCAAATATTTTGGATACAGAGAACATGGCACAGATTCTTCCGCCGGTGCTAATGACGAGAAGAGCTGCATAATGGGGAGTGAGCCTCATCCAGACCCAGAGAAGCGGGGTGGATGCAAGCAGCCTGCCCGAAAGGAAGGCCGCTTCCAAGGCTGCCAGGCTGGCGACCACAAGTCGCAGAGAGTGTGACATCCAAGTGTCGCAGCTCCAGAGTCCGTGGAGTCTGCCAACTCAAGACAATTAGCAAGCGCGACTTCTCAATTGTGTTGACAGATGAGGGAGGGAAAAAAAATCAAATAGATGTGAGAGCTCTGTTGATCCTGCTGCAGTGTTTTGCAATATTATGTCTATTGATTTGCTTTTTGTTCCTGAGTTCTTGGGTGGAGGGTGTTCTGCTCTGCTTGTCAACCCAGCCAGCCTGCTCTCACAGCTGCTTGTCAGGGGAGAGTTTCTGCACAAATCACCCCGATCCGTCTCACAGGGGACATTAGGCCAGAGATACTCTGTTGTGATTTAATGGAAAGGGGGGGGGGAAAGCTGTAGCATGTGTCTCCATTGTCTTTTTATAACAATTGGTTATAGCTTTTGAAATCTGTAATGTGGTGCAGCCCGCTGTCACGGGTTTTTGTGAGCTCTTCGACCATCCAGGAAGGTAGGCTGGGTTTTCTGCAGCTATTCCTTCTGGTCATGGCTGACCCTCTTGCTAAAATGTGATATAAATTCCCATTGCCTTATGTTAGTAATATGCTGCAAGGTCTCTCAAGATATGGCAGACCTCTGCATTATCATTCATCTGTTGATGGACAGATATGGTATATTAACGCATGTATGTGGAAGCTAGAAAAACGGTACTGATGAACCTAACTGCAGGGTGGGAATAGAGACCCAGATGTAAAGAATGGACACATGGACACAGGGAGGGGAGAGGAGGGTGGGACAGACTGGGAGATCAGGACTGACATATGCACACTACCTTGTGTAAAATAGACCACCCATGGTAAGCTGCTGTATAGCACAGGGAGCTCATCTCGGGGCTCCGTGATGACCTGGAGGGGTGGGATAGAGTGATGAGGAGGTCCAAGAGGGAGAGGATATACGTATACATACAGCGGATTCACTTGTTTTTACAGCAGACATGAACACAACCGTGTAAAGCAATTATACTCCAATAGAAAAAAGATACAGCAGTCATCAAATGACATATTGTTATTTTAAAATCTCCAAGTTCATTACAGTCGTTAAAGATGTGGAATCGACATTTGTTGCTTTGACTTTCTCCCTCTGTACCTGCTCCACGCTTAGGCACATGTTTCCCAGGATGGAATGCAGTCCCCAACTGGATCAGACCTCTTGAGTTGGATAACTCGTCCCAGGCTATTCTAACGTCTTAACTTTAATATTAAAGTGTATCTAATTCATGGGCTAGTTTCAAAGAGCTTGATGTCTGATATAAGGGAAAAAGATTCAGGATAATTCAGGACTGTGTGATAAAAACGATTTACACTCGTCCCTTTGTATCACTTTTACTTTGGAGAGCGTGCTTAGTTGTTCAGTCATGTCTGACCCTTTGTGACCTAATGGACTGTAGCCCGCCAGGCTCCTCGGTCCTTGGCAAGAATACTGGAGTGGGTAGCCATTCCCTTCTCCAAGGGATCTTCCTGACCCAGGGATCAAACCAGCATCTCCTGCATTGACAGGCAAATTCTTTACCGTGTCACCACAGAGAAATGGCCTTACTCACTATTCTCTGATAACTTATCTGAGAAAAGAATCTGAAAAAGAGTGGATACATGTATATGTATAATTGAATCACTTTGCTGTACACCTGAAAATAACACAACATGGTAAATCAACTAGACTCCAATAAAATTTTTAAAAAAATCAAAATTAAAACTGATGTTCACAGTAGAAAATTGGGAAGCTATTGTGAGAGTAGTTGAAGAATTTGGAGCCCCAGGACTTTGCAGCACCCCTCAAATCAAATTTCATACTCACCTTCCCTTTTCTTCTGCATGTAGCCTCAGTCTCGCAATACATCAGAACGATTAAACATACCCTTAGTCCCCAGCTCCGTGCTTATTAATTTGCTTTTGAATCTTCCACAAGGGGGAATGGTTGTGGAGTCTCTCAAATCAACACCCCCACATACGGGCTTCAAGCAACTCTCTCTATGGAATGGATGTCAAGCTGGGCTGAGAAGCTCCAGAAGGCAAAATCACATACATCTTGGCTATTTGAAAAAAAAAAAAAAAAAAAAAAACAAGCAAACAAAAAACACTGCATTGTCAGTGTGTGTTCATATGCATAAATTTCTTCCTTGTATTACACATCGAGGTCCCTGTGTCCAACCCATTCGCTGGTAGAGAGTTAGGTGCATTTAAGGAGATTCATTACTTGTCTGCAGACAACACAGGGACTGTTAAACAAACAGCAGGAAGACTGCTCAATTTTAAACAAAATTTACGGGCCCGGGATGGATGCCCGTCCCTCAGTAACTAACTTACAACCAGGGAATGTCTTTGGCGCTGGGAATTAGAAAGGCTGATTCTAAAGTTAATTACAACACATAAACATGTATTGAAAGAGATAATTATTTGACACTATCTTGGAAGTTGGTTGAAAATGGCTTTCTAAGGACAGAAGCTCTTCTATTGGGTCTCCTATGACTTAGTACACGATGAAAGTCATGTATCACACAGTAAGTGGGACTCCTTTGTGGCCATGCATCCTTAAAAAAAAAAAAATCAGTGTTTCCAACTCTTTCTTCTCTCCCCTGTTATTCCCTCTCTCCAGAGTCTTCTGCTACCTAAAATGTCACAAATATCATTATGGGAGAGAATGCGGTCTAGTGCAGTTTTATTAAAAAGTCTCACGCTTTTTGCAGCCAAATCATCACCAACATATGCTGTTCCCAGCCTGTCCTCTGTTCCAACAGGTTCACAGGGAATAACATCAGTAGCATGGAAGCTTCACAAGTTTTCAAATGTGATTTTCTTCGTGTAGACAAATATCCATTCAGCGCCAGTTCTGTGCACAGGATGCTATAGACTTACAATGTGATTTTTAACAATAGATCCTTGTCCTCAAAATGCTGACCTTCTAGTTGTGACTGGACATTCGCAGGAAGGCATTTCTAACCCTGCTCTAACAAAAGGCAGGCATTTCAAAAAGCTACCCTGGGGCTCAGGCTGATTCCTGACAAGGAGAGTGCCTCCCATCTTTACAGATTTGGAAGGTGGTGAAGTCTGGCCACATTTAATCCTGCAAGCATGCCTGTGATAGAGCTGTTTGCATCTCTGTTTTAGGGCTTCCCTGGTGTCTCAGACAGTAAAGAATATGCCTGCAATACAGGAGACCCAGGTTCACTTCCTGGGTTGGGACGATCCCCTGGAGAAGGGAATAGCTACTCACTCTGATATTCTTGCCTGGGAAACCCCATGGACAGAGGAGCCTGGCAGGCTACAGTCTATGGGGCCACCAAGAGTCAGACATGACTGAGCAACCAACACTAACTAACTAATCTCTGTTTTATGGAAGCAGAAACTGAAACTCAGGCAAATTAAATCACTTGACTAAGACTCCAAAACTGGTAGGAGACAGACACTCCAAGCCCTGTAGAGGCCACATGGGGTTTTAAAAAAGTCGAGTGTGTGGTCTGACATGACTTAACCTACACGCTAATTCTTTCTAGTTGATCAATGTGCTGTGTCTATAAGCTGAGAATGACAAAACCTACTTTGCAGGGTTATTGTAACAATAAATGAAGTACATTGTGCTCCCCCAAATTTAAGATATCATCTACTGTAAGTGGCATCGTTATTTTGTTTCAATAAGAGAAAATGCCAGTCAATTTCCCAATAGAATCTTTTTATTACTTAGAATTTTTATTTATTACTTATTCAGAGACCTCTTTTAGCCTTATTTAGACACAGATATTTTAAAATTCAAATCTGACCTTGGGCATACATAAAAGGAGAAACATAAGAGAAACAAACAAGTCAAGAATTCCTAGACTTTTCATCTGATATTTCATACCTGCTTTTGAACTGGAGTTCTTGAGGTCTCTGCTTTTTCTACAACTTTACCCTGTATGATCGATGGTGATGCAGTGTTTCCTAAAAGAATGTTCTGTTCTCACATCTGGGATTTCTCCCAGGATGCTCACACTTACGGAACATGTTTTGATGCTGGGATGTCAGTAGAGGTTTTCAAATATCAACCAGAACTTTCATTCCTTCTTCAAATGGTCCTTACATGTTTTGTTGACCGAAATGCCAAGCATTGGCATTGTTCAGTCATTCTACCAAGAAAAATAATTGGACAATGATGATGATGTTATGACTACTGGCTGGTCAGTAGTGATGGCCAGACCCAGTAGACTGTAAGGAGCATCTTGATTTCAGAGGCATTAAGAAGTAAAAAATACTGTATCTTTTAGAATCCACAAGATACAGATATACACAGTACAGCATTGTATGTACCTAATACTGTGTATGGGGGGGCTAAGTCACTTCAGTCATGCCCAACTCTGTGTGATGTTATGGACTGAAGCCTGTGAGACTCCTCTGTTCATGGGATTCTCCAGGCAAGCATACTAGAGTGGGTTGCCATGTCCTCCACCAAGGGATCTTCCCGACTCAGGGATTCAACCCATGTCTCTTATGTCTTCTGCACTGGCGGGCAGGTTTTATACCACTATGGTTTTAAAATAATGGTTCTTTCCTCTTCTTTTTTTCATCATCAGATTTTTCACCATCAAATAGGTGGCATTGCTATAAAACATTGAGTGTTCAGAGGAGGAGTAAGTGTCTTGAAATTGATCCAAATTGCTGCATGGAACAGTAGCCCTCAGCTGAAGAGAAAGCCTAAGCAGAGAGATCCTGGAACAACAGTGGCGCTTAGAGATTGATTCAGTGGCACTAACCTTCCCCTCACGACAACAGTCAGCTGCAGAGTCCAAGGGGCTTCGCTGACAGAAAAGTTACATGCAACCTAAAAGTTAAGATTTATGCTTTATTCAGTGGAAATTGTTAGGACTTAAGCCCAGGAGGCATCTGGGCTTGAGCTCATAACAGAAATAATATCCTGGCCATGGGGCTGGGGATCAGGTTGACCTTGGCTTCAGTCCTTAATCACCATGTGGTCTTGGGAACATTTCTTTATCTTTCTGCACCTCAGTTTCCATTTTGACTCAGTATTTACCAATGAACTCGAATATTACATTTACAGGGGACATGAAATAATATATATAAAATGTTTAAAGCAGTTCTTTGTTCATGTAAGCCCTCATCAGGATTAAGGTCCTAGTGGCAAGTGATGAGTCAATTCTAGATGTTTATCCACCTGTCTTCAAGTAGCAGAGTCATTGTGTACTAGTTGCAGGACCTTGGGCTAATGACTTAATTTCTCTGTGCTTCAGTTTCCTCATCGGGAAAATAGGCTTACTCAAAGAAACTATTTTACAGTGAGGGTTAAATGGGACATTATTTTTAATAATTTAGACATGGGATGAATTAGCAAGTGCCAAATAAATGTTAGCTATTATTCTCTATGGGCTTCCCAGGTGGCTCAAGTGGTAAAGAAAACCCACCTGCCAATGCAGGAGAGGCAGGAGATGCGGGTTCGATCCCTGGATTGGGAAGATCCCCTCAAAGAGGAAATAGCAACCCACTCCAGTGTTCTTGCCTGGAAATTTCCATGGACAGAGGAGCCTGGCAGACTACAATCCATGGGATTGCAAAGAGTTGGACACAACTGAATGACTGAGTGTGCGTGTGTGTGCACATGCACACACACACACACACACACATTATTATCTATCCTAGAGGTGCATATGGTTAGTAGAAGATTTTTGGAAAACGCAGTAGCTTAACTCCATCACTTAATATTTACAACATACACAAGGAATTATGCAACATGGTCAAATGCCAGGCCATGGAGCAGGGCATTCAAGTATCTGGGGCATTGCTTGGAGGAAGAGGGTTATATAAATGATTACTTGCTCTACCCATGAGTCAAAGCAGCCATGAACCCTAACCAGGCTTTGTAGTGAGTCTCTCCAAAGCCATGTGGAAGTGTTAGAGCTAGCATTTGACTTCTAACCTGAGTTGGATAGGATTTGTTACAGGATTTGTTACAGGATGTGAATTCTACATCCAACAAGCGTTCTGAAAGCAAGAACCTCTCCATGCCTAGGGCACACATTTTCCCTACAGTAGAGAAAACAAGAAAATGGAATATTCCCCCACAATCTCCCCTCCTCTTCCGCTTTGGACAGCTCCTCAGACCTCCATAATATAATTTTAAACCTTTATTAGCGTTTCCAAAATTCTAAACTGAAGACCAGGAAATTGTATTGCCCTCTGCTGTGGTTCAAAATCAAAATACGGCTCAGTAGAGTTGGTGAAATGTTGCACCTTCAGTCATTTCCAATGAGTCATTTATTTCATTCATCAATATTTTTTCCTTCGGTTAGGGTGAAAAAGCAGGCTAATCAGTGGTGTGGCTCAGATGTTCTGATCCTCCAGTATATTATGTTGGTGGCTCTCCAGAGTCACATTTGAATTAAAAAAGAGCAAAGGAAAAAACAGAGCGAGTCAATTCTTTTTAAACACTGTTTGTTCTCTTTTGCATTCAGTTTGATTCTTTTAGCAAGTACAGATCTAAGGATTTAATTTTACCATCTTCAGCTACCCAGGAAGACAAATGAAAAGACTCTACAAAAATGGTACAGGACAAAGGGTAACCTTTAAAGTCAAGTTGTAATTTTTCTATCAGAATGGGTTGTCCCATCTGGCTGCTAACTACTTGGGTGTATCCAGCCTCCTGGAACGACTGGTCCTTTAGTCAATAACTCATTATCTGTAGCATCTTGGGCCTTTGCATGTTTTGCACCCTCAGAAGAGGCCTCTTGTCTTTCTGGAAAACTCTTAGTCATCCTTCAAGATGCAAATAAGATGCCGCCTTCTCTTGAGGATGATGTGCCTCCTCACCTTTCTCTCTGCTAAGGCAGACTTAGCTTCTCCTCCGAGGTTCACAGGCTTTGGGTATTTACACCTCTGGTCATATCCTCAGCCCATTGTGTCCAACTGGTGATGCATTTACCTCTTCTACGCAAGTGTAGAAAATGGCCTGAATTAGCAATTTTCATCTTTTACTCCTGACTTTTGAAAACATTCTAGAGTCACCAAGCATGCTCAAAAGATATTTATTGAATGAATGGTTACCGAGAAGCTCCCAAATGTTGTATGGAAAAAGGGACAATTACGAAATTCTCAGCAGTGATGACCATCACAGCATGTTGAAGACATAATACGAAAGCCAAGTGTGACAGTTATTGATGTATTACCTTTTAGCTCAAAATATGCCCTTCTTTGTCTGCTGCTCTGTAATAATTGAGGTGGGATTTGTAAATATTTCTCCTCTCCCAACTGGAAAAGCATGAAGAGTTGTCATTAAAGAGGATGCTGGCAGGCCAGAGAAGCGAGAAGGGGTTTTGCGTCCATGGTCTGGTGTGCCTTGCTCACCAGACTTTTTAAAAACATTTAGTCATTTTTGTCTGTTTATTTATTTGGCTGCGTGTGGGCTTAGTGGTGGCATGTGGGATCCAGTTTCCTGACCAGGGATCTGACCCAGACCCCCTGCATTGGGAGAGCAGAGTCTTAGCCATTGGATTACCAAGAAAGTCCTTTTTTTTTTGGTTCACCAGGTTTTTCCAGGCACAGTGTCCCCAATACTTGGCTCCTGGGGTGGAGGGCTATTCTAGATCTCCGTTCCTGAAGCTCAGAGTGACGCACGGCAGCCAGCAGCTCCGGCAGAACCTCTTCCGTGGCTTCAGAGTGGAGTGCTACTGGCAAGGCGCACACACATGCATATCCTCTCGCGCCGCTTTTTCCTGGGTGACTTGACAGTGATTTCCGAGGCTTGGCACCAGCCGGAGGATTGCTTTCTCCAGCACCTCAAGAGGACAGATTTCCAGCAAGCCCTGCCAGCGTGGCACCTCAGCTACTTCTTATTCTTTGAGTTACAGCCAGACCCTCTTCCGTGAGGTCTGCATCTCAGCCGGGTTTGGGAAGAGGTCTTTCTCGGAGCTCCACCTCCCTCCTGGGCACCGTGGCTGCCCCTGTCTCTGTCACCCCTGTCTTTTCTGTTGCTTTCTTTAACTCCTACTAACCAACTGTTACTCCAACTCTCTGTGAGTGGTTCTGTATATTACACTGCCCACAAAGGTTTACTGTATGGCACAGGGAACTACAGTCAATATCTTGTAACGACCTATAACGGAAAATAATTTAAAAAGAAAATATATGCTTATATGTATCACTGAATCACCTTGCTGTGCCTCTGAAACACTGTAAGTCAACTATACTTCAATAAAATACATGTATTGAGAAAAAATATTACCATGTGGTTTTCATCTCCTGCTTGGTTTGTGATTAATACACCCATGGCTAAACACAGGCATGAAGAATTTTTTTTTTTTTTTTTGGAACTTTGGAACCAATGTCAAGGTATAGCGAAGTCTATGGGTTTATCTGGAGCTTCCCAGGTGGCACAGTGGTAAAGAATCCACCTGCCAGTGAGGAGATATGGGTTCCAATCCTTGGTGAGGAAGATCCCCCTGGAGGAGGAAATGGCAACCTTCTCCAGTATTCTTGTCTGGAGAGTTCCATGGACAGAGGAGCCTGGAGGGCTACAGTCCATGGGGTTGTAGAGTTGAACATGACCGAACGACTGAGCACCACCACCACCATAGGTCTATCTATCTCTGCATAAGACATTTAATGTTTATTGTACTAAATATTAAATGGCTGAATTTGGAAGTAGTCTCTGATCACACTTGGAAACTAGAGAGAAAAAAATAATGAATTTAGACACTCTCGAATTTAAATTTTTAATAATTCAAAAATCTCCTTACAAAAAAATTTCTTCTAATTATTATAAGTGAACAGCATGATCACATCTGCTGTTTTAAAAATTGCCATCTTACATTCAGATATAGCCAATGTCTTAAGACAGGCTGATGATACTACAGCTGATGGGGTGAATACAAGCAAATCTTTCAGTTCATTAAGGGAGTTTTTCTAGGACCTTCTTCTAAGATACATGTAGTCTTCCTAGCTGGATTTACTGCGTCTACACAAAAGTCACATTCTTAATATTTATAAAATAATCAACATAGTTACTTCAAGCTGGTGTTGTACTGGTGTTTGTTACGTTTGTCATTGTTGATATTCTTCACCGTTTGTCTATGCTAATTTTAAGAATGCATTGAATGAATATAAATTTTACTGAAATAACTGAAAGAAGAAAAAATTAGTGGGAGTTAACCTATACACTGTAGCATCTTCTGAGAAATCAGAGTCACATTAGAAAACTAAATACCATTTAGATTACATTACTGAGCTTGGGTTTCATATCTGAATCAATTAGTGGCATTAGTGAAGACATCCGCCATTATTAAAACCTGCTTAAGGATCTCATTCACTGCCAACTGCTACTCTGAGACTTCCAGGGGAGATGCCCATGTGATTGGGAATAATTCACCCTTATATTGGTTTGGATGATACCACATGTTTGTAATGGCTCATTCTGTTTTGGCTAGAGCATTGTTCGTGGACCTTTCTTCTTCATGTATAATTCTCTTGTGTATAAAATCAAGCATGGGCTTGCTTATTTATGATGTGGACTTTTCACCTTTGATACAGTAATAGCATGCTTTTTTTTTTTCTCTTCACCTTTCCAAATCTTTTCCAGCTAAGTAGCACAGTTTAGGCTGCGCAGCCCAACCTTAAGGACTCTCTCTTTCTCTGATCTACTTATGCAACTTTACAATTTCTAGAAAAAGAGTCAGCAAACTTTTCTGTGAAGGCCCAGATAGTGAATATGTTAAGCTTTGAGCACTATTCAGTCTCTGTTACACTATTCAGCCATGAATTTGTGGTGTAAATGCAGCCATCCACAACACGTAAATGAATGACCATGGCTGAATTCCAATAACATTTTATTTACAAAAGCAGGCAGCAGGTCAGATTTAGCCCATAGGCTACAGTTTGCTGGTCCCTTATCTAGAGTCTTCAACGTGGGACATAAGAAAGGCTTTCCAGAGAGTGTCTGGGGATGGAAACTTCCAGGGAATCACTCTTCTGATTATGAACTTCGATCGCATTGTCCCCTGCAGTTAATCTGCCTGAGGTCTGTGGTGGGGCAATGCTCATTTCCTGCCTCCTCTTTAGAAATTGTTCCACTTTACGAAAGAAATGCAAATTTCATCCATTCTAATCGTCTTGCCCCATTGTGAAAGCCTCTGGGTCACAAAAATCATTGCAAAGGATGTAAACACACATGTAGCATAAAACAATAGTGTTCCTTACGGATGTGTCACTCCTAAGAGACAGTTCTTTGAGATCCAAGCAAAAAGCTACTATAAGAGATCTTGAAGAATGCTGTACCTTATTTCATCAAGGTCAAAAACTCAGGGCAAAACATCATGCCTTCTCTGTCATCTATCTATCCACCTATCTATCAACCAAACTATCTAGCTATCTCAGATATAATTAAAGAGAAAATTCAGAAATAAAAAGATTGCCATGGGGACGTTCATTAACATTTTATTTGAATTAGAAAAATAAAGTCAGATTTTCTTTTGCTGCTGCTGCTGCTGCTGCGGCTAAGTTGCTTCAGTCGTGTCCGACTCTGTGTGACCCCATAGACGGCAGCCTTCTAGCATACAGTAAATCTGATTGGCTGATTTTTTTTTTTTTTTTTGAGAATGAGGACTTACAGACTTTTTGGTTACATGGCAAATATTTTCCACAAATTGAATGAGCTAAATCTGTAATTTCACATATATTCATAGCTCAAAATATATTAATTAAGAGCACTTAGAGATTTTGCAATATTTCAAAACACAGTTTTGGAATTATAAATATACAAAACAATGTATACATGCACATTTAAATTGCTTAAGGGGATACATAATTTTTAAAAATTTTAGCAGTAACATACACAAAATATTTGAATTTTCTGGTCTAGAAAAACCTCTGACAATCATTCACTCCTTCACTGTGCCTGTACTTTTGTCTTGAAACTTACTGAAATTTTTTAGTGTCATGTGATTTTTTTCCTGTGTGTTGGGTATTATCCCCTAAATGAATCAGAAGCGTATCTGTATTACTGTTTCTTGGATCTGTGATCTCATTTCCTTTTTCTTTCTTTTTTTTTTTTGGCCACACCAAGTGGCTTGTGGAATCTTAGTTCCCCAATCAAGGATTGAAGCTGGGGCATCCAGTGAAAGTCCTGAGCCTTAACCACTGGACCACCAGAGAGTCCCTGTGGTCTCATTTCTAAGTTTCCATCTAATAACAAATATCTGTTATTCCCCATCACCACCATGATTAATTTGATATCTGACCCCAAACTTTTCTAAAATGTCTTCCAAATGTCCTCAGTGGTCTCCAGTCCCGTAAATCTCTCTCTCTTCGAATTGCTCATGCAACAGAGGAAATTAGATGTTAGCACTAGTAAGGTCTACTACAAGAAACTTTCCTAATTATGGATATATGCAAAGGTTTATTTAAAATATTCAAGTATTACTTTAAATATTCCCATAATATGAATAGTATACATATTCAGCAATGAGAACTATTAACTTTAGTTACATTGTATCTGCATGATGAAATACTTTGCAGTCATTAAAGGGCATCACAGAATAATGTTTAGCAACATGGGAATATGTTCACCTTATAACATTAAGTGGAAAAGAAGACTATAGAATAGTAAGCTTAGTATAATCATAATTTGCGAAGAAAAATACAGCCAGATTAAGTGTGAGAGGCTAAGCATCAAAATGTCAGTAATGGTTATTTTTGAATTATGGGATTATAGGGAATTTAATTTTTGTTGGTCCTTTCCTCTATTTGCTAAATCTTTGGTAATTAACATGTATTTATTACCAGTAAAAATTATTTTGAAAAAGTATTTTACATATATTTGTACAAAACTCATTGTGCAATATTTTACTTGTTCTTTGTTTATCTTTTGTATGCTTCATTCTTCAGAACTATGGTTAAATCTCTTCTTTCTTTTTGTGCCATCCTACCTAGGGACCCTAGGGCAAAACCAGCCACATAATCATCTCTCAGCGGTGATTGATAATAGAAGGATTTTTTAAATCCAGATTAGAAACAAAACCTCCGAAACGGCGACAATGACAAAATAAAAACCCGTAACACCTTGAGAAAGTTCAGACTAGTCTATTTTCAAAGTATGATAATATATTTAAATAAACATAAGTCAGAATCTAAACTCAACATTCTTCTGAAAATGATCACAGCATTTTTTTTAGTAATCTACAGCTATTCCTGGAAGTTCTAGTCTCCTTCAGAAGAATTTCGAGGCGAAGATGGGAAAGAGATATAAAAATCTTAGGAGTCAGTGTGCTTAGAATTTGGGACAGATGATTTATTTAGTTCTGAGATCAAGATAGATATTATAATATGGTGCAAATTAGAATGAAGATACTAAATAATTTACGCTAATGCTATCAGTTATAAAGATAACTGCCTCACTTTGCAACTGATATAAATTAAGGGAATATATTTAAATGTATATTTTAATCAATCAAGAAAGCTCATCTGCCAGCCGGTGTCAGATGCTAATGCATGCTCTCCATGAAACAGTCTGTTTATTAACTAATTAAATGCCAACTGACTGAGTCACTGAATTCAGACACAGAAATGGTGACAGTGGACCATTCTGGTCACTGGGTGTGGCTTCACGACATGAAGTTCAGTTCGCACCCAACTCTGAAACTTAGCTTATTGCTAATGACCTGGGCTGTCATTTATCCAAAGTATGAAGTGTGTGATGGAATTGGGCCTCCCAGGTGTCTCAGCAATAAAGACCCTGCCTGCCAATGCAGAAGATGCAGGTTTGATCCCTGGGTCGGGAAGATCCCCTGGAGGAGGAAATGGCAACCCACTCCAGTCTTCTTGCCTGGGAAATCCCAATGACAGAGGAGCCTGGCAGGCTTACAGTCCGTGGGGGCTCAAGGAGTCAGACACGACTGAGCGATTGAGCACACATGCATGTGTTGGGATTTAGAGACAGGAGACATCAGAAGTAAGAATATCCTGCTGGAAGAAACATTAAGAAGAGCTTGCCCGTAAATGGAGACCATGGATTCTCTGCTTTTGCTGACCAGCTGCCTAGCACATAGTAGGTTGCTCAGCAAAGGTTTGTGGAATTGAAGCGAATGAAGCTGAATGTACTATCCTAAAGAGCTGGAAGAAAGACGTCTTTTCAGGGAATCTTGGGGACTTAATAAAGCATACCTAAATAACTGCCGGCATCAAAAGATGCAGAGCAATAAAAGAGATGGAAAAGCACAGGTATAGGTACTGAATGCTTGATTTGAAAGAAGAACTGACAAATCAGGGAACATTAACAGCTTGGGAGCATAAAACATGAAAGAAAAGGCTTTTGAAAGGAAAGCCAGAAGAATGAGACCAACTAGAAACTCACAATCAGGACCATTTCCTTACTAATCAAAATCCATTTTTTCAGCTTTTATTTTTTCTTCGCTGGCATTTTTCTCTCACATCACGGGCATAGAAAATAAAATCAACCAGGAAAGTGGCGGCTTCTCTGCAGAACCAAGGAGTTTCTATCAAACTTACATTTACTTTCAGGTTCCTTCTTGTTTTTAAATTTGCCTGCTTTATTTTTGAAATGAAACAGGAAAACCTGAAGGTGGTTTATATTGAATCCAGCCTGCTCACATATGTATTTACTGAAGAAATTTCTCCTATCCAAATTTCATCCTCAGATGAATTGCCCTTTTCATGATATGTTAATTTTTTCTCATCTTAAGGGCTCACAAAACACTTTAAAATGAAGTTTAGTGCACTGATTAGAATGCAATTGTGTGAAATGTGGTAGTCATTGAACTTAAAACAAATGTAAATACAATTTCAGATTGAAAGTAGCTAATATCTTTTTCAACCATAAATCTGAAAGCCGACTTGAAGCAGAAAACCCTAAGTGGCAGATACTTGACAGAATTCTTAATATCTATAATTTTTGAAGTTTTAATTTTTGCCCTTTTATCTAGCTATGTTCGATTCTCTATACATCTTGGAAAAGCTTCCACAGAAAGATCACACCAAACTGGAAAGCTTATGTAAAGATTCCTTTTTCATGAAATCTAGATGTCTGGGAACAATTTAACTGTGTTCTTATCATGTGGTCACTGGCCCTTACTCTGATCACTGAGGCTGGCTTGGGTAATACGTATCTCTAGAATCTTAAATGGCGGCTGAACTGGCTTCAAAAATTGCAGTGCTTTTTAAAATACTTTATTTTTTTAATTTGCATTGTATTTTTGGTCATACCATGCGGCATATGGGATCTTAGTTCCCTAACCAGGGATAGAACTTGTGCCTCCTGCTTTGGAAGCATGGAGTCAACCTCTGAACCACCAGGGAAGTCCCTGCTACGCTTTTTTTTTTTTTAAGGAATTTTTTATTTAGTGAGGACCATAAAAAAGAGGACAAGTTGATAACACCTAACACTAGTTCCTTAACTCTTCTAACCTTCAGTAAATACCCAGCACAAGTTTAGTTGTGTTTCTAGTAGCCTGCATGTATGCTTAGTTGCTTTGGCTGTGTCTGGCTTTTTGAGACCCTATGGACTACAGCCCACCTGGCTCTTCTGCCCATGGGATTCTCCAGGCAAGAATACTGGAGTGGGTTGCTGTGCCTGCCTTCAGGGGATCTTCCTGACCCACAGACAGAACTTGAGTCTCCTGCATCTCCTGTATTGCAGGCAGATTCTTTATCACGGAGCCACCGGGGAACCTGGAGTTATTCCCTATGTGAATGACCAACTCCTGGATTCCTGAAAGTTTAAGTGAATTATGTAAACAGTTGAACTGCAGTTGGGATACTCTGCACTCAAATTTACTTCTGTACATAAATGATGATAAAGCTTCTCTTTCCAAACCTGTTTCAGCTTAGGAAAACTATGGACTTTCCAAGGGATGTGCATACTTCCTTTGTGTCCTGTTGGTCCTGGGATGATAATGTTTAAGTTGACAAGAAGAGGAATCCTTAACAATTTATAGTCAGACTTGATCAGATCAAGATCAATCACATTTTCTCCTGCAGTTCAAGGGTCTCTGAGCCCAGTCATACCAGCCAGGACTACATTAATTTTGCTTTCGGAGTGGAGTCCCAGGGCATTGTCATTTGAGTTTCTCAGCTTCTCTTTATTCCATTCTAGGAGCACTACAACTGCTGATAGTTCTTTGCAGGTTATAAATGGCACTAAGGATGAAACTGGTGCAATCGATTTTTACTGAGAGGTGACAGCTAATAAGGAGCTGGATTCCAGTGACTTTGGATGTTTTTAGCATTTTTGCCTTCTATGTCAAGTCCTATTTCCCAATGATAAAATTGTGTGCGGTTGAAAAGGAAAGTTTGGTAGGAAGTAGGAAAGAGGGATAATTTGTTTTACGTGCATGACATCAAAAGTTTATGTCAAATCTATCTTATTTACTTTCCCATTTTAACCTTGTTTTCTCTTTTTATTGCGCGTTGAACAAATCAGTGTAGCATCATGTCATTGGTGTATGAAGTAAAATATTGAATAAATAATTTGGGCACCCAGAGTTGCATCAGATGCTTCCTTTTGAGGGCAATAAATATTGCCCTTCATTTTGAATTGTAGGAAGAGCAAATTGTTTCTGTTTGTCAAATTAAACACTATTATCACAGAGCTAGTGGTGTTGAGAAAAACTGCAGTTGAAAATTGGAAGCATCCTTAGAAATTAGATCTCTCATCTTATTTTATCAATGAAGAGACTGAAACCCAGGGAGGGCAAGTCACTCATTAAAAGTCACCTCATCTAGTGAATGGATACGTGTATATGTTTGGTTGAGTCCCTTCACTGTCCACCTGAAACTATCACAACATTGTTAATTGGCTGTACTTCAATATAAAATATAAAAAATATTTTAAAATCACCCCATCTAATGAGTGGCAAAGCAGGAATTTGGTCCTCAATCTCCTGTGTCTTTGGCCATTATGTGTCCCATTCGTCTCATTGCTCCTGATAATAGTTATTTGAGGATATGTGAGATCCTTTGGTACCTTTATCCCCCACTATGAAAAAATATTCAAATGAACGAGGTCTGCTTTGAGCTGTAGTTCTTCTTTCTATAGTTGTATTTAAGATCAGCACTTTATTTTGCCCAGAAATGAAAAGAACAAATGCAGGATATTACATGCTAACATTTCTAAAGCTCCATGAATCACTGGAAATGATATAGACGCGACAACATCGATATAGTCTATGCCAATTATCGCGCCTCTCTTATGGGATAATTAGGAGATGTTCACTGAAATATGCTTTTCATTTCCATTCACTGGTAATGACCATGCACTCCTTCAGAGAAGATTTATTTTCTCTCCACCTCCGCTTCTACCAAGCTAAGCACTTATTCTGAACTCATGCAAATGAAAGGTGTATATTTGATGCAAGAGAGTGTGTGTGTTTGTGTAATTAAAACGTACATATTAACTTTTTAGCTGACACAAGGAGCTACAGCTTCAAAATATTGGAAATTTGCTGCAGATAGAACACATCTTCATGTCCTCTATTCTATATAAAACAAGCGATATTTACAGGAATAATTCTCTATGTAATTACACAATTATTAAAAACATAGTAGTGAAGTAAGAGCTTTTATCAAGTCATTCAAATTAGTGCTATTTCATACTAATCACTATCTACTTGAATGTGTATTGCTTGGATGTGACTGTAGAAAGCTCATTAAATAAATTTTCTTTAAAATTTAATTACTAGGAACTTCTTCAGATAATAATGATTATGGGTATAATTAGGATCTTTGTTCCTCTTTGTTGTTAGACTAAAAGGTACAAAGACTCAGAGAATAAGAGATCGAAATTGCATATCCCACACTTGGAGAAGTAGTTGTCACGGGCTTTGTAGAATATTAAAGAGCCCCATCCCTCAGTGGAGCAGCAAGATCGAAGTATGGAAATTGTAACTCGGCATTTAGTTACTTTGTCTTTCATTTTCTTCCTAAATTGCCTGGCCTGTATTTGTGAACTATGAAAGAGAAACAATGAAAGCCCATTTCCTTTAATGTTGGTCCAGAGAAGATGTTAGAAATTTATAATGTCTTCACTTATAACCACTGTAGGATCCAGATTCTGGACTTTGTGAGTTTAATAAACTTAAATGGGAGGTGCTATGTGTTACCTTTGCCGTGTCAAGCAAAACTAACATATGGGCTCCCTGGAGTTCAGGCCTTTGATCCTTGTCATTCAGATAAAGGTGCAAACACTCTGACTAGTGAAGTTTCAAGACCCTCTTTTTAGAATGGTGATTGGACTTTTCTATGAACTGAGGGTTATAACAAAATATTCCCTAAGATTGCTTCATTTAGAATTAATATACACTTTGAGAAGAATTACTGAATACAATTTCTGGATTTAAATGCTATAACGATGCCCCAACTCTCCAGACAAAGACCGTCCCAAGCAGTACACAGAAACATTCTCTACTATAAAACTCTGAGCTAAGAAATGAATTGTGACTATTTTGTCAGAGACTTCTAACAAATGTAAAAAGGGAATATGTGTCAGTTATCTAAACTTGATGAAATTATGTTTGTAAAATACTCAGCAGAAGAAGCGAGACAATACCTTAGCTAAATAAGACAGCCTCTTATTAGAGCAAAGATGAAGATTAGAGTCTCATTGCAACATTAGTGCTAAAGCACAAGATGAAGGGGGTTCCACAGATATTAGCAAAAATAATGAATTTAGCTAGCAATCTTCTGACCTAGAATTTCCACATTGTCTGTCAGCTGGGGCCTTTGTGACTAGGCTGCTGAGCTGGGTGTCTCATAAACCAGTTCAACTCCCCGTCATTCGAAGGGTACAGAGAACAAAAGTATCACTAGGCAGATCAAAGCAAGTCCAGAAAAACATAACTGGCTGTGCAAGAGAGAAACCAATCGATATTTGCATGGTGTCTGAGTTGTTCTTAGCTTCAAGAGTTACACAGTTCACTTGGGGTCCCTGGAATCAGGTGGGGTGAATAATAGCTACTGTTTTCACTTGGATGAGTCATAGAGAGGCATAGGAGGAGGAGGAGGAAAGGAAGAAGGAGAAGGAGGAGGGAGAAGAGGAGGGAGAGGAGAGAGAGGAGGAGGGAGAGAGAGGAGGAGGGAAAGAGAGAAGGAGAGAGAGGAGGAGGGGCAACACCACCATCAAAACAATAAACTTCACCGCAACTCAAAGGTTTTGAGTTTTATTTTCCTGTCACTGTAAAAGCAATCCATTTTTCTTGCAACCCCCTCCAGTATTCTGGCCTGGAGAATCCCATGGACAGAGGAGCCTGGCAGGCTACAGTCCATGGGGTCACACAGAGTCAGACACAACTGAAGTGACAGCATGCATGCAGGCAGATTATCACTTTGGGCAGTTTATATGTTAATAGATGGTAGAGCATCAAAATAGTATTTTTCAAGCGATAATATTGTAAGTGGAAGAGAATGGGTGAGATGATCTCTTAGACTTCTTCTGAATCCAATGTTGCTTGATTTGATAATGTTGAGTCTGCTACCACAGACTGGTACCTCCTCAGGGCAGTATATGTGCTGAGGGTGGCTGTGTAAAAACAGTAAATAAGAGGAAAATGCCAGGACAAAGGAAGCCTTAAGCAAAAATTAGGTGAGCATCCAATATTTAACAAATACGCCTTTGGGAAATTTGTCCCTTCAGGCTTCCTTCCTTCTCTTGATTCAGAGTCTCAGCACTTGGCTCCATCTCTAAGTCTCATCTTTTCAGGGAGCCCCAGGTGAATATCATCTGTTGCTTCCAGGCCTCAAAGTTACATGTTTCTGACTAAACTCATCATGGTTCCACCCCAAACCTTTTTTTCCCTGTTTCCAATCCTGGTTCTTATAACACTGAACCACCAGGTTTCCCCTTCTCTAGTCTTGTTCTCATCAGATCAGCCCTCCCCTCTAAATCTGCATCATCTTAAATAAACCTGATCACATTATTCTTCTTTTAAAATTCTTCATGGATCCCCTTTGCCTCCAGAATAAAGCCTGAGCACCTTGGGATGCTATCTGAGACTTTTCATCATTTGGTCTTCATTGACCATTATAGGTTTTTGAATCAAGGGCACCCTTCAGAGTGAGTTCCCTCTCCATACTGGAAGTTTTATAAGGTTTGGAACTGCACCTGTTTCGTCCTGCTGTTGCCTGGTCCCTAGAAACCACTTCGTAAATATTTGTTGACTAACAAATGGAGTGGATGAATACATGAGCATCACTCCTTACCTCGTTTTTATTACCTAGTAATATCAATTGGTTTGATTTCTCAGAATTCACCTTCTGATCTTTGCTCCACATCTTAATATCTTTGCTCACACCTTTCTTTTCCTGGGTAATCAAGTTCATCTGTAAGAATTAGCTCAGAAAGTGTTTTTTATGATGCCTTCCCTGAACCTCTAGGTGAGACTATTCCACTCCCCTTTGTGCTTTCAGAACATTCTGTGCAAACTTCTACCCACTTTGACTTCAAATTATCTTGAAATGCAGTATTGATGGCTGTGTCTGTCCCATTACACAATAAGCTCCTTAGAACCAGGCCTAGCACCAAGTAGGTGCTCAAAAACTATTCAGTGAACTGATCTGTGTGATCTAAGATTTCCTCACTCACCTGGGACAATGCCAGGTCTCACTTCCTCCATGAAAGCTTTCCAATTGACCATGCGGTATATTGATCCTCTTAGAATTCCTACAATTCATCATCCCCAAGTCATCTTCTTCCAATTTCATCACATACTCCTTTTTTAAAAAAAAATTATTTATTTTTTAACTGAAGGATAATTGCTTTACATAATTTTGTTGTTTTCTGTCAAACCTCAACATGAATCAGCCATAGGTATACATATATCCCCTCCTTTTGAACCTCCCTCCCATCTCCCTCCCCATCCCACCCTTCTAGGTTGATACAGAGCCCCTGTTTGAGTTTCCTGAGCCAGACAGCAAATTCCCATTGGCTATCTATTTTACATATGGTAATGTAAGTTTCCATGTTACTCTCTCCATATATCTCACCCTCTCCTTCCCTCTCCCAATGTCCCTAAGTCTATTCTCTATGTCTGTTTCTCCATTGCTGTCCTGTGAATAAATTCTTCAATACCATTTTTCTAGATTCCATATATATGCATTAGAGTATGATATTTATCTTTCTCTTTCTGATTTACTTCACTCTGTATAATAGGCTCTAGATTCATCCACCTCATTAGAACTGACCATATACTCCTTTTTTTAAGCTTGTAAGTTTTACTGGGTCTCATTTGCTTATTTTATTTTTTAATCATTTTATGTATTTATTTTGGCTGTGTAGGTCTTCACTGCTGCACGTATATTTCTCTAGGTGCAGTGAGCAGAGGCTACCCTCTAGTTGTGGTGCATGAGCTTCTCAGTGCTGTGGCTTCTCTTGTTTTGGAGCATGGGCTCTATGGTGAGCAGGCTTCAGTATGTGATGCACAGGCTTAGTTACTCTGAGGCATGTGGGATCTTCCTGGTCCAGGCATCAAACTAGTGTCACCTAAACTGCAAGGCAGACTCTATCCCTGGACCGCCAGGGAAGCCTTCTGTTTATTTTTGTTTTAACAGCTTCAATAAGGTATAATTGATATACAGTAAGTTGCACACCTCTAAAGAGTATAATTTGATAAGGTTTGACATAACAGTATGAAAAGACAAAAAGATAGGACACTGAAAGAGGAACTCCCCAGGTCGGTAGGTGCCCAATATGCTACTGGAGATCAGCGGAGAAATAACTCCAGAAAGAATGAAGGGACGGAGCCAAAGCAGAAACGATACCCAGCTGTGGATGTGACTGGTGATGGAAGCAAAGTCTGATGCTGTAAAGAGCAATATTGCATAGGAACCTGGAATGTTAGGTCCATGAATCAAGGTAAATTCGAAGTAGTCAAACAGGAGATGGCGAGAGTGAACGTCGACATTTTAGGAATCAGTGAACTAAAATGGACTGGAATGGGTGAATTTAACTCAGATGACCATTATATCTACTACTGTGGGCAAGAATCCCTTAGAAGAAACGGAGTAGCCATCATGGTCAACAAAAGAGTCCGAAATACAGTACTTGGATGCAGTCTCTGAAACGACAGAATGATCTCTGTTTCCAAGGCAAACCATTCACTATCACAGTAATCCAAGTCTATGCCCCGACCAGTAACGCTGAAGAAGCTGAAGCTGAATGGTTCTATGAAGACCTACAAGACCTTCCAGAACTAACACCCCAAAATGATGTCCTCTTCATTATAGGGGACTGGAATGCAAAAGTAGGAAGTCAAGAAATACCTGGAGTAACAGGCAAATTTGACCTTGGAGTACAGAATATAGCAGGGCAAAGGCTAATGGAGTTTTACCAAGAGAACGCACTGGTCATAGCAAACACCCTCTTCCAACAACACAAGAGAAGACTCTACACATGGACGTCACCAGATGGCCAACGCTGAAATCAGATTGATTATATTCTTTGCAGTCAAAGATGGAGAAGCTCTATACAGTCAGCAAAAACGAGACCGGGAGCTGACTGTGGCTCAGATCATGAACTGCTTATTGCCAAATTCAGACTTAAATTGAAGAAAGTAGGGAAAACCACTAGACCATTCAGGTATGACCTAAATCAAATCCCTTACAATTATATAGTGGAAGTGACAAATAGATTCAAGGGATTAGATCTGATAGACAGAGTGCCTGAAGAACTATGGATGGAGGTTCATGACATTGTACAGGAGGCAGGGATCAAGACTCTCCCCAAGAAAAGAAATGCAAAAAGGCAAAATGGTTGTCTGAGGAGGCCTTACAAATAGCTGAGAAAAGAAGAGAAGCAAAAGGCAAAGGAGAAAAGGAAAGATATACCCATTCGAATGCAAAGTTTCAAAGAATAGCAAGGAGAGATCAGAAAGCCTTTCTCAGTGATCTGTGCAAAGAAATAGAGTAAAACAGTAGAATGGGAAAGACTAGAGATCTCTTCAATAAAATTAGAGCTACCAAGGGAACATTTCATGCAAAGGTGAGCACGATAAAGGACAGAAATGGTATGGAACTAATAGAAGCAGAAGATATTAAGAAAAGGTGGCAAGAATACACAGAAGAACTATACAAATAAGATCTTCATGACCCAGATAACCACGATGTTGTGATCACTCACCTAGAGCCAGGCATCCTGGAATGCGAAATCAAGTGGGCCTTAGGAAGCATCACTACAAACAAAACTAGTGGAGGTGATGGAATTCCAGTTGAGTTATTTCAAATCCTAAAAGATGATGCTGTGAAAGTGCTGCACTCAATAGGCCAGCTAATTTGGAAAACTCAACAGTGACCACAGGACTGGAAAAGTTTTCATTCCAATCCCAAAGGCAATGCCAAGGAATGCTCAAACTGCCACACAACTGCACTCATCTCACATGCTAGCAAAGTAATCGGCAAACTTCTCCAAGCCAGGCTTCAACAGTATGTGAACCATGAATGTCCAGATGTTCAAGCTGGATTTAGAAAAGGCAGAGGAACCAGAGATCAAACTGCCAACATCCACTGGATCATCAAAAAAGCAAGAGAGTTCCAGAAAAACATCTACTTCTGCTTTATTGACTATGCCAAAGCCTTTGACTGTGTGGATCACAATAAACTGTGGAAAATTCTTAAAGAGAACTGAACTGACATAACTATACAATTAACACATCATCCATAACTTCTAATTATTTTCTTGTGCTCCTTTTGTCTCTCATTGTATCCCGTTCCCCAATCACTGATCGCCTTTTTGTCACTACAGATTCATTTGTATTTTCTGGGACTTTATACAAGCAGAATCATAAATTGTACGCTTTCCTTTTGTCTGCCATCTTTCACTTAGCATAGTTTGAGTCCATCCATGCTGTTGAGTTATCACTAATTCAATCCTTTTTATTGCCAAGTAGTATTCCATTGTACAGATATATCACAATTTGTTTATTCATTCAACAATTTATAGACATTGAGTTAGCTATTACAAATAAAGCTACTACGAGCAGTTATATAATAATACAAATCTTTTTATGGACAAGTTTTCATTTCTCTTATGTAACTGCATAGGAATTGAATGGCTGAATCATATCATTGTAGGTGTATCTTTAGCTTCTTAAGAAAGGTACAAGTTGTTTCCAGAATGTGTGTGCTCAGTCGTGTCTGACTCTTTGAGATAGTAGCCTGCCAGGCCACTCTGTCCATGGGATTTCCCAGACAAGAATACTGGAGTGGGTTGTCATTCCCTTCTTCAGGGGATCTTCCCGACCCAGGAATTAAACTCATATCTCCTGCATTGCAGGCAGATTCTTTACTCTCTGAGCACCAATTTAGCCCCTTTTCCATAATGGTTGTAAAAGCTAATATTCCTGTCATCAGTGTATGAGAGTTTCAGTTGATCCACACCTTTGTTAACCCTTGGGGTGATAAGTGTTTAAAAATTTTAGCCGTTAAAATAGGTGTGTAATGATATTTCATTGTAATTTTAATCTGCATTTCCTAAGGATGAACGATATCAAGTATCCTTTTAATATGCTTTTTTGCTATCTGTGTATCTTTGGTGAAGCCAGTACAAGTGTTTTTCCTATTTAAAAAAATGTTGTTTTCATATTATTGAGTTTTGAGAATTCTTTGTACATTTTGGGTGCAAATCTTTCAGCTGATATATGATTTGCAAATATTTTTTCCCATTTGGTAATTTGCCTTTTCATTTCCTTAACATTTTCCTTTTCATTTTTAATTTCCTTTTAATTTTTAATTTCATTCTTAATTTTCCTTTTCATTTCCTTGATTTTAATGACAGAAAATTTTAATTTTGACGAAGTCTGATTCATCAATTTATTCTTTTATGGGCCATGCTTTTGATATTGAATCTAAGATATTTTTTATCTATCCCTTTGTGACCTTATATTTGTAAGGTCACAAAGATTTATTCCTCTATTTTCTTTTAATGTTTTAAAATACTAGATCTTACATTTAGATCTGTGATGCATTTTGAATTAATTTTTATATTGGTATAAATCAAAGTAAATTTTATTTTGCATTCATAAATTCAATTGTTTGGCATCATTTGTTGAAAAGACTACCCTTTTTCCATCTAATGCTTTTGCATCTCGGTTGAAAATCATTGGTCCACATATATATATATCTTAGTCTATTTCTTGACTCTATTCTCTTCCATTGATCCATTCATTTACCTTTGTACCAACTGCCACTTTTTCTTGATTACTATGGCTTTGTAATAAGTCTTTAAATCAGACAGTGCTTGTTGTCCAATTTTGTTGTTTATCAAAGTTATTCTGGCTACTGTTTTTCCCAGTGTATTATTTTACCCCCTTGTTTTTCCAACAGAACTGTAAGCTAAAAGAGCTGGCAATATTTTGTTCTATCTTGACCACCCAAAAATATTTTACCATGCACATTAAATACTTAGTTGGTTTTTTTTTTATGTCTAGCAATTTTATCTGACTTATGCTTTTTCAACAAACTCAGATATATGGCAGTCTTTCCCAGTCTCTTTGGAACTTGTTCTTCCCATTTTCCAGAATGCTTTGAGAATTTTTGAAATGTGACAGTTTTCCCCAACTTTAGTTAATCATACATAAAGCACTCTCATACTGAAAAACCAGTGATTCTATAGGTTGGGAGGCATGCTTTTGCCATAGAAGGAGAAGAAATAGAAAGAAAAAACTGACACACATTAGTGACAATGCTGCAGAAGGTATTTTCCTGAACTCTAGACAATGCACGCTAATGGATCATTTATGCTTTATGCTGAAGCCTTTTGAATTCACAACAAGAGAAATCATCTCTGATGATGCTTTGCTCAGCCAAGTTCTCCAATCAACCAAATTACAAAAACTGAAACTTCAAGGAATGAGACCATCTTTGGAAGGACAAAAAGTCTGCTTGGCAGCTTGACTACTGAATAGCATGTGCAACAAGCTGGGAAATTGTCTAGAAGGTACACACGTACCCACTATTCTGTGTGTTAACATCATCTAGTCCTTTGTTTATTGTTAAATAAGTAGTCTTAATGCTTCCTTTGTAATCCAGGAATAGTGAGTTTCTATGACATATCTATCCCAAGGCATTGGTCCAGATTCTAGATATGGGATATGACATGTGGAGGTTTCCAGAAATTGGTAGATGTTAAAGCATCTTTTCATTGTCCTAGTCAGTCCCTCCTGCCATCAAATTGAAATCACTGCAACCAATTCAAGTGGTTTAGGAGCAGAAAATTCTCCTTCTCATTAAAACCCAAATAGAAATATAAAATCTAAAATACCAGCTTTGTTTTAGAACTTAAGCAAGGATTGGTGAACCAGGGTCTTGCCTTAATCAGGCTACCTCACAGATGATGGTAAACACTTTTGAAAGATTCTTTGAACGGTATGTCTTGCAGATGGCTGGTGGATGGCTGATGGCCAGTCCTGTTCTGATTCTTTTGTTCATCTATAAAATGAGTCTTCCTTGCTATTACATATTGTCAGAGATCGAAGCAATTGTATCACAGATGTCATTTTATTGTGGTATGAAAAATTGCTTTTTGGAGTCTCTTCTTGTGCTAAAAACTTCAAATATTTTAAAAACCAGGATTCTCATCAAAATACAAACTAAATCCTCTAGCTTTTTTTCTCTTGTTCTTAATCCTAAAGTAAGGCCACTGAAAAATATTTAACTTATTTTTCAAAAAATGGTTTTTCTTCAGCGTAAACTGACTCAAGCATCTATCAATTTTACGAACGTTTCATATCAATGGAATGCTCTATCTTGAGGGGTTTATTTGATATTGTTTATGTTTTCTGTAACGGATAACTCATCCATTCAACAAATATTAATTAAACACCTATTGTGAACCACTGTTGGGCCACTAGGAATGCAATAACAGACAAAAGTTCATGGATAAGCATTTGTGTTCTAATTTGAGATGGAGGAAAACAGAGGAAGTTAGAGTTTGTCAGTATTTTGTCTGTGAAGCTGTAGCACAGTTAAAGTTTTGATGGTCTCAATGGCAGTAAATGGTTTACTGTTGTTTTGTGGTTTTAAATTCTAAGGTCTGCAAGGGGAGGCTCCTAAGATTTTCCTACAACTGGATGCTGTGCTGTGCTTAGTCACTCAGTCACGTCGGACTCTTTGCGACCCCGTGGACTGACTGTAGCCCACCAGGCCCCTCTGTCCGTGGGGATTCTCCAGGCATGTTCTGCCCTGTGTTCAACATGTGTGTGTGCTCTGTTGCTCAGCTGTGTCAGTCAGTCATGTCTGACTCTTTGTGACCTCATGGACTGTAGCCCACCAGGCTCCTCTGTCCATGGGAGTTTTCAGACAAGAATACTGGAGTGGGTTTCCATTTCCTTCTCCAGGGGATCTTCCCAAGCCAGGGATCAAACCTGTGTCATGAGGATTCTTTACCATTGAGTCACCTGGGAAGCCCCATTCTCCACCTTACCATAACTTAAAACAATCCCACCAAACACAAGACACAATCGCTCAGTTGTCTTATTGCTACACTTGGGAAGAGCTAGAGGTTTTAAAACATAGTTGGCCCGGGAAGCTGCCCAGTGTGCCGGGAACCACAAGTATCCCCACGTTGAATGGGAAGACTTGGGCTGGGACACTGGTGGTGAGCCCATGGCCAGAGACACAACCATGTTTAACATGGTCCTTACTATATATTAAGGTGCCCTGTAAGTACTGAACAATATGAGTAAAATAAAAATATTTCCTGAGGTCATGAAACATAAGGTAAGTAGCTGAGGGTTTTTAGAAGTTCAATGTTTTGGTCTTTGTAGCCTGGGCAAATGTCAGATAGTCTTTAGTTTAACCTTATCCCGTGCTTTTAATTTTTTAATTTGTTGGTGAAAGTCTTTGACATAAACCCAACATTTGAGAACTGACGGTCTATCTTTGAGTCTATAGTAGTAAAAGGATGGCCTTTTATTCTTGAGTAGCTTCCTTAATAATACATCTTTATTAAAGTACCTTTTAGTATGGATGAATCTGATCAACATTATTGTTGTTGCTCAGGCTAATGGTATTTGTAAAATCCAACTGTGCAAAACTCAGGCCTCATCTTAGATGGTGTGTTGGGAGAGAAAAAGCCAAAGCTCTTACTTGAGCATTTTTCATCTGGAGATGAATCATAGGCAATTAACAGGAACAATTCTAATTAACTGACATAATTAAAAAACTAATAATGTTTAACATTATTGCTTTATACAATGACATTAGCCTTAACCGCCTAGCAACACATCAAGGCCTCATTTCCATAGTCACAGAGTATATTATTTATCCTGGGTTTCTCTGGTAACCAGTTTGACAATAGTAATGGCAATGTGGGTTCCTAAATTGTTTTGCCATACAGCTTTATAATTTATGCCATTGGCAGTAATTGTAATGTCTGTATAATTTCCTTTTAATTATCAACTAATGAAATTTACATTCATTGGGGTAAAACAAATATTCACATTCAACTTCCAATCACCTGTCCATGCTTTCATTTAATTTTCTCAGGTTTGGTGCCTTTTATATTTTTAACATCAACCTGTGAGAGAAATATTAACACTTATTTCCTGATTAGTGCTTAGGGAAATATTGATTATGTGGTTCTTTTCTCTTCTTTGCCTTTAAATTTCAGTGTGAGTTTTAATTCAAGAAGATACATACTTCCTAGTTTTTTCACATTAAACTCCAAGGAGTTTAAGTAGAATTAATTTAGTAAACTTTAATTGCAGAATAATCTCTGCCTGTTCCCTTATCTCTTGATTTATTACAGGCATTTATTTCTACTTTGAAAAATTCTCATCAGTTTCCCAGGGAATTAATTTAGATTTCTAAAAAGAAAAAAAAAACAACCCAAATTGCATCTAAATTCAAATTAAGATGCTAATTACAATAATTATTTCATCACATTATATAGAAACTTTGTGCATATGAGTATAGCAATTTTGAGGCAAAAAGTGTTATTTTTTCACAATCCTAATTCTTGCAACTTTGAACAGATGAGCTTCTTAGTTTAATTGGTTGTATACAAAGACACTGTCCCTCCAAAGAAGTTATGCTGAATGCTAATCAACTGCTAATCTGAAAAAATGATAATAAATCATCTTTATAAGTGAGCTGAGTGCCAATATGAACCCACTATAGCAAGATGAGCTTGAGATTAGTAAACTATGGGGGTCGATCATTAACAGGCATGAACAGTGTGCTTTGGACCATAAAGAGCCACACTCACGGACTACGCTTTTCCAAATGTGGAAAAATTTATTGACAAAGTGATTATAATTTTATTATTATTATTAAAACGAAGAAGACTTTAGGAAGAACAGTTGTTTATTCTGCACCTGGTCCCGGATCATCCGGTACAGTTATCTTGTGTACCCAGTCCCTAGATGGCCACAGGCTCCCCACTCAGGGTTTAATTCTGCAAGAGCAAATGCTGGGAGAGTTGATGAAAGGGCATGCGCACCTCAGTACTGAGGAAAGGAAGATTTTAGCAGTCCTGGCTTGTTCTATTGATTGGGGAAAACGTCAAGGATTTTTGACTCTACTTATTGTTGTTGTTTTGATTAATTCAAATGATTTCTTTTTATGCCTCCTAAGATAAATGTAGACTTGATGTTTACCCATCCCCATAGATAATATTCATGCATTGAGAGTAGAGTTAATGTATCTGTTCTTTTTGCATTCTTTCATTTTTTTTTCTGCTAGACTGCAGACAAGTGTGTCTTAACATATTCGTGCAATGTACCTGTTAAAGTTATCCTTCTTCATTTCACCTTTCCTGTTAAGCTTGGCAAAAAGTCAGATTTTTGGACTTGAAGTTTGTTACTGAACTATGCTAGGATTTTGAAGCATGCTGCGTTAGGAAGAAGGTCAGATTTGGATTGAAAATAAATTGGTCAGCTACTTACTATGTAAAGACAGTAAGAGACTTTACTCCTCTGATCCTTGGCTTCCTATTTTGTGCAATGGGGATAGATAATAATACCTGCTGGGAAGACCCCCTGATGTAGACAATGCAACCCACTCCAAGATCCTTACCTGAGAAATTCCATGGGCAGAGGAGCCTGGTGGGCTACAGTCCACGGGGCGGCAAAGAGTCAGACACGACTGATCTATTGAGCACAGTCATACCTGCTGGGACTTCCCTGGTGGCCCAGTGGTTAAGACTTGGCCTTCCAGCACAGAGGGTGGTCGGGGAGCTATGACCCCATATGCCTTGCAGTCAAAACACCAAAACATGAAACCAAAACGGAAACAATATTGTAACAAATTCAATAAAGACTTTAAAAAGAAGGTAATAATACTGGTTCCCTCTGAATTCAAATGAGAATTAAATGAGACAGTAGAGGTCAAAGTGATTTACAAACTATAAAGCCCAAAACAGCTACAAGATCCTGTTACAATTATTCTATGCTCACCTTCAGTTAAAAATGGACTAACTCCAGTGCCACTTCATTCTGTAGAATGCTCGCATCTATGAATAGACACTCACATCTTTTCCAGAGTAAATCTATGGTATATCTTTGATTAGTGAAGGCTATCTTATAAACATAAATTATGATCTCCTAACTTAACTGCTCTCTAAATTTGGTTTTTCATATTGATAATTTTGTTTCTAAAATAGTACACATTTTTAGTAGTAACTCTTTGATAGATCTTAGCAGTCATATTATTAACTATTCATTTTTTTCCTACCAATTTGATTTTACTAGAGGCTGAGACTACACTGTGGCCTTTATAAACAGCGATTAATAAGTAGTTGTGTATTAATGTATAAAATGAAACACCACTTGTTAAAAGAGAAACATAGGGAATGAACATCTTGATAATTATGTGACTAATTGTTTTAATGTTTAGAATGTCTATGACAAATTGCATTGGTCAATGTAGGCTTGTAGGATTTATATTTAGGTTCCATATTATTTGTGCCATTTTGCTCTTATCCTAAGAAGGGATGGTTGTTGTTGTCATCGTGGTTTAGTTGCTAAGCCAAGTCCAACACTTTGCAACCCCGTGGTCTGTAGCCCACCAAGCTCCTCTGTCCATGGGATTTCCCAGCAAGAATACTGGAGTGAGCTGCCATTTTCTTCTCCAGGGGATCTTCCTGACCCAGGGATTGAACCCACATCTCCTACATTGCAGGCAGATTCTTTACTGCTGAGCTGCCAGGGAAGCCCAAGAAACATGGACTATGGAAAATAAAAACATTGTTAGCATCAATGCCCTTTTTGGTTGTTGTTATCCATCATTTGCAAAGCTCTCTGACACAAAAACATCGTAAATAGAAATATTATCTCTTGACTGTTAAAGAGTGTTTGGAGGACAAAGGTATAATATACTATGTGGGGTTCTGCCCCTTAAGATTCTTTTTTTATTAAGTTTGGGAAAGCATCCTAACAAGGTAAAAAATATATGTATATGAGGTAGCTTATAGCAGTGTAAGATGAATGATAGAAGTAGTAAGTTTATGGTAGCTTTTAGTAGGTTTGGGGCAGAAACATCAATTTTACTTTTGTCACATCCTCAGAGAAGCAGTACTTGTTGAAAACACAGGATGCCAGCCTGTGCATCCTACTGGCATCCCTTACTAATTTCATGACTTTGAGCAGTTCACTTTCTTTGTGTCTCAGTTCGCTCATCTGTAAATGAAACTAATTATAGTATCTACTTGATAAATTAGTATTTTATATAATATTAATATTTTTAACTATTTACTATCATCTATTATTTTCATCTTCCAGATGAGAAGATAAGTAACTCACCAGGTAATATGTCTGGGATTTAAACCAAGCTCTTAAACTCCATGCTATTTTGCTTTCCAGGAACGACCTCTTGTGTATACAAATGCACAGACAACCTCTGAAAAAAAAGCACATTTCCAGTTTTAACACAGGTGGTAAATGTATCCCTAAGTTATCATTGAGACTTGAAAATCTGGAATTCATGGGTGAAACTCAACAATGGAAGAAACTCCCAATTTAACTGAGAAAGTAGGCTTACTCCATGGAAATACACAACAGGTTGAATTGCAATTCATGCTTTAAAACAATGACAACAAAGCATCAAAAGTTCTTAATAAATTGCAAATTAAGTATTCTAGCCAATAAGTAATACACTAGTCACGATTTAGAGAAATCAAGAATTTCCTCCCCCCTCCACCCTGATTAATGAGCATACTGCAAAACCCAAGAGGTTGTTCCACCCTCTTCTCAATTCAGATATGAGTAATAGAATAACTCAAAGTAAGAGTGACTTAAGCAAGTTAGAAGTTATTTCTTTGTCACTTCAGGAAATCATGAGGTCCAGAGCTGCTCTGGCAGGACATGACATCATTTCCTTCTATCTTGCTCTTCTGTCTGTGTCTTTCATTTGCAGTGATCCTTATATTCTTTTCAGCCAAAGATGGAGAAGCTCTATACAGTCAGCAAAAACGAGACCAGGAGCTGACTGTGGCTCAGATCATGAACTCCTTATTGCCAAATTCAGACTTAAATTGAAGAAAGAGCTGACTCTTTTGAAAAGACCCTGATGCTGGGAAAGATTGAGGGCAGGAGAGGGGGACAACAGAGGATGAGATGGTTGGATGGCATTACCGACTCAATGAACATGGGTTTGGGTGGACTCCAGGAGTTGGTGATGGACAGGGAGGCCTGGCGTGCTTCGGATCATGGGGTCGCAAAGAGTCGGACACAACTAAGTGACTGAACTGATCCTGATTATGGTTCAAAGTGGCTGCTGGAGCCCCAGCTATGAAGTCCATATTGCAACCATGAGAATGTGTAAGAGAGGGAGGAGAATCTTCCTCTTGTCTTTGAAGATGCTTCCTAGAAGCTGTACATCACCTTTTCCTCTATTGTACTGGACAGAAGTTAGTTGCCTGACTCAACTGATTGCAAGAGACTAGGAAATAGCCTTTTTTTTTTTTTTGGTTGGCCAAATGATCAGATAAAAGATCTCTGTTATTGAGGGAAGTGGAGAAGACAATTGTCAGCTTCTGCCATACTTCTCCTAAACCAGCATTTATGGGCACCAGCCCCTACACTTTTTGACAGGCCAGTCCACATCCTGAAAAGATTCAAAGTAAGAAAATGGATGGAAACTCTGGTCATTTTCACACCTACCATCAGTTTTTTCTTGTCCTGGCTGGGTGACTAAATGGCTTGGCGGTGCTCAGTTGTCATTACCCCGTGTCTACTTCTCTTCACGTTTGTAAGCATCGATCAGGTGCACTAGAATTCCAAGTGAGAGGGACTAGTGCAATGACCCCAGATAAACCTTTTTCAAGCGACATCCTGTGGTCTCCAGGTTTGCCAGGAAAACTGTGGAGAGATGAATTCTCCACTTTGTTCTCAAAAACTGAACACGTTCCCACAGTCTTCTTGAGAAAGCTCTATATGTGAAAAAAAAGAAGAAGAAAAGATGTGCATGGATGTGCAAAGTATTTGCAGAGAAAATAATAACAGCATATATCATAGGCCATGTTCAGGCCTGTGTTTAAATAAGAGACTGATTATGTGAACAGACTCTGGACTGAGACGGAGTCCCAGATCTCGACTTGTAGTTGTTGCTTTTGTTTTACGGGTGTTCTGCGTGATCTTGAAAGATTTATTTAAGCTCTGTGAATGTCATTTTCCTCTTCTGCAAACGAGAGACTGAAATTAGTACCCTATTTCTTTCCTCACAAGGGAAGAAGCTAATTAGTATAAAGCTGGGGCAATTATTTGAGCTCTGTAGAGAAAGATATAAGCAATTTCTTATTAATTCCTACAGGGAAGACCATCATTATTAATCTATATGTTTTTCTCTACCTAGAAAGCTCTTCCAATCCACCTGTGCCATCTATCTTTCAGGATGACTTCACTGATATCCTCTGGTTATGTGTAAATGTGCTTCTTCCTTCGGTAACACTCCTGTGGTTCCTGACCCTTGCAGGATGTATTTGTACCTGTCATGTGACTTTTTATGATCCTATCATGGCTCTTCCCTATGATCTATTGGCTGGTATACGGATTAAGCACTCAGACTTTGTGAGCAGAAAACAACTGAGTTCAAACTCCCGATCTGACACTTCCTAACTTCGTAAACTTCAGTAATTTAAAATTTTAAGCCTCAATTTCCTCAACTGTTAAGTAGATATAATTAATACTTGTTTCACGGGACTGTTTGAAGAATTAATTAAGATGATGCATATAAAGCATCAACCCAGCTCTACAGTAAGAGTTTAATATGCTGAAGCTAAAGCTCCAATACTTCGGCCTCCTGATGCGAAGAGCTGACTCTTTGAAAAAGACCCTGATGCTGGGAAAGATTGAAGGCAAAAGGAGAAGGGAGTGGCAGAGGATGAGATGGTTGGATGGCACTGGTGACTCAACGGACATGAGTTTGAGCCAAGTCCAGGAGACAGTGGAGGAGAGAGGGGCCTGGCGTGCTGCAGTCCATGGGGTTGCAAAGAGTTGGATACGACTTAGCGACTGAGCAACAATCATCGTTTTAGTGCAGTTATCAAAGATAGGGACTTTTCTTTATTGCTATGTCTCCTGAAACCTAAATACTAGTTGGGTGGCAGTTAATGAAAATATTCATCTTTTGGTTGTGTTCGATGACTGGCAATGATGAGATCATACAGTTTAGAAATGGCAGGGTTGGAATTTGAACCCAGGTGCTCTGATTCCAGACTTCCTACAAGTAGCCGCCGCTCTCTTCTGCAGACCACTGAAGCTCTTACACAGTAGCACTCAGGGACCTCCGAGGACTCTCAAGAGTTCTGTCTCTGCGGATGCTTGTGGGGCTCTACTGGGCTCGACAGCTCATCTATGGTATCTCCTAAACAGCTCTATGTGCTGATGGATTCTGAACACTGGGCTATGCCACTTCAACTTGACCCAAGCTTTGACCCTTGGAACTGAGAGTTGGTGCTGGGCTTCTCCACTGCAGGTCTGTGTTTTCTCCAACACACTGGGACACTCATGGGGTCTAGCACATGGTGCCCTGCACTGCTGCAAGTCACAATTGCTGCCCTGCCCCTGGCTCTGCCAACGTTCTATCGATAGTGCCCATGCGGCAATGCCTGCCTGTCCCCATGATGGGGGCAGACTGGTCTAGCCATTTTCTCCCCCATGGACTGGGACCTAAAACGTACTACTATTATTATGATCTCTATTATTTCTCAACTATCCATGCTGTTAAGGGAAGCACACATATTCACTGGAAATATTACAAATGACTTGGGTATGCAGGAAAAATAGACTCAAAATTATGTGATAGTGTTATGAATGTGCAAACACACAGAAACACACATGTATGCACATAGTGGATCCCTCTGGGACATCTCACTGCCTCTATTTCTGGCTCACTCTCTAGGGAGCTAGGGCAGAGGAGTCGGGGCTAAGGGTTTCGAGAAATGGAGAAATCTTTTGAGTTCACTGGTTGTGTAATACGCATATATGTCATTCAATGGCTATTACACAGGATGAGACATGCCTGGAGACTGAACTGAATGATCTTCGCCCAAACCGACCAGAATGCCTACAGGCATCCCTGAGTCTGCAGGATTCTAATTCTCCTTGGTGGTTTAAAACAAATGCTCTTTGAGCATTTTATCTTCATCTGAGTAATTTCTATCTTCACAGAGAGAAACTGGGGGAATATATGCTGCCATCATTTTGCTGTTGGCCAAAACTACTTAGAAATTCTTTATTCGAATCACAAAGCTGGGACACAAACTTCTAGTGAATCAAAGAGTGCATTTTAAAGTTGATTTCTCAATTTTAAAGAAATTGTTTGAGATCTCTGGGAGGTAACTTTGGGAGACAGAGTAGTAGACCAGGTTAGATAGTAATATTTAAAATTAAAAGTAACCAGGGAGGACAAAGTCATGCCGTTTTTCTGTGATGCTCACCAGATTATTTTGAGGTCATTCTTCAAAATGAGTTAGAAAAATATGCTTCTGGTGATGGCGTCACTGCAGGAATACAAGTATGTGAGTCTTCTAGAATATTTCATTTGAAGGGGATCAAACAAACCTGAATATACAAAATCTGAAGTTTGTTAAAAACTGACAGCTCTTCTTTAGGGATGTGCTTTGTTCTCTTCATACTTTTTGATTTTTCAGATCAGTGGATGACTCTCTTTTCTGGAGAGACTTAATGTGGAAACTTTTCAAAAGTAGCGACAGAGCAGGGATATTACACCGAGAGATGGAGAACACCTATTCCACTGTTTTGCTCTATCTCCAGAGTGTTAAACACCACTCTGGTTCAAGTCCCTGGCTTAAAATCATCTTTTCCTAAAAATTCAAGCCATTTGGTAGGGAAGCAGATACAAGTCAAGCTGATTTCAAAGGACATGGTCTTCTGACATTTTCCCTCTGGTTATAATATTGTATTATGATACAGCCTTTTGTTTAAACATTTTATTTTATATTGACGTGTCTCTTAGTGGCCTAGTTGTGTATGGCTCTTTGCAACCCCGTGGACTGGGGCCTGCCAGGCTCCTCTGTCCATGGGATTCTCCAGGCAACATCACTGGAGCAGGCTGCCATTCCCTTCTCCAGGGGGTCTTTCCCAACACAGGGAATGAACCTGTGTTCATTCAATGCAGGAGGGGTCTCCTGCATTGCAAGCAGATTCTTTACAATCTGAGCCTAATTTAGGCCAAGTCCTTGGCTTAAAATAATCTTTTCCCCAAAATTCAAGCTATTTGGTGGGGAAGCAGATACAAAGCAGCTGCTTTAAAGGGACGTGGTTTTCTTTCCCTGATTTTAGTATTGTACTATGATATAGCTTTTTTTTTTTACTTTTTATTTTATATAGGAGTATAGTTGATTAATAGTGTATACTGGAATCTAGTTAATTTTATTTTATATTGGAGTATAGTTTCACGTACAAAGTGATTCAGTTATACATATACCTGTATCTATTCTTTTTCAAATTCTTTCCCCATTTAGGTTGTTACATAATATTAAGCAGAGTTCCCTGTGCTATCCAGTAGGTCCTTATTGGTTATCCACATTAAATATAGCAGTTATAAACTCCCCAAGACAAAAATGATTGACTGTCATGAAAATCAGTCATAAACCCACTACCCTAGATGACATGAGGCCCACAGTCCCCTCTATAACTTAGCAGCAATATTAAAGTTAATTAGCACCATTTTGGTTAGAAAAGGTTTCTTAAAGGAACTTTACAATCATTACACACCCTGTTTTTTTGCAACATTTGGTTTTTATCTTCAAGAAAACTATCAAATTTTTTGATATCACTTCATAATATACCATGATTTGTTACTTATATTTTATTTCTATAAGACAGGGAAAAAATCTTTAGCCATGCAACGAGTACAAGTGCGCATGAGCTTCAAGCCTACAAAGGGAAATTTGATTAAAGCTCTCCCAGACTTCAGAGCTTCTCAAATTTAATGTGTGTTAGGATCACCTGAGGTTCTTGTTCAGTTGGAGATTTGGATTCAGTTGGTTTGGCTGGAGCCTTTGTCTTCCTTTTCTGACAAGATCCCGCCAGATGCCCACACTGCTGGTCTGAGGGCTGCTCTTTGGGTAGCAAAGATCTCAGAAAATGTCCCTTTCTGAGGAGTGCTTATTAAAAACAAATGATGAGAGGCACAACTCCCAATTAAAACTTGGACACACGCCTGCAGTGGTTCACAACATTCTGGGTTCTGGAAGTCATTAGGAGCCTCAGTCCAGCAATGTGCATATTTCCGTGTGTACAGCGCGTGGGGTCCATTAGTGGTGGCCTGGGCCAGGTGTTGTCTGATGGGTGAATGTTTGGGGGAAGGAGCCTTTGTAGTTATTCCAGGCATGAGTGTATTCTGTTTTTAAAACAATAAGGATCAGGGCTGGTGGTTTTGAGGATCCAAAAACGCAGGGGCATATGGTGCCTTTTGGTAAGGACATAAATCTTCTATGTGAGAAAGGAAAGAAACTCTTGGGTTTAATTAAGAAATTTGTTAAACACAGAAAGCTTGTCAGATATTTTGCTTTGATGTGAATTCTTCAAAAAGTGGGGGCTTAGGCATGATGAAGATCAAGGTGGTTGCAGAAAACGATGCAAACCATGAAAATAAGGAATTCTCCCTAGGGAGGCCATCAGGATTTTCTCTTCATTTGCTATTTTACTTATTCTCCTGTGTACTGGGCTTGAGGATAACATACCAGGACTAGACCTTCACGTCCAAATGTGCTTGCTCATATCAGAGAAATTATCTAATCCTTGATCACTGTCTCAAGAATGGTAGATACAGGCTACCATGGCTAGATACTGTGAAAGCCCAGATGCCAGAAAGTATGCTACTTACACACTGCTGTAGAATCTGAGCAGAAGGATGGTTTAAGAGCACGTTTAGAGCAGTGAAATGTCCAACGTCAGTTTGTAATAAGAGTAGAGATTTAAAAAAAAAATCAATGTAGAGCTATAAGTTATTGCAAATTTCTACTCATATTTTCTAAAGATGCTCAGATTGACAAAGAACTTGAGTCGTGTTCTACATATTCTTTGAAGGATGGATCTAATGTCCTAGAAACTTCACAGGTTGGTCAAATCGTGTTTTGCTGGAACCTTAGCCCCACGAGTTTACTTCTGAAAACATGAGTCCCATTTTCAAGTGTATTTGGGAAATAGTGCAGAATATATGTTCCTTATCAAGATTCACAAACTCTAATCAAGTGAATATGCTGAGACATCCTGTGATGTTAAGAGCCCTATTTACTCCTATGTCTCACACTGGCAAACTATTAACATCCTGCACAACACTTTTGAAAAAACAGGGCTTCTGATCAAGCTTTTGTATATCAGAGGAGTGATTTTTACATCTTCAAATATCTGTGATTTCATGTTCGTTGTTTGCAGCTTTGTTATGTTCATTGTGTTAAAGATTCCAGATAATTTTAGAGAGATGAAAAGATTAGAGGAAAGTTCTGGGAAATTTTCTTAGCTAATTTCATATACACACAGAAGTAATTTCTAATCTCCAGCATATGGTTATACAATTTTGATCTCTTGTGAATATCACATTTGCTCACTTAGATGGAAATCCCTAAGATGAAGTTTTAGAGTGAAGAGTCAGGAGCCTAATATAATCCTTCCTATAAAGGTACAATTAGTGTAATTTTATTAATTGATTGACTAAACATGTCTGAGGAGTAGCAATTACTTCAGGCCTTGAGTTTTACTGGGTGCTTTGGAAAACACAAAGGACAAGATTTCTGACTTTTAAGAATTGACAACATAATTGGAGAGAAAAGACTTCCACCCCCACCTTCAAAAGTTAAATACAAATAAAAATCATGTCTATTTATTTATTTTTTTACTTTGACATAGTCCCGCTCGTCTGCTTTGCTTTGGTTTATTGTGCTTTTTAAAAGTCTTTTTTCTTCTTAAAATGTATTTATCTTTTAATTGAAGGATAATTGCTTTATAGAATTGTGTTGGTTTCTGCAAACATCAACAGGAATCAACAATAGGTATCCATATGTCCCCTCCCTCAAAAGTAAAGATCACTATCTGTTTAAATGTCACATGCATGATAAAGATGTTTTGGACATTGGATAGTTAGAGAAGAAAGATTTGGCATGCTCCTAGAGAATGAGACTGTTTATTTCTCATTCCTATACTCATCCTCAAAACTTCCTACAGAGTTGCACTGAGCTGCATCGGTTGGGTTGAAAGGTCGAAGAGAGCTTCATGGGGGACAGTGGGCTGGAGAACATCCTCACCTGAGGATAGTCTGTGATTATGGGCTCAAAAGGCTTTCCTCCATTTAGGTTATACGAGCAGCCTCGTGGCAAAAAGAATCGGCACAAGAGCAAGCAGGAATCTCAGAAAAAATCAGAAGAGAAGATCTCCAGGCTCACCCTGTGAGGGCGCAGTGTTCAATAAATGAGTTTAAATCAGGGCTAGAATCCAGCAAATGAATTCCTTTACGCAGAATGGTGGGAAAGCTAACACACAGCTATTTATCTCTCTCCCTCAAATAAATATTATCCTCGGCATCCACTTGCATAACTGCCAATCTTGTCGATCTTAAAGCTTCACCTTGCATCCCGAAAAAGATACTGTACATCCGACAGACCCTCATGCATTCTCCACACATGTATCTGCCTTGCAGGGTATTTTCATTTTCTCGGAAAGGTAACAAGAACATCTTGCCTTGTTTTCTGTGGATTTAAAGTTATTTTTGATTTTTTAAAAATTTTAAATTAATTTTTTTTATTGAAGGATAATTGATTAACAGAATTTTGTTGTTTTCTGTCAAACCTCAGCATGAATCAGCCATAGGTATACATATATCCCCTCCCTTTTGAACCTCCCTCCTATCTCCCACCCTATCCTACCTGTCTAGGTTGATACAGAGCCCCTGTTTGATTTTTACTGCCACTATGACTGTTTCTCTAACCTGGGACTCGTCACAAAAGAGATCTCTGACAGGGAGAATAAGGGAGAAAGATGAAGAATTATCTGGGCCCAAATGAACTACGTCTAGTCACCTATATACTGATTAAAATGATATGTTACTTGGGGGAATAAGTGGTTTCTGTCGGGGTTTTTGCTTGTTACTCCCATGCAGGTGTTCAAATTCCATTGCATCCATACATCCATGATGATGCCTTTGACTATATTTGCTGAACTCTTGCCAAGTTAATAGACCATGGAGAAGAAAGTGATGAATGGATGAGGTGGGAATGCTAGAGAGAAGAGGACCCCAGTGTTGGTGGGATTGCCATGGTGCAAGGGACTTGGGGGGAAAATGGTGCTTCAGGGATCAGTTCCATTGACCCCAGCTTCTTGCAACTTCAGTGTTCCCTGTGACTGGCTGTGGGATCTTTGCAAGTTATTTAACCTCTCTGAGCTTCTTGTTTACAATAGTGAGCTTGAAACGATGCTATGTACTAGTTCAAAGCAGGCTTTGGGATCCCTGAATGCTGTCAATTGCTTGATACTAACAATAATTGCCTACAGATTTTTCCAAACCATTTGCATGAAGAATCTTTTCACTAGAAGGTTAAATTACAGTATGCTAATAGTCAATCAATGTGGAACAGGATACTTACCTTCACTGAGCTAAGACACTTTGCTTGCTCAAAGCAAGTGCATTTCATTTTAGACTTGCATTTTCTCTTTTTTTTCTGTTTCAAGCTTACAGCTGTCTTGGCATTAGGCAATGAAATCTTCTTGACCTAAGCTTTCCTCTTTATTTCCATTGCACCACGGTACTTTGGAAAGCATGCCTGTATCTCTCTTCCTGAAGTAGTGATGGACACATTCCTATAGTTGTCTGCAGCTGCGGTGAGACGCTCTCAGAATTCTTGTGAACAAAGAGAGCTCTGTGCTGAAATGTAGCTTAAAGGAATGGCATGATGTGTGAGGAAATGTGCAGGAATCTACCCAAAGCAGAAACTGTAGGAACTAAGCGTCAATCAAGAGCAATGTAAATAAATCTCACGTGTACAGGCTGCATAAACCAGAGAGAGAGCAGAGAGGACAGGGATGTCAGTGGCCTAGTTCAGGTCCCTAACCTGCTTGGAAGGACACATGCTGGCTGACAGTGAGGGACAGGCTTCCGGAAAGGTATTTTTGGCAAAATTTATAATTTCTCCTCTTTGGCCAAGAAACGAGTCAAGGAACAGGACTTTATGATAAGATACCAAGGGAAAAAGCGAAGGCATGAACGAAGCACATCACATGCTCTTACCTTGAGAACCCTACAGTTTAGTGGGTGAAATGAGACAATCCCTCAAAATGACTCCCTAGTCAAGTTCCTCTCTATGTTGGGAATCAGCAGATTTCATGAAATCTTGCCTCTTGGATGAAGGGCAGGCTTATCTGGAGAAGTTCATGGCAGAGTCTGAGTTTCCTGGAGGTGAAATATCATTCCCAGTTGTTCAGGGGCTTGATCAAGTTGATCACTATATTCCCTGCACCTGCAAGAGTCCCTGCTATATAACATTCAATATCTGCTGAATGAATGGATGAATGAATGAAAGTGCAAATGAGCAGTAAGTGTATGAAAAGTGAAAGTGTTAGTAGCTCAGTCGTGTCTGACTCTTTGTGACCCCATGGGCTGTAGCTCACCAGGCTCCTCTGTGGGATTTCCCAGGCAAGAATACTGGGGTAGTTTGCCATTCCCTTCTCCAGGGGATCTTCCCAACCCAGGGATCCGACATTGCAGGCAAACTCTACCATTTGAGCTACCAGGGAATCCTGGCATTTGGTAGGTATCAAGGTATTTGATAGGTAGCTATTTTTTAAAGATGTGTATATAATGTTTATCTTTTCTCTAATATGAAAAAGATAATGGCATTTTAGAAAAGGTGGAAAATATAGGAAATAAAAAAGGCACCCAAAAGTCTATATTAGAAAAATAACCGCTGATATTTTGATCTATTATTTTCTAAACTTTTTCTTACAAATTTATTAATTAGTAATATATATATACATATATATATATATAATGGAGAAGGCAATGTCACCCCACTCCAGTACTCTTGCCTGGAGAATCCCATGGACAGAGGAGCCTGGTAGGCTGCGGTCCATGGGGTCACTAAGAGTCGGACACGACTGAGCAACTTCACTTTCACTTTTCACTTTCATGCATTGGAGAAGGAAATGGCAACCCACTCCAGTGTTCTTGCCTGGAAAATCCCAGGGATGGGGGAGCCTGGTGGGCTGCCATCTATGGGATCGCACAGAGTCGGATATGACTGAAGCGACTTAGCAGCAGTTGCAGCATATATATATAAGCAATTATACTATTTATTTCTAAGTGCCTGGAATGGCTAACATAATAAAGTGAACATTTTATTGTATTATTAAATATTGTTTATCAATTGCATCAATCAACATGCAGTTTAAATAACCTGACTTCTAAAGTAAGGGAACCAATTTATAGTTCCACTTGAAATGTTAAAGCGTATTCATCATTCGTAAACCTGCAAGCACTAAATATTTCATTTTAAACAAATAAAAATTGGTACCAGTTTAATTTCTAGAAAATATTTATTTGATCAGTGGAGACTGAACATTTTTCCATGCACTTATTGACTAATTATATACTGCATTGTACTCAGTTGCTCAGTTGTATCTAACTCTTTGTGACCCCGTGGACTGTAGCCCACCAGGCTCCTCTCTCCATAGGATTCTCCAGGCAGGAAGACTGAGTGGGTTGCCATTTCCTCCTTCGGGGATCTTCCCAACCCAGGGATTGAACCTGTGTCTCCTGTGTCTCCTGCATTGGCATTTAGAATCTTTACCACTAAGCCACCTGGGAAACCCAAGTGTATATTATCTTTTGGACATTACCTGATCTTGACCTTTATGAATTTTGAAGGGGAGGGTGAATCGAAGGTTTTATTGGCTCCTTACTAGTTGGTAAGCCCTATTTCTGTAAAAGAATAATAAACGGTCTGTCCTTTATTGTAAATATCTTTCTCGGTCTGTTATTTGGCTTTCTTGTGGTCATTTTTTGGTCACAGAAATGTAATATTTTCTTGTGTTCAAATCTCAGGGCTTGGAAAGAATGACAACTGTGAATGCATAAGTAAATAAATCTTTCTAATCAGGACATTCCTGAAAGGGCTTGGAAAAGGGAGTGGGTATGTTTGTGGACGCAGGTGGCGGCGGGCCCCACTGCTCTGATGCTGGCAGGGTGGCCAGGTTACAATCGCATCCCCTGCCACCACTTCAGGGGAAGGCACAGGCTAGGTGCCCTTCCTGCTGCTCGGAGATGGATAACCTCACGCAGAACCCCGTCAGAGAGCGAGTTACTAAAATAAAGTGAGAGGAAAACTTTAAAGAGATGGAACATCTGTGATAAACTCATTTTCTGTGTGAGCACCCATGGAGATGCCTGTCTGGGTCGGCTGAACGCCATTTCTAGAGCAGTTGAAAATTCATTTCATTTCATTATTGGAACTGTTCAAGCACCCCGGTTTGGATCAGGGAAAGGCTTCTTAAACCTGCAGGAAGCTCATTTACCCCTGCTGAGGCTCCAGTTCCCTTTCTTATGGGAAGGCAGAGAGGTCTAGCTTACAAATCCTGGCAGATACGTATATATAGATATGTCTCTCTATATATCTTCCTTGATCATATAGACAGATAGATAGATTTATATTGAAGGAATGTGAACATTTCCATCTAAAGCAGGCTTAATATTGTCCTTTTTCTGTCTGAGTTGGGTCTGTTTCAGGACTACTTTCCCACCCCTCTCATCTATTAAAAATACTGCTGTCGGTGCGTTCGCAAACAGAGAAGACCCCTCTGAGGTGATGCACAGTGAGCAAAGAACAGAGCATCAATTCTCTCAACAGCCAGTAATGAAGCAAGTTGGAGTATTTTTCAAACAACAAACACTGGTTGAGAAAACTTTTAAAGAATCCCAGATGGCATTTGCAGAGTCAGAACTTAGTTAATGGAGGGGAGAAAAAAATCCATATAACTGGAAGCCTTTACAATGAGAAACATATTTCTACCTCTTCTTCCAGTGCGACACTCCTGGCCTCAAAAGCTGTAACTACAAGCGTGTTCTTTCACCTTCCACGTCAGAGAAGGGGCCCAAAGCCAGCAGACAGCGGGCAGAGGCAGGAGAAGTGACTGAGCCTGGTGGAGGGGGTGCAATGTGAAGGATGGGGGCGTGGTGATTGGGATAACACAGGATAGCAAAAGACAGGCAGCCAGTTACAGCAATTCTGTGTCCACAGAGTGGAGTGGCAAGGAGTGAGTGGCAGCCCAGAGAGTTGATTAGTGGGTGCCAACTTCCCCAAGACCAGGGAATAGGCACTGCTGCAGGGGAATCCGGACAGCTGGGGCCGGGATCAGGGTGAGAGAGTTTAGAAAGTGAGTGACTCCAAAGGGGAGTTTCCCAGGGGAACTTGGCACAGGCCCCTATCCCTGGGTCCTTGGCAGGAATAGCCACAGGACTTATATAATAATATAAGGGATGGAATAATATAAGGGATGGAATACGCTCTCCATCCCTCTTGAAAGCAGAACCGGACAGGTCACTGAAGCATGGACCTAGGCTCAGGAGAAACAAGTCAGAACCCAGGAGAGATGGCTCCCAAAGACAGTAGCAGACCCACCGCTGAGCATTGGCAGGGCAGCTCCACAGAGGGGTCCACCTAAGGCCCACTCTGCACGTCTGGGGTTCTGGACCCTTCTCATGTCCCTACTAAATATAGGATCGGTCTTACACCTCCAGACAGCTCCATCTGCAGAAGAGAGAGAGAGAAACAGAGATGACAGAGAGAGGAGAGTGTCCAGTTGGAGTAAAGACAAATCTATATAGTAGTAATGTGGTCAAGTTCAATGACTCAGTGGTAAACAATCTGCCTGCAATGTGAGAGACCTGGGTTCAATCCCTGGGTCAGGAAGATCCCCTGGAGGAGGGCATGGCAACTCACTCCAGTATTCTTGCCTGGAGAATCCCATAGACAGAGGAGCCTGGTAGGCTACAGTCCATGGGGTTGCAGAGTCAGACACGACTGAGTGATTAACACTTTGTAGTTAAATTGAAAATTTTACCAATTTCACGAACATTTCACTAATCTCAATGCCTGGTAGTAGGCGTGTGTGTGTTTTTAAAATTGGACTTTCATGTCAAAGTTGATTAACCTTTCCCAATGGAAAAGATCGAACTGGGAATTAGTAGGCAAGGGAAGACGGGGAGGCTAGGAGGACTCAGACGCTCAGTGTGCACTGGAGGAATCGTAGCACCAAGATTTTTGGTGTTAAAGGCTCTGTTATGTTTCCTTCACACCCCAAGCTATTTATGTCCTCTAAGTAGCTTATCTGTCCTGGCCCTGGGCATACAGTGGGAGCCTTATTAATGCACATTGCTGGACTGGAGGCATCACAGGAAATCGGGGAAGCTGGTCTTGTGGCTAAGCAACTGGAACCAGTTCTGGTCCAGAGAGAGCTCGGCTCTGTGGGATAAAAGAGCTGGTCATGGACTGAAGGAGGGCTGTGCCAGCAGTGAAACCGAAGCCCACACTCATCATGCGAAGTGTTTCATGAGCACTGAAGCACTTTGAGATGGGCACTATTTACCATGTTAAGTGGTAGAGCTTGCACACCTATTTCTCTGGCTTGGAATCTTCTGGCACTAGATGCTGTAGAATGTCTTCTTGGTCTGGTAATATTTGTTAGATGGAGGGTCAGCCTGGTTTATCCACCGTGGTACTGAAAGTGCAGGGTGACGGATCTTGTCAACACAGGATATTTGATCTGAGTTTCCGACCTTCAACTGATTCACCTTTTGCCCGCGTGAAATTAGTAAAATGGCTACATTAACATTTCTTTTAATGCTCTTTTTTAAAGAGTACATTTTTAAGCACGGAAATAATGCATTTAAATGTGCTCTACAGAATGCGCGTTGTTTATAATAGACCAAGAAAATTGCAAGTGCAAAAGTACAAATTGTTTTAGACATGAGCAATTTTTGTACTTAGAGTACTTATAACAGCCTAAAATGCACATTTTAGTGTATAAGTGCTGAGAAATGTCTTTTTAAATGTTGACTTGTGATACAGACATATCAAACATTCACATTAATTGCAAATACATCTCAGTTAATCTCTATTTCTTGAATTAGAATAATGCCTACCTCATTTTGATGACCAATATAGAGCAATTCACATATATGTAATTTATGAGTAGGAAGCAAGATGGTAAATAAATGTACAAAAAGCTAAGTCCATTACCTCAAAAGACAAACACTTTTATTTTATGTATTTGAACAACTGAGCTTGTTGTTAGATCTGAACCACAAAGGTGGAAACTGGGAGAAAGAAAAATAGAAAGGAAGGAAACTGAAATAGAATAATGGTGGGAGTTTGGGGAAACAACAGTTATTTATCCATATGACAAATAAAAATGAATGATTTTTTGGCAGAAGTATTTCATTAAGGTAGGGTTGTGCCTTTTTCACTCATTTATATTAGGCTCAAATGCCAGAAAAATGTTATTATCTTGCCTACTCTCATTTATTAAAATCATTTTAAAATGTAGTTCCCAGACTTCCATCTGTCATATCAGGAAATAAGCTAATTTTCTCTTTACTTTTTTTTCCAAGTATACTAGAAGAAATTAGATAAACTAATGTAATGTAGTTTATTACATATACTTTTTCTACTGTATAAGAATTCACGTCCTTGTTAGAAAACTCCAAAATAAAGAAAAATCGAGGGAAAAAATTCATTATTCTCACCACCCAAAGGGATCAAATCTTGACATTTTAGTGAATTTCCTTCCCTCCAGTCTTTTTTCCCCCCTATAACCACTTAAAGGCTTAAATCAGCCTTTTCGCAAACCACTAAAATATCCAGAGTTTAATAATGATTAGATACATTGTAATTATTTTCTCCCAGATCGAAAAGAAGCCACAAAACACTCATGCATCTTGCTCTGAGTCCCACAGAAATGATGCTTTAGTCTACACTGAGTTAATTTCAACTTTGCATCCCTCACTGCTTTTGATGTATCCAACCATATGTGCCGCAGAGCAGAGCCTCCGTATACTGTTCCCAAGCCTCTCTCCCCAGTGCCTCGTAACAATGATGGAACCATGAAAGCAGCATCAATGAAGAAATCGCACCATTCAGAGTGTCAGTGCAGAATAAATCTAATGAACTGAATGTCTCAGGAGTATCCAAGGGTTCCAAAATTGGAACATAATACATGGTAAGAATTTTCTTCCCAGGAGACGTTAGCCAGTAATAGGTCTGTTTTAATTCCATTAGTTTAAAGTGTAAGTTGCTCTTTGCATGGCTTAGTCTTTTACCAAAGATTGATGCGAAAACTGGTCGATGTCTTCCAAGTGAAGGGAGGTGTGGATCATTCCATGGGAAATTGAGGTTTTAGGAGCGGACTTTGCCTCTGAAGGTACACGTTCACACTCACTCCACTTGGACTCTGAGCGGTGTGTCTGCCTGACTGAGGATTCAGGAGACCTCGGAAGCTCAGCTCCGACCACCAGTCACTCAGCCGACTGACCTTTATTCTGTTGTCTCCAGTGGAGGCACAAGAGAAGTTATTCCAAATTTGTGAATGCAGATTTGATATTAATTATCACTGATGTGGTTTACAGGCTTAACTGTTACAGTCTCAAATTATGTATGCTTATATGAGCATTAGCGTTGGGTGCCTTCATACATGAATAGCCAACTCTACCTGAGAGAAAGTGATTTTCTAGCTTTGCCAACTTTGTCCTGGAGTCAGTTGTTATCTCTGGCAGGCTGCTCTTGTATTATCTTCACATACTTTCCAGGAGGTTGACACCTACTTTTACCGAATCAGAGAGCTAGATTTTGGGGGAGTGCTCTACGTCCTATTTGCTCTGCCTAAGTTGTGTCATAGTTAGTATCAATACTGTTAATGTGCACACATACCTTTTCAAGAATTGTGTGCATCACTGATTCATTTCTGCGTTTTATTATTGCCTTGGGATACAGACCTATTCAGCATGAAGATGGTACTCCTTGTTTGCCTTGGTGGATAACACAAAACTTTATTGTATTCTCTCTTCCTCATTTGTTCCCTGTCCCTTCAATGGGATCCCTACTCTTGCCCTCAAATAAGCCAGCTTCCGTTTATTCCTTGAGGTTATTCTGCTCAGGTAATCATTGCTTCTCCCATGGTTACTGCTACTGTTTTGCTTGCTAATTAGTGAACCAGGGTCATTCTCAGACTGTCTCTTCCTTTGGCATTTCTCTAAATACTGGATTTCCTTTAGTTCCAAAACATTCTCCCAAATTCCTTGTATTCCCGTTTTAGTCTGGATAAGGAAATGGCAAATTTTTTTTTCCGTGGAGGGCCAGGTAGTAAATATTTTAGGGTTTTCTGATGGAGCTGTCTCCATAGCAACCACTCAACTCTGCCACTGCAGCACAGAAGCACCGCAGACAATATTTAGACAAATGGCTGTAGCCATGGTCTAATAATACATTATTTACAAAAAGAGGCAGCAGACCGGATTTAGCCCATGGGTCACAGTTTGCCCACCTCTGTTCTGGGCTATCACCTGTCAGGTCAGATTGGCTGGTCTCCTATCCCACTTTTGGCACATTAAGAAGTTATAAATATTTACAAATGCAGTTATGTTAATGAACCATCGAAAATCTAATAATCATAATAATGACAAATTTTCAGACACTATATGTCTTAGGCACCATGTTAAGCATAGTCGGTGAATTGCCTCATTTAATCAGCACCATGACCTCATGCGGTCGATTCTGAGTCTAATTTTTTCAATGGGGAAGTTGAGGCACAGAGAAGTTGAGTATTTGGGGCAAGATCACCTGTTGAAAGGATTCCAACTGGTCAACCTCCAGACCCCATGCTGGTCATCGCTGCTCAGGGCTGCCTCCCGCATGTCTGAACAAGTGACTCACAGGTGTGAGAACCATAAACCCAATGACATCACAGGGACAACGGCTGGTCTGGTGTGTTTGAGCCAGCTGTAACCAAAGAAGTAACAAGGATGCCCTAGGTGATCACCCCTTCTCCAGTGATACTAAAGGCTGAGTATCATGACCTCAGAAACCACGCTGAAGTGCTTTAGCCAAAGGTAACTGCTTTTTCTTGCTGTCTTTTGATTCTCCACTGAGAATCTGAGGGGAGAGGTACTCAGTGGAGAGCCTCTTTATTCTATGGTGCACTGACATCACTTGGATTTCCAGTCACGCTATTAACATCAGCCTCAGGTCAGATAACTTTTAAATTTTGGCAGAAATTTGGGGCTGGAGGAACACATCCTCAAGGGTTTGCTCTGACTGAAGCCTGTCAACAGCAGGTCTTCACTCAGCTTTGTAGAGCGCAGATACAAGGTGAGGGTCAGTTAGCCGTGTTATGATGTCTGGCTACGTCATTTATCCTCTGTAACAAATGAGTGTAGATAAAGTTTTAAAAAATCTTTGTCTATAGAAGGAAGCTACCAAAAAGCTTTCTTTTTTCTTTTTAGGTTTTCTTTGATGTGGACCATTTTTTAAAAGTCTCTATTGAATTTGTTACAATATTGTTTCTATATTATGTTTCAATTTTTTGGCTGGGAGGCATGTAGGTTCTTAGCTCCTTGACAAGGGATCGAACCTGTGCCCTCTGCATTAAGAGGAGAAGTCTTAACCGTTGGACTGTCAGAGAAGTCCCTCCAAAAGCTTTGTCTTGAGTGAAATAGTTTAAAAGCAGCTTGTGTAGGGAAAGGTCCTCAGAATTTTGTGAGTGTCTTTATGTAAAAATGAATGAATAAATGAATGTTCTCTGAGCATCTATTACACAAAAATATATATTCGTTACCTAATATATTATAGGTATGGTTGAGTGGGCAGTAAGCAGTGTATCTATCATACAATTTTAAAAAAAACCCAACAACCTTAAAAAGCTGATCATAAAAAAAAAAATGTTCGGTGTAGAAAATCCAAAGAAAAAAAAGGAATGAGGAAAAAAAATTAAAATCCTCTTCAATTGCCCATTAAAAAAGAACCATGGACCAATTTCTAATGTTTCCTACTTTTCTGGGCATAGTCTACATGCAGATCATTTTTAAAAAGCAGACCTAAAGATCTAATCTTCTCTGTATTGTAGATTATGACTGTGATAATGCTGAATATAGCTTTGCCTCTTTTCTGCCATTCACCATTATAAAGTGAGCATTTACCATATCAGTGGCTCAGCTGGTAAAGAATCTGCCTGCAGTGTGGGAGACCTGGGAGACCTGGGTTCGATCCCTGGGTTGGGAAGATCCCCTGGAGAAGGGAAAGGCTACCCACTCCAGTATTCTGGCCTGGAGAAGTCCATGGGCTGTATAGCCCATGAGGTCGCAAAGAGTCAGACACGACTGAACGACTTTCACTTCACTTCACTTCACCATATCAATAAACGTCATGCAAAAGTATCATTTAAATTGGACCTTCTAATTCCTCTTCACCAGGTAACAGGATTTCCTTCTCACAATTATCTGGTACTCACTTGGATTCCTCGTCAGAATGATTTATTTAAGATGTGAGGAACATTGGGGCCTTTCCATTAAAATGATTAAAATAAAAACTTTATGGGTTTAATGTTGGTTATCTGGAAAATTCACTTATGCCAAACTCATAATGGTAAATGAATGAGCTGTTAATGAATGCATATCATGTCTGGTCCAAAAATGTCTATCTACATGACAGAATATAATCACTATTCCTTTAAATCAATGCAGAGCAGTAGAAACTGTGTCTCAATACAGGTGTATTTTTAAATGAAAATCCAAGAACTTTAGATACATAAGTCAAACAAAAAATAAAGTGATCACTTGGTAAATCGAATTAATATGAATAATTACTGCAATTTAGATATCCAAGAACTTTTTTCTCAGATAAACATTTTCAATCTTGCCACTTCCTCACCCTTCAAAATACATACACTCATCTGACACGTACAACACATAACACACAGCACACAAGCACACACAACAAACACACATACTTGCTCACAAACACACACCCGTATTCCTGGATTAGTCAACCAAGTCTCCGTTTTGCTGTCGAGTTTAATCATAAGATTTAGTGACAGATATTTTTCATATCTTGTCATATCTAACTTGTAGAATCACGTACATATGGTGAATTTTGGTTCAGAGTCATGACCAGATTTTTTTCTAAAGCACAAATCAAAACATTTTGATCTTTCATTTAATATAAGCAATAAACCCCTTCACTTTACCTTTTTTTGTAACTTTGTAAAGCATGTGATTTGGGTGAGGGGCTGGGGGCTGTTTCACTGTGTCAAAAAGCATCTTGAATCCCTCTGCCTTTTTTTCCCCTCCTCCTTGAAGGCTCTTCAAGCTTGGAATTCAGCTCCAAATTGGAGTCTAACTAAAATTTAATTCGGTTGTTAATCCCATAAGGGAATACAATAACTGCTACACATGCTGGCAGATTCAAAAATCTACAAATTTTTACTTTTAATAATGTTTTCCCTGTCTCTAATTTCCTGTGTAAGAAAACATTCTCTTGGACAATTACCCCCATAATGGCCTTGCCAGAATCAATTTCAACTTTAGCTGTCTCAAAGAGTTCAGTAGCAGTTGGAGAATTTTTTTTTCCCTACCATTTTCGTTTTGCTGCATAAGAAACCTGTTTGCTTTTTCCTTGCCTTCTCAAATGCTCTCACATATCATTAAATACACATAGGAGGTATAAGTATTAGTGTTATGGAATAGGACAATATTCAAACTGTCTCCAACTCCCAAATTGGCTAAGTTCTAAAAACCCCTTTAATAAATCATTTAAAGCATGTTACACATCTTCCCCAGGTTTTCCTGGTGGCTCAGTGGTAAAAATCTGCCTGCAGTGCAGCAGGCACAGAAGACTGTGAGTTTGATCCCTGGGCCGGGAAGATCCCCTGGAGAAGGGAATGGCAAACCGCTCCTGCGTGCTTATCTGGAAAATTCCACGGACAGAGGAGCCTGGTGGGATACAGTCTGTGGGGTCACAAACGGTCGGACAGGACTGCAGTGACTGAGCACTCACACACGTGCAGGCACACATCTCCCTAGAGAATCAGTGGCAGCCTTAAAGGATGGAGTCCAAAAAAAACACACACAAAAATAATTTAAACCATAATGCATCGGTTTAAAACACTTTCAGCAATATTTTAATGGCACCTAGCCACCGTGATGATAAGAAATTCATTCTGAATTCCAGTAACACATACCAGAAACACATCACTCCCCATTCAGTGGTTTCTCTGCAAGGGACAGAAGAACTGGCATTCGGGGTTAGGGTGGATTGCGTGACAGAGGCGAAAATAATCCCTATGCCAATATCTTGTTAACACTCTACAGCTTCAAAAGGAAACACATTTCTCTGGATAAATCACACCCCAGGGGGATCCAAGCGGAGGGAAAAAAGGATAAATTTATCCAGAAAAAAAATAGGAGCTCTAGTCTTAAATATATTCATTGGCCTGGTCTTTGTCTATCAGGTTCTTTTTTGTTTTCACTGAGAAGAGGGTAAGTTTTTTTTTGGAATAACGTAAAGATATAATGACATGCAACTTGCATAGTATCGGGGGCTCATAAGCTGCTCTCCTGTCACTGTTGCATTTGTATGTAAGGCTGTCATCAGCAGAAGTGACCAGCAAGCCGACTGCAAGGAGGCAAGTGAAAGCATCGCTTAGAGAGCATGTCACCACTGAGGGACCAAATGGCAACTTCATGGCTCGGAAGCAGCCTTTCCACTTCCTGTGCCCAGTTTAGACATCACTCATCAGTTGCTCTGTTGTGACCTGCTGAGTCTGAATGAGGCTTCAGAATCTTTTCCTACAGTGGTGTCATATTTTCTTCATGAAAACATTCATTAAAAAAAAAAAACACACAATCAATATGATCTATCAATATGATATATCAGATCATATTCTGGTTTTCAAACCAGAAAAACCCTGTGATCACAACAAGAAATGCGTATGTAAATCTAACTCTAAATGGATCATGGACTTAAATACAAAACCCAGGAGTATACAACTACTGGAAAAAAATCACAAGAGAAAACCTCTGTGACTTTAGGAATTTTTACGTATGAGTCCAAAAACATAATCCATAAAGGAAAAAGGTGATAAAAAGGACTTCATCACACATAAAAACTTCTGCTCTAGAAAGACGCTGGTTAAGAGAATGAAAATCTAATGAGAGACTGTGACAAAATATTTGTGCATCATGTATTCGATAACGGATTTTTAAATCTAGAAAATATAAAGAACTCTTGAAAATTAATTACAAGAAACAAAACCCCTCATTTTAAAAATGGGAAAAAGATTTGAACACACTGTTTACCAAAGAAGACATACCAATGGCAAATAAACTCATGGAAATATACTCAACAGCCTAACTCATGAAAGAAGCTCAAACTGGAACCATAGAGACACAACGCTGCTCATCAAATAGAGTGGCTAAAATGAAAAAGTCTCACCATGCCAAGGGCAGGGCGGAGCTGGAAGTGACTTCTTGGTGGGAATATAAAACAGTGCCACTCTTTAGCAATTTCTTAAAAAGTTAAACATACACACATCATATGATTCAGCCACTTAGTTCCTAGGTATTTACCTAAAAAAAATTAAATATCCATTCAAAGCCTTGTATATAAGAATGTGCAAAGCAGCTTTATTTATCATAGCCAAATACTGCAAACAATGGAGACGTCTGTCAAAAGGTGAATGGATAAACATTCACCTGTGTTATATCCATACAGTGGGGTGCTAGTTAGTAACAAAAAGGAATGAACGATAAGAAGGAATTTTAAAATGATTTTGCTGAGTGAAAGAAACAAAGGAAGGAGAGCATAGAATGTATGATTCCATTTACATAAAATTCTAGAAAATGCAAACCAATCTAGAGCGACCGAAACAGATCTGTGGTTTCCTGGGGACCATGGGGCCAGAATAAAAGAAAGAGGTTACAAAAAGTGACGACAAAATTTCAATATTTCACCATTGCATTTATATTCAGGGCTTCCCTTGTGGCTCAGATGGTAAAGAATCTGCCTGCAATGTGGGATCCCTGGGTTGGGAAGATCCCCTGGAAAAGGGACCAGCTACCCACTCCAGTACTCTTGCCTGGAGAATTCCATGGATAGAGGAGCCTGGTGGGCTACAGTTCATGGGGACGCAAAGAGTAGGACATGACTGAGCGACTTTCACTTTCATTCATATGTCAAGATGGAGCAAGTTTACATTTTAAATATCTGCAGCTTACTTGAATGTTGGCTGTACCTTCGTAGAGTTCCAGAAAAACATCTACCTCTGCTTTATTGACTATACCAAAGCCTTTGACTGTGTGGATCACAATAAACTGTGGAAAATTCTTCATGAGATGGGAATACTAGACCATCTGACCTGCCTCTTGAGAAACCTGTATGCAGGTCAGGAAGCAACAGTTAGAACTGGACATGGAACAACAGACTGGTTCCAAATAGGAAAAGGAGTATGTCAAGGCTGTCTATTGTCACCCTGCTTATTTAACTTCTATGCAGAGTACATCATGAGAAACGCTGGGCTGGAGGAAGCGCAAGCTGGAATCTAGATTGCTGGGAGAAATATCAATAACCTCAGATATGCGGATGACACCACCCTTATGGCAGAAAGTGAGAAGAACTAAAGAGCCTCTTGATGAAAGTGAAAGAGGAGAGTGAAAAAGTTGGCTTAAAGATCAACGTTCAGAAAACTAAGATCATGGCATCTGGTCCCATCACTTCATGGGAAATAGATGGGGACACAGTGGAAACACTGTCAGACTTTATTTTTGGGGGCTCCAAAATCACTGCTGATGGTGACTGCAGCCATGAACTTAAAAGACGCTTACTCCTTGGAAGGAAGGTTATGGCCAACCTAGATAGCATATTTAAAAGCAGAGACATTACTTTGCCAACAAGAGTCCGTCTAGTCAAGGCTATGGTTTTTCCAGTGGTCATGTATGGATGTGAGAGTTGGACGGTGAAGAAAGCTGAGTGTCGCAGAATTGATGCTTTTGAACTGTGGTGTTGGAGAAGACTCTTGAGAGTTCCTTGGACTCCAAGGAGATCCAATCAATCCATCCTAAAGGAGATCAATCCTGGGTGTTCATTGGAAGGACTGATGTTGAAGCTGAAACTCCAATACTTTGGCCACCTCATGCGAAGAGCTGACGCATTGGAAAAGACCCTAATGCTGGATAGGATTGGGGGCAGGAGGAGAAGGGGACGACAGAGGATGAGATGGTTGGATGGCATCACTGACTCGATGGACATGGGTTTGGGTAGACTCTGGGAGTTGGTGATGGACAGAGAGGCCTGGTGTGCTGCAATTCATGGGGTCACAAAGAGTCGGACATGACTGAGCGACTGAACTGAACTGAAGGTACAACTGTTATTAGTTGAGTTCAGTTGCTCACTCGCATCCCACTCTTTGCAAACCCATGGACTGAGGCACCCCAGGCTTCCCTGTCTATCACCAACTCCCAGAGCTTATTCAAACAAGGTTGAGGTGTTATAAAGTTATAAGGCTTTGGGGTGTTATAAGAATTTTATAACATCCCCAGATAAAAATCATCAGCTTTACAGACTAATTCAATCCTCTGGAGAGAATCCAACTGGATTCAGTTTCATGCAAGGAAAGAGTATTAGTATTCAAGAATGGTTTCTAAACTGATTGGAGTTTAGAGATGGACTATACGGTGGCTCAGTGGTAAAGAATCCACCTGCCACTGCAGGAGATGTAGGAGATACGGGAGACTTGGATTTGACCCCTGGATCAGGAAGATCCCCTGGAGGAGGAAATGGCAACCCACTCCAATATTCTTGCCTGGAGAATCCCATGGACAGGGGAGCCTGGCGGGCTACAGTCCATGGGGTCGTTAAGAGTCAAACAGGACTTAAACACTGAGGATGCACATGTTAATACTGTTTAACTCAGGCATTATTTTTAAATAAAAAATGCAAAAGAGCTACTTATTAGCAAGAGTGGAGAGAAAGGCAAATGTCCAGATCTACCTGGGCTTTCCCCACTGCTGCTCTCAGGGCTGAAGGCAATGAGCTTCCAGGCATCCCCAGCTCAGAATGGACATGACTGACATGGCCGGTCTTGGACATTCAAGACTCCAGATGGAAAGCCAGCATCTCTCACTTTAGATCTTTAAAGAGACAGCACAGCCCTCTCACTTTAAGACCCAGACTCAGCTCCTTACAATGCTTCTTTTTGTCTCTCTGGTCCTCCCAAACCAGGCCACTCTTAACTGTCCCTTCTTACCCATGCTTAGGGCTTAGGTCATCGACTGACTCCCTTATAGAAAATTTGCAGGTTGTAGTTGCTCACCCTGCATTGGGAGAAAGAATTTAATCAGTGTGTAGACTCTCCTCATCGCTACATTCAAGTCTTGCTGACCAGCTCAGACTGATAGCTAATCCACATTCTTTTTTAAAAAGCTTATTTGTTTATTTATTTATCTGTGGCTGCACTGGCTCTTTGTTTCTGCACACGGCCTTTATTTAGTTGCAGCGAGTGGGGGTGCTCTTTCTCAGGAAGCGGGGCTTCTCACTGCATTGGTTTCTCTTGCTGTGGAGGCTGAGCTCAGTAGCTGTGGTGCACCGGCTTTGTTGCTCCGCAGCATGTGGGATCTTCCCAGATCAGGGATCAAACCCATGTCCCCGGCATTGGCAGGCGGATTCTTAACCACTGGACCACCAAGGAAGTCTTAATCCATGTTCTTAAAAAAAAAAAAATCTATAACCAAGCTATGGGCTGTGCTTTTACTACTCCTAAATCTCCAGGTGAGGAAATCCTAAGCAAGCAAAATACTCTGTAACAAAGTCCCTAGAAACAGCGTCACTCATTCTTATTCCCTTCGATTCATAAAGGAAAGGGAGAGAAAAGAAAAGAATCTTAAGGAGTCTTCTAAACATGAAGGGTCCGTACGAGCTTGGGTGAGTCACATCTTGTTAGTCTTTGATGTTCCCAGCTGCTGAAACAGAAAGATTATACAGAAAGATCTCAAAGGTCTCATTCAATTCTATGCAGACACATATGTTTGCGGGCCTTAGTGGGTTTGCAATCTGGTGAAAGTGGAAGACTAACCATCCTGAAAACACAGCAAAGATTGCTAGAAAAAAAAATACAATTAGGTATCCAAATATGTGGTACAAATTCTGGATATTCTAAGGATTGGGTGCACAGTCATCTCTGAGGTTGCAGAAGCCAGTCAAGGTTCATGGAGTAGTGGTGGCTTCCTCTGGGTCTCAGACATGACTTGTTAGCACCGTAATTCCAAACTCCACTGGGGCAGTGGCAAATTTTCTGGGCAGGAGGTGTGTCTTCCTAATGGTTGCCCTTCTCCCCAGAGCTCCCAGTCTACACTATTGGATTTAGCTCCAAACCTGGTCTATCTTGTCCTGTTTACTGTGGACTCATGCGTGCTAGTCCAGCTCTGTTGTGAGGTCTTTGAGAGCCAGGTCAAGCCTCTACTTTTCTGTACCCAGATTCATCGATTCTGCGGTTCAACACCAAAGTAAATCCTATACTCATTAAGTCACAGCCCTTTGCAAACTCTTCTCACAGATTTAAAATAAATTTAAAGCGTATGATAAAGGTATGTTTCAAAGGAGGAGAAATTATTCAAGGAAAACCCAGGAGCCTGGAGAGAAGGGAATGTGGACTGTAGGTGCCTGTCTGGTACATGTGTGTGGGTGTGCTATTCTCTTCAGTCGTGTCTGACTCTGTTTGACCCCGTGGACTGTAGCCCCCCAGGCTCCTCTGTCCATGGGATTCTCCAGGCAAGAATACTAGAGTGGGTTGCCATGCCCTTCTCCGGGGATCTTCCCCACCCAGGGATCGAACCTGTGTCTCTTATGTCTCCTGCATTGGCAGGTGGGTTCTTTCTCACCAGTGCCACCTGGGAAGCCGTGTCTGGTATATACACACCGCAAGAAGTACATATATGCACAAACATGCACCATCCTTTTGAGGCCATGGGATGAAGAATATGGGCCTCAGGTTTTTGGTTATTTGACACTGCTTGCTGTCTTTTAAAATCCTTCCTCCACGCTATGTAACTTGGGTACCTTATGCTGAGGTCATTAGAGAATTGTCGTCTCATGAAAACTGTGTCAATATCCCTTCCCCAGCCTCCAGTATGGAGCTGGGCATAGAGTGATGCTTTATAAGGACATCAATTTCTTCCTCTATTTATTTATCCCTTATATTTGATTTTCCTTAGGTAACCGAAATGTTCTTTGCTTCATTAAATTACTGTAGAGTCACATTTCAGAGCATGGCTAATTCTGGTGCAGCATTTGGCTGAAACTAGAGGCTCCCTTGAACCTAGACCTGCCTGAATAGTATAGAAATTTGAGACAGGATAGCTTAGGGTACTTGAGTTAGAGTATGGCTTGCGTATAGTTTCTATGTAGAGCATGGGCCAGGAGATGTATAGTTGAGTGTTAGTGGCCCCAAGTTTTCTGTGATTGAAAAAAGCAAACAGGCAAAAACTACTACAATATTGTAAAGTAATTAGCCCCCAACTAAAATAAAAAAAAAAAAAGAAAAAAGAAAAAAGCAAACAAACTTGGGGCCATTAACACCAGCTGTTATATCCTTCGTGTTGAAGCTGAAACTCCAATACTTTGGCCACCTGTTGAGGAGAGCCAACTCATTGGAAAACACCCTGATGCTGGGAAAGATGGAGGGCAGGAGGAGAAGGGGATGACGGAGGATGAGATGGCTGGATGGCATCACCAACACAGTGGACATGAGTTTGAGCAAGCTCTGGGAGATGGTGATGGACAGGGAAGCCAGGTGTGCTGCAGTCTATGGGACTGCAAAGAGTCAGACATGACTGAGCGACAAACACTTTCAAATATTTCTGATTCCTTCCTGAACTTGTGCCCTCTGCCATGTGATGTTGCACTTGCAGTCAAGAGGTGAACTCTGTTCCCACCCACCACCTTGGGTTTGGGCTGAACTTGTAACTCGCTTTGGTAAACTGACTACAGCGAAGTCACACTGAGATGGTTCCAAGCCCCGGCCACAGGGGCCCAGGCATATGTCCCCTTGTCCTGTCTTTTGTCCCCTGCGATGTTGATGAGACCATACCTGGGGGAGCCTGCTAGAAGCTGGGATGTAGGAATGTTTCTTTTAAAATCATACATGCAGGCCCAGAAATTCTTAAATTTCTGATTTTCTGGAAGAGTGGTGATTATTAATTTGTTTGCTTTAGTGTGACTTTTAAATTGCATTGCCATTTTATTGACCTAAACATTTGCGTACACAATTTAATTATTACTCATCAGCATAGACCCAGCTATGTTATTTCCAAATTATGAATTTTGTTTGGTTGACATAAATTACCAATCAATATAAAAAAAAAACAACACCTCTCAAAGGATCCCCTATATCATTTTCAGGGCAAAGTAACAACCTAGCTGAGAAAAACAGCACACCACCAAATTGCTTATCAAGTGTTTTAATTTTAAATATACCTAAATTTATATAAAATTTAATTAATTTAGTTATTAACTTTCAGATATACCTAAATTTATTTTATGGGGCTTCCCTGGTGGCTCCCATGGTAAAGAATCTGCCTGCAATGCAGGAGACGTGGGTTTGAGCCTTGACTCAGGAGAAGGGAATGGCAACCCACTCCAGTACTCTTGCCTGGAGAATTCCAAGGACAGAGGAGCCTGGTGGGCTACAGTCCATGGGGTCACAAAGAGTCAAGTCAGACACAACTGAGTGACTAATTGGGCAAATTTATTTTATTCATACAAAACAATGCATTAAATAATACCACAAGTCTGGCATTGTGCTAGATGCCAGAGGGTACAGAGATGCTAATTCCTTTTTTTGGTTTGTTTGTTTTTTGCACTTAGGAGCCTGTGTGAGGCAAAGTTGCAGGTGATGGAAATATTCACTATAACAGAACCAAGTGCTAGAAAGAGACGGTTTGCACAAATTGCTGTGTGTTGGAGGGAAACACTGTCTCTCCTTCATTCCACATGCAAATTCCCACCCCAGTAGGCAGACAAGCCCTTGACTGTTTAGTTATTAGATTCAAAGTTTCGTCTCTTCTACTGCAGCAAGAGGGGCTGGTGGAGCTTAGAAAAACAGGCAAAACTGGGTTAACTTGATCAAATATTCACAGATTCTGGATTAGCTTCCCAGATAATGTCTTGGCCCCTAAAAAGCGACCACTCAGGGACTGGACAGCAAAAGTTTGAATTTGGGAGATGCTTTGTCTCAAAGGGTTGAGGATGGTGTGGCTATAGCGATCTGGCTCCAGTGGGGCCACCTTCTCTGTTCCAGCCCGAGGAACTCACTGCTTGAGGGCTTCTGGTTTTCTTTCTTGGAAGCCTGGAGCTACTCCAAGTATCATATTGTTGTTGTTTTTCAGTCACTCAGTTGTGTCTGACTGTTTGCGATCCCATGGACTGCAGCACACCAGGCTTCCCTGTCCTCCACTATCTCCCAGAGCTTGCTCAAACTCATGTCCACTGAGTTGGTGATGCCATCCAACCATCTTATCCTCTGTCGTCCCCTTCTCCTCCTGCCTTTGATCTTTCCCAACATCAGGGTATTTTACAATGAATTGGCTCTTTGCATCACATGGCCAAAGTATTGGAGTTTCAGCTTTGGCATCAGTCCTTCCAATGAATAGTCAAGGTTGATTTCCTTTAGGATGGACTGGTTTGATCTCCTTGAAGTCCTAGGGACTCTCAAGAGTCTTCTCCAGCACCACAGTTTGAAAGAGTCATATACATTCAATAAAAAACATGAAATCACCTCACCCCCAGTGCTGTATTTTACCGATGGCCATTCCCTATCTTTTGCATCAGATAAACTGGGAGAGGGAGTGATCTCTGTTCAGTTAAGAACGTGGGCTCTACATTCAAACCTCAGCTGCACAGCTTGGGACCAAGTGACTGCCATGAGTTACTTAACAGTCCTATGCTTTGGTTTCCCAATTTGTAAAATATGGAGATATGTATGTCAGATGATCTCATAATCTTATAAAATAATCCAGGTATACTTGGGACAAAGTAGATGCTCAATAAATATTAGGCGTTTCTCATTTCTGTCTTCCAGAGTTGACACTTGATTTTACAATGCAAATGTGGATGATTCTAGCACCTATGAACATCCCGTGAAACAAGAGCCCTGTTTGGGGCAGTGGGAAAAGTTCCCCTGAGTCCTGGGTTTTATGATCCTAAGTATAATCATGACAACAGAAACCTGGATGTCTAGGCATTTTCTGCAATGTCCACTAGGTGGCGACATGTTGTCACATTTACTGTCCTCACTCTCTAAACTTGAAGCAGGAATCCTGAGATTTGTACATTCTCCTCAATTGATAACTAAGAGTTTTGTTATTAAAAAAAAAAATGCACTGGCTACAGTCATCATTAAAAGAAAAAAAAAGCTCAAATTAATGACTTTTGTTTAAAAATAATATTTTTTTTATTCACATGTTTAAATTTGTTATCCTTGTTTCATAAGAGCAAAACAGTGTTAACTATTACACTCTAGGATTGTCTATTTCCTAGTCTTGGGCTCTTACTTATTTAAATTTTGAATGTTCTGTTTTAACTTGCTGGTTTACTGACAAAGGATAAAGAGTTTAAGAGATGTTCTTATGCATGATTCAAAAAAATCCATTGCCTGCCCTTCCTTTTATCTGCCATGATATTAACAACTTGGAGTGGCAACGGGTAAAAAAGTTTCCTCTTCTCATGGATTTTATGATCTTTGATGAAAATATTGATGCAGATCAAAAAACGTCAGAAACAGCACACGGGTTTGGTTGTGTGGTAAAACAAGGGTGGCACTTGCCCCCCGGAAATAGCAAAGTAATCTTTCCGAAGTGAACTTCTACTTTACGTTCTTTTGCAACCCCTTTGGGCTTCCCTGGTAGCTCAGCTGGTAAAGAATCCACCTGCAATGTCAGAGACCCTGGGTCAATTCCTGGGTCGGGAAGATCCCTTGGAAAAGGCATAGGCTACCCTCTCCAGTATTCTGGCCTGGAGAATCCCACGGACTGGATAGTCCATGGGGTGGCAAAGAGTCTGACGCGGCTCAGCAGCTTTCACTTACAGTGTGTTTATGCGGAGAGGCACGGAAAAGACCCAAGGGAGAAGGCATAGACAAATCTGACACGAAGCTTTGGGAAGCAGCATCACTATCGGAACAAAGATTAAATGAAAATGCTTGCGGATGAGATAGAAAACATTTCTAGTGATTCCAACTGGCATTAAAAATTTATATCCAGAGGAAGGGCTTAGGTTTAGAGGGAAAGCATAATTATATAACAAAGCCATTATGAGGAGATGATTGGAAAATGTTTGCATGATGAAACTGGCACTTGACATAATGTACATTTGAGGACATTGTTGAGAGCGCTTTGAAAGTTCCACGACACATTTGATTGCTTCCTTATATTTACAGTGAAGCATTAAGTGGATGAGGAATAGTTGACATTAACGAATGAAGTTCCAGAACAAGTGCTGTCTGTAGGCATTTCTTCTGAAATCTCACTGCCTAGAATAGAAGAGTAATACATTCTTGATCAATACACATGCCAAGTCTTTGCTGCTGCTGCTGCTAAGTCTCTTCAGTCGTGTCCGACTCTGTGCGACCCCAGAGACGGCAGCCCACCAGGTTCCTCTGTCCCTGGGATTCTCCAGGCAAGAACACTGGAGTGGGTTGCCAGTTCCTTCTCCAAACCTTTACTTTTTCATTAAAAGTCATTCATGATCCAACTATTGCTTGAAAATGAACCTCTTGGCCTGTTATAAAATTGTTCTCAAACTCAGGTTTTTAAGCAGACTTTCAAAATTACTTTTGCTTTTATTAGTGATGGTACAGGGGCCATAGTGGAAAGGGGGGTTTATTGATTGCAATGTGTATTATTGAGGAAGGATTAGCTAGCATAAACTTCCAATTAAATTGAAAGTCATCCTCTGGTAACATATATAAATATTTGCAAGTGCTGTGAGGCAGGGTTTTATCTGTTTGTGCAGAACGCCCAGTCAGTGCCTGATGGTTTAGAATTATCTAAAGCCATAGTTGCTGAGAACTGGAAACAGCCTTGGGACAAAGTACAGCCTTGGCCAAAAACTTCATTTGGGTTTTTCAAAAAGCATCTTATGGAAAAACCTGAACGAATCTTTTGGTCACCCCAATATATTATTGTTGATTAAACAAACATTGACTCTATGATAAAGGTCTTAAGATGGTAATACATGTCAGTGTCACATAGAAGGGATTCATCCATGTGCTTTGTAAAGAATGCACTGTCCATCCTTGAGTGGTTTAGAACTACTGAACGTTGTAGTTGCTGAGAACAGGAAACTTAGCCTTTGCAGGAACAAAGGACATCATTGTTCCTTCAGCAAATGTTTACTGACTTCCTGACTTAGGTGAGTTCAAACAGCCATAGCCTCTGCCCTCACAATTACTCATAGATTTTAACAGGGAAACAGGCAATCAGTAAACATTTGTAATACATGTAGCAGCGATGGGAAGGCAGGCTAGTGGAGATCTGAAATTAAAGAAGGACGTTTGCCCAGAGTACAGACCTGTAGAGATGTGGATGCACCTAGAGACTGTTATACAGAGTGAAGTAAAGAGAAAAACAAGAATCGTATATTAGCGCAAACATGTGGAATCTAGACAAACGGTACAGATGAACCTATTTTCAAGGCAGGACTAGAGATGCAGATGTAGAGAACAAATGTGTGGACACAGGCAGGGGAGGAGAGGACGGATGAATTAGGAGTTCAGGGCTGATGTGTATACTCTGCCATATGTAAACTAGATACTGGTGGGACGCTGCTGTTATAGCACAGGGGGCTCACCTCGGCCCTGCATGATGACCTAGAGGGTGGGGAGGGGGAGAGCAGAGGAAGGTCCAGGAAGGAGGGGATGTATGTGTGCACATAGCTGACCCACTTTGCTGTGCAGCAGAAACTAATGCAATATTGTTAAGCAACTATACTTCACTTTAAAAAAAAAGAATGCTTGCTCCTTGGAAGAGAAGCTATGACCAATCTAGACAGCATATTAAAAAGCAGAGGCATTACTTTACCAACAAAGGTCCGTCTAGTCAAAGCTTTGGTTTTTCCAGTAGTCATGTATGGATGGATGTGAGAGTTGGACTATAAAGAAAGCTGAGCGCTGAAGAATTGATGCTTTTGAACTGTGGTGTTGGAGAAGACTCTTGACAGTCCCTTGGACTGCAAGGAGATCTAACCAGTCCATCCTAAAGGAAATCAGTCCTGAATATTCATTGGAAGGACTGATGCTGAAGCTGAAACTCCAATACTTTGGCTACCTGTTGCAAAGAACAGACTCACTGGAAAAGACCCTGATGCTGGGAAAGATGGAAGGCAGAAGGGGATGACAGAGGATGAGATGGTTGGATGGCATCGCTGACTCAATGGACATGAGTTTGAGTAAGCTCCAGGGAGGACAGGGACAGACAGGGAGGCCTGGTGTGCTGCAGTCCATGGGGTCGAAAAGAGTCGGACACCACTTGGTGACTGAACGACAACAGCAAGTCTACTAAATCAATGTCTCGTGCATGTAAAACAAACAGTTCCTCATAAAACCCCATGCTGTTTAATATAATTAATGATCTTTCAAATAATCAGTAAGGATGTTACATTACCAATTTGTTGGTACCCCTCTATCCTTCAAGCTGGTACATAATCTACAACTCTGCCTCTGGATACTGGGAGCTGGTAAGGTGTGTCTCTAGAACCCTCAGACACTTTCATCTAAACCAGTGAATGGTCTGCTTACTAAGTATCAATGACATTTTTCCCAGACCTATTTGTGCCAGTTCTACACCGCATTTTATTTTTTCAATTTATTTAAATAGTGTGTAAACTGATAAAGTAGTGTAAAAAAAGAGTAGTTGTTTTTATGAAAACAAGTTGAAGCCTTTGAAGGTTCAAAGCAGATTCATAAAAATTTTTTGCCTTTAAAATAGGGACAGGTAAGAAAATTAATGGGTTAAGAGAAATAGTAAAAATCTAGAAGAGTCCTATCCTTAGATTGCTTCATAAGCAGGTTTAAGTCTCTGCTTTTTTTAGAGGAACTGAATTTGGACAGTCTAAGACATGACCTTTGGAGTGTATGTATTTAGAATCAAGAAGGGCTGGCTAGAGTATACAGAAGAACTATACAAAAAAGGCCTTAATTACCTGGATAACCATGATGGGTGTGGTCACTAACCTACAGTTGGACATCCTGGGGTGTGAAGTCAAGGAAGCCTTAGGAAGCCTTACTATGAACAAAGCTAGTGGAGGTGATGGAATTCCAGCTGAGCTATTAAAAATCTTTTTAAAAAAATGATGCTGTTAAAGTACTTCTCTCAATATGTCATCAAATTTGGAAAACTCAGCAGGGCCACAGGACTGGAAAAAGTCAGTTTTCACTCTAATCCCAAAAAAGGGCAATGCCAAAGAATGTTTAAAATGCCATACAATTGTGCTCATTTCATATACTAGCAATGTTATGCTCAAAATCCTTCAAGCTAGGCTTCAGCAGTACGTGAACCAAGAGCTTCCACTTGTACAAGCTGGGTTTTGAAAAGGCAGAGGAACCAGAGATCAAATTGCCAAGATTATTTGGATCATGGAGAAAGCAAGAGAGTTCCAGGAAAACATCTACTTCTGTTTCACTGACTATGCTAAAACCTTTGTGTGGATCACAACCAACTGTGGAAAATTCTTAAAGAGATGGGAATACCAGACCACCTTACCTGTCTCCTGAGAAATCTGTATGGAGTCAACAAGCAACAGCTAAAACTAGACATGGAACAACTAACTGGTTCAAAATTAGGAAGGAATACGACAAGCCTGTATATTGTCATCTTGCCCACTGAACTTATCTGCTCAGTACATCATGGAAAATGCTGAGCTGGATGAATCACAAGCTTGAACAAGATTTCCAGGAGAGATAATGACCTCAGATATGCAGATAATATCACTCTAATGGCAGAAAGTGAAGAGGAACTAAAGAGCCTCTTGATGAGATTCAAAGAGGAAAATGAAAAAGCTGGCTTGACACTCAACATTTAAAAAAGACTAAAGTCATTGCATCTGATCCCATCACTTCATGGCAAATAGATGGGGAAAAAGTGGAAACAGTGACAGACTTAATTTTCTTGGGCTCCAAAATCACTGTGGACGGTGACTGCAGCCATGAAATTAAAAAATGCTTTTTCCTTGGAAGAAAAGCTATGACAAACCTAGACAGCATATTAAAAAGCAGAGACATACCTTTGCCAACAAACGTCTGTATAGTCAAAGCTATGGATGTGAGAACAAAAAGAAGGCTGAGCACCTAAGAATTGATGCTTTTGAACTGTGGTGCTGGAAAAGATTCTCAAGAGTCCCTTGGAGATCAAACCAGTCAATCCTAAAGGAAATCAACCTTGAACATTCATTGGAAGGACTGACACTGAAGCTCCAATACTTAGAGCACATGATGACAAGAGCCTAATCATTGGAAAAGACCCCGATGCTGGGAAAGATGGTGGGCAGGAGGAGAAGGGGGAAACAGAGGATGAGATGGTTGGATGGCATCACTGACTCGATGGACATGAGTTTGAGCAAACACTGGGTAACAGTGGAGGACAGAGGAGCGTGTCGTGCTGCAGTCCTTAGGGTCGTAAAGAGTGGGACACTTAGTGACTGAAGAACAACAAAATTTAGAATCAAGACGCCCCATGATGATTCAATAGAAGTCAGTCACTTACTCAAAGACTTGGCCTCTGACTCAAAATGCTGATGAATAAAGGTATACTTATGTTTTAGTTAAAGTAAAATGTTTAAAGTACTTACAAATCATTTTCTATGATTCTACTTTAACCCACTTTTTGCATCCCACTGTAAATTTTTTTCACCAAAAATTCTTTAGTGATAGTCCAACACCCACTGCTTCCACTTTCGAATGCTTCTTCCTCTTTAAACCCTTGAATCAAGACTTTGGTGATATCAAATGGTTCCCCTGACAGCCCAATACAAATCCAAGGACCCATGTCTTTCACTTCATTTTTATTCTCTTTCCATTCCCTGTTCATTCCATGTTCAGATTCTCACACTTTGTAGAAGGCTCCCAGCAAGCTTGCTGCCTCCAGCCTGCCCTACACGTGGTGGTCAGATTAATCTGCCTAAAATATAGTTCTTCTCGGTTGCCCAAGTCCTCCCTGAAAAGTCTGTGGGGCTGGACAGGGGTAGGTTTGATACTGGGGAAGTAGGGGCGGGAGGGAAGGACTGGACTAGGGGTGCATGGAGGGGATCCAGAGGCAAGTTGAATGGACCGTGTAAACCAAATCAGAAAAGTTTACATAAAAAGAAAAAATCCAAGCTGTGGTTGAGGAAGAGCCAGAAAAAAACTGTGCCAAATGTGAGGGCTGAAGGGTTGCATTGAGGGGGAAGCCATGAAGGGAAACAGGTTGGAGAACCGGAAAATGGAGTATATACTGAATGTGGCCGAGTAACAAGGCTATGGAGTGGGGAGTGTGGGGTTGGCTTTCTTTGAGATATTTGGTATTTGAGTTGTTGAGCAATCCTGGGATTGGACTTGGGGCATCTGGCAGCTCTATTTTTAGTTTTTTTAAGGGACTTCCAAACTCTTCTCCATAGTGGCTGTGGTTTAGTGGCTGAGTTGGATCCAACTCTTTTGATCCCATGGACTGTAGCCCGCCAGGCTCTCTGTCCATGGGATTTTCACATTCCTGTCAACAGTGTAGGGAGGTTCCCTTTTCTCCACACCCTCTCCAGGATTGATTGTTTGCAAATTTTGCTGTTGTTTTTGTTGATGGCCCTTCTGACTCCAGTGAGGTGATACCTCATTGTAGTTTTGATTTGCGCCTCTAACAACGAGTGATGCTGAGTATCTTTTCACGTGCCTCTTAATGCCTTTTCAGTTGTTTCCCTATTTTTGGAAATTCCTAACAAAATTATCTGTCCCCACTGCTTGCATGCTTCTTGGGACTGTTGACCACGACGCTCTGCCTAACTTTAGCCGGAAGGTGAGCAATGACTCATATAGACCCTTAGGACACTCTGTCTTGGAAGTTTGAATATTGGGTGGAGAAAATCTTGGGTCCTGATTCATTTTAACAGTGTCTTGGAAACACTTCCTATTGGGTCCTGCTCCTTGAACTCAGGTTCAGGAGTGTTATCTGGGTTTGTCTTTTTCCTGAGACTTGATTGTTCAGCTTTTCCCTGGATTCTGTGACCTCTTTCCAATGAAATAATTCAGTTAATTCTGTTGCAGGCTGTCTGAGAACACCAACTGATTCTCAGATTAAAAGACTATCCTGGGGCTTCCCTGGTTGTCCAGCGGTTAAGAATCGCCTTGAAATGCAGGGCTGCTGGTTTGATCCCTGGTCTGGGATGATCCCACATGCCTGGGAGCAACTAAGCCCGAGTGCCCCCACTACTGAGCCTGTGCTCTGAGCACAGGAGCTGCAACCACTGAACCCTGAGCGCCTAGAACCTGTGCTCTAGAGAGAAGCCACCGCAATGAGAAGCCAGCTCACTGCATCTAAGAGTAGCCCCCGCTTACCACAACTAGAGAAAGCCTGCGTGCAGTGACAAAGACCCACCAGAGTTTAAAAAAAAAAAATAGACTATCCTGGCCTGTGCCAATGGGGCTTTTCTGTCCAATCACTGATTCTCTCTGATCTGGCATATCGCATTCATTTCTCATCATGAAATTTCAAATAATGATCTATTTCTCAAGTTTTATTTGCTACTAATTTTCCTATTTATATTCTGCTCTCTAATCAATAAATTACCTGACATTAGCCATCTGGGCTAAACTGTAATAATAAAGATTGACAGTGAAACACACCCCTGGTATCCATGCCTTTTGGGGGAATCCCTCATACATTAACACTGGATTTGGTTGTGTGACTTACTTTGGCCAATGGGATGTTAGTAAACGCACAGAAGCTGAGGCTTATAAGGAAAGCCCTTGTGCACTGGAGTTTGTCCTCTGAGAACATTGCTGCCACCAGGTGATGAAATCCAGTCTAGCCTTTTTGAGGGTGAAAGAGCAGGCAGTTCTGACCCCCATCAATCCTCCTGCTGAAGCCTCAAGAGTGAGCAACTCACAGAATCCAATTCTAAGACTTGATAAATGATGGTTATTTAAAACTACTAAATGCTAGCATAGTTTTTCCATAGCAACAGATAACTATTCCCATCTCCTTAATCAGAGCCATAGTTCATTAGATACATTTAAACACTGTTTTCTAAGTATTACTTTTTTATATTCTAACAGAAGAGCCTGGCGGGCTACAGTCCATGGGGTCATGAAAGAATCCATGTGACTCAGTAACTAAACAACATCGCCCTTACTGCTCCTCCAGCCTCTGCCTGCTCTCTGGTTGAAAAGTCAAGAGCACGTATTTTACAAGTTTTCGTTTATTTTCATGGCAGCATCTGCAGGACCAGTTTTTATCTCTCACAGAATACTGCAGTCATGTTGTTTTTTTTTAATGTACTACAGCATTTAAAAAATAGCACTTCTTCCATAAAGCCTTTCCTCCTGTGACAGATGTGGCTTCTCGCTTTTGAGACTCTCGCGGTCTGGGTACTTTGAACCTCTTCCCTGACGCATGGTTGTCTTCCAGGTAGCCTCCTGGGTGGCATTGACCAGATATCAAAGCACTGGTCTCTGCACTCCTTCTGCTCTGCTTCTCAGAATGTGGCCCCCAGACCAGGAGCAGTGACTTCACTTGGGAGTCTGTCAGGAAGGCCAAATCTCAGGCCCCACCCCCAAAATACTGCACCAGAATCTGTGTTTTACCAAGGCCTTCAGATGACGTGAATGCATATTAAAGTTTGAAAGCATTACTTTAATGTAGGATCATGCAGCTGAGCATTAGAATAACTTGGGATTAAAAAAAAAAATCTCTCCCAATGCCTGGAGACCATACCAGATGAGTTAAATTAATTTACAGTCTGGGTTGACACCCACTATTTTAAAGTAGAATTGCCAGATTTAGCAAATAAAATACAGAAACATCCAGTTACATTTGAATTTTAGAACAACAGTAAAGCCAGTATAGCTTTTTTATTTTTTAGTGTAAGTCTGTCTCTAATATTACGTAGGATATACTTACACTAAAAAATTCCTTTCAATTGATTTGAAAGTCAAATGTAATGGAGCATCTAAGTTTTATCTGGCAGCCCTAGTCTAGTGTTTATTCCAGACCTCCAAATGAGTTTCAAATCATTGTTCAGTCTCTCTGTTGTGTCTGACTCTTTTGGACCCCATGGACTATAGCATACCAGGCTTCCCTGTCTTGCACCTTCCCCTGGAGTTTGCTCAGACTCACGTCCATTGGGTCAGTGATGCCATCCAACCGTCGCATCCTCTGCCACTCCCTTCTCCTTTTGCCCGCAATCTTTCCCAGCATCAGGGTCTTTTCCAATGAGCTGGCTCAAATATTAGACTGCAATAGAATCCCTCGGAAACATTTATCAATAGAGTCCTAAGCTTCAATCTTCAGAGTTTCTGATTCACTGGATTTGGGATGAGGAAGAAGAATTTGTATTTCTCACAAGTTTCCTGGGAAAACTCTTGCTCTGGAAACCATATTTAAGAGCCACTGGTTGAGGACTTCATTGGTGGTTCAGTGGCTAAGACTCTGCACTCCCAATGCAGGGGACCCAGGTTCAATCGCTGGTCAGAGAAGTAGATCCTGCACACTGCAACTAAAACCTGGAGTAGCCAAATAAATAATTTTTGTTTTGTTTTGTTTTTTAAACCACATTTTTTAATTGGTCTAGCATGAGATTTATCTCAATGGGTGTTTTGCTGCTGCTGCTGCTGCTGCTGCTGCTGCTGCTAAGTCGCTTCAGTCGTGTCCGACTCTGTGCGACCCCATAGAAGGCAGCCCACCAGGCTCCCCCATCCCTGGGATTCTCCAGGCAAGAACACTGGAGTGGGTTGCCATTTCCTTCTCCAATGCGTGAAAGTGAAAAGTGAAAGTGAAGTGGCTCAGTCGTGTCCGACTCTTAGCGACCCCATGGACTGCAGCCTACTAGGCTCCTCCGTCCATGGGATTTTCCAGGCAAGAGTACTGGAGTGGGGTGCCATTGCCTTCTCCACAATGGGTGTTTTAAATGTATACAAATAGTTGATTGCGAAAAAACCTCTGGGTAGATACCACAGTTACCTTCATCAGCAATGCTGAACATGAAAATATGCTTATACAGGATTATATAAAGATCAAGTGTGTGGGTAATAAAATCAGTTCCCTATTGGACGCAATGAGTTTCAATGCCGATGGGATCCCTTGCTCCAGGGCTATGAGAAGCTTAGCTTATCCCTGAGAAGACGGCTCTCAACCAGAGCCGACCCACAGAAATACCATGTGAGCCACAGATATAATTTTTAAAATTCTAGTAGCTACATGAAATAATTAAAGGCACAGATGTAATTAATTTTAATAACAGATTTTATTGAATCTAGTATATCCATCATCTTAATCTGTAATCATTATCAACAATTAGTGAAATCACTGACTTTTTTTTTCATACTAAGTCTTTGAAATCTGTTGTATATTTTACGCTTAACTTGTACCCAAATTAAGACCAGCCACATCCCAAATGTTCAATGGCCGCATGTGGCTTGTGCCTGCCCTAACAAATAGTGCTGCTTGAAATTACTGCCTGACCCTGAACTTTAGGACACGACTGACCTTGGACAGATCACCTGGTCCTACCACTGCATTCTTCTCTGACCACAGACTTGGGCTGGTTCCTAGGCCAGTTGTACCCTGTGATTTTTCGTTTTTCCAAATTCCTACCCGTCCTTCCCCTTCACACCCCTATGCCTTTGCTCAAGGGGAAACCACATGAAAGAAAATTCCAATGTCAAAAATAGCTAGTGGGGCTTGAAGGGACCTTGTCGCCCATCCAGGGTCATGTTAAGCGGCTGACACGTGGCGTGAGTCCATTGTATCTTTGCTTTGGACAGGTTTTTTCCATCACCCAGGAGGCTAAACAAGAGCCTTAGTCCAGGAAGACCTTGTTTAATCTGGTTTTAAAAATCGTAAGTGTAAGTGCCAGAGAGAGCAACATTTACCTGGGATTAAAGAGTCCTAAAGCTCTCCTTTTCAAGGAATTGTTGCTCTTACTGTTGTTTAGTTGCTCAGTCCTGTCTGAATCTTTTGCGACCTCATGGACTGTAGCCTGCCAGGCTCCTCTGTCCTTGGGATTTCCCAGGCAAGAATACTAGAGTGAGTTGCCATTTCCTTCTCCAGGGGATCTTCCCTACACAGGGCTGGAACCTGTGTCTCCTGCTTGGCAAGTGGATTCTTTAACATTGAGCCACCTACGAAACCCCTTCAAGGAAGTTGGCTCCACAGTGGCTCAGACTGTAAAGACTGCCTGCAATGTGGGAGACTCAGGTTCGATCCATGGGTCAGTAAGATCCCCTGGAGAAGGGAATGGCAACCCACTCCCTATTCCTGCCTGGGAAATCCCATGGACAGAGGAGCCTAGTGGAATATACAGTACATGGGGTCACAAAGAGTCGGACACGACTGAAAGACTAGCACACAGCACGCAAGAGGAAGAGAATAAAGATCAGCACAAGGTGACGGGCCAGAAGTGTTATGTTCCTGGGTAAAGCATACATGCTGTTGTAACTGAAATGATTGTTTATATTTTTTCACAGATCAGTGACGTATTGATTTCATATTGGAAACTCTTTAAGTTGCAAAGTTGTCTGAGAATTTAATTTATGGTTAAAAGTCAGATGAAGTTATTTATCAAACTACTTCTCTATGAGACAGAAAAGACAAATGCACAGATTTTCTGTGTATTAGTTCTATTGTCATAGCCTTGGAAGGTTCAGATAAATTTTAGTCTGAGGTTCTGTGAGATTTGGAACTTGGCTACCTTCATACAGAAGCAAAAATGCACACAGGAGATTTGCAAGCTAGGATCACGGATACGATCTAGAATTAGGTGTGAGGTCCTGAGGCACAGGTTAAATTTAACTTAGATGATTAACCAGACGAGTTTTCGGCTAGGATTTCAGCTGTAAACAACCTGACAGGGTGATTGGCAGCCTCTCATTTAAGGCGTAGTGATTAATTAACACAGAGCTTAATTAATTTTGTAAGGCAAGGAACAGTATTGCCTTGCAGTGAAAAGTCAATATTTGAATACTTGGAGCCCCTTCTCTGAGTTAATTTCACTCAGATATTTAGCTCATTTTAAATTCCCAGTTCTCAGTAAATGGTATATGCTTCCAACTATTAAGATAATTGGGAATATTTATGATATTCTACCTCAAGCTATTTTGGGAAAGATGTAAAGTATAGATAAATACATTTTAAAACCCTAGTTTCAATTTCAAAAGCATATTTTTATTACTGTACTCATCAGGATGCTAAACCACATTGTTAAATGTAAAGAAGTATATAGAAATAAATTGTGGAAAATCTCTCCCTGCTCTAGCCCTGCCTTTGGTGGGAATTATCTTAATGTTGTGCTCAATGGACATTTAAGTCATTTTGTCACTGTCAAAGTCTAGAGAATTATTTCCTTACATATTGGAGTGAGTCTCAGGGGCTCCACGGAAAGGAGACTATTCCCTTGGCATATGACTTAACAATCATCTTCATTCTGCAGAAAAACCAAGAATAGGGGATTTTCTTCAGCCTGGAAAAGTAATGTGCTGGGAGAAGCCAGAAATTGTTCAAAGGTTGGAAATTGGAAGGGCTGGATCCTTCCTCTGGCTGGGAAAGAGGGATGATGCCTGCCAAGTAGCACAAGATGAAGACGGAGCTACCAGGTGGTCACCTGGGCCATCTGAAGCTGGACTCTGAACAAATAAAGATGCTCTCTTCCCTGAGGAAGACAGTGGTGAACATGGGGTTGACCCGAGGTGCAAGGCAGAGACTGGGAGGGAGATGGGACGAGGCAGGGGTGGCCCTCCAGAGTCAAGGCTCTCCAGACATTCCTGTAGAGGGAATGTGGAATCTTCTAGAAGCCTAGAAGCCCAGGGAAGACTCAGAGGTGTGGGGGTGGGGGTCTTTTTTATCCTTCAGCTAAACCAAGAGCCAGAGCAAAGCTTGAGGGGCCCTGGGAGGGGAGGGTGAAGAGAGCAGACAGGGAAAGACTGCTCCGAAAAGGCCAGAGAGGACTGCAGGAAGGGGTGGGCAGGGAACAATCCCAGCCTGCACACTGCTGGTGGGAATGCACCGTGATACAGTTACTGTGCAAAACAGTGGGGTTGTGCTTCAAAAAATTAAGACTAGAATCACTGCATGATCCAGTAATTCCACTTGTGGGCATATACTCAAAAGAATTAGAAGCAGGATCTCAAAGAGGTATTTGTACATCAATATTCTGTAGCAACATTATTCACAGTAGGTGAAACACAGAAAGTAACCCAAATGTCCATCAGCAGATGACTGGATAAGCAAAATGGGTCTATCCATTGCAGTGGAGTATCATCCAGCCTTAAACAAGAGACATTCTAACAACTGCTACCACATGGATGACCCCTGAGGGGTGGTGTTTAGTCATTGAGTTGTGTTCGACTCTTTTGCAACCCCATGGACTGTAGCTTGCCCGGCTCCTCTGTCCATGGGATTTTCCAGGCAAGAATACTGGAGTGGGTTGCCATTTCCTTCTCCAGGGAATCCTCCCAATCCAGGGGATCGAACTCGTATCTCCTGCATTGGCAGGTGGATTCTTTACCATTGAGTCAGCAGGGAAGCTCCCTTGAGAACATTATACTGAGTGAAATAAGCCAATCACTAAAGGACAAACAACTTGTGATTCAACTTATATGAGGTACTTAGGACAATCAAAATCATAGAGACAGGAAGCAGAATGGTAGTTTCTGGGAGCTGGATGGGGAAGAGAATGTGGAGTTCCTGTTTAACGGGTACAGAGTTTCAGCTGTGCAAACTGAAAAGTGTTCCGGAGGTGGATGGTGGTGATGGTTGTACAACAGTGTGAAGGTACTCAGTGCCACTGGACTGTACACTTTAGAGTGCTTAAGGACTTCCCTGGTGATCCAGCGGTTCAGAATCTGCCTGCCAATGCAGGGGACGTGGGTTCGATTCCTAGTCTGGGAACTAAGATCCTACATGGCTTGCAGCGACTAAGCCCATGTGCCACAACTACTGAGGCCTCCGTGCCCAGAGCCGGTGCTCTGCACAAGAGAAGCCACTGCAACGAGGAGCCCGTGCAGAACTCACCACAACCAGAGGAAGTCCAAGCACAGCCACGAAGCCCCAGCGCAGCCAAAACTAAACGAATCAAACGTAGAAAGAGTAAAAAGAGCGGTCAAGATATACTTCAGTGTTATGTCGTCATTGCCTATCCAAAATGCATGTCAGTCCTTCAAGTTTGAAAACAAAACACTCAATTTTCTCTAAGACTTGTTCTTTCTCCTGTTTCTCCAATCTCAAAATCACTTTATTCAACAGATATTATTGATAATATAATTATCATATATTGCTCCAGATTCATCAGAGAATGAAAAAAGGAGGGAGAAAATAAGCAACAAGTAAAACAAATAAATTACCTAGTGTGTCAGAGTGCTTTGTAAAAAAATTAAAAAGAAAATGAGATCGGAGTGCAGTGGGAAAAGCCAGGATCGTTAAATAAGGCGGTCAAGGGGACGACACCGAGGTGGCATTGGAACTTGAAACTGGTGATGGAGTTCAGCATTGGGAACTGGTTTAAGAGAGATAAGAAAAGAGACATCGAGATAATAACACTTTTTAGGGGTTCCTGTATGTGTTGGTGCAAAGGAATGAAGATCTAACAGGCAGAGCAAATGGAATCAAGACCATGTTTTTCCTTTGTTTTTATTAAAGATTTCAACAGAAATACAAAAAGCATAGAATGTGCAAAAATTTTAAGTGTAGATTGTGAAGTATTTTCATAAGGGCTTCCCTGGTAGCTCAGATGGTAAAGAATCAGCCTATAGTACAGGAGACCTGGGTTCTGCCGGAGTCCAGCTCCAGCTGGTCCAGGGGTTCCCTCAGGATGGACGGCGTCGACGAATGCAAATGAGAAGACACAGCGAGTCTCGGTGTTTCCAAATGTCTTCTCGCTTTATTGTTTTTTAAAACAGCTTTTATATCTTTAGTTGTATTTTTTAAAGAATATAGGCACAGCAGATTATGACAAAGAAAGAATTCATTAACAGAAAGTTTTAAAGCAAAACCTGTTTTTCTAAGGGTTGATCAGCCAAAACACTTTTGTATCAGGCACAGCAGATTATGACAAAGAATGCGTTCGTCAACAGAAAGTCTTAAAATAAAACCTGTTTTTCTATAATCTATCTTACGCCTTGAGCCCAACAAAAAGGAATGTGGTCCTATAAAGTCATGGTACAGCAAGCTGAAACAATGTAGTACAAAGGTCAGTTCTTAGCAAAAATCACCGGCTAAATTAACAATCATCTTATTATTTGTATTAAGGCTAAACTTTTATTTCTATAAGTTTTTAACTATTATACTTTCATTACGCAGGCTAAATACGTTAAGAGCAAAAACATAGTGAGTAAATATAGACTAAATAACAGTTTCATAAAGCAATATTTCTTATATTTCCTAACAAGCCTTTTTCCTACGAAGAACTCCATACCTATTGGGGCTTTTGTGTGTTAGGCTCTCAATGCTGTTTATTGTTAAAGGGCAGTCATGCACATTAGCTCCAAAAGCACAGGTACATTTATTAAATAAACCAATATGCCAGCAAGCAGAATTTAGATTAATATACTCCATATCCTAGACAATCCCATCAGGGTGCCACCGTTTTTTAGGGGCCTTGTCGAATGAGGTTTTAGATTGATCTATATTGGAAGAGAATCAGGAAAAGGCCTTTTACCTAAGTCATAGAAAATAGGAAGAGGTCTGTTGTAGCAAACATCAGAAAGACAGACGTCATCTTTAAGGTGAGCGCTGAGGCAGCCTTCCGAGAATCCCTGAGGCCTGAGAAGCCGTGCTCGATCAGTCCTGTCCCTCATGACACTGTCATGGGTGGGATCTCGTGGGCTGGCTCCCAGCAGGGTTCGACCCCTAGGTCAGGAAGATCCCCTGGAGAAGGGAATGGCAATCCATATAAGGTGAACGACAGAGGAGGAGATGGTTGGATGGCATCACAGACTTGATGGACATGAGTTTGAACAAGCTCTGGAAGTTGGTGATGGACAGGGAAATCTGGCGGGCTGCAGTCCGTAGGGTCGAAAAGAGTCGGACACAACTGAGCAGCTGAACTGATAAGGTGAACACTAAATCAGAAAATAGAATAGTGTCAGCAGTCTGAGATACACTTGTACTCAACCCAGGCACTAGGCACCCAAAGGTAACCATTGCATTGATTTCTGATTCCACAAATATCTTCTTCCAGTTTTTGAGCTTTATGTAAGTGGAATAATTTAGTGTGTACACTCTTGTCATGGGCTTCTTTCCTTAAATTATGTTCATGAGATTTATCCATCCTGTTGCATGCAGGTCGAGGGCATTCATTCTTATTTCTGTACAGTATTTAATCATACAGACTTAATTGTGATGAAAATAATTTATCAATTTTAATTTATTAAACCGAATAATTTAATAAATTACTAACATTAATAATTTATTAAATTGAATTAAATTTCATCTAGTGAGATCTATTAATTTTGTTCTTTAGAGGGTGAAGTTTTTGTGTTCTGTGTAAAAAAGTTTGCCTTTGCCGAAGTTATGAAGATATTCTCCTACGTTAAATTCTAGAACTTTGTTTACTTTTTAAAAATTTAGGTCTGAAATCCACATGGGGGCTTTCCTGGTGATGCGGTGGGTAAGAATCCACCTGACAAAGCAGAGAATGTAGGTTCAATCCTTGACTCGGGGAGATTTCACAGGCTGTGAAGCGACGAGGCTCATGCACCACGACTACTGAGCCCTTTCGCCTACAGCCCGTGCTCCACAATAAGAGGAGTCAGTACAGTGAGGAGCCCAAGTACTCCACCAAAGAGTAACCCCTGCTCACCGCAGTTAGAGAAAGCCTGCACACAGCAGCAAAGGCCCAGTGCGGCCAACAGTAAATAAATAAATCAAATGCAAGAGATACCAATAAAATAAAATCCATCTGGGATTAATTTTATGTGACATGTGAGGTAGAGTACAAGATTCATCATTGATTATTGTTGTTAAAGACATCTTTTCCAATTTTTTCATTTCATGAATTCAGTTCAGTTGCTCAGTCGTGTCCGACTCTTTGCGACCCCATGGATTGCAGCACACTAGGCTTCCTTGTCCATTGCCAACCCCCGTAGCTTGCTCAAACTCATGTCCATTGAGTTGGTGATGCCATCCAACCATCTCATCCTCTGTCGTTCCCTTCTCCTCCCGCCTTCAGTCTTTCCCAGCATCAGGGTGTTTTCCAGTGAGTCAGTTCTTCACATCAGGTGGCCAAAGAATTGGAGTTTCAGCTTCAGCATCAGTCCAGGACTGATTTCCTTTAGGATGGACCGGATGGATCTCCTTGCAGTCCAAGTGACCCTCAAGAGTCTTCTCAACACCACAGTTCAAAAGCATCCAACTTTCACATTCATACATGGCTACTGGAAAAACCATAGCTTTGACTGGATGGACCTTTGTCGGCAAAGGAATGTCTCTGCTTTTTAATTGATTTCATTAAAACTAGAAAGATCAATATGAGTACAGCTAACATCTTTCTATTATATCTTCCAGTTTACTAATTAGGCTGCAAACTATGATCATAATACAGCCCTCCTTTCCCTACAAATCTTCTTCAGTTTGGCTCAGTCTGTTTTGGTGTTTTCTGTGTAGAGGTCTTTCATTTTTGTTTTATTTATGTTCGCTGGTGCTATTGGAAATGGTATCTTCCTAAAATTCATCATTTTCTATGATCATGGTTTCTTTCATACAGAAATGGAATTGACTGATGTATTAACTTGTAATTGACTTCATGTATTAACCGTGTATCTAGCAATATTGATGGAATCACTTCTTAGTTGTAGTAGTTTATAGATTCTTATGTACATTTCACATACACAGTCACGTTATCTATAAATAAGGACATAATTTTTCCTTTTCAATCTTCATATAATTTAGTTCCTTTTTTTTTTTTTTGCCTTTTCCACTGGCTAATATCTCCAATATAACATTGCACAAAAACTGTCATGAAAACATCCTTACCTCATTTCTGACCTCAGATCAGATGCCCTCAATTTCTCACCATTAAATACGACACTTTCTATAAATTTTGTAGATATTCATTGATCAAATTATGGAAGTTCCTTTCTTAGTTTTCTGACCATTTTGCTTGTTTTTAAGTCATAAACAGGGGCTGAACTTTAACAAATTATTTTTCTCCATTTAAAAAAAATTATCAGATATTTTTCTTCTTAATGTGGAGAATTTTATTGATGGATTTTAACAGTTAGGCCAGTCGTATGGCTCTGGAATAAGCCTGACTTGGTTAGGATATATGACATTTTTTTGTAACTTCCTGGATTCAGTTTGATGACATTTCTTTCAGCACACTATGTATGTGATCATGAAGGTTAGTGGCTTGTCATTTTCCTTGCTTGTAGTGGCCTTGTTACACTGTCCAGGCTTCCTTGTCCTGGACAAGGACAAGGTGGTCTAGCTATGAGTACCAGGTCACTGCTTAGTGATGCCAAGGTCAGTTGATGGTATCATGGTATCTCTTGGCTACCAGGGCCTGCATTTCTCTTTTCAGTCCCCACTTCTGGCTAAAGGTAATGTCATGCCACAGGGCATTGATCTAGGATATGCAGCTTTTTACCATTGCTATGAATTTATTGATTAGGAGCTTGTCCAGAATACGTTGTCTGTTGCTGGGGGAGGGCTTGTGTTTCCTGCTCTCATTGTTTCGAGTTATTCCAACCTCTGATATCACAATAACTGTGCAGTGTCTATGTGTGTGGGCGTTGAGTTGCTTAGTTGAGTCCAACTCTTTGCGACTCCACGGACCATAGCTCTCCAGGCTCTTCTGTCCATGAAATTCTCCAGGCAAGAATACTGGGCTGTCATTCCCTTCTCCATGGCAATAACATTTAACAATCAAGGAAAGATACATCCACCAACCACAGCCCCAATGATTAACAAAATCAAATTGACCATCTGTTCTAGATTATCATCCCAGCATATGAAAACATCTCCTAAAGTTCAGCTGGTCTTTTCTAGAGATGCGGGTGGTTTTCTTATCCTTACAATACAGAGGGAAGTGACACTGTATTGCTAGGGCAGAATGAACTGTGATAATCACAGGAAAAAAGGTTATAAAAATCATAGCTTGTTAAGTCCAAAAAATATACACAACTGTATTCTTTGAAATGGTATATTTTTTTTAAAAAAAATGAAAGGACATCTAGTTTTGCTAAATAAGCAGCAGTAGTTTTAAACAGTGATGTCTAGAACTGATCTCCCACTGGTCCACATTGGTTCATCCATACCAGCTCATCACCGCCAACAGCTTTTCTGATTGGTTGGTGCCATGGCTCAACCAATAAACACACATTTGGAATATCAGCTTGGTTATGTCATGGTTTCTGTATCTTTTATACAAAAGGAGTCTTAGAGAAAGATCTACCTGTTTAGACAGACATGTGTATACAAGCAGGCAGTCATATATTGTTCATAAATATTTGCTAAATGTTTATTCATGAACTCAAAACAACCAGAGTTTCATTTCCTATGGTGGCTTTTTCTTTCCTCTCTTAGCAGAGATGAACAAGAAAAATATATTACCTGGACCTTGTGTTTGTTTCACACAATGTGTGTCCACCTGTCTGATTTACCTCCCAATAGTGTCCCATGGTCCAGTTGGACTGCTCTACTGGGTAGGTCCCAAATCTGCCTGAATATTTACTTGCTTTTGTGCCTCTGTGTTTGTCTCATCTCAGAAGACTCCTTTGCTGTCCCAATGTAACAGGGTACTTACACTCAACATCCACTTCCAATACTGCCTCCTCTTGAGGGTTTCCCTTGGTCACTAACTAAAATCAATTTTTTTCTCTTAGTCTTCTAGTACTTACTAGCTCTCTTGCTACCCCGTGATAATTTGTTTGGGGCAATATTAATTTATTATGTAATTCCATGTGTGACTTATCCATGTCAAGTGTAAACTCACTGAAATTTAAAATTATAAAAACTGACCCCAGCATTCAGCATAGCAGGACTTCCCACGTGGCACAGTGGTAAAAAGCCCGCCTGCCAATGCAGGAGACGTGGGTTAGATCCCTGGGCCAGGAAGATCCCCTAGTAGAGGAAATGGCAACCCACTCCAGTATTCTTGACTGGAAAATCCCATGGACAGAAGAGCCTGGCGGGCTACAGTCCGTGGGGTTGCAAAGGGTCGGACACAACTGAGTGAGCACAACGGTAGCCAAAACAAACAGCACAACAGCTCACAAGGAGCAGAAGGATTGTTGTCCCAAGCTGGTGAGAGACATTTAAACACTCACTTTCCCTAGCTTAGGGTTCAGTCTGCAAGACTCAGGGGGCCCAGAGATTTCAAGTTTGTTAAGATCAAATGCCTTCATTTCCACATTTGCATTCCCTTCTCCATCGAACAAGTTCTAGAAAGCCCAGGAAGACTTAGGTATGGGTAAGAGGAAGAGCTTAGAAAATCTGCCAACTTCAGGTCCTCCTCAGGGCGGCATGGTGGGGGTAGGGGTGGGGGTCGGGGGTGGGAAAGGGAGCGGAGAGAAGGGCAGGCAGGGGCATCACTAAAGAGGAGACGGGAACATGCCTCCTCCATGACCGTGCCAAGACTCCTCCATGACCGTGCCAAGCCTTGTTGATTTTATACCCTTAGAAACTGAAATATTTAATGACAAAATCTAATTAATGTCTGAATTATAAGGTGATTTGGGAGCATGGCTGTGGTTAGTAGAATCATGACCTCAAAAAATGTCCATGTCCAATCTCTGGGACTCGTAGACATGTTATTTTACTTTGTAGATGTTTTGAAGTTACGGATCTTAAAATGGGGAGATTATCCTGACCTATCTAATTGGGCTGAATGCAATCTCAAGGGTCCTTATAAGCGGAAGAGGGAAATTCAGACTGAGAACCAGAGATGGGGCTGGTCTTAAAGATGAAGAAAGGGCCCAAAACCAAGAAATGCAGGCAGCTTTTCGAAAAGAATGGAAAGGGCAAAGGAACAGATTGTCCCCAAGAACTTCCGGAAGGAGCACAGCCCTGTTGATATACTGATTTCAGCCCAGGGAGGACTTCATCAGACTTCTAGTTTACAGAACTGTAAAATAATATATGTGTATTTCTTTAAAGCAATCAAGTTTGTGGTAATTTGTTACAGTAGCCAGAGAAGCTGACACAGTAGAAAAGCAATATATCAAGCATTTTATGGGATGACCTAACTGGGAAGTCCAAGATAAGCTGGAGGGCTCAGGGAAGGTTTCCCTGTATGCAGAAAATAAAGGGAGAAGGAATTTTCCAGACTAAGAGAAGGAGAAAGGGCATTGTAGTCTGTGGGGTCAAAATGTGTGTTGAGGGAACAAGAGCAGAAAGGAACAGGGTGAGAAATGAGAGGGAATTTGGATTTCTACAGGCTGCCCCACCCTGCTAGCAAGCAACGTGGGAAGAGAAGAAGCAGGAAGAATGGGGTGAGAGTGTGGAGCGGACTCCTCTGCGCTGGGGAGGGATTTAGGCTGTTATCAGGGGGGCATGTGGAGGGAATGAACTCTGTTACCTCTCTTAATGAATTGCGGTATGTGTGTGTATTGGGGGATTGCAATGACATAGTAAAAATGCACGAACAATATATCTTACACATCATATATACACACATATGGGGCTTCCCAGGTGGTGCTAGTGTTAAAAGAATCTGCCTGTCAGTGCAGGAGACGTAAGAGATGAGGGTTCAATCCCTGGATTGGGAAGTGGCAACCCACTCCAGCATTCTTGCCTGGAAAATTCTGCAGAAAGAGGAGTCTGGGGGCTACAGTCCACGGGGCTGCAAAGAATCAGACACAACTTACTAGACATACATACATGTATATATACACACACACACACACATAGATATGTACATAAGGACGTGTACATATATATATATACATACACATACATATACATGGAGAAGGAAATGGCAACCCACTCCAGTATCCCTGCCTGGGAAGTCCCATGGAGAGAGGAGGCTGACAGACTCCGTACAGTCCATGGGGTTGCAAGAGTCAGACACGACTTACTGACTAAACCACCACATACATATACATATAATATATATGTGTATATGTAATTCTTCCTGTTAGCAAACAACTTCCAAACAGAAATAAACCACAGTGATTTCCAATATAAATGCCGGTGGCTGAGTGCCACGAGGCACAGTCTCTGAATGTGGGTGCTTGAATCATAGTCAGACTCTCTTTCCTCCTGGGCCATAATGTGCTGTGTGCTGGGAGAGGAGGCTGCATAAGGCACTTTCTTCTTTCCCCACACCCCTCCTCCCCATGGCCCCCACATCCCTCCTCCCCATGGCCCCCACACCCCTCCTCCCCGTGGCCCCCACACCCCTCCTCCCCGTGGTCCCCACATCCCTCCCCGTGGTCCCCACACCCCTCCTCCCGGTGATCCCCACATCCCTCCTCCTCGTGGTCCCCACACCCCTCCTCCCTGTGGTCCCCACACTCCTCCTCCTCGCGGTCCGCATTCAGCGAGGGTGCTGACGCAGGTTTGGAGACACGTTGGTTCCTACACCATCTCCATCAGACTAACCCAAGCCATTTCAAAAAAATATATCACACTAATACTTTTATAAAAATATGGACAATCTTATCAAGCCAATAGGTTTGGAGCTGCTCTGCTTGGAGGGGGTGTGGAGGCCAGACTACCTTCTGCTCAGCTTTCTGCCTCGGCCCGTGGCACCCTCATCCAGCCCCTACGGATTCTTCCGTCATAGTCAGTGAAGTCCTACCGTCGCCCTCATTCATTCTAGTTAGTGTGAAACTACTGTGAGTCTGGAACTGCTTTAGGCGATGGAGGTAGAAAAACGAAAATGACCAAACTCTCTGCCTTTCTAACTAAGGTGCGGGTAGTAATTAGTGCAGGGGAGAAAAACAAGTCTGAAAACAATTTAGAAGTTTGGAGTGGGAGGAATAAACTTCAAACAGGTTAGAGGAGATAGAGTCTATCTTCAGATGCTTTGCTCTTATCAGTTCAGCAGAGAAGGTTATCAGCTGAGCCTGCTGGGGGGGAGTTGTTGCTAGAAATCTGGGAAGAGAGGCGGAAATTTGAAACAGTCACGTGGGAGATTAGCAGAGAAACAGGTATGGGATGTACCGTGTGATCGCTGGGAAGCATTATGGCCCACTTGAAGTTAATGATGATAAATTTAAAGTGAAGCCAGTTAACACCTCTCCCTTCTCTCCCTCCCAAAAAGGAAAATAGATAATCTTAGGAAAAGCGTGAAGGAAACAAGCTTTAGAATATTTGGCTATTTATTGATTGGTTTGGAAATGTATTTATTTATGTCTGCACGGAGACATAAATAAATGTCTAATAAATAAATAAATGACTCTGAACAGTGCTGCATGAAGGCTTTTTCCAGCTGCGGCGAAGTTGTGATGTGCTGGCTTCTATTGCCATGGCTTCTCTTGTTGGAGAGTCTGGGCTTTAGAGGGCTGGCTCAGTAGTTGGAGTGCAGGGGCTGAGTTGTAGCATGTGCGATCCTGGACCAGGGATCAAACCCTTGTCCCCTGTATTGGCAGGAGGATTCCCAACCACTAGACCACGAGGGAAGTCCCTATTTGGCTACTTAAAATGGTTTGTGTTTACTCGGTCATAATAATAGCAGCCAAATGCTAAAGCTATAAAAGAAATCTATACACATTTATCTGTCCTTCCCCAATTTCCAACCTCTAAGACACACCACTGGCATTTTATATTTATGGGTGATTTATAGATTCTCCTGAACTACATTATGTAGGTTGCCAATATTTTCTAACTCCACCCTCTTGTTAAGGAGTAGTTGCCCGTTCCCCTCCATGCAAGATATATTAAAATTACCTAGGGACTAGTACATTTGAAGAACTATGAAATACAGTCCATGTTTCATACCGATCGGAATTGTTACTTTCAGTTAACGTCTCCTCCCATAAGACCTCCCGGAAGAGTGCAGAAAAAGTGCAGCTTCTCCTCCAATCTTGTCAATTTCCTCTGGGATATAGCGGGAAGAGTCGGACACGACTGTGCGGCTGAACAACAAGAACAACACGGTGGGACTGAGACGTAAACTGTTTTCCCTTAACCATTATTATGTTTAGTCACTTTGAGAATGTCAGTTCCCTCTGTCCTGCTGGACACTGGGCCATCCATCCTGTATCTACCAGGAAAATAATAGAGTAGATTTCCTTCCCCAAGAAGAGTTAAGGAAAGGAGCAGAGGTGAGAGCATCTCAGAATGCCAGGCAGCATCAGATTCTGAGCCAGATGCAAGCTCAGAAGAAGGAAGTGTCGTGTTTATGGGATCAACTTGCAAATACAAACATGAGTCAGCCAAAGCAATATAACAAAAGATCTCAACAGCTGGATTTTTTGTGTTTAAAGCAGTAATAAACATCCATGACTATCTTTGGAACATGATTTATCTCTACATATACATATACCTGTTTCATAGAACCGTATGGATTGGTTAACCAAAACTTACCTAAGCACTCTCAGCTTCCACTTCTCTAATTGGGTCCCAAGCCACAAATTAAACTGTTGGGAAAAAAATTTTTTTTTATTTCCTATTACTGGAGTAGGAATCAGTAGTTGTAGGGCTTCAAGGAAGACCCAGAAAAGCCCTCAGATTTGGGCGAATTTGGGCTGTAGTTTTCTGTTACATGAAAGGGAGGAGAGCAAATAATTAGTGAGGTTTTTTTTTGTCTTTCCAGCTCTAAAAGTTTATGAACTTTCAAAGGGATACAGGAGCCAGTCTGAAAGCGTTTCAGCCAAAGCTGTAACTATTCGAGAAACAAAAAGTAATGTAGTTATAGCTCTTTGAGCTATAACTACATCAGGGGCTTCCCTGATGGCTCAACAGGTAAAGAATCTGCCTGTAACGCAGGAGACACAGGAGACGTGGGTTCAATCCCCAGGTCAGAAGGTCTCCTGGAGAAGGGAATGGCAACCCACTGCAGTATTCTTGTCTGGAGAATTCCATGGACAGAGAAGCTTAGCGGGGTACAGTCCTCCAGGTCGCAAAGAGTCGGACACAACTGAGCACATAAGCAAATAAAATAAACACGCACGAGGCCACACTGATGTAAATAAATGACTGATAGATAAATAGTTAAGAGGGAAGGGACACATCTTCCTTACAGAATAATTCCAAATAATAAAGCAGATACTCTCCCCTCCAGGATGGAGTTTCATTCCCCCACCCCCACCCTCCTCTTGAGTGTGGGTTGAACTTAGTGACTTTCATTCAAAAAAGAGAGTATGAAAGAGAAATAGTAACTGCCTGGGAGAAACGGGGCAGACACCTCTCTAACCAAGAAATGAAGGTCAACATCATCAGTAATAAGCCCTGTTGCTATCACGTAGCCCCTGACAGGACGCTTTGCCTGTGTGGTCGCCTCTCTCAAATTCATGTGCTGTGTTTAGTAGCTCAGTCCTGTCAGACTCCTTGTGACCCCATGGACTGTAGTCTGCCAGGCTCCTCTGTCCATAGGATTCTCCAGGCGAGAATCCTGGAATGGGTTGCCATGCCTGCCTCTGGGAGATCTTCCTGACCCAGGGATCAAACCCAGGTCTCCCTCATTGCAGGCAGACCACAGCCTAATCATGAAAAAAGCATCAAATGAAACCAAATGATAGATATCTATAAAACAGCTTAGCAAAATCTTTGGAGACTGTCAAAGTTAAGAAAAAACAGAGAAGACCAAGAAACTGTCACAGATAAGAGGAGATTAAAGAGATTCAACACTGAAATGGAGCGTGGAGTCCTGAAGGCAATCCTGGAACAGAAAGATCAGAAACAAAACTAGATCAGCAGAAAAAAGATCAGCAGAAAACTAGTGGAATCTACACGAGGTCAAGTTTAGTTAATAGTGACGGATCAATGTTCATTTCTTAGTTTCGACAGCTGTACCATGGTGATGTAAGACGTGACTACTACAGGACATCGGCAAGGGAGGTTTAGGGAATTTTGTACTCTCTCTGCAACTTTTTCGTAAATCTAATGTGTGTCAGTTGCTCAGTCGTGTCTGAATCTTTGTGACCCTATGGACTGTAGTCCACCAGGCTCCTCTGTCCATGGGATTCTCCAGGCAAGAATACTGGAGTGGGTTGCCATTTCCTCCTCCAAATTTGGTAAATCTAAATTTACTCCAAAATAGTCTTCAGTTCAGTAGCTCAGTCGTGTCCGACTCTGCGACCCCATGGACTGCATGCAGCACGCCAGGCCTCCCTGTCCATCACCAACTCCCGGAGCTTGCTCAAACTCATGTCCATCGAGTCGGTGATGCCATCCAACTATCTCATCCTCTGTCGTCCCCTTCTCCCGCCTTCCATCTTTCCCAGCATCAGGGTCTTTTCCAAGGAGTCAGTTCTTCGCATCAGGTAGCCAAAGTATAAAAAACAAAAAGTATATGAGCTTGGAGTTTAAACAGGACCTTTAAAAAAAAAAAAGCAGCAGGAACTATCCACCTCCACCCCCCCCACCCCCAACAGAATAACCCAATTACTGAGCTGTGCGCGGGGTTGGGGGACTTGAGTGTCGGGGTGCACAAAAGGCATCCCGGGGCGCCGGAAGCCGGGCGCGCGCCTCGGGGCGCCGGGGAGCCCAGGCCCCGCCCCGGAGCCGCTCGGGCGCTCGACTCTGCCCGGGGCGCGCCCTGCAGTGCGAGGCGGAGCTCCCTGGAGCTGCGGAGCCGCGGAGTCCGGCGGAGCCGACCCACGCGACCCGCCCGCGGTGCCAAGCCAGGGGAGGAAAGGCGCCCAGACCCCGCGCTCGCCGAGCGCCCTCCAAGGTAGGCGAGCCCCAGCGATCTTCACCCAGGACACCCCCCCTCTCCCAGGCGAGCGGGGGTCCAGGCGCCCTTGGAGCGGGTCCTCTCCACCCTCCCCCCGTGCCGCCTGGAACACCAAGGGCATTTTCCTGCACACAGGTCCTCGGTGAGGACGGCATTCTCCCTGTAAACCTTTCTTCTGGACTCAGATTCCCTGGGCGAGAAGTTTGTGCCCCTCCAGGGTGGCATCACCCACTCAATGGGTATGAACTTGGGCAAACTCCCGGAGATGGTGAAGGACAGGGAAGCCTGGCGTGCTGCAGTCCATGGAGTCGCAGAGAGTCGGACACGACTTGGTGACTGAACGACAAGGAACAGAGTTGCCTTTCCTGAGAAAGGATACACCCTCCTTCGCCCTGCGAACTCCCGGTTGTTTATTTAGATTGCTTATTTAGGTTGCTGTTAGGCAGTCCCTTGGCCGGGGGTCTCCCCTTCAGAGGCGGTGGAGAAAGCCTTCTGGATAACTTGGCTGTCACCTATGGACCCCCGCCGGACGACTTTGGCAGCTCCGTGTGCCCTGAGTTTTTAAGAGCGCATTCATCCGCTCTGGCTTCTGTTGGCTTCAGGTGTAGTGAAGGGAGAGCAACCTGTTGGATGACAGTTTTCTGCTGTCATGGGTTTCTGGAGCTGAAAGTTACTCAGCCCCTGGCAGGTGTGCAAAGAAGCAGTGTCATCTTACAGAAGGAATAGCTCGGGACCGTGAGAGGGGAGATTTAGATTGCATGAATGGCATGCAATGGCAAACTTTTAACCTTCTTTGAGAGCAAATAAATTTACATATATAAAAGAAGCAGTTAGCTCCAAAGGTACCTGAAACTGGGTCTGCCATTTTCACTATGGTTGTTTTATTTTTAGAAATCAAAAATTGCTTTTTACTTATTGCTATACATAGGCTAGATAAAGTGTTCAAAAGGAATTATTTCTCACTTGCAACTGGGAGAAGATACTCTGTCCTTTTATGTACCTGATGGTATTAAATATTCAGTTCTGCAAAAGTCTGGCTTTTCAGAAATATGATCCAAGCTGCAGTCTCAGGTACCCCTGCAGACACAACAGGTGCGATTGTTTCCTGCTGCTGGGCCGTCCCCCCTGCCTCCCAGCCTACCTGACCCTTTGAGTGTGAAGGTCCCTGACACAGAGGAATTTGTGCCTAAGGCAGGGGCTTCCCAACTCTTTACAGAAAGAATGAAAATGGTTTACACTTTCTGCGACCTCGGCAAGCTTCACAAGGTCTTTACCCTTTAATTTGCTAAATAAATTTAGTAAGTAAACCTGCACTAACTAAAGAGAGGCTTTTGAAATAAATGCAGGCACTATTTCAGTCGTGTTTTTCACGTTTATGATTTCACAAGATAATAACAAGCATGTTAATATATTTGTTAGCGTTGTGATTTATAATGTGCTAGAAAGTGGGCTTGAGTTGTAACCCAAATTCTGGACTAAGTTGGAAAAATCCAAGCTAGATTTGGTCAAAAATGAAAATTGAGACATATATTTATTTGTTTGGAATGATGACTGAAAAAGGAAACAGCTAAGATTTCTGAGGGCTTCCCAGATGGCTTTGATGGTAAAGAATCTGCTTGTAATACAAGAAACCCGAGTTTGATCTCTGGGTTGGGAAGATCTCTCTCTTCTCCTGGAGAAGGGAATGGCTACCCACTCCAGTATTCTTGCCTGGAAAGTTCCTTGGAGGAATGTCAAAATCTTTTACATTAGTGGGCTTGAATCTTTGAGATTTTTTTCATTAAAATTAGATGGCCGTTGATAGAAAAGCGTTTCAAAATGGCAACATGTTACTATCAATTTAATAGCATGTTTAAGTGAACTTACATTTTACTAAGCATCTAAACATGGAAACAGTCACCCACTGAGTTTGGAAAACAAAAATATGTGCACGTATGTGTGCTCAGTTTTAGAAAATATTTGGTGCACCTGTGGATTTTCAGGCCTGTTGCTTTATTCACTGAACCACTGAACCAGCATTTATTGTGTAGGGCACCGTGGTCTGTCTAGGAGACACAGGGGGACACACGTTGGTGTAAATGAGACACATCCCTGTCCTCTGGAATTTACACAGCTTTGGAATCCTCCGGAACACCCTGAGGCCACAAGCAGGAACCATACCAGGCAACATCGATCATTTTTTGGCACTGACCGAAACTGGATTAGCTTCAAATCACAGACTCTTTTCCACTGATTTAACTAGTCAAATTAAAAAATTGTAAAGGAATTTATATTTTATTCAGGTCAGTCTCCTCTTTTGCTTAGGCTGGGAAAGAATTTAGGAATCCTGTATTCTGAGTTTAATATTATGAAATATTAAGATCTTAAACCTGAAATAGCTAAAAAAAACATCGATTTCATGCAAATTCAATAAAATCTAAACTTGTAGTAGTAGTAGATGCCAATAATTTAGGGGCTGAAAAATTTAAATTGAGAAAATTATATCCATCAAGTTATTTTTTTTTCCTGTAAATTTAGAAAAACATGACTACAAATATTTTTTAACCTCAGAGGAAAAAAATGACTTTATGTAAGACATTCTTGCCTTTTTTTTTTTTTTGGCTATTTTTTTTTTAAATCAGCTCTATTGGAGATATGATTTATAAACTACCAAATACATCACACTGTCCAATTTAATGATTTTTAGTAAACTTATGGAGTTGTGCAACCATTATCACAATCCAATTTTAGAACATTTTCATCTCAGCCCCCCTCCCAAAATCTCGAGTGCCTGTTTGTATCACTCACCATTCTCACCCTCAGACCCAGGCAACCACTAATCTGTTTTCTGTCTCTTTAGATTTGACTTTTCTGGGCATTTCACATGATGAGATAATAGAATATATGTTATTTAGCATCTGACTTCCTTCACCTGGAATACTGTTTTTGAGGTGCATTCAGCTTGTAGCACGGTGGTTCCTTTTTATTGCTACTAATGTTCCTTCCATTGGATGGCTATGCCACATTTTGCTTACTTTGATGGATGTTGCTGCAATCACATTGAAGTGGTAAGACAGATATTTTGGTCCAACTTCCATAATTTGGAAAATAACTGATAGGAACCAAACACTTATTTATATTTAGGAAAAAATATATTCCTGATATGGAATACTGATACTTACCAAATGTCGTAACTGTGATCTTGCTGTGATAACTCCATGAAAATAGTAAGTAGTAAGTCCCAAGTCAGTAGCAGAAAGCATCAGTCATTTCATATTCTAGGTTGGACTTGGAAGACGCTAACTCTTAATGTTAACATTTGTAAAGAGCCCAGGCTTCCCTGATGCCTCAGATGGTAAAGAATCCACCTGCAATGTGGGAGACCTGGGTTCGATCCTTGGGTTGGGAAGATCCCCTGGAGAAGGACATGGCAACTCATTTCAGTATTCTTGCCTGAAAAATTCCATGCGCATAGGAGCCTGGTGGGCTACAGTCCATGGGGCGGCAAAGAGTCGGACATGACTGAGCGACTAAACACATACACACGTCTCCTTTGCTACGTTTTCTTCTCGAATAATACGCATTTAAATGGGGGGATTTTGATGCATGTTTGATCCAACAGTGATAATTGAACTACTCTTAAAAATATGAGCCCTTCTCAATAACATATTTTAGTGGCACACTTAACATAAAGCCAGAGTCATCTGTAGCCTTAACCAAAAAGGAGAAGGGAGTGCCTCTGAAAGTGCGTGCTTTTCGTTTTATCATTCTGTCATTTCTATCAGTGTGCTAAAGGGTGAAACTGATCCAACTGGCGTTGACTTACCGAACTTTCAGAAGAAATGCCACTCTCTTTTTCCTCTGGGGTGTTTAGAGGAGCTAGACCAAATGATAAATTATTCCAGGTTCCTATTAAATAGTGATGTTTTCTGTGAACAAATAAGAATCACTAACACTACAAAAGCATTTTGGTATAATACCTTTCTTAGGCGTTCATGTAGAGATGTTTTCTTCTATGCCCCCATTCACCCTGTTTTGTGTCAATTCTTATGGCAAATGCATTTTTAGTGGGTTACGTTTGACAGCTTATGCTTAAAGATTCTCTTAGGGAGATTTCTCCAGTTGAATGGAAACTCTTCTATAAAACGTCAGCCGATTCTGTGCAGCTAAAGAAAAGACACTGTCTCTGAATGCCTGTAAGTTACTGCTGAAATTGCAAGTTCCTATGGGGGAAAAAAGCATTCAGATAACTTGAAGGTCTATTTTATTGACAACGTGGAGTGCAAAGGATTTTATGTTGGAAACTAAAGTAGCCTAAGTTGAATAGTACAGTTTTCCAAAGTGGGGTATGTTCATTTGGAGCTCAGTTTGTCTGCTACTGTCAAAACAACTTGCTGTAACTCCTGGCTCAGACCACTGCTGTTTTACTGATCTGTGGTTAGATGAATTGATAAGTCTCTGTTGGTAAGTCTTTTTTTAACTTGGTATTGATTTAAAAATTTCTAGAAGAGTTTCATTTTCTAGTCTTAAACTGGTCATTTCATTTTAAATGTCTCCTGAGAGTGAAATGCCAATTACAGGAATCCATCTTCATCTTTTTCACTTTCTGGAAATCGAAGTGGACGTGTTCCCCCCATCGTGCCTGTTCACCAGCAGGAAGAAGGCTTGCTCAGCATTGAGCTATAAGCTTCTCCTAATTATTTTGGGGAATTCACTCACTCATCACTCACATTCATGTGACTTGATATAAGGAGCTTGGTTTCACCCAGAACCAGGAGTTGCTTCTTGCTCTTGTATCTTTCTGTATCCCCTTGGTTTGGATAGGATGCTGAAATCAGTCTGACCTCTTCCTGGTACAGGGCTGCGGGGGAGGGGCGGAGGGGGCGGGGAAGCACGGGGTCCCGGCTGCCTCAGGGGGTGGGCAGCCTTCACAGACTTTGTCATCAGTGCCCTAGTAGTCCATGTGCTTCTGTCCTACTGTGAAGAGGGGAAACATGCCTTAGAAGATGCTTAGAAAGGGGATGGTCAGTTGTAGAGACACTGATGGACCTAGAGTCTGTCATACAGAGTGAAGCATAATAAGTCAGAAAGAGAAAAACAAACTGTATAATCGTGTATTAATGCATACATGTGGGATCTAGAAAAATGGTACAGATGAACCTATTGATAGGGTTGGAACAGAGAACGGACGTGTGGACAGTGGGATGAGGGGAAGGCGAGGGGAGATGAACTGGGAGAGTGGGATTGACATCTACACAACAGCATGTTTAAGATAGATAGCTGTAACATTATAAAGCAACTGTACTCCAATTAAGAAAAAATTGCCAAAAAAGGGAAAAAGAATAAGAATGGGTAGGTGAAATAAGGAGTTCTATTTCATAATTAGATTTAAATCTTCCTGTTGCAAGTTTTCTTATCTATTTCTTATATATCTTTATATACTTCTTCTTACTTTTCCACCTCAGTAAGTAATAATTATGATTAACTTTCTTAAGATGTTTAAGATTTCCCTTGCTTTTGTCACCTTATTGAATGTCAGGCTCCATGGGCTATTCTTATAGGAGCAATGGCTCTACCTGCCTGTCAGCAACTCAGTTATTAGCTTTTTAACAGTTCTGACTCCATCACTTTTTTTGCCATTCACACTTTTGGAGGGCTCAACAGTTTGAATTAAGGAAATAAATTTAGTTAATTGTGGCTTGCAGTTAATTGTATTTTGAAATCTCCACTGTACTTAGCTTTTACTAGTAATTTTTAATTACTTTTTAAAATTAATTTTCAAAATTTTAATTAATTTTTAATTACTGTTTAGAAAATAAAAGTATATATATCCACCTTTTTTAGTATAGAGTTCTGAGTCATGGAACCACCATCACTAGCAAGATAGAGAACAGTTTTGTCATCACTCCCTAGTCCCCTAAAATATTCCTAAGTGTCTCTTTTGTAGTCAATCCCTCCCCTACTCTTAATCCTCAGTTCAGTTTTCTGACCCTATAGTTCCAAATTTTCTAGAATGTCATATAAATGGAACTATGGAATATGCAGCCTTTGAGATTTGGCTGTTTTCAGTCGGCATAATGCATCTGAGATTCATCTATATTGTATCAGTGTCATTCAGTCACTCAGTTGTGTCCGACTCTTTGCGACCCCATGCACTGCAGCACACCAGGCTTCCCTGTCCTTCACCATCTCCCGGCACTTGCTCAGACTCATGCCCATTGAGTCGGTGATGCCATCCAACCATCTCATCCTCTGTCGCCCCCTTCTCCTCCTGCCTTCAATCTTCCCCAGCATCAGGGTCTTTTCTAAGGAGTCAGCTCTTCACATCGTATCAGTTGATCATTCTTCTGTATTGATGAATAGGATTCACCTGTTAATGACTATTTGAATTTTTTCCAGACTTTGGCCACTATAAATGTGTTTTATGGACATACGAAGTCCGAGAGGGACTGCCGGGTGGTGCAGTCTGTGCTTAACCTTACAGGAAGCTGCCCAAGTGTTGATGTCTCGCATGGCTGCGAGCTTTGTTTTCCCACGGGCAACACCCAGGAGTTGCTGTTTCTCCCCGTCCTCACCCACACGTGGGATTGGCTGTCTTTCCCTCCTTCTCTGGATAGTTTTTAAAACGATGTAGATGATGCTGAAGCTCAGATATCCCAAGACCAGTTCGGGAAGCTATAGCTATTTTGCAAATCCCTGAGCCTTTTGCTCTTAAAATATTTCATGAAGCCACAGAAGAAATTTTCCAAAAGGGCACCTTTCTTATCAATGTTGCAAATGACTGAGATATATGTCAGTGACAACTAGTTCTTTTCATGTTTTTTCACTGATCAGTCCTAAGTGGCTTTAAGATAGATTGTTAGCCGAGAAGGTCAAAGCAGCAGGTGTAACTGAATGATGGGGTTAGGGGGTGGAAATAGAAAGGGGACAACTGGGTTCAGGCCTTGATACTTTCAAATGATGCTCTTTAAGCAAATGTCCATTATAAGCTGTGAACCTAAACATAATTATTTAATATTCTCTGAATATGTATTATAGTCAGATACCCTATTAAGCACTTTTTCTGCATTATCCCGTTTAATCATCATATAACTCATTGGCTACAGCAATAAGGAATTCGCCTGCAATGTGGGAGATGCAGATGGAGATGCAGAGGTCAGGAAGATCCCCTGGAGGAAGAAATGGCAACCCACTCCAGTGTTCTTGCCTGGGAAATCCCACGGACAGAGGAGCCTGGCAGGCTACAGTCCAAGGGGTTGCAAAGAGTCGGACACGACTGAGCGACTGAGCACACAACTCAGTGAGGAAGTTAACAGCTTCATTTGGGTTTTTCAGTTGAGAAAGCTAAAGCCCAAGGGAGATTAAAGCTTTTCCAAGGAGGAGTTTGGGATTAACAGATACACACTACTTACTATACATAAAATAAATAATCAGCAAAGACCTACTGTACAGCACAAGGAACTCTACTCAATACTCTGTCATAAAGTATATGGGAAAAAACTCAGAAGGAATTGACCCATGTATGTGTGTAAGTGAATAACTGTGCTGTACCCCTGAAATGAGTACAACCATAGCAAATCAACTATACTCCAATAAAATCAAAATTAAGTTAAAAAATATGAAAAGAACAGAAATCTAAATAGATTAGAAGAGAATCCAGAAATGTTCTCCAAACACATAATCAATTGAAAATATCCAAACCATTCGATTTTTTTTGACAAAGGTAAAAGTGTAATTCCACGTGTAAAAAAGAATAATTTCAATAAATGGTGATAAAGAACTGAAAAAAATAACTTTCTGGGTTCAGGTGATGAGATTAACTAAGGATTTTGAAAAACATATCACTTCTCTGTGACTTGGCTGCCTTATACATACATGTAGATAGATATAAGTATAGAGGTAACAATTATTGCACACTGTGTTTTGATGATTAATTCTGACAATGCGTGGGAAATAATTCCTTGCCAAATGGCACAGTGCTCTGTCAATAGTATGTATTTTTCTGTCGTGTTTGGACTAGTATTTCAATCCTTTTATCCCCCTAAACTATTTGCCTTTGTTACATATCTAAGAGCTTTCTATAGCACTGGCGCCGGACCCCATGGGCAGCCCTCCAATCCTTTGATGACCATTCCTGGCAGGAGCACTCAGCTGACTGAGTCTAGGAGTTGTACCCGCGCTCCAGCATCAGGGAGTGGTGAGAAATAAAGAGGTCTTTCCTGCAGAGACTCCTGTAGAGGGTGACCCCACACACCTGGGAGGGAGAGCCAAGCTGGGCATCCACCATGGTGCTGCGGGTGTCAGCACTCACGGAAGTGGGTCAAGAACGCCACAGTGTGGTCAGCTGCTCTTAACGAAGTGCCCCTTCCACTGGAGGGACTAGACTCAGTTGCATATGCCCTGTGGCACCTGACAGCACCCCAGACTTCACTGTCCCTGCCGTCAGCCCTCAGGGAGCCTCACCAGCCAGGGCTAGACCTGTTTTGTTTTTTTTTTTTTTTTAATAAGTTTATGTATTTTAGTTGGGAACTAATTACTTTACAATATTGTAGTAGTTTTTGCCATACATTGACATGAATCAGCCATGGGTTTACATGTGTTCCCCATCCTGAACCCTCCTCCCACCTCCCTCCCCATCCCATCCCTCTGGGTCATCCCAATGCCCCAGCCCTGAGCATTTGTCTCACGCATAGAACATGGAATGGTGTTCTGTTTCACATATGATAATATACATGTTTCAATGTTATTGTCCCAGAACGTCCCACCCTCACCTTCTCCCTCAGAGTCCATAAGACTGTTCTATGCATCTGTGTCTCTTATTCTGTCTCGCATATAGGGTTATCGTTACCATCTTTCAAATTCCATATATATGCATTAGTATACTGTATTGGTGTTTTTCTTTCTGGCTTACTTCACTCTGTATAATGGGCTCCAGTTTCTAGACCTGTTTTTGTTTGTTTGTTTTTCACTTTTGATTTTTTATTGGAGTATAGCCAGTTAACAATGATGCAATCGTTTCGGGTGCACAGCAGAGCGACTCAGCCGTACGCACACATGTATCCATTCTCCCCCAAATTCCTCTCCTGTCCGTGCACCCCAGTGTTCGTTGCAGCACTGTTTACAATAGTCTAGGGCTTCCCGGATGGCTCAGCAGGTAAAGAATCAGTGTGGGAGACACAGGTTCAATCCCTGGGTTGGGAAGTTCCCCTGGCGGACGGCATGGCAACCCACTCCAGTATTCTTGCCTGGGAAATCCCATAGACAGGAGAGCCTGGCGGATTACATTTCATGGGAATGCAAAGAGTTGGACACGACTGAGCACAATAAGACCTGTTTTAAATGGGCTAAGAAGAAGACTCCTTAGGCAAATTGAAAGTCTTATGTTTCAGTCTATTAAAAAAAATTTCCTACCCATTTAAAGAAAAAGAAAAAAAAAATGGTAGGTGACCCGTCGTACCTTGTTCTTGGAACAGGACTGCATGCAGGTTCCAGCCTGGGCTCTTGCTCGCCGTCTGCCTGGAATCCTCTTCTCCCAGATGGCCACATGGCTTCACCTCCTTTATTCAAGTCTTTTGCTTCAATGCCACCTCTTCAGGTTGGCCGTCTCTCTCCACCATCCAAAGCAACACCGCTTTTTATTCTTTGACCCTCTTCTGCTCTTCTTCCTGACACCACCCCTGATTATGTTCTCTGTGCAGTCCTTTTGTTTCACGTCTGTCTCCCCTTCTGTACTGAAAGTCCCATGAAAGCGGGGTCTTGGGCTTGTTTCTGCAGTTGCAAGTTTCTAAAACTGCTATATTCAATAAATATTTAATGCACGAATGAATGAATCAAGGGTTAAATAAAAGAAGGGCACTCTTTTGTTAATATCTCTAGTCTGTAAACAGTTCCTGTATTCATTTCCTAAGGTTGCTAAAATAAAGCACCACAGAGTGGCTTAAACATAGTACTTTCTCGTCTCTCAGTTCCGGAGGCTGGAAGTTCAAGATCAAAGATCAAGGTGTTGGCAGGGTTGTTTCCTTCTGAAAATTGTAAAGAAGAATCTGTCCCCTGCTACTCCTTCAGCTTCTGGTGGTTTTCTGGCAATTTTTGGTATTCTTTGTCATGTCGAAACATCACCTTGGTCTCTGCCTTCAGCTGAACCTGGACTTTTCCTTGTGTGCATTTGGGTCCCAATTTCCCCCATTTATAAAGACATCAGATTGGATTAGGGTCCACCTCACTCGGAGAAGGCAATGGCAACCCGCTCCAGTGCTCTTGCCTGGAAAATCCCATGGACGGAGGAGCCTGGTAGGCTACGGTCCAAGGGGTCTCGAAGAGTCGGACACGACTGAGCGACTTCACTTTCACTTTTCACTTTCATGCATTGGAGAAGGAAACGGCAACCCACTCCAGTGTTCTTGCCTGGAGAATCTCACAGACAGTGGAGCCTGGTGGGCTGCCGTCTATGGGGTCGCACAGAGTCGGACACGACTGAAGCGACTTAGCAGCAGCAACAGCAGCACTCTGGCTCAGCTGGTAAAGAATCCGCTTGCAATGCGGGAGACCTGGGTTGGATCCCTGGGGTTGGGAAGAGCCCCTGGAGAAGGGAAAGGCTACCCACTCCAGTATTCTTGCCTGGAAAATTCCATGGACTGTACAGTCCATGGGGTCGCAAAGAGTCGGACACGACTGAGCGACTTTCACTTTCACTCTACTATGACCTTATCTTCTTTCTGTTGTTCTCTTATTTATTTTTCTAATTTATGTTTTACTGTGTTGTGTTTGTTTCTGCCATACAAGAACTCGAATCAGCCATAATTATACATATATCCCGTCCCCCTTGAGCCTCTCTCCTCTTCCACCATCCCATCCCTTTAGGTCATCACAGAGCACCTAAGGATGTTTGCAAATGGTGAGTGCTCGTTTGTGTCCGACTCTTTTTCAACCCTGTGGACTGTAGCCCGCCAGGCTCTTCTGTCCATGGAATTTTCCAGGCAGGAATATTGGAGCAGGGTGCCATTTCCTCCTCCAGGGAATCTTCCCAACCCAGGGATCAAACCCGCATCTCTTGCATTTCCTGTGTTGGCAGGTGGATTCTTTATCACTAGCCCCACTGGGAAGACTCAGGTTTGCAAGGATTCCATTTCCAATAAGGTCACATTCTGAAGTACTGGATATCATGGCTTCAACATATAAGTGGAAGAGAGGACAAAATTCAGCCCACATAGTGCCTTATATGTATTTATTGTATAATAGCTGAGCCATTTGTATGTCATTAATCAGAGAAGTAGGGTTAGTTACATAATCCTGGGCACCCAGTGATGCGTTGGTTTGTCACATAGATTATAATTCAAAAAATGTGTGTAAATTGCTTTGTAAATAGTAAACTATTCATTGGATGTTAGCATAATCAGCTGGGGATACTGACAAATCATTGATGCATTATCAAGAAAGAATCAATACTATGGATTTGCTGGTCTTAAAATCGCCCAAAGCAGATTTTCCTCTACAGCCCAGCTCGATCTGCAAACTGTTTCAAGTATTACTGGCTTCTTTTCTACCACTCAGACTACTTGTCAGCAGTAATTGTGGAAAATGGCTTTATTTTATTTACTTATTTAACAAACATGTACAAGTCATTTTTGTATGTGCTAGGCGCTATCAGTCCTGAATATTCACTGGAAGGACTGATGCTGAAGCTGAAGCTCCAATACTTTGGCCACCTGATGCTAAGAGCCTGATGATGGGGAGATTGAGGGCAGGAGAAGGGGGCGACAGAGGATGAGATAGTTGGATGGTATCACTTGGACATGAGTTTGAGCAAACACTGGGAGGTGGTGAAGGACAGGGAAGCCTGGGGTGTTACAGTTCACGAGGTCCCAAAGAGTTGGACACAACTGAGCGACTGGACAACAAGCATTATTATCACTGCTTGACAAATGTTAACTCACAAACAACCACATGTTATTATACTGTCATTAATCATTAATAATAATATTATCTGAATTTTACTGATAAAGAAACTGAGGCACAGAGAGGTTAAGGAATTGCTCAAGGTCACACAGCTACTGAGTGGCAGAGGCAGGGCATGAAACTAGGCGGTCTGCCTCCAGGTCTTTTAGTTGCAGAAACTTCTTTCTTCACAGAAAGTCTCATGGAAAAACTCAGTGTGAGACAGAACAAAGCAGAACTGCTTTGGTTCAGGTCCAGACAGCAAAGCCTTGTCTGCCCAGCACCGCCCCATCCCTTGGGAGCCCTGTATGAAAAGCTCAGATCTAGGAAATAATACCTCTTGGCCCGATGCCACTCACAAGCTGTCTTCAGTCCACTCTAGCATAAAACAAATAAAATTCTTTTCTCACTTTAATTAACTGATTGTGTTTTATTTTGAAACTTATATCTGCCTAACCTATTTCTGGCAGAAATAAAATGCTAAGATGGATTTTCCCCTGGACAGTAATGCCATATGGCAATTTGGACTTTGGTGGCTTAAGTTCCTCTTGAGTTTCTTTATACCAGTGAAGGACTGTGGCCATGGATGTTTCCTGAACCAAGAGAAAGATGGGATCTGATTTCATACAGATAGAGTTGCATATAAACTTTGCAACCAGATAGGCATGATTTACCCCCTCTCTTATGGACTGCTTATTTTCTGTGGCCCTTCATAATACGAAATCATCGAAGCAACAGTATTAGCAGTTACTGTCCCTTGAGCGCCTTCTACAACTGGAGATTTTAAAAATCGCTCATTTTTACAACTCTAGAGGTTATCTCCCGTATTTTACAGATATGTAAGTTGAGGTTAAGATTTTATGGAACTTGTTTAAGATGGCCCAACCAGTGAGGGGAGGAGGTAGGATGTCTTGAGAAGTATCAGTGGAGCCGAATTTTTTTTTATTGGAGTATATTTGATTTACAATGTTGTGTTAGTTTCAAGTATACAGCAAAGTGATTCAGGTATACATATATGTGTGTGTGTGTGTGTGTGTTCTCAGTCACATCAAACTCTTTGCGACCCCATGGACTATAGCCTGCCAAGATCCTCTGTTCAGGGAATTCTCCAAGCAAGAATACTGGGATGAATTGCCATTTCCTTCTCCAGGGGTAGCGCAGTGGTAAAAAAATTCTCCTGCCTCTCTCTCTCTATGTATATATACACACACACATATTCTTCATATATATATATACCTATTCTTTTTCAGAGTCTTTTCTAGATTATTTTGACACATTGAATATGGCTCCCTGTGCTATAAGCAGGTCTTTGTTGTTTATCTGTTTTATATATAATAGAGTGTACTCATAAGAAGTGAGGTTGCTCAGTCGTGTTGCGACTCTTTGCGATCCCATGGACTGTATAGCATAGCAGGCTCCTCCATCTATGGGATTTTCCAGGCAAGAGGTCTGGAGTGGGTTGCCATTTCCTTCTCCAGGGGATCTTCCTGACCCGGGATTGAATTCAGGTCTCCCGCATCGCAGGCAGATGCTTTACCCTCGGTGCCACCAGGGATATCCCTGTACTGCGTGTACGCTAATCCCAAACTCCTAATTTACCTCCCTGCCCCCCATCCCCACAACTGTCTATTTTGGTAACCACAGGTTTGTTTTCTATGTCCATGAGTTTATTTCTATTTCGTGTGTGCTGTGCTAAGTCATAAATAAGTTCATTCGTGGAGCAGAATTTTTTGATATTAAGAATAAAAGGCATGTAAGAGAATATATTTTAGGATATCTAATGAGAGGCCTGATGTCATCTTCAAATTATGAAAGACGGAATGCAGTGAGGTTCATTCTAAAGAGTGATTAATTCCTATGATGTAATGTCCACCGTGTATAACCCACTGAAAAGAAAAGAGAAGGGAAATCACCAAAATGGGAGTATAGAACAAGGGAGACTGAACTGAAGAAAAGCAGCAACAAAAACCGCAGACCAAGGGTTTGTCTGTGTCTATTTTCCTCCTTCTTTTGCTCCCATCTGCTGCCATTCTTTACCCCAGGGGAGGGCAAACATTTCCCCGTAAAGGACCATATAGATAGTAAATATCTTAGACATTGTTTGCCATGTATTTTCTGTCTCAAATCTACTCAGCAGAGCTGTTATAGTGCAAAAGCTGCGTAACAACACATAAACGCTTGGCCATGGTTATTTTAGACCACAGCTTCATCTATGGACATTAAATTTGAACTTCATATAATTTTCATGTATCATGAAATGTTATTTTTCTTTCGATTTTTTTGGGAACCATTAAAAGATGTAAGGACCCTTCATAGACTGTCCTAACAGGTGGCAAGGCAGACTGGGGTCCTGGCTGTGAATTGATGACCACCACGCCAGCCTGACCACTCCCCTCTCATTTGCAGACACATTGTTTATTGTCTCTGTGGGCATTTCTTTTACTTCCACCATTTAAATGTTGTTTTAGGCTAAGAACTTAATCCTGGAAGAGACTTCAGAGGACCAAGTAACAGACGTAGTTCTGCTCAGATTCTGGAAAGAAAAAAAAAAAGAAAGCAGACTTTGCAGAGCTGCTACAGCCAAATCAGGTTTCCCTGAAACAAATAGAAGCCACAGTGGCTGTCTAAGAGGATTTAACATAAAATGGAAAATTCTTGGCATACTCTGTTAATTTCACTGAAGATTAAAGGATAAATGCAGGACTTTGAATCATCCACAGAAGCTATTTAGTTCTAAATTGACGCTAGCAAATACTAAAATTCTTTGTGGGTTTTAACAGCATGGGTCATTGCTAAATTTTAATTTTTTTCTCACCAGGGAATCTGGCCTTAATGTGATAGAAAGACTCTTGATCTTGGTGTCCAAAACACAAAGGTTTGGATTTCAGGTCTGTTAGTTTTACTGTGATCTTGGGTAAGTTAATATCACCTAGAAGGATCTTAACTCCTTTATTAGTAATATGAAATTAGTAATACTACCTCACTGGCCTTTTATCTCATTTTTTTAGTTCTTCACTATTAATTATGAAAATTTCAAACAGGATCAAAATGGTAGGGAACTATAGAGAATCCCATTGTATAATTCACTGCATTTTATCAAACTTCTTTCACCTTTATCTCACCCCATTTTTCCCTCTCTTTAAATACTAGAGTAAAATATTCTCTTTAAATTCCAAGTGTAATATTATTTCACCTTCAAATATTTCAGTATGTATGACCAACAGATAAGATCTTTTAAAGGAATATCATAATTCCATTATCACACCTAAAACGACAATAATTGCAAATAATGCTTTGCAAAATTGCATTAATTTTTTAACAGCATCTGTTACCCAGCCAGTGTTAAAATTCCCCTAGTTTTTTAAAAAAAATGTCTATATAACTGGTTTATTTTAATCAGGAGTCAAAGAAGACCCGGGGCTTCACAGGTGGCACTGTGGTAAAGAATCCACCTCCAATTCAGGAGACGCCAAATTCATGGCTTGGATCCCTGGGTCGGGAAGATGTACTCCTGCCTGGGAAATTCCCTGGACGGGGGAGCCTGGCAGGCTGCAGTCCATGGGGTCACAAAGAGTTGAACATGACTGAGTGACTGAGCGTGCACACACTCGCACAAAGATTCATATATTGTATCTAGTCATATGTTTCTTAAGATTCAAAGTTTATGACAATTTCTCTTCTCGTCTTTCTTCATATAATTATTGTGTGGAAGGAATAATTATTTGTCCTGTAGAATTTTATGTGATCTGGATTTGGCTGTTTGCAACCTTCACGCCTGTAGAGTCATTGAACAGTTTCTTCTTTTTCAGATACTTCCCATTGGTAGATGGAGGGACTTCACACTTCACAGGTTGTGCTTCTGCTCATGACTGCACCACAACTAGAGGACATAATGTCTGGTGGTCTCTTTTCCACTTTTCTGTTACAATTGATTAGCGGAGTCCCTGGGGTTGATGCATTCTTCATCAACCTCTTTCCTAGTGTTTTTAGCACTGGTTGATGACTGTTGCTTAGATCTATCACTTCATAAGGGGCTGCAAAAAGTAGGTTTTCTAATTCTATCAGTCCTTTTGGATTTATTGGCAGGAATTATTTAGCACAATTTTCATAATCAACTATATGGTTACCAAGAGATAGAGGGTAAATTCATATCATAAAGGCAAAATAATTGTCTGTTTGCATTCCCCCTTGCCTTCTTTTCTGGGCCAATTTTTAGTATAATGGTGGCCTGTCTCTGGTGAGTTGGAGGATTGTTGATGATAATGGTGGTTTTTCTCTCGTTAACATAATTTCAAGAATTAAAAAATTTTTGATATGCTTTAATCAATCACAGTCATTACTTTTCAGGTTGGCTCTTTGTGTTTATTCAAGTAGTATTTGATCACTTTTCCGATTTATGATATGACAAGATATCTCAGTCTCACCTTCTGCACTTCTTGCTTCAGATCTAAATCAGTTAAGAAGCCCTGGTTACATTTTCATATTCATAGAAAATGGTGTACTAATACCACAGTCTGAGCACTGGGAGTGTTAATTGCTTCTATTTCTAAATTTTCAGTGGATAGACTTGGAATATACATTTTTAAATGAAGATAAATGTTTTATACTCATGGTTTCAGTTTGGATTATACGATTTTTACAGAATATTTTTGGTTCTAATTTAGAATTTTTTCTTTTATGCTAAAAATCTTGGCTCTTAAGACATTAAGACAGTGACTTCTTCATTCTACGTTTTCTGTCATGTGGGTGACTCACATGCATGCATGCACACACACATGATAGATTCAAAATAGCAATAACAGTGTTTCCACTAAGAACATTATTAGTGAGTACAGTTTAAGATTGCTTTGTGATTCTTTTTGTTCTTAGGACATAGCACACCTGGGAAAATCAGTCCCAGGATTCTCAGGTGACTCAGGGGTAAAGACTCCACCTACCAATGCAAGAGATGCCAGAGACTCGGGTTCTATCCCTGGGTCAGGAAGATCCCCTGGAGTAGGAAATGGCAGCTCGCTCCAGTGTTCTTCCCTGGGAAATCCCATGGACAGAGGAGGCTGACGGGCTACAGTCCATGGGGTCGCAAAGAGTTGGACACGACTGAGTGAGCACACATGTGTCACTTCAAATAGTTCATGTGGACATGCTGCCAATTTGGTGGGCAAATGTATTCGTTTTCTGTTTTTTATTTTGGAAGATATTTTTCATTTTAATTTAGTTTTATTTTATAATTAGGTAAAATAATTATACTGTTCAGTGTCAAAACTATAAATCACAGATTTTCTCCTTCCATCCTTCTCACCTTTCTTAGAGGAATTATGCTGTGTACCTTTCTTAGATTGGATAAATTATCCTAGAGAAGCTGCTTTTTCATTGGGTAAATATATCCTAGAGAAGCTGCTTTTTCATTGGGTAAATATATCCTAGAGAAGCTGCTTTTTCATTGGATAAATATATCCTAGAGAAGGTGTAGGTGGTTCATTTAATCAGCCCTCTTTTTGTGGGCATTTGGACTTTTCTCGATGTTTTCTTTTTGTTGCTGTTGTTGCAATATGTACTTTTGTTTGATTACATACTTTCTGTTTTAAAAAGCTGAAATATAGTTGATGTACAATATTTTCTTATTACAAATAGTTCTTTGGTAAATGGCCTTTACAAGCTTTTGAGAGTTAAATAAAATGCAGTGCATTAAAAGCCTCTGTGAAGTAGAAAATGATATGCATACTGTTTGTGAGTTATATATGTCCTATGTTCTCGGTCATGTCAGACTCTTTGGGACCCCATGGACGGTAGCCTGCCAGGTTCCTCTGTGCATAGGATTTCCCAGGCAAGGATGCTGGAGTGGGTTGTCATTTCTTTCTTCAGAGCAACTTCCCTGCCCCAGGAATTGAATCCAGGTCCCTTGTATCTCCTGCATTGGCAGGTGGATTCTTTACCACTAGTGTCATCTGGGAAGCCCTTATTGTAAGTTATATATATGTGTGTGTGTGCATTTTTATATACATATGATTTTATCTTATTTTAGCTCCATAGACTTTATTAGGCACTTACAATGTGCTAGAATATGAATATGAATAAGGCATAGTCTCTACTCTCGTGGTGTTATAGTCTAATAAATATGGAATAAAAAGAAAAAAATCCCATATTTTTCCATCTCAGTTTAATTTTTAAATTTCTAATCAATGATTGTTTCAACTGGTGGTGTTTTAATATTAAGTTAATTTCTGGAGCTTAGATATATGCAGATTTCAATAATTTATAATATTTTTTAGTATTAATATATTTGATTACAGTGCCAGTACAGAACTCCGTTCAGTTTACAATCACATAATTATAACATGAAAGGAATTAGTTTTGTCCAACTGATTTATGTTTTCCTAAAGCTGGACGTCACGATGACAACAGTAACAGTGACCACGACAGTTCCCCAGAGGGGGAAGACGGAAGATGATTCTGCTGTGTACGAGTCCCCATCAGCTCACATTATTGAAGAAACCGAATACGTGAGAAAGGTATGTGGGCACTGGAAATCATGTTAGCCTGATATGAGTTTTTACAACAAAGTCTGATGTAAATGAGTGGGCTTTGTTTCTCCCCCCCTGGAACATGTGAGGAAGAACAAAGCTAGTTTGGCAAAGGACAGCCATAGTAGCCGACGTGCAGACATGGGTGCATTTCTCCTGCGGGTATGAGCCTCTGTTCTTCACTTGGAATAAACCTGAGGAAAGGACCAGGAGGATTTGGAACACCTGTCAGTGCTTAATTTGTCCCCTACTGTCCACCCCTGCATCCTCCTGGGGCTTTTGTCGTTGTGGCTGCTGGTTTGTTTCGGCTGCTCTGGGTCTCCTTTGCTGTGCGTGGACTTTCTCTAGATGCGGGGCAAGCGGGCACTACTCTCCACTGTGGTGTGCGGGCTTCTCCTTGTTTTGGCTTCTTCTGTCGTGGGGCACAGGCCCTAGAGCGCTTGGTCTGCAGTAGTTGTGGCCCGTGGGCTCTAGAGCTCAGGCTCAGTAGTTGTGGAGCACAGAATTAGTTGCTCTGCAGAATGTGGAATCTTCCTGGATCAGGGATCAAACCCTTGTCCCCTGCATTGGCAGGTGGCTTCTTATCCAATGCGCCACCAGGGAAGTCCTATCCTGCTGTTTTATATCATTTCTTAGTTCTTTCATAAGTGTGGGGACTTTGTTGCCAACTAGATGTTTACCTTTCTTGCTAAGTTTCTGTCTCTCCTTACCTAACAAGGAACACCTTCTTAAGCAGTTCAGAGTAACTATGGCCAGTGACTATATGTTGCACATGATTAAAAATGTGAAATCTTAACCAGAATCCACTGATAATGTCTGCTGACAAAAGTATGTATTCTCCTAAAATGTGTTTTAGAACAGATGGAAGAATTTGGACATAGCTAGTTTGTAACTTATTCAGGTCAAGTAATTCATCTCTGAGTGTCTTGCAGTTCCATAGATCACCAAGACATGAAGCTTATATTTCATGCATAAATTTGTACGATCTCCTCTGAGTAATTATTCTCTTGTAATTGCTAAATAGTAGCTATTCTCTAGTAATTACTAGGTAGTAATTATTTTATAGTAATTATTGGATAGTAATTATTTTGTAGTAATTACCGAATAGTAATTATTTTGTAGTGATTACCAATAGTAATTGTTTTATAGTCATTACCAAATAGCAAATTAGTAGTAAATTACTATATAAAAAAATAGAACTAAATAGTATTAAACACTAATTACTAAATAGCAATTACTTTGTGGTATAACATTCATTTGGGTTATATTTTAGGTTTGCCTAAGGAACAGTTTTAAAGACAAAAATGCTCATTTTCTGCAATCTAAACAACATTAGCATAAATGTAAGTTAAGTTGATGGCAGTTGTTTAAATACGATATCAGTATATTTGTACTACTTTCAGATAAATTTGGTAACCTGTAACTGGTATAGAAAAAGAAAGTTTTGGGGATTAAATGCCTTTGAAAAAAAATTTTTTTTCCTTTTAGATTCGAACTACTCTGGAAAAGATCCGAAATCAAATATTTAGAGATGAAGTAAGACATAACAGTACAAATCACAAACTAGATGCAAAGGTAATGAATTTATTAAAATGTACCACTTTTATTGCTTCAGTAAGTGAACATAAAGCCATAGAGACTTCATTTAAATAACTTCTGATATTATTAAATTATTCTTTGCCTGTCAGCATTAAGTCTTCTATTGGTATCTAAAGATGTTAATGAGCATATGTATGAAATATTCAACCATAGACGTCATTAGTAGGATTCAACTGGAGTGGCTAGATCTTACTTGAATATTTTAAACTTGACTTACTCATCTAAAGTATATGGGAAAACATTGGCCCAGTCAGGATAAGTGGAAGCAACATGTTACAGTGATAGACAAAGTTACAGACTTTTAGATTCACCTGGGTCACACCAGTTGACACCCAGTTGGAGCCATTAGACTGAGTGATCAGACAGTTGATAAAATTTAAATGCACTCCTTCCCCTATGTTCAGTTCAGTTCAGTCGCTCAGTCGTGTCCTACTCTTTGAGACCCCATGAATCACAGCACGCCAGGCCTCTCTGTCCATCACCAACTCCTGGAGTCCATGTCCATCGAGTCAGTGATGCCATCCAACCATCTCATCCTCTGTCGTCCCCTTCTCCTCCTGCCCCCAATCCCACCCAGCATCAGGGTCTTTTCCAATGAGTCAACTCCTCACATGAGGTGGCCAAAGTATTGGAGTTTCAGCTTCAACATCAGTCCTTCCAATGAACACCCAGGATTGATCTTTAGGATGGATTGATTGGATCTCCTTGCAGTCCAAGGGACTCTCAAGAGTCTTCTCCAACACCACAGTTCAAAAGCATCAATTCTGCGGCACTCAGCTTTCTTCACCATCCAACTCTCACATCCATACATGACCACTGGAAAAACTATAGCCTTGACTAGACGGACTTTTGTTGGCAAAGTAATGTCTCTGCTTTTAAATATGCTATCTAGGTTGGTCATAACCTTCCTTCCAAGGAGTAAGCATCTTTTAATTTCATGGCTGCAGTCACCATCAGCAGTGATTTTGGAGCCCCCCAAAATAAAGTCTGACACTGTTTCCACTGTTTCCCCATCTATTTCCCATGAAGTGATGGGACCAGATGCCATGATCTTAGTTTTCTGAACGTTGAGCTATAAGGCAACTTTTTCACTCTCCTCTTTCACTTTCATCAAGAGGCTCTTTAGTTCTTCTTCACTTTTTGCCATAAGGGTGTTGTCATCTGCATATCTGAGGCTATTGATACTTCCCCCATGACCAGCCTTTTATTTATAATTTTAAGCACTCTGCACTTACCCTTGTCTGTGTTATGCCAGGTTAAACCTCACCTGAACCACATGTACCCCATCAATGACAGTGTCATCTGCTCTGTAGAATGGCCACAGAGAATACTAGAAAGTACCATACGATGATGCATACACATAGTCTTTATCTTCCAAACTAACACAACCAGCTCCAATTATCTTCTTAAATGCTCTAAAACTGGCAAAATGATTAATGTTGTGAATGACAGGAAAGATCAAGCATTCAGTTCCTGAGTTGCTTTTTAGACTTCCAAGTGAAGGTTCTAATGGATGGCTGGACAGCTGATTCTGAGTTAAGAACAGAGGTCTCTGCTAGAAGGCTCAGACTATGGGGTAGAGATTTGGGGAGTAAGGATGATATTTAAAGTTCCGAAACTGGAGGAAATGACCGAACACATGACTGTGGATAGAAATGAGAGAAAACCTAAGCATGGAGTCCTGAGATTTCCAATATTTAGATACAAGAAGAAGAAGAGGAGGAATCATCACAGGATGGGGAGAAGTGAAGCTCGTGAATCGAGAGGAAAGGTGGGAGAGAATGGAGCCATTGGAGATAAGCAAAAAAGGGTTTCAGAAAGTGAGGAGGGACTGTTGTGTCATATGCTGTCTGTGAGTCGAGTAAAGTGAGGGCTGGTTATCAACCCCTGGGACTTCCTAGGTGGCTCAGTGATAAAGAATCTGCCAGCCAATGCAGGAGACCCAAGAGATGCCAGTTCAATCCCTGGGTCGGGAAGATCCCCGGGAGGAAGAAATGGAACCCACTAGGTTGTTGGAGCTATTCTTAATAGGAATAGCTTCTTGGGAATGTAGATGAACTGTGGGTCTGCCTCGGGCATCTCAAACCACAGAAGGTCAGCAAACAACATAGATATAAAAAAAAAAGCCAACTGGCTTTGTGGATATCATCTATCTCCTCAAAGGTCTGAATAGTATATGTGAAACTGTAGAGAATGTAAAAGGCATGAAAGGTGTCCTTCTTCTCTCCTTTCAGTATAAAAATTGATTCAAATTTGTGCAAATATAGAGGCCAGCTGCTTCATCTAGAATTTCTCATTGATATTTTAGAGTCAAAAGATTTATTTGTGTTGACCTGAATCTTCCTTGATATATGTAATGTGCTGTGCTGTGCTCAGCGGTGTCTGACTCTTTGTGACCCCATGGCCAGTAGGCCGCCAGACTCCTCTGTCCATTGGAGAAAGAAATGGCACCCACTCCAGTGTTCTTGCCTGGAGAATCCCAGGGACGGAGGAGCCTGGTGGGCTGCTGTCCATGGGGTCACACAGAGTTGGACACGACTGAAGCGACTTAGCATGCATGCATGCATAGGAGAAGGAAATGGCACCCACTCCAGTGTTCTTGCCTGGAGAATCCCAGGGACAGAGGAGCCTGGTGGGCTGTGGTCTATGGGGTCACACAGGGTCAGACACGACTGAAGAGACTTAGCAGCAGCTACTCTGTCCATGGGATTTTCCAGGCAAGAATACTGGGGTGGGTTGCCGTTTACTACTCCATTGACATATGTAACACTGAGTGATAACTACTGTGATCAAAGTTAGTAGAGGAAAAGAAAAGTCAGGTGTGTGATTTTCTTGTTTGTTTATTTCAGCGCTGTGGAAACATTCAAAATGGCTCTGACTCGGCAGTGGGTCCCTCTTGTGACAGTTTGGATCTGCTCATGGAAAGGATAAAAGGAAAAGACCTGCAGCTCTTAGAAATGAACAAAGAGAATGAAGTGTTGAAAATCAAGGTATGACCAGTAGGAGGAAGTTCTCATTTGGTACTTTGAGCCTTTGAGCCAATAAGATAGATTCATGCTTCTGTGAAGGCAGACAGACATCCACATACGTCCATTAATCCACACAACGTGCTCACAAACTTAGCAAAGCAGTTTCACACTTGATAAATTTAATCTCACTGTTTTATTTTGAAGATAATTTTTATTATTAAAATGATTTTACAAAAGTTCAATGGGTATAGTTTCAAGATGTACAAGATGAGTGAATTCTAGAGATTCACTGTACAATATTGTGCCTATAGTTAATACTGTATTGTACACTTAAAAATCTGTTAGTGGGGCAAGTCTCGCGTTAAGTGTTTTTACTGCAATAAAATTTAAAAACTTTATATATACAATAATTAAATATTAATAATTGCATATAAATTAGAGCACTCATATTCAAATGTCTCATTGTTTTGTTTAGCTAATCTATTGTTGGTGCCTTACAGTTTCCTTTTTTTGGCTTACTTTATATACAGTTTTATGGGGCTTCCCAGGTGGTGCTACTAGTAAAGAACCCACCTGCCAGTGCAGGAGTCATAAGAAACATGGGTTCGACCCCTGGGACAGGATTTGATCCCCTGAAGGAGGGCATGGCAATCCACTCCAGTATTCTTGCCTGGAGAATCCCATGGACAGAGGAGCCTGACAGGCTACAGTCCACAGGGTCTCAAAGAGTTGGACATGACTGAGGCAACTTAGCATGTACACAGTCTTATAGTGATTTAGTAGGTAAATCTTTGTAGCCATCCTTAATTATTTCTTAGGTGAAATCCTTGAAAGATTCATGACACTTTATATTTATTGCCCCTAGTACTTCAGTCTTGTCCAGCTTCTATTTCAGGAAATACATTTTTAATACTGTCATGGCCACTGATGATAAAACGCTTGCAAATTTGTGTGTAAGCCAACGGGGCACCAGGGAACACTTTACAGGGTGTGGTCTTTAATGCAGGGTGTTGTTCTTAGCTCTTGCTTGGCTGCCCAGCGCTGATCACCTTCTTGACGGCCCCAGTAAACAGGGAATTCTCATTTTATGTTTTCTTCTTACCAGGTAACAGCATCTTTCCTCCTAGCTCTTGTCTATGAAGGTGCAAATGGTATGGTTACAGACTGTGTTTTTGGTTGCCCATCAAACTGCCCTGTCTTTAACCCTTCTTATTGTACATATCAGAGCGTGCACAGTGACCTTTTGTTTCTAGCTCGAAGCCTCCAGAGAAGCAGGAGCAGCGGCTCTGAGAAATGTGGCCCAGAGATTATTCGAAAACTATCAAACACAGTCTGAAGACGTTAGAAAGAAGCATGAGGACAGTAAGCACCTCCTCCAGGTACTGAGCGAGCAGCTTGCATGCTGATGAACGAACCTCCAAGTTGTCCAAGTCTCCCTTTTAGGGAGGAGTCAGATGTAACACAAGCAACGGCCACGTGACTAGGCAGGCCCTGGGAAGGGCAGTCTGCCCGTCTTCTGCCCTGGTCTCCCCCCAGCCCTGGTACTTGGTACCTGGATGTTACCAAGCTGTTGTGTTGCCAGCGTTGCCCAGAGCCCTGCAGAGTGCAGGCGGAGAGAGGTCGTGCCACTCAGCCTAGAAATCAGGGCAGGTCCCATGACACTAGCCAGAGGCTTCTCTTCTGGTTCTGCCTTTGACTAACTAGGTGACCCAGTTTGAGTCATTCTGTCTCTCTGGACTTGACTCTAAAATGAAGAAGTTGGGGGACTTCCCTGGGGGTCCAGTGGCTAAGACTCTGTACTTCCAATACAGGAGGCCCACGTTCGATCCCTGGTCAGGGAACTAGATCCCATGTGCTCACATGCAACTAAGAGTCCACGTGCCAGAACTAAGACCTGGCACAGCCAAATTAATTAATTAGTTAAAAAATATATATTTAAAAAATTTTTTTAAATTGAAAAAGTTGGGGTTGATAAATAGGTTCAAATTTTTTTTGGTCCTGGAAAGAGTCTTCAGAGGAAACAAACAAAAATCATGTATTTGTACATATATATTTCATATTAAATTATATTTTATATTTATATATTTTAATATATGGATATATACATTAAAATCATATAATATTATATGAGTGTCTGTATATCATACACATATACTTTTTATTCATTTGTTTTTAAACCTGAACTATGTATCCTAAGACCAATAAAACTGTATCTGGAAAATGTATCCAGGACTGGGGAAGAGGGGAAATGTGTGTATGTGTGTTTGTCAAAACTCAAAACAGGAAAGCTCATTCAAGCTTGGGTGGGGCATCTGGGTCTCTGCCAACTCGGGCCCTAGGAAGGTCCCCGGGGAGCACGGTAGGAAACTCACTGCCTAGGTGACAGGCCCTCAAGCTTCTGGCCCTGGGGGTGACGGTCACAGACTCGTAGGCACGCAGGGTGCTGGTGAAGTACCTAAGTGAACGAGTGAGCAGGTAGACGAAGTGCCCAGGTCCCTACAAAAGGGACTCTGCCCAGCTTGGAGTTCCAGGGCAGGAATGCCCACCTAGTGTGTTCAAGGGAAATCAGACACTCCTTTTTTTTTTTTTTATCAAAAAATCTCAAGTCCTATTAAATACAGAAGCAGATGTGCGTGCTCCTGTCAGTTGCAAGTCAGTTAAACACCCCCACGTGTGGCCTAGGGCCTGTCTGCCAAAGACTTTTAGTATAACTCCTATGCTCAGTGGCTCAGAGATAACCCCCAACACCGTGGAGATAAATATTCTGCTTTTATGACACTTTCTGATTAAATATAGAACATTTTTTGCTTGACTACATAAGACCTTGGTTTTGTTCTATGTAAGTTTTGTTGAGAAAAATTCAAAAGTTCTGCTTTTTTAGAATTACTGTCTTTTCTTTCTGTCCCTCTTTCAGAGAGGATGCTTTTCAGTAACAAATATCAACTTTTAGAAATAATATTTATGTATTACTAATTCTCCATTGACTTAGTGTTGTTGTAGTCTATCAGGTTGATTTTAAAGGAAGCCTGAATTCATAGAAGTAATTCTAAACATGTGTAAATTATTAATTTATATACAGATATATAAATTACAGCAAGAGATAATATCTGTATAAGTTTAGTTAAAACAATGGTCTGACAACTGCTTTTCTAACCAAAGGTTGACAAACTTGAAAAAGAACAGAAATTGAAACAACATGTTGAAAATCTGGATCAAATTGCTGAAAAGCTTGAAGAAAAACATAATCAGATCACAGAGTTGGAGAATCTCGTACAAAGAATGGAAAAGGTAGGTCCTTGGAGAATTAAAGGCACTTTTTCCTGATATGATTAGGGTGAGAATGAATGAAAATAATATGAAAATAAGTAACATTAAGTCAAAGTACTCCTTGTAGCTGAAGATCTTAGAATGTGCTCAATAATGGTCGTTTCTTGCCTTACACATTTATATGATGGGTGTTGTAGTTACTGATTTACCTTTTTACAAACACTGCAGTCATATTATCTGTCACTTTTTTTTCCCCTAGTAAATGTATGGCTAAGAAAGGGGAACTAGGTGAGGCTATGAATAGAAATGATGGAAAAGATCACAAAGTCCATCTACTGCTGTTAATAGTATAGTGAATCCCTGCAGTTGTAGCACTATGTACTAGTCAATGAAGCGTTTATTTTTGGCCAACCATGTTCCCTTTAGGTCTGTAAAAACCTATGCCTGCCATAGGACAGACATAGTTCACAAATAAGAAAAGACAGTCTATGGAAATTGTAGCTTTCCAAAGAGACAATTTAGGGAAGAATAATAATAGAACAAAAATTATTAAAAGTTTTATGCAGCACTCCTTTAAGTAGCTGGCCCTCCACATATACACAAAAAAGTGAGCACATACATTTCATTTGGCATGCCTTAGAATTCAGAATTCAGACAAACCAAGGAATGTTTTTTAATAATGAATCAATAGAGAGCTGGCATCTTTGAAACTGCGTTGGAGTAGATAAGAATACAGACTTGTTTAACTTCTAGTAAGTATTGCCCAATGCTGTTGTCGTTGTCCAGTTGAGACTCCGACCCCACGGACTGTGGCGTGCCAGGCTCCTCTGTCCTTCATCCCAAAGTTTGCTCAAATTCATGTCCACTGAGTCTCTGTCCTTCACGCTCTCCTGGAATTTGCAGATTCATGTCCATCGATGGTGGTGCTGTCTCACCATCTCCTCCTCTGCTGCCCTCTTCTCAATACATTTTTATATTCATTATATGAATTTGCCAATTTGCCTCCACTCTTCTGAGCCTTATTTTGTTTTATGAATCTGCTTGAATTGAGGCTATTTTAGAAATGTCAGGGCTTCCCTGGGGGCTTGGTAAAGAATCCACCTGCAATACGGGAGACCGGGGCTCAATCCCTGGGTTGGGAGGATCCCCTGGAGAAGGGAACGGCTACCCACTCTAGTATTCTTGCCTGGAGAATTCCATGGACAGAGGAGCCTGGCGGGCAAAGAGTCGGACACGAATGAGTGACTTTCCCTTTCCTAGAAATGTCACTTCCAAAGCATCACTTTTCAACATTCAGGATATTTGCCTGAGAAAAGTTTGATCACTTTGTTACATATTTCCTAAGAATTTAATTTATAACTGTGAGTTTGGCTGAATTTGTGATCTTAATGAAGGTCCTATGAAGAAATCATGAAAATTAAAGAAGCCTAAACTTAACTGAACCTAGTAATAATAATCTACAGCTACATTTGTGTTGTATGGTGGGCTATGTTTAGTGTTTTGCTTTAGCCAAAATCACAGGGCTAGAATGCCCTCAAGTAGCTGGTTTGCCCACATGTAGCAGTTTATAAATTAGATGTTTTGGACAAACTGTAACATTTGGATGAATACTTTGCAGCGTTAGAATATTTATCCTGAAAATAGATAAAGAAGATGTGGTACGTATATACAATGGAGTATTGCTCAGACATTAAAAAGAATGAAATAAACCATTTGCAGCAACATGGACAGACTTAGAGATTGTCATACTGAATGAAGTCAGTCAGACGGAGGAGAAATATTGTATGGCATCCCTTATATGCCGAACGTAAAAAGAAATGATACAAGTGAACTTATTCACAAAACAGAAACAGACTCATAGACTTAAAGAATTGAACTTATGGTTGCAGGAGGGAGAAAGGACGGGGAAGGGATAATTAGGGGGTTTGGAATTGACGTATACACACTGCTATATATTTAAAACGGAAAACTAACAAGGACCTACTGTAAAGCATAAGGAACTCTGCTCAGTGTTATGTGGCGGCCTGGATGGGAAGGGATTTTGGGGAGAATGGATACATGTATATATATGGCTGATTCCCTTTATTGTCCACCCGAAACTATCACAGCATTGTTAATTGGCTGTAGTTCAATACAAAAGATAAAGTTTTTTTAAAAAAGAATATTTATCCTGTAATAAAATCCCATGGACAGAGGAGCCTGACAGTCTACAATCCATGGGGTCGCAAAGAGCTGGACATGACTTAGCGACTAAACAACAACAGAACTGTTCAGCAGACTAAGATAGCACAAGGAACATTGTGGAAGGGAAGACAATTCCTTTCCTCAATTCAAATAAAGTTGCTTAATTAAACTACTTGATTAACCAGCTTGACATTTAAATTTAGGTTTGCAGTCACCTCAGACCCAGTGACACTGGGTCATGTTTAGTGGCCAGCTGTCAGTCCCTGAAAATGAACAAAAATTAATGGAATGCAATTTCTATCTTCCAGAAACCCGAGGAAATCTGCCCTGGATGTGAGTTCCTCTCAAAATTCTGGGATATATTCCCTGGACTATATATTCAACAAATATTTGAGCTCCTACCATGTAGCAGGCAGAGCTAGGGGCTAGATATCTATTTGGAGTGGACCAGATACAGTCTGTTTGTGGCGATTGCAATATAACGTATCTGGGTCGTGTGAAACTCCAGGAACTTCCCAGCCCTCCTGTCATGCGTTCTCACATGGGTCCTCAGGGAAGCTGGCATCCTGCTTACTGAAGGCAGGGGAATGGACCCCGGAATAAGGTTAAGCAGCTTGGATACTGGCAGACATTTTGAGAAGTGATGGCTTGGCATTGGTATTGATATTGACCCTTAATGGAGAGCTCTCTCTAGGAACTTTGTGACACAGTAAGTGGACTGGATGCCCAAGGTTCAGCAAAGGCCACGCAGGCACCTTCCAGAACATTCTAGCTCAGTGACTTCCTAATGCGGAGTCTCTGGGGATCTCTGGGAGGTAGAGGTAGATGGGACTGCAGTGGAAAGAAAATGTGAAGGAATTTTTTTGAACATAGTTTAAGGATACATTATATTTGTAAAATGATCAAACAAATATAAGAAGCAAAGCTTGGTAACATCTTGTTTTAAGGAGATACTGAGCATATAGGCCGTGATGCAGGGTTTCTCGGGAGTGGAGTGTGCATCAGAATGGGGAGGGCTTACTCTTAATACCTTAGTATTAATAAGAAAAAGGCATGAATTCAAAAAGAAATGACAGTTAAAAATGAACACCCCCAACAAAGGTTGATAAATACTGCCCTGGTGGTGAGTAGCCCCCTGGAGAAGGATTCATTTTCTACTCACTTGCACAAGCCAGTGCCCCAGTAAATGGCCATTAGTGGTATGAGGTCTGGTAATGAACGCATTACTTAAAACCTTCACCATCTGTCCCACTTTAATCAGGAATGCAGTGAGAATGAATTCCATAAACACAGTGATAAGCCAGCAAAAGCGCCCAATAAGAGCATCTTAATATGGCATATGTTCCTTTGGCTAGCAGTGCCCTACCGTTGCGTCGTATTTGTTTTCCAATGTCATTGATTTAGCTCTATTAGAATTTTAGAGCTCAGAGGCGCTTTTGAGACCACCTAATTCCTCATCATCATTTTATAAATGAGGACCGTGTGAACAAGGAACTATTCCAGTCCTCCAGTTAGCAGTTTAGAATCCTTTCTGTTATGCCCCCAGCTTCTCTGATGTGGGATTAAAAGGATATCTGTGATTGCTGAATTATTTAGATGTTAACATATGGCAATGATTTAAATTGGTGTCCACTTCACCTTGATCAATAAATGAAGTGGTGAAGTGAAAGTCGCTCAGCTGTGTCTGGCTCTTCTTTGCAATCCCGTGGACCATGGGATTCTCCAGGCCAGCATAGAGTGGGTAGCCTATCCCTTCTCCAGGGGATCTTCCCGACCCAGGAATCAAACAGCGGTCTCCTGCATTGCAGGCGGATTCTTTACCAGCTGAGCCACCAGGGAAGCCCTGATCAATAAATAGCGTGAGGAAACACAAGCTCTTCAGAGGTGTGGTTTGGGCAAGAGTATATTGTCCACTGGGTGGCGCTGTGAATGCTTTTTTTCCTTTCCAGAAGATACTGTCTCTGAAAAGTGAAAAGTGCTAACTGGTGTAGTGTGACCTTCCCTTTTGTCAGAGAGGAAACATTAAGAGTCCAGGCTACAAGGACCTACTGTATAGCACAGGGAAATTCTACTCAATATTCCGTAATAACCTACACAGGAAAAGAATATGAAAAAGAATGGATATATGTATAACTGAACCACTTTACACCTGAAACTAACACAAGATTGTAAACCAACTATAGTCAAATACAAAATAAAAATTAAATTAAAAATAAGTTCAAGCTAAATACCGGAGCCTTGACCGAGGCAGAATATTTGCTTGTCCAGCTGTGTGGTCTCCTTAAACCCTTGTTATAAAGATCCATTAATGGAGAGTAAGTCCATTAGGAAGAATGTTTGTTAAAACACCATTTTTATTCCTGTAAATTCAAAATATAAGTGACATATTTCTTTGGTGATCCAAATGTCATAATAAACTTTCAGAGTATCTTGTTCCCTCAGATCAACTAGGACTACACCAGAACAATATACATGTATATGAATATAAAACCAGAATGCTACAGAAAAGTTTTGAAAAAGCTAGTATAAATTGTAAAAATAACAGCACACATAAGATATGCCGTACTTGGCACCTTCAAATTATTGTATATTCAGGTTCTAATATGTTCCAGAAAAGCGTGTCGACCTTTCACATACATCCCCAATCATCCCAACATTACAATGTAGGTAGTATTATCCTCATTTTAAGGATGTTCAAAAAGTCAAAAAAATGCCTCAGATATAGAACAAATACTTGTCAGATGTTTTATTGAACTCCTTAAGAAATGAAGGAACCAGTAAGATGGTAAAGCTGATTTAAATACAATATTTTTTGAAATTGGCTATTTACGTGCATTTTGAAAAAAAGAACATAGGGTAGGGTTACTGGGTTAGATACAAAAGTAGTTAATATTCTTTAAGCAAGAAACCATAACCTTTGAGACTACTTTTCTACCAGGTAGAAACCCACAAATTAACACTCAACTTCACAAAATCAGGGCTGTAATCAAATAATAAGTAATAAAGTAAAACACAAAGAAATTCTCCAAGAGAATTAAAAAAATCTCCTTGGGTCAGGTTATTAAACAATGACCCAATATGACATTAAAATCATATATTTTGAATCACAAGTTTTGGTTAATTTTTCTTAACAGAGATAAGAGCTAGAGAGGTTAAAGCCTTGGCAAAAATTACACAGTCACCAAGTTTCAAAACCAGGTCAGTCCGTGTCCAAAGACATTCTGACATTTTTGCTACAATGGAACTGTCTTGTATTTTACCATATAAATTCTGCAGAAGGTATGATTTTAACCAGCACTGCAAATAGTGTCAAAACATCTATTTCCATTAAATATAAAAAAGAGTACAGTCATGACATCTTAGTTTTTCATGGGTGTGTCTGTTTTCCTCTTGGATGGAACAAGTTTGGTTTAATAATGACATTAAGACATTTCTTTAGGTATTCTTTCAAAATGTCAAAATTTCTGTTACATCCTAGTTAGGAAGTGACTTTATCACTTGTGGCTTTGAGCTTTCACTAAACATACATTTACTACTTTTCTACCTTCTGATAGTTGCCATGTGAGAGGTAAGTATCAAGACCAGCGTAACAGTGTCCTTGGATACCAATAACTGAGACTAATGTAGGAGAAGCAGGAGGAATGATGGGAGAACCAGTGCCTAGAGAGAGATGAGCAGTTAGCATTTGGGGTGGGATGGAGAGACGCAGAAGTCTGACCGGGAAGTGGGCTAGGGAAGGAGCCAAGGTCTCTAGACAAGTGAGGGCAGTGAAGACAACTAGTCTTGACCTGTCATTCAGCTACTTGTAAAGGGACAACAGAGGCTGAGATGGTTGGATGGCATCACTGACTCAATGGGCATGAGTCTGAGCAAGCTCCAGGAGTTGGTGATGGACAGGGAGGCCTGGCATGCTGCAGTCCATGGGGTCGCAAAGAGTCGGACAAGATTGAGCGACTGAACTGTACTGAGCTGAAACCGTGCAGGAGAATGCCTGCCTGGGCCACTGGGGTGGATTGTAACAGCTCCATATGAAATTAACTCTTGAGCTCAAAACGTATTTCTGGTATTACAAGAAGCATCTTTAGTGAGCAGGTTGCAAGAATGCCTTGCAAAACACACACACACGGGACAAGAAATAAACAAAAATTGTATTTTATTTTCTCCTAGGAAAAGAGAACACTGCTAGAAAAAAAACTGTCTTTGGAAAACAAGCTGCTGCATCTCAAATCCAATGCTACAAATACTAAAAGGTTTGCAAATCTACCTCCGAAGTAAAAGCAGTTCCTGGTGTATTTTCTCTTCTCTGGTCCATTGAGCAGAGGATAGAAGGCTTCTATTCCACAAGAGAAAGGAAGCCTGAAAGTTCCTGAGGAAGGGCGATTTCTTCGCATTAACTGCCATGTGTCTCTTCCTTTCTAGCTACCAGGGATCAGGAAGGAAGCAGAGGTCACTGCGGGTACAGGAAGACGGGTGTGTGTGAGGGGAGGGGGCCATTAATCCTTTTGAAGCGTAAATGAGCCTGTCCCCACCCTTGGTGCCCAACAGGTTGCTGTTGAGGTCTCCCTTCACCTGATGCTTCTGATTTGGTTAATAGATCTCTGCTTCAGATGGCTAAATTAGCTAGCCCACAAGTGGAATTAGAAGATAGTTTTGTCGTGCTCCCAACTTTGTAGAGAATGAAAGAAATATTGCAAAAAGCATCCTTAGTTCTTGGGACTTACTTACAAATATCCATTCAGTGTGCTGGCCCTTGGTATGCTAGATGTGCTAGTTTATGGATATCAAATGGCTTGACTGCTCGGCTGCTACTTGAAAAATTCTCTGGAATATGATAGAATAAATGTGATTATATGAAATTTCCTGAACTTTTTCTTTTCCTTTCCTTTCTTTTCTTTTCATTCTAAGCCTTCCGCAATCATTCTATATTCTGGTATAACATTCAAAGTACAACCTGTTTCAAGATCTTAGTTCACTCATCTAGAACTATTGCTCTGGGCACTATTATGAATCTCAAAATGTGCACATTCTTATTCTCATCTAATAACTTATACTCAGACATCAGTTTCTCTTGGTCCTTTGAGTTTTTCCTATTTCCTTTTGTTTCCCTGTTATCTCTCTTTCTTTTCGTTGGACCACAGAAGCCAAAGGCCAGAACTGGGCTGACCCTGACAATTTTGGACTGAGCCTGTACCTACATGTTTGAAACACACAGGGATACCTCTAATATTAATTTCCCCGAATGCCTGTGAACAAGCATGTAGCCCCAGAAGGTGGATTTCTAAGTTTTGCAGCACTGCACATCTCTAAATTATAGGTAGGTCTTCCCAGGGGGCATGGTGGTAAAGACTCTGCCTGCCTGCCAGTGCAGAAGATGTGAGAGATGTGGGTTCAGTCCCTGGGTTGGGAAGATCCCCTGGAATAGGAAATGTCAACTCACTCCAGGAGTCTTGCCTGGGAAGTCCCATGGACAGAGGAGCCTGGCGGACTACAGTCCACAGGGTTGCAAAGAATGGGACACAATTGAGAACAACACAACGACCTACACACATCTCTGTAGATAAGGAAGAAAATACTGTGGAAAATATCCATAAATCTTTGAAATGACTTGCATTTACTCATAATTTAACTCTAAGTAAATTTTTGGCTTACCTCCTTTTTTTCTAAAGAGAGCTTTTCCATGCAGTAAAACTACAGTTGCTACAATGTGCCTTCCATCAAAAGTATAGACAATTTGTTTGATTTTTTTCTTTAAAAATAGTTTTTTTTTTTTTATGGATAATAGAGGTTTTGTCAGTGTTTGAGCCAAAAATGTAACCATTTTAAAAACCAAACTGATCTGTTCTTTCAGTTCTATTATATATGAGCTGTCATGATAAAGAACTCTCAGAAAGCTCTTGACGTTTTAAAAATATCTTGAGGGAAATGGATGTTGTGTGTTTCCAGAAAGGTATTTGAACATCCCAGCTTGTGCAGTTTTCATACATCATAGCTTTCACAAATATTTGTTTTACTTGTTACTTCGAGCTGTGTGTGGAGGTATTCACTTTGCTAAGTGACAAGAAAATGAAATCAGTATGAGTCAGATTCTTTTGGTTAAAGCAACAGCCTTGGTTAAGCTAGCATAAAGGATTTCTGTTCAAGATTAAGACCGGATAGATACGGCTGTAAAGAAGATGTTCCCGTGGGAAGACAGGAGGACCACACCACCTAATGTGATTTGAAAAATCAGGTTATTTTGTTGACCCTGCTTAGCAATGTGTATTTCTGCAGTTTCACTCTTTTCTTGTTCTTTGCTCTTCCTGGATGATTCATTACCTTTTCCCACCATCTCTTCCTTTCAAATTCCAGAGGAAAGATTCTGATTGGCCTAATACTACTTCCTGTTTTGATCAGATTGAACATGCTGACCAACAGCAACATGGACATCCAACCAGTAACCTGTGGCAGGGGCCTCCTCCCAATCTTGTGGGTGATCTCCGCTTATTCAAGGAATAGCCTAGGACTGCTTCCCTAGGGGGCAGGGAAGCAGCTGTGGGCGATTTGGTGATTTAATCAAATCACCAAATCTGATTTGGTGGCTTGGGTGATTTAATTTCCCTTAAACATAGTGAATTAGATAGGTGCCATGACTTCTTGAATTGCAGTGAGCTTCATTCTTTCATTTTGATAAAGAGATAAAAGACAATATATTATAACTTGAAATGTTAGAAAGCACCTCAAAGAATGATAACTTTTAAGCTTTTTTAATTAAGAAGAAAAAGCTTTTTCTTGCATAAAAGAAAGAAGTTGTGTCTGACTCTTTGCAACCCCATGGATTGCTACATGCCAGACTTCCCTGCCCTTCTTTACTTCCCGGAGTTTGCTCAAATTCATGTGCGTTGAGCCAATAATGCCATCCAACAATCTCATCCTCCGTTGCCCCCTTCTCCTCCTGCCTTCAATCTTTCCAGCATCAGGGTCTTTTCCAATGAGTCAGCCCTTCTCATCAGGTGGCCAAAGTACTGAAGTTTCAGCTTCAGCATCAGTCCTTCCAATGAATATTCAGGACTGATTTCCTTTAGGATTGACTGGTTTGATCTCCTTGCGGTCCAAGGGACTCTCAAGAGTCTTCTCCAGCCGTGCAATTCAAAAGCATCAGTTCTTTGGTGCTCAGCCTTATGTGAATATGTATATATCATTTTATTAAACTAATCCTCACAATTACTTTTAACAAGAGTTAAAAGATTTGGCAGAAGCATCTTAAAAACAAGGTTCATCCCATATTTCTACTGCTGTCAGTACTGATTGACATGTGGATGTGCCTTTCAGCTTTTAAAGTAACCTCAGGTACCTTATTTAATTTGATCTTTCCATTTTCCTTCCAGAAGTAAACAGAGCTCCCAATTGGTTGCTTGATGTGTCAAGATTACTCCACCTTCCAGAACTTGTAGGGCTGGGAGTTGGGCTCTAGTTTTGCCATAGCAAACCCTGTGGCTCCTTATTCAATAGAGGAGAACTTACTTTCTCAGGAGACTCCAGAGACCTTCTCTCAGACTGGTTTCCTGAGTCTGTGTGGCTGTGAGCAGAAGGCAGTTTTCCAACTTCTCTCTCTGCTCTGTGACATCTCAGACAAACACACAGGCCCATTTTAGAGTTTTCCTTCAGGGAAACACATTTGGAGTTAAGATAAGGAGTGTGTTGGCTTCTCCATGTCTACAGAAGCTGCTCAGGGATGGCACATTCCTTAGAGGAGGAAACAGGGTATCTTGAAGATGTGGTTACATATTTTTTAAACCAATTTATTTACTTGGCTGCATCGGGTCTTGGTGGTGGCACCCAGAATCTTCGTTGGGTCATGCTGGACCTTTCACTGGGGCGCACAGGCTTGGTTAGATGCATGTGGGATCTTAGTTTCCAGACCAGAGATCGAACATGCATCCCATGCCTTGTGAGACAGAGTCTTAACCACTGGACCACCAGGGAAGTCCCGTGGTTGTGTTAAAGCATACTTTTGTTACTAACAGTAGTTTCGAGGGTTCTTTTAAGCCTCCTGCTGTACTTAGTGCCACCACTGAAAATGACAATGGGAAAGATCTTGACCAGCAATAGAAATAGAAATTCCTGAGTTTGGTTGAAATGTGAGCCGAGCTATACCCGCGTCTTAGCTTATTCTTTCAGCGTGGTCTGGCTGGGGAAAGGTAAGGACCTGGCCTCTCCTGTTCTTCTGATTGTGATCCTCGCTTCTATTGAGGACTCTCATTTCATGATGGCCTCCATAAAGGTTCCAAGGAAACATCAGATCCTAAATAGCAGGAAACCTGAGTCCCCTTAGATTCTAGTGTGAGTCTTTCATAGTTTCAAAGAAGCTCCAGGATGCCACCAGTCTCACTATCTTCTCTCTCTAGTGGGAATCCCCAAAGTTCCCAATGTTTGGATATGTGGCGGGTGCCCAGAAACAGCAGCATCTTGATATATGCAATGTAATTTCAGTTGCCACTTTCCCTGCATTCTGCTTGTATCTCAGCACCTAGCTCTTTATATGTCCTCCGCAATTTTCATCCCTCTAAATATCATAATGTATTAATCTTTGGCAATAAATGTGCTTTCAGTTCAGTCGCTCAGTTGTGTCCAACTCTTTGCAACCGCCATGAACTGCAGCACACCAGGCTTCCCTGTCCATCACCAACTCCCGGGGCTTGCTCAAACTTATGTCCATTGAGTCGGTGATGCCACCCAACCATCTCATCCTCCATCGTCCCCTTCTCCTCCTGCCTCCAATCCTTCCCAGCGTCAGGGTCTTTTCAAATGAGTCAGCTTTTCACATCAGGTGGCCAAAGTATTGGAGTTTCAGCTTCAACATCAGTCCTTCCAATGAACACCCAGGACTGATTTCCTTTAGAATGGACTGGTTGGATCTCCTTGCAGTCCAAGGGAGTCTCAAGAGTCTTCTCCAACACCACAGTTCAAAAGCATCAATTCTTGAGTGCTCAGATTTCTTTACAGTCCAACTCTTACATCCATACATGACTACTGGAAAAACCATAGCTTTGACTAGACGGACCTTTACGTGCTGAACGAGGATTTAAAAGTGTTATATTCTGAGACTACATAAATGTGGCCACTATCATGCTCTTCAAACTCTTTGTAATTATATATTTATGTACCCTGAATTCTAAGAAATGTAAGATTGTGTACAAAAACTACATAACATAACAATCCTTTAACTGGAAGTAAATTAGATGAGGAAATCAGGGAGATGCTAGAGCAGGATATAATGAGGTTAGTCCACAAAATGTGTACCATGAGGCGCTATACACCTCCTCACAGTGGTCCACTGACTTAAGTTTAAATTTTCTAGCAGTCAACCCAATGAGGAAACTGTGATTAGTTTTGTGATTCACCATGTCCATGTGACTAAAACCAAGCAGTTCTTTGGGAGAAGTCTCTTTCTTTAAAAAATATGTCTATCAGAGAAGAGAGAACAATTTCTAGGATTTTCTCATAGAAATCACCAGGAACAATGTGTTCAACTGAACCTTTAGAGTAAACACAGAAGTGGTGCCTCACAAAATGCTTTTAAAAAGGATAGCATGATGTCAGAGAATAATTTGATCAAAGCCATACAGTGAGCAGCAGAAGACGTATGACAAGGTTTAATCATACTACCTCGGATGATGGAAGTTAACCCCTCAATAGATTTTAAAGTATTCTGACAATTGGATGGAGAGACAGTCCTCCGTGAACTCAATTTCCTTTGACCAAACCTTTGGCAGACATTGGCCAACAGAGAGATTGAGGGTTTGCTTCTCACGTAGTACTTATTATATGGTCATCCCATGTTACTAAAGACAAAACTGTTTGTTTTCATGTTTCTGCAAGTTAAAGAGAGGGTTAACTTCCTTTTTTGCACAGTAAGGAATCTATCATAAAGAAGACCAGAAATGGTACTCTGTTCATCCTCTCTCCATGGTTAAATTGAGAGAGCATCCTCAGTTCCCTTTTTCATCAGGATAGAGCCAAGATTTTCCTCTCTTTCAACTGGGGCTTTTTAGTCTGCTGCCATTGCCATTCTAAGGCTGTGGACTTCCTCAGCTCCAAGCCTGGGATGTTAAAAAAGAAAACCCTGGAAACTCACCTTTACGTTGTTCCCTGGATCCCGGGGTCCTGAACCAGTCTTCCCTTTTCTCTCCGTCTTTCCTACGTACATATGTGCTCAGTTGTGTCCAACTGTTCGCAACTCCATGGACTGTCGCCCACCAGGCTCCTCTGTCCATGGGATTGTCCCAGCAAGAATACCGGAGTGGGTTGTCATTTCCTCCTCCAGGAAATCTCCCTGACCCAGGGATCAAACGTGTGTCTCCTGTGGCTCCTGCATTGCAGGCAGATTCTTTACCACTGAGCCACCTGGGAAGCCCTATCTTTCTTCTTGCTTTGTTTATATATAATGTTCAGGTTTGGGGTTGTACTTACTGAGAAGAATGGGGAAAAACCACAGTTTCTGAATCTTCCTGGAAGTGGGAAGTTTTTCGATTTTACTTTAATTTCAACACTGAGTTTGTATGTATATTGAGTCATTGGGAGGCAGCATAAATCCTGGATACAGACATTTGTCCTCTTTTCCTAGGCCTGGTCTATGTTACATTTCTTCTTGATATTTTTCTTTAGTACATCTTAATATTAAGACTGATGCTTCAACTGAAAGATAAATAACAGTGATTAAAGGGAGCTCAAATGGTGGCTTATTTAGTATATTCTCACATTTAAAGACCTTAAATGGATGACTGGGTTTTATATTTATTGAACAAGGTTAAGGGAGATTTTTTCTGCAACGTCCTTTAATTACTGTTCTAGTGTATAACGCAGATAATTCTGAAAGCCCTACACTTTCAAGAGTACTTCCAGAAACACTTTTCTTCCATTTTAAGACCTATTTTTGATTTTTATTTATCTATGATGAGCTTGATAGTAATATTCTTGTGAAATACACAGGGAAATTTCCTGAGTTTTATATTTTGGGGAGCATATCTACCTACCCCCATCCTTCTAAACAGTTTTCCTGTTTGGTCTTCAAGTTCTGGGTCATCAGACAAAATCAGACCATTTTGAATACTTACCTTTACTAATATACAGTATTTTCATATTTTATGAATTTTTAAAGCCAGCCTGGCTGTGCAAAGCATCCAAGTTCTTTCTCATTATCCCCCAGGAAAGTCCTGAGTCTGACCGCTCTTTTCCTCTTCTCTTTTCTCCTCTCTCTGGAGCAGTTTTGAACCTTAGCACCAGCTATGAGCCAGATTTCTGCTTGCCTTCTGTGCCTCTTTGATCCGTATATCCACAACTCATCTTTTTTGTGAAGTGCTTCAAGTCACTTTCTAATTCTTCTGCTGAGTTCCCGTGCCATTGATTTATAGATGCTCTTTAGATATTCTGGATACAATGCCTTTATTAGTTATCTATGTTACTGAGATTCTGAGGCTACCTGATTTAACTTTCATTTGATGATCAGTGGTTTTAAGTTTTTGTCTAGTCAAACTTATTAGTCTTTTCCTTTGCAGTTAATACTGTTCTGAATCCTGTTGGGTTGGCCAAAAAGTTCATATGGAAAAACCCAAATGAACTTTTTGGCCAATCCAGGATTTTAACTATCTTTCTCTATTCCAAATTCATTAAAATACTCTTCTATATTATTTTCTGAAATTTTTTTGGGTCCCCAGTTTTATCTTACATTGAATTTTTTTTTTTGGATGAGGTGAGGTTAGGATTAATCTCCTCTTTCTTTTTTTCCTGTGAGTATCCAGTTATCACAATATCATTTGTTGAAAATACCATTGTTTTTTTATAATATTCTGTAGCATCATGTTTGATATAAATTGTCTGTTGGTCTATCTCTGCTGTATATATGTAAATGTAAAATAAAAGTGGCGTGATTATAGCATAATTAGTTTTATCAGTCTTCTATAGATGAATCTTTAGATTGTTTCTATTTTTAATGCTATGGGCAATAACAAACTATATTTTATGTATATTTTATGACATATATACGGTATGTAATTGTACAGCAGTGTATAGTAGAAATTATTTCATTCCATAGGATAAATAATGATGGCTATCTTTATACATCATTTGTACTTGTGCAAACATTACTAGAGTTTTTTCCATAGCAATTTTTTCTACAGTAAAACAAACTCTTTTTAAAGCTGTCTTAAACAAGACTGAACAAGGGAAAAATTAATATTGTCTTAAATATTGCAAGTTGTATGAAAGCTACTTGGTTTTAAGCAACTTTGTTATATATTAAACATTGAATGAACCGTAGTGTTTAGTACCGTCCTACTCAGAGCACTCAAAGGCTGGCTCCTGGACCATCAGAATCATTGGGACACCTAGAACATGTTGGAACTGCAGACTCTCAGCCTCTACTCCAGCCTATTGGATCAGAGTATGCATTTAGTAAGATTCCTGACAATTTAATAAGATTTTCCAATACATACTAAATGTGAGAAGCAATGTTTTAGTACATGATGTAAAACAATGAAAACCTTTTTAAAAATAAGAACAAGTTCTATAGAGTCACATGAATTTCCATGACCTTTGTAATATTTGTAGACTATAAAAAGTCAGAATTGCGATAGCATTGGATGTTGGCTACTAATTGTAAAACCTTAATGAGCTAAAATAATATAGTACTTTGTAAAAACTCATTTTCCAAAAGCACATTCACTTTACCTCTTAAAGTGTACTGTACAATCTTGTAGTGCTGTAAAGGTTAGGATTATTATATCTGTTATACTGAGGCTTAGAAAGATTGTGTGATTCCAAAATCTCCCAAGTTTGGTGGTCTTGCCACAAGGTGTTTTGCCTCAAACTCTCATAATAGTGAAAAGAAAAGAAATACTCAAAAGCTGTATAATCAATACCAGTTACTTAAATGGAGCTTTGGGAAAAGATGAATAATCTAAATTCAAGCTTCACTCATCTTTCTTCACAAAGGTCGATGTGCACTCAAAATATTAGCCAGAATTTAATTGTTTTTCTTCCCTTATTTACAGGTAGTTAAACTAACAAAAACAAGAAACTCCTCCCCCCGCCAAAAAAGGCAAACACAGGCAACTCACTACATATATAAAACCCTATATCCTTGAAAACTGGTTTCTGATATATATGAAAACTCCTGGCCCTATGTTCTAATCCTACTATCCCATGTAATTATTTGTGTGTTATGGCTGCTAGGTCCACAGGTGCTCCCATAGGTGAGACAGATTAGTTATGTAAGTGCTTCATCTGGCTCAGTCCAACTTGACTCAACTACCTGCTGGAAGGAGGGAAGTCACAGGGGGCCACAGAGGAGCTTTTGACATGAACTGATCTTCTCATTCAAGTTCATGTCTGAGCTAATCAGAGGCTGCTTCATGGCTGTTTGTCTTCATGTATCTTGTTTGGCGTAAGGCATCCTACCCACACGTTGCCCAGCAGTAGAGTAGTGTATGAGGAGAGCTAGGTAGCACAGCTATAAAAATAGCTGTATAATGCATTAGCAAATCTTTCTTTTTTCCTCTGCATTTCCAGTTGCCAGGATCTTCAGAAGGAGATTTCCCTCCTCCAGGAGCAGATCTCACATCTGCAGTTTGTGATTCACTCCCAGCATCAGAACCTGCGCAGTGTCATCCAGGAGGTCAGGTTAATCAAGTGTGTTTCTCTGGCAGATGGTATGTTTACAGCGGGAAGACCAAATACATGCACCTTGTCTGGACTCTGCAAGCACTGAGCTTCTTCTTCGCACTGACATTTCCTTTTTAGTCCCATGTGACATGGCTCTGTGCTCAGAGTCCTCTTTTGTCTCTGTGCCAACACCTGTGATGTTCTCAATGAACATATTTGGGAAACTATATTTACTCATTAGAAGTTTCAGTGATTTTTTTTTACAGTGTTCTGAGCCAGGTAATGTACCCTGTTAATTTACATAGTGGATGTGTTAGCACAGGGATGCGTTCTGGCCCTTCTTCACTGGGAACACCTTGGCAGGTGAAAGAGGTCATTGTGATGGCAGCCAGGTGGATGGTGAATTGCACACTCAATTTATGTCAATATTTATATTGATCTGATTTGGGAATTTGCTTTAGACTTAAAACCAGACCTTCATTTTTGTTTGCTATGTAATATTCGTTTCTAAATGGAGTCCTTCCAAATAACTCAAATGCCTTTCTGACACAAATGCAGCATTTGTACTTGGTTGGCTAGATCTCACCGAAAGGCCAGAGTTGAGTCGTGGCAACTTGAGAGCCAGGGAGGATGGAGGGGGCATCCCATTTTACAGATGAGAAGGCTGAGGCCCACAGTAGTTAAATGGCAGAGGTGGCCTTGGAATCCATGCGCTTCCTCTCTTGTGGCATCATCCTGGACTTCATCACCCCACCTCCCATCACCACCACGTTGCCTCTTAGCAGATGTTGTTCCTCCAAAGCAAAGTGGGCTTACCTTAACAGGCTGCTGGTTGACCAGATCTCCGCTGCAGGGAGTTGCCCTGTGCCAGGCTGTGGCCTTCCACCATGTCCACTGGCCTCTGTTTCTGTAGAAGGAAAGCATTATGGGGCTGAGTCACAGACGAGGACCCGTGTTGCTTCCTACAGGATGCATCCTGCTGAGCTTGGCTTAAACAGGTTTTCTAAAGATTAAAACGTTTAATCGCACCAGCTGTGTGCTCTCTTGTCCCCAGGTGCCAATTTGTCCTGCTATTTTCTGTAGCCTGCTGAGTCTGCTAATGCTCAGGATTTAATTTTGTTTATTTGATAAACATAATTTGACCACAGAAACCTGCACAATTTCTGACTTTAGGGACTATTCTCCATTGTCTGGCAAGATTTTTTTCATTTCTGTTTCTCAATTCTTAGATGGAAGCCTTAAAAAATAATTTAAAAGAACAAGATAAGAGAATTGAAGATCTGCAAGAAAAAGTTAACATACTGGAAGCCCAGGTAAGGAGGGCATCTGTTGTATATTTAGTGTGAATGTGAGTGTGTGTAGGTTCAGTGTATCTGTGAGTCTGTATATGAATGTGTCCTCTGTGTGTGTGTGACATGCCTGTGTGTGAATGCTTTGTGTGATGGTGTGCCGGTGTGACACTATGTCCAAGTATGTCTATATGTGAATGTGTGTTTCTGTGTGATTGTGTGTGACTGTGTCTATGTCCATGTGTAAATGCAGGTGTATGTGTCTGTCTATGAGTATCTTTTTGCGAATGTGTGTACATCTTCTATGCATAAGAATTATAGCTTTGCTGGGAAGGTACTCTTAATAATTATTTATTATCAATATTATGGACTTTCCTGGTGGCTCAGGTGGTAAGGAATCTGCCTGCAATGAAGAAGACCCAGGTTCAATCCCTAGGTTGGGAAGATCCTCTGGAGAAGGAAATGGCAACCCACTCCAGTATTCTTGCTTGGAAAATCCCATGGATAGAGGAGCCTGGCAGGCTACAGTCCCTGGGGTTGCAGAGTCGGACATGACTGAGTGACTGAACACACATCAATATTAAGTCATTGTTAAAGGTTCATTCAAATTTTCAGAAATACTTTCTCTACTGGGGAGACCAGTGATACTGTCTCTCCATGTAGACTTGAACTAGAAGCTTGGTCAAGGCCCCTCTTGTGGGAAATCAGCTTAGCCAGAGAGCCAGGTTTGCTGTCTCCTTCTTTCCCCCCATCCTGAGATGTCCTCTCTCCTCCTCTTTCTTCGTCTGCATCCATCAGGGGATGCAAGCTTTGCCTCGGGGCTCACTGACTTCAAGAACCTAATTGAAATTTTCTTATGTTTAGTGTTTTAAAACTTATCGTGAAACTGTAATTTACTGTGATAACCCGTGATGGGGTCTTGATGGGGCCCCGTCTTGATGGGGGAAGCCCTGTCCAGGCGCTCAGCGGCAGTCCTAGGCTGGTGGTGTTCCCCCACCGCCCCGCCGCTCATAGGAAGCACAGCAAAGCCCTGTGGTTGGTGGCGCGCATGAGGACGCCTGTGCCTCCAGCCCAGCTTTGCTTGGTGCGCAGTGTCACCCCTCCTGTCTCTGCTGAGTGACTCTCATGGGCCGCCTAGGCCTGCTCACCTTTTCTACTTCGTCCCTCGGTATTGTGGACCGTCTGTGTGTCATGCTGTCCTATTCCGTGAAAAACGGATGCTCTGCCTTCCGTGGAAATCTCATTTTTGGAGCTGTGCTGCTCCCCAGGACAGACCAGAGAGGAGCGCCATGATCCGACTCCCAGCACATGCCTCACCATGCCTCCCGCCTTCACATTCTTTCTGCCTTCCTCAAACAGAAAAAAAGTCATCACAACATAGAGAGGCTGTAAATATTTTGCATCTTCAGTTGTGTAACCACCCCCCTGTCTTGCCATTTCTGCCTTCCTAGAGGACCACTGTTGTCTTTATTCTAAAGGGTAAGCTCAAGGAATCTTAGGTTTTCCTTAGATTCTCACCTAATTTAGCTTATAGGGGACTGTTTGTTTGATGAGGGCCAGGATCACAGCTCTGTTGAGCTGAAAAATGTAGTGATTATAGAACAGTTGGCTCATATCTATGTCCACACAAGCATCCGTAACTGCTTGTCAGTTTACATCGGGTGATGTGATTCAGGTCACATTAGAGCCTCTTCCTCAGAAGAAATGTCTCTAGAGGCATTTCCTCACAGCTTTTCTTACATGGTAGCCTATTGGCAAATGTTATTTATAAAATATTTTCTCTTAAAGTATTTTAATAACTATTTTTCTCTTTTTACATAACTAACATATGTTCATTCATCCTGTACAAAGTAGGAAAGACAGATAAGCAAATATAACAAGAAAATCACTCAAATATACTGCCCGTGGGCAGTTATTCAGCACAGTTTTATATATATATATATATATATATATATATTTCTGTGGGAATTTTGTGCCTGTTACATACTTGTGTGCATACGTTAAAGATATAGACTATATAAGGCACCATTTTGTTGTAGACATTTATTTGTTTCATCAACTTTTTCCATGTCGTTAATTATGTAATTAAGTCTGCAAATTCTTATTGAGTGGGCACTGTGGTGTTGGCACTAAGTTTGGGAAAACAGTGTTAAACAAAATAGACATGAGCCTTGCTGTCTGGAATGTACTATCTAGTGAGGGAGACAGATAGAAATACATTAGTGTGTAACTAACCGTATCATGGAATAAGGATAAGCTGCTCTGGGCAATGATACCTGGGTGGAGGAGTGTATGTGGACCATTTAGATTGGTGGGTGGGAAGAATCTCTCCAGAAAAATGAATTTCAGTATGAGCTTTGTGGAAATTGGGTGGTAGGGCATGTGGTAGCCAGACAGGAGGCCGTTGTGGGCGCTTCTAATCCAAGGGGTTAGATCATGAAAGGCTTTTAGGCCATTTTAAGGTATAACAAGAAGGTCTTTGCTTACCAGCCAAATTAAATTAACATTATCCTTATAATTAGCCACCAAAGTTTCCACTGTACTCTTATGAAATAATCTAATTAACTTAATCCTTACTGTTGGATTGCTTTCCAGTATAGCTTTTGTAAACAGCAATGAACTTAACGTACTTGTACAAGTATTACTGATTATTTGTATAATTGCTTCCTTCCTCAAGATAAAGTTTTAGAAATAGAATTGGTAACTCAAAGACCAGATCCATTTTTAAGATTGTTGATACATGCTCCGATTTTCCGTGTCTGCTGGATCAGACATCTCCTTCAGCTGCCACAGCTGCACGCTCACTGCTCACTTTCAGTCTTTCAGTTCTGGCATTTCTGACCTGCTAACAGCCCTCTTTTTTACCTTCTTTATTATTAAGAGATTTCATTATTTAAAAATCCTTTGCTGTTGTTTTAATGAAATCTAAGAAAGCTGAGATGAAAAACACAAGTGCTCAGATTCCCGTTTTGAGCTGAGATTTTCCTTCAGATCCAAGTCTGTTTGTAATTCAAAGCTGTCCGGTGTGAGGTAGGGATCTAACTTTTTAGTTGTTTCCCTATTGAGCAGTCTGGTCTTCCATCATGAACTTGAAATGCTATGTATCCTAGGCTAAATTTTTATGCTGGAAATCAGTTCCAGTGGTGTGTCTGCCTATTTGCCTCCTTCTGCTTTGATTATCATAATCTGTCACTCTCACTGACTCAGTGGTGTCTGACTCTGTGACCCCATGGACTGTAGACTGCCAGGCTCCTCCATCCATGGGATTTTCCCAGCAAGAATACTGGAGTGGATGGCCATTTCCTTCTCCAGGGTATCTTCCCAACTCAGGGATTGAACCAGGGTCTCCTGCATTGCAGGTGGACTCTTTACCATTTGAGCTAGCAGGGAATTCCATCATAATCTGTAGTACATTTTAATTGGAGAGGTTGTCTTTCTTTGATCTTTCATTATGGTCTTAGACTCTGGTCATACCTAAACATGGAACAACAGACTGGTTCCAAATAGGAAAAGGAGTACGTCAAGGCTGTATATTGTCATCCTGCTTATTGAACTTATGTGCAGATTACATCATGAGAAACGCTGGGCTGGAGGAAGCACAAGCTGGAATCAAGATTGCCGGGAGAAATATCAATAACCTCAGATATGCAGATGACACCATCCTTATGGCAGAAAGTAAAGAAGAACTAAAGAGCCTCTTGATGAAAGTGAAAGAGGAAAGTGACAAGGTTGGCTTAAAGCTCAACATTCAGAAAACTAAGATCATGGCATCCAGTCCCATCACTTCATGGCAAATAGATGGGGAAACAGTGGAAACAGTGTCAGACTTTATTTTGGGGGGCTCCAAAATCACTGCGGATGGTGATTGCAGCCATGAAATTAAAAGATGCTTACTCCTTGGAAGGAAAGTTATGACCAACCTAGATGGCATATTAAAAAGCAGAGACATTACTTTGTCAACAAAGGTCCATCTAATCAAGGCTATGGTTTTTCCAGTGGTCATGTATGTATGTGAGAGTTGGACTATAAAGAAAGCTGAGCACAGAAGAATTGATGCTTTTGAACTGTGGTGTTGGAGAAGACTCTTGAGAGCTGGACTGCAAGGAGATCCAACCAGTCCATCCTAAAGGAAATCAGTCCTGGGTGTTCTTTGGAAGGACTGATGCTGAAGCTGAAACTCCAATATTTTGGCCACCTGATACGAAGAGCTGACTCATTTGAAAAGACCCTGATGTTGGGAAAGATTGAAGGCAGGAGGAGAAGGGGATGACAGAGGATGAGATGGTTGGATGGCATCACCGACTCAATGGACATGAGTTTGGGTAAACTCTGGGAGCTGGTGATGGACAGGGAGGCCTGGCGTGCTGCGGTTCATGGGGTCGCAAAGAGTCAGACACAATTGAGTGACTGAACTAACTGATACCTAATTAAGTGCCAGCCCTCTTCACAGAGTCAGGGCATCAATGGTGCTGCTGCTTCTAAGTCAATCTTATGTTCTTTGGTTGTGTCTCTATTTGCATCATCCCCAAAGCTAATTTTATTGTCCTAAGTAACCCGGCAACCCATACTCTACTAAGGCCAATTGGCTTTTTGGTGTAATAATTAAACCAGAAAAATGTATTGCTCCCATTGTATTGCATCTGTATCCTCAAATTTAGCAAATAATTGCTGACTAGCCATTCAGTGTAATAGGAGGAAGCAACAGATTGCATTCCCTTCCTGAAACTTCTTGTTTGCGTGCAGTCCATCTATACAAGGCTGCAATTCCTACAGCCTCTTCACTAAAAAAAAAACAAACAAAAAACACAGTGATGGGACAGCTTCTCTCAGTACTGCCTAAGATTCTCTGTATGAAGCCGAGTCAAACTACTATTTTTTAACACTTTTTACATAAAAAGTCTTCAAATTATAGCAGTATTGATGAATGTCCTTATGATTTTGAAATGCATTATCTTCAGCAGATAAATAGTTTCCTGCCCTGCAGGAAATGTTATAATGCCCATTTCAGCTTTAATAAAACTCATCCAAGCCACATTAATTAATTTATTCAGCAAATAGTTTTGTGTGTTTATGATGTGCCAGGAAATGTTCCAAGAGGTAAATATATGGTATAAACAGGACAGACTGTCCTGACCTCATCTAGCTTTATTTTAATAGAAGAAGTGTACAATAAATACGTGAATAAATAAATGCACAGCTTAATTAGGGAGGGGTAACTGCTCTAAGAAGAGCAAAACAATGTGACAGTTCAAAGTAATGGAAGTCAGGAAGGGCATCTCTGAGCCTGTGATCTTGAACTAGGTACCTGAATTGAGTGAGTGCTTGAGCTGGAGTGAGCCTGTTTCTAGTCTAGCCCTGGTCTGTATTTTGTTATCAAGGTTGTAAACTGGAGTGACATGTGCAGGGGTATACTATCTTGCATTACAAACTTAAGACCATGACCTATTTTGAAATAACAGTGTGAGCTGATTCTGTTTATGAAAAATTGATCACCAGAGCTGAACAACCCTTTTAAAGACGTCAACTTTCTAAACCATATAGACAGCATCTTTTTCTCATCCATAATCAACACACTTGTCTCTTTTAAGGCATGCTGCATATTTCATTTTGTTTAATCCTCAAAGCTACTTTGGGTGAAAGTTATTAATTACTACATTCCCTAAGGGAGTAAGCTGAGATTCAGAGAAATTAAGACACTTGTTCAAAATGACTCAGCTGCATTCAAGTCTTCCTGGCTTGAAGCACATGCTTTTCTTTCCCCACTATCTACTTATCTGGGTGATCAAATAAGTGTGTGTGTATGTACGGACATGCATGTGTGTCAATATACACATAGGTATAGGTATATAAATTCAGAAATGATATTTATTTCTATATACTTAGCATATATATTTACAAGTGAATAGTTATAATGTTAAATTTACCGGGTCATTTATATGTATTTGAGTCATTGTCACAGCTATTAATTTTTTTTTCTGTTTTATAGAGTTTTGAATCATGGAAACAAATACTTTTTTTCTAAGCTAGCATGGATTTTTTTTCCTCCTTCCACAAGGGGAATAAAAATTCACTCATCTAAATCTGCTCTCTTTTTTCTTCTCAGTCTTTAAGGGTTTTAAACCTCTTTTAAGTCTCACCAGGAAATTTCTGCTTAACTCTGCCAAAACTATTTACTTTTCTTTCTACTTGGCATATCTTCATCATCTTAATTTACAGCTCTGAAATTTATCTTACATTTCATGCATTTCTAACATCTTCACTAATGATCTGCTCATATGGAGATGCAGCTTCAGAAATAACTCCATTTTCTAGACTTTGAAGAGTATCCTACTTTATGTAATCACCACCATCCCTAAAATTTAATTTACTTCCAAGAGTGTTTTGCTAGCAGTTTTAAGTATGAAAAATTCAGTTCTTTTGGAAAATTGTGTCAGTGAACTATCCTTGGGTAGACTCAATAATGGTGGACTTACTCTGGCCATTAATTTATAAATTTTGTAAACTAATGATATAATAAAACTCATACCTTTAGTTGGTCTAATTAAAGCATATGAATGCCCATGAATAAAAATTAAAGACCGAATTCTGTTTGATGAAATAAATCACCACAGAAGTTGAAATATGTGAAAATAAAGACAGTCTAAGATGATCACACTTACACTTCTGCATTTTTTGGAACCTAACAACTTGAGAAAGTAGAAGTTTATTTGGGAAAAACTCCCAATAATTTCTACATACCTGTCCAGCGACAGCAATATTTCTGTTCAAGTGCTTGTTGTCATCCTGATATTGAGTTTCAAGTTGTGCTTCATGACTTATAAAGTATTGTACGGAAAGGAGTTTTTCTCAGTCTTGTACTTGGCCCTGATAAATGCGTGCACTTGTCTGGAATGTATGTTCAATTTATCTCCATTATACAAGGAACACCTTTATCATCAGTTTGTCAAATCTGAAATGCCTTTCCTGGGTGAGATTTAGGCACTTAACTCTTGAAATATCACAGTAAAATGATTCATGTGGGAAGAATTTTGCTCCATCTTGTAATTATTATTCCATGTAGATGCTGAGAGATGAGAAGGTGCAAAGTTCATATCTTGTCTTAGCTTTCCTTAGTTCAGTGGGTCTTTATCTTAACTGCACATTAGTATCACCTGTGGAGTTTTGAGACCTCCAGAACATTGACTGCAACCAAATGAAATAGAAACTTTGGGTGTAGGACCCAGGCATCAGTAGGTGGTAAATCTCCCAGGTAATCCCAATATACAATGAACACTGAAAACCATCCTTCAGCCCAACAGGCTCTCCTATGTGAGCAGATATCTTAAAACCTATCACTTGGCCACCCTGGGTTTCTGATTCAATGGCTTGGTTAGGAATTGAGGATGTGCAGTCCTAATAGGTTCCAGGGGGTGTTAAAACTGGTGATCTCAGGCTTACGCTTTCAGAACTGTGCCTCCATTCTTTTTCTCTCCCTTTTTTCCACCTAGGCCATTTCACCTTGTCTTATAGGTCCAGGTAAACCCAAGGAAGTCCAAGGGTGCATCCAGATTTGAAACATTATGATCATATGATATGTTTTTTCAACCTTATATATGATAGACAGGCTGTGTATCTTTTAGCACTAGTATAGAGAGGAAGGAAACAGAGGCTTCAATGAGAAAATTGAGACTAAGGATTCCATGAACCAAAAGAACAGATGGTGCCTGTGTTCATGGAGTTTCTAATCAAGAGATTGCACCAGAAAGACAAATGTGTAATCAATATTGTGGATATCTTTCAAAAGGTTCTTTAATAAAGTTCTTTCATGAAGTTCTTTGCATCTGTCCATACAAAAGAACCTGTAAAATGAAACAGAGTTCAGCTGCTGAATTTCAGAAGCTAAGCCGAAATAGTAAATTTGAATCCCTCGGTAAATTAGGCATTTTTCAAGGTGTGTGGTTTTGGAAGTGATATTTAGGGACTCTCAACTAGCTTACGTTCTGTGTTCTAATAGAATGACTGGAACAGCAAACTGACTGCTAAGGAGGGGTATAGGTGGTGGGTCAACCAGGAACGCTGAGGGTGGGGCCCCTGAAGGTGCTGCCTGTGTGATCTCTGCATTTTTTTTCAATTTTAGAACAAAGAACTAAAAACCAAGGTGGCGCTGTGGCCTGAGACTCCTAGGACGAAGGTATCTAAGGCTGTCTCTACAAGGTAAGGCCTTTCTTCCCCCACCACCTTCTGACTTCGTGATCCCTGTTGAACATGTTTGACATTCATCCCACTTGAATAAGAATCCAATCCGTGAATACTTACGTAATCCTGTGTTTCCTGTCTGTCTCCCGTTCTTTGAGAATGGGAACTGTATTGATCTTGTTTACCACTGAGTGAATCCTTGAAATCTGATGTATGAATACTTACTTTATAAGTAAATGAATGAATAAATTTAGGTATCTTTTCCCTCCTCTTTGGTATAAAACAAGCCCAGTCTTGGCTTCAACACTTACTCAAACAGTACAGATTATCTCCTCTACCATTCTTGTTCCTCCATTGCTCGTATTTTCTGTGCCATTGATAGGCATTTTAATCATAAAAAGTGTGTATTTAGTTAAATTTCCATGTCTGTATCTCAAATCAAAGAGAATGTAAATGTCAAGAGGGCAAGAATAGTTCTTTATTTTCCACTCTATTTCCTGCATTGCTAAGGACAAGTGTCTTTAATAACTACCTAGTAATGAGTGAATGAGGCAGTGATAATGACCCTACAGCAATGCAAATGATAGTTGAAACCATCCAATCACTTTCTAATGTTGACAGAATCTGCAGTGACAGGTTGGTGAAAAAAAAGACTTCTGAGTTCAAATCTCATTTCCATAATATTCCATGAAATTATCACTTAAAAGAAAACATAGTCTGTAATTACATGAATCATTTTGAAAGTGATTAAAAACTTCCTGTTCTGGCAGCTTTTAAATTTCCCCGTCTGGTCTCTCTAGGGCAGAAACCCATTTTCTGAAACTCTCTTCTGCACAGTGCCTGACATGAAGAAATCAGGTCCCCTATGATTAGCATCAGTCTAGGAATTCAGGCAGATCCATTGCTCTTTTCAAAACACCCTGCAACCATGCTTCACTTTGCTAATGATGTATGTAATTAGAGACTAGAGATGGAGCCATTAAGGCAAGCTTTCTAAAATCTCTGGGACCCCAGATGCTAAGTTATTAACTTTTTTTGGCCAGTAGCCCTGCAACATCTAATAAAGAAAAATTAAACCTAAGAAGTGAAATATTAGGTGAAATGTCTACCTTTTAGAAGCAAAGAAAAAAATAGTCACTTCATGAGGGGAAGAGATGAAGAGTTTAGAATAGAAAGGCAAATGTGGTGACTTCCCTGGTGGTCTGGTGGTTAAGACTTCACCTTCCAACGGAGGGGGTGCAGTTTCCATCCCTGGTTGAGGAGCTAAGATCCCGTATACTTCATGGCCAAAATACCAAAACATAAAGGACAGAAGCAATATTGGAACAAATTCAATAAAGACTTTTTAAATGGTCCATATAAAAAGTCTTAAAGAAAACAGCTAGCCAGACTTCCCAAGGGAAGGGAGGATGGTCAACTTTAGCTCCTTTACTGGATATATTCTCTGGGAGTCGTGCAGTATCATGGCCAGTCTCAGCTGTTCTGACCCTGGAGGGAATGGAATCAAGAGTGGAGCAAAGGAGGCAGCAACAAGTGGTCACTATATTGACTGTATTGAGTATTGAGTGCTGAGACTCAGGCTGCTACAAGGAGGATGAATTTGAGACAATGACTTCTATGGCTGATTCTTTAGCTCCATTTAATTAATAAAGGTAGTTTTAAAGACTTTTTTCCTCCTTATGACTTGGGAAAGGCCAAATGGGAAAATCTCCTAATTGAAGCAGGGAAACTGGACTGAATATGTCCTTTGGTTTATGATTTTTTATAGAAGTTCCAATAGTAATGATATATCTATAATGGTAGCTCTCATGTTTGCAAAATGAAATCTGACCAATTGGTTGCTTGAGAATGTAAGTGGTAGTATGGTTTGGTAAGTCTAGAGTCACCAAAATAAAATGGAATTATAACTTTAGGGAGGAACTGGAATATAAAAGTGGCCATTCTTGCAAGGAAAAAAAGAATCACATACATTTAAATTTTATCTTGGCAAATCTCTTAAGTCATTTATGAAATAGAGTTCTGTGCTGTTTTTCAATAAGTACAAAAAACAAGGATTTTTTTTCAAATCCTTGAAATTAAAACATATAGATGTTTCTCAAACTGAACACCAGAGGAAAGGTCTTCTGGATGTTAAAGATCAGGTTGTTTGAAAATAGCGAAACAGCAACAATAAAATATGCATGAATATATATACACATATGTGTGTATGTGTACGTGTGCACGCAGGTATCAGTGTGTGTGCATATATAGATATATCTAACTAGATTCACACACTGAGAAGTTCCACTCCAGTATTCTTGCCTGGGAAATCCCATGGACAGAGGAGCCTGGCGGGCTGCAGTCTGTGAAGTCACAAAGAGTCAGACACAAGTTAGCAGCTAAACAACAACAAGGCTTCCATAACATGCTTTCTGCTGTGTCTCATAGGGAACTAGAATCAATCAATTAACCATCATTCCTTAGGTTGAAGCAATTAATAAAGACTTGTTAGTACAGCAGTAGTGGTGATGGTAATGGTGGCGGTACTCCAACTCTATCAATAAAGTTTCATGTGCCCAATTTTGATAATTGTGTGATCTTTTCTACAGTGAACTGAAGACTGAAGGCACAACCCCGTATTTGATGTTGGTTAGACTTCGGAAATAAACTGGCTGGCTGGAGAGCTGAATGAGGAAGATTACTACTTGGGTCTTATTTGTTCCTCGAAACAATCTAAACACATATTAAAATGGTTCAGTGCCAGTATTTAATGGAATTCATTGTATTGTATTCAATGTATACATCAATAGATTTGCAGGAAGATGTTTCAGAAAATCAAACAAAGGAATATATATTCAAGGAAAGGAACTCTTTCTTCAAAACTTACAGATGAAGAAACTGGATGCTTTCCCACAATGGAAAATGAATTTTGCTTACACTTAAAAAAGCCTGAATCTTTTTATTTTTATTTTTTGCAAATATTTGCTGAAGGGACTGGTTAAGGTTGTCTACTTTGACCCTTTGATAGTGGTTTCTGTATACAGTCATCATCCCTTGGTATCTATGGGGGTTGGTTCCAGGAGCCCCTACAGGTACCAAAACCCATGTGGATGCGATGGTCAAGTCCTGTATATAAAATGGTGAAGTAGTTTTCCCTCTGTACCATAGTTTCCACATCTGTGGATTCCATCAGTCACTGGTGTGGATCCTGCAGGTACAGAGGGCTGACTGTGTATAAATACAAGGAAGAGTGTACAGGCATACTTCCTTTTATTGTGCTTCACAGACACTCTGTATTGTTTCCTTACAAATTGAAGGTTCGTGGCAACTCTTCATTGTCAGATGATGGTTAGCATTTTTTGACAATGAAGTGTTTTTAAGTTAAGGTATGTATATATTTTTTAGACATAATGCTATTGCACACTTAACAGGCTATGGTATAATGTAATATGTAACATTTACATGCACTGGGAAAGCGAAAATTTCATGTGACTCACTTTATTGTGATATTTTTATTATTTTGGTGCTCTGGAATCAAAGCTGCAATATCTCTGGGTGTGTGTGTAAATAAATGATATACTTTAAAGTTGACTTTTGGATAATAAGTAATATCTTGCCATGATGTAAATTCATCTCCTAACCCATGGTTAGCAGGAGAGTTATTTTCTGCTGGATTAAGGGCAGAAGAAGGACCTTTTTTAAACTAATTCCCGTACCCATGCAACCCTCCAAAGCTGAGAATCCTGGCTGCTTCACCACAGCTTAGGAGGCTCCTGTTCTTCACTTGGGATAGAACTTTGGTTACTAGAGGCAACTCACATATCAGCACAAAGAAATGCACTTTGTGATTCTGCCTTTGTGACTAATTTTCTTTTCGATCTTCATTAATATTATCTAAGTAAATTGTTTAGGGGGATGAATAGAACAGAGTGCTCTGAGTTCATACCTCCACAAAAAGGTATTTATTAATACTACGGATTCAAAGGAACAGTGGTTGTTGTCTGCAGTGAGGAAGAATCTGAATTCATGAACTTGGAATGATGTGTCTACTGCTTTTGTGAAAGTGTGTTTCAATACATGCATTCATTACAAGTGGAATTTGTGGTTGTATAAGTAAAACAAAAGTCTAACTTAATGCAAACACACTGGCATTCAGGAAAGCAGAACACACTTCAGCTAAAGGCATAATGGGAGAGCTTCCTCATCCTCAAAGGTGAATCACCTGTAGGCTTTTTGATCCCTCTCTTTGGTGTATAACTGAGCGTTTTCCCAGGAAAGATGCTTCATGCCTTTCAAAGTGGAACGTGAAACATCTAATGTCTTTGTAAGTTCAGCAAAGTACTGAAATCCTTGCAGTGCTGCCTAACTCTGTGTGTGAGTTTCATAACTTCTTGTTTTGATTGCTTTCTAGTTTTTAAGGTGTAGTTATCTAATAACGTTTAGGACACAGTCACCCTCTGTGTCATTCGCTTCAGTTGTGTCCGACTCTTTGCGACCTCGTGGGCTGTAGCCTGTCAGACTCCTCTGTCTTTGGAATTCTCCAGGCAAGAATACTGGAGTGAGTTGCCAAGACCTCCTCCGGGGGATCTTCCCAACCCAGGGATCAAACCCAGGTCTCCTGCATTGCAAGCATATTCTTTACCATCTGAGCCACCACGGAAGCCCAGTCACCCAATGCCAGGAGCAATTCTAAGTACTTCACCTTTATTAATTGCTTTAATCCTCCCAACAAGCCTCTGAAGTAGGTCATATTATTATCCCCAGGATTCAGAGGAGGGTACTGTGAATGAGCAAGTAATTTTTCTAACAGGTGACAATGGAGTAAACATTTCAACATTTTGATTTGGCTTCTGATACATCCACCTGCTCACTTGCTGTTTTGATACTTCCCACCATAGAAACGTCTCTCTTCTTAAACAAACACAGCTCTTTTGTTGGCTTTCTTCACCACCCTGTGGATGACACTGAGAAACAGCACATCGAGTAAATGTTTTGCTGAGAAGAATTGGTCTTTTACCTGTTGGTTTACCTTGCGAGTACTTAGTTCTGGAAAACTTCCCTGCTAAAACTGCCTGTTTTAACTTTATTATTCACGCCTTTATGCCACATTGAGGACTTTTGGTCATACATTTACCTGGCACATGTGTTGGGATATTGGGATCATGAATTCTGCTTTAAGCATCTGCAGAGTGGTAGGAAATTTCACTTTTCACTTGGAGATCACTTAGGTTTCTCTTATACCCCAACCATTATGCTGAGTTGCTATAAATCTGGGTTGTAATAAATGTGAATTTTTAAAATGGGTCCATTTAACTGACCTAACAACCTTGATGATTTACATGAAAATAATGTATTCTAAACTCAAAAATGGAAAGACATTGTTGGGTTTTATTTGAGTTCCACCATACTCATTTTTGAACATGGAAGTACAGTTTAATAAAATAAAGGTAGGACCTGCTCACATGATCTTCATCTCCACTTTGGAATGGTATTTGGATCTATTGAGAATAAGAATAAGCAGCTTCAGAAGCCTAAAAAGATCTGCTCTTCAAGTACAAAAGTATTTTTTTACTAACATAAGTAGATTCTTTATTTGTCATGTGTGGATTATTTCCTATAACCTCATCATTTCAGCTTTATCATTTGAATTGTTTCTTTAAACATTTCTGAGTGACAAATCATTACAGTGGAAAATGAAATGTAATAGTCTAAAAGTAGTGCCACACAGAAGATGCAAAAACAAAAAACCAAACCATTAACTAAATGGTAGTCAAAATATTTGTGTTTATAATTATACTAATCAATATATTGGATAAGAAGGTCTGAGGTGCGCTTTGAAATAAATACATGAAGATGGGAAATGAAAAGAAGTTTCATTTCACTTTGATTACATATATTGTTATAAATGATCATTAAGAAGTATTTAAAAAATTGCTATAGTGTATACCATTTGAATAATTGCTTATGATACGCCTTACAATAAAGAAATTTGATATCATTTTGTGGGTTTTGTTTCTTTTACATTAAAATTATTATGCATAAATGAATCAAGCAGTTATTACCTGACTGTTCATGACAATATAATCCATAATAATAGTTTTCGTCAGTGAGCAGATATTTAGATAGCACCTTGAATTTTTCTCCTAATTTTCTCTGAATCCAAATTAATAGCAAATCTAATCTATTAAATTTTTATTCTAAATTTGAGAAAATGGTAGCATTATAAAATTAAGAACACACAGACACTTATCAGATTCTTTCATATTGTTTCACTTTGAAAATTCTTACTTGACTTGAAATCCTCTGATCTGAAAATAATTATAGAATCTTTATCAATATCAAAGAAGGGACCCAATCTTTCAGTAAGTAAAAACTCTTTAAACAAATAAAATCATTATAATTTCTTTCCTTCCTTTCTGCCTTCCTTATATTAGAATATAACTCAACAATAAAAATAAACCACAAATATGGCAACTATGGATAAATATAAAATTATGACACTTGAAAAAAATCCAGAAAAAAGAGGACACATTCAATACCATGTGACTTTATGGGGATAGGGTGTAAAGCAGTATTTGAGGGTAGGCATTGAGGGAGAGAGTGTGACGGAGCACAGAGAAACACTGGGAAGTAGTAGTAATGTTTAGTGTCTCAAACTTTGTTCTAGCCAATGTATTCTCTTTTAAAGTCTTTATTGGAATATAGTTGATTTATAGTGTTGTGTTAATTTCAGGTGTATAGCAAAGTGAATCAGTTATACATATACATGTATCTACTCTTTTTAGATTATCTTCCTGTATAGGCCATAACAGAATATTGAGAAGAGTTCCCTGTGCTATACAGTAGGTTTTTACTAGTTTTACTTTATATATAGCAGGGTCTATTTAAGTCCCAATCTCCCATTTTATTCCTCCCTTCCTTATCCCCTTGTGACCATGTTTGTGATCTACATCTGTGGCTCTATTTCAATAGAGCACCACATCTTTGATTCATTCATTTCTTATTCCACTAAATATTTATTGAGGCTCCCTATTTGCCAGGCCCCTTCTGGATGCCAAGGCAACAGCAGTGGGGAGAGGGGAGAGGGTGCATGTGGTAGGAAGAAAGAAAAGGGGAAAATCTAAGTCTTCATGGAAATATCTTCTAATGACGAGGAACAGCTAACACACTCAGGGAAGTCCCATGGGCTATGAAGGAAAGTGAAGCAGCAGATAGGCATAGGGAGTAACCAGGTGTGAAAAGCTGTAGTTACAATTTTTAACTGACTGATCTTTGAAGCTATTACTATGAATAGATTGGTCAGTTACATAAGATGCCGATTTTAAATAAGACCTCTCTCTTTGAAGGTGATATTTAAGCAAAGATAGGAGGAGAGCTAGGGGAGTGACTGGGGAATATTTTGGGTGGAAGAGGGGTTCAGACAGACGGGGGTACAGGTGCGTGAGTCCCAGAGGCCAGGTGTATTCTGGAATAGCCAGGACATCAGCTGGACGGCAGGTGAAGAATAAGCCCCAATATTGTCTAAATCGTTTTAGTCATCCCTTTTATTGGTTTAGTAAGTTAGCCTTCAAGTTCGGTTTTGAATTCCTAGCAGTGGTAAGCTAATGATTTTCAGAAATCTGTATCTCAATTCCCTCCTTTGCCCACATTTCCCTGACTTAGAAGCAAGCCCAGGTTCTGTGGAAGGGTCAGTGATGAGAAAACTGCCCTTAAAAGTCTCAGTTGAGCTCTTGTTTTGACCTACCCTGTTGGCCTAGAGAACTCAGGCAGAACTGCTCTCGGAAGTCAAGGGACAAGAAGGGGGCCCGTGAAGCTGGGTAATACGGGTTCATAATCCTGTGTCTTAACTAACATGATGCCAAACCGCTCCTTCGGGTTCACTTTTTCACGAGGGTAAATGAGATCATGATGTAAATTTCTCTAGGGAATTAATCAAAGAGATTGAAATCTGCTGCTTTTTTTTGAAACTTTTGGTTAAGAAAAAAAAAGTCTTTCTCTCAGAGACCTCCAAAAATGGTTCAAAGCGATGATGATTTAAAAAATCTGACGTGTATCACAAAATCTTTCTAGTACTTACAGTAAAGCCTTAGTCTAATTATAATTAGTGTGTTTGCTTCCTAAATCATAACACAAGCCCCTAAATGAGTTTCTAACAGAACAGTAATGCTCACACTCTTGTTATAGCTATTCTTTCTCCACAGTTAACAATCATATTAGAAACAAAATTTTCCTTGGTATCATGAACTGTGATCATACAAATACCTTACATATAGTTTTAAAAAGAGAAGTCCTACCATTACAGTTGAATGTCTCAATGGTCTTACTTTTTCTTCAGTGTGGGGCACGCTATGACAATTTTTACACCCTATAAAACCATTAGGAAAAGCAAATCTCTAATGACCTACCTTGAATTATTTAAGATGAACCCAGGAAAAAAAGATTCTGGCTGTGTGACGCAGCATTACTGCTGTGGTGAGTCACTCAGTTGTGTTCAACTTTTTGTGACCCCATGAACTATAGCCTTCCAGGCTCCTCTGTCCATGGGATTCTCCAGGCATGCATGCTACAGTGGGTTGCCATTTCCTTCTCCAAGCATTACTGCTACCAGGGAGTAAAGTTGAGTGAATGGTGCCAAGGATTTATTTGCTTACTGTGGGAGAGTTGTTTATCTTCAAGTTAAAAACTCATCATTATCTTGGCAAAGCTTATCTATGTAACATATGGAGGAAGAACAATTCTAGCAACAACTTTGCAAATGAACATTTAAAAGTAAGCTGTGTGGTTGTGGTCTTGAACTGGCCTTGAACATCAGTCCTGTTCCCAGTCTGTGACTAAAGGAGATATGACCATCTTCAGCATTTTCTTATGGGAAAGAAATAGGTTATAATACATTGAAGTATTGACGAACCTTGACATAACTTCAACATGTTAACTTCCAATTTTATAAGTGCATCCTTCAAAATTATTAGAAAAGTTCCCTTGAAAATCTCAGTCTTTAAACAAATAATATGTGGAACTTCCCTGGTGGCTCAGATGGTAAAGAATCTGCCTGCAATGCGGGTGACCTGGGTTTGATCCCTGGGTCAGGAAGATCCCCTGGAGAAGGGAATGGCAACCCGCTCCAGTATTCTTGCCTGGAGAATCCCACGGACAGAGGAGCCTGGTCAGCTACAGTTCATGGGGTCGCAGAGTTGGACATGACTGAGTGCCTGACACTTTCACTTTCACATTTTAGAAAGTTTAGAGAGATGGATAAAAATCACTTGGTGAAATCTAAATCATTTCTTTCCTAGTTCCTAATGGACATCACGTTTAACGTGATATGGTTTCCATACTGGTATTCACCTAATGTTCCCCATCCTCCATACATTTGACTACAGCACAGAAATAAGATTGCCTTGAGTACACAAAATAATGATAAAAATGCATTTTTATTTGAAAAGTGTGCGGAAACAATCACTGAATACAGTTCTCGACTGTAATATTTAAACCCACACACCACAAAATCATTGGATACTCTGATTTCTGAAGCTACTAGAACTTTGGTACAACAAAATAATGACCTGACAGTGTCTGTCAGGCACCACAGTCTATTCAGGGGCACAGAGAATAAAAATTCCATGTTTAAGGTTTTAATTTACATTCATAGCACTGGACAAAACAGAGATCTGAGTAGATGACAGACGAAACAATTGAACGTGCTTAGCCTAAAAATGAGGATAATATCACTTAAATGTAGACTCTTGGGATACAGCGAAGCACTTCAGTGTTAGGCCAAAATGTTGTCTACTTTTAACATATTAAGCAGGATAACTTACTTTCCTCAAATAATTTCAGATACAGTCAGCATCTTTTACAAGGCTGTGGACACAAAGCCCTGTTTATACAAGGAGGATTTTGACCAAATTTTAATATACTATCTAGAATGTAATTGGATTCCTTGAAAGAAATACAAGATGGCCTACAGAATGAAACAGAATTCATATTTGTTTTTTCAATAACTTGAGAGATATTAAACATTTTCAATCAAAGACAATGGCCAGAGCTGACTGCCCATCTCAGGTTTCCGATCTCTCTACTAAAATTAGTGTTCTGTGCCTGCTGTAACACTTGTGAACATATGGTTGTGAAAGTATGACTGCGATATTTTATTATTCTTAGCATGGGATAATAGTGTCAGTTTGTGAAATGGGACATAATTTATAAACCAGTTTCTACATATGTTCTCTTTGGAGCCTGAAATGAACCCTGTGAGTTACACAGGATTTATAAGCCTCATACGAGGAGAAGCCATATTTAATGACATACCCACAGCTCCCAGATTGTTCTTTCTGGCCATTTTCCTTTCTAAATACTAGTCTTCCTCTCAAAGAGTGTTTGAAAAAATAACCTGGAAAAGAGAAGAGGAAGGATAAGCATATGTTATTGCTTGGCTACGGACAAATATTATTTTGATGTGTCAACAGACTTAAGGACAATAGCCATTGGTTAAATAAGGGATCCATTAGGATAAGAACAGACATGCGGCTCTGACAGAATTCGCCAATGACTAAGTCAACTGAGGGATAATAGCCATGACTTCCAAGACCTGTTGGAAAGAAAAGGAACTGGGAAACAAATTTAAATAACTCAATTTAAAGATGATTTCTTTGCATTTTTTTTTTCTTCCAAAGATAACATGCTTTTAAATAACCGTGTTATTTTGGTACTTGTCTTTTTGTTTGTTTGCCTGTTATTCTCTCTAAATATGGATTAGAAAATATCTTAAACATAGACTGCTGGTAAAAGAGCTCTACAGAAAGGCCTTTGTGATGCTACTTCTTAACAAATTAAAGTGCAATTTATGAGGAAATTAGATTCAGATAAGATAAATAAAATGGTTCTAAGATTCTCAAATTTTGATGCCAATCATGAAATATTTGGTATTTAAATATTTTTAGTAGCTTACTTCTAAGGGTCTAAACTTCTACTTGGTAGATAAAAATAACAGGTAAATATTTGCCATGGTGGTGGTTTAGTCACTAAGTCGTGTCCGACTCTTGCAACCCCATAGACTGTAGCCAGCCATGCTCCTCTGTCCATGGGATTCTCCAGGCAAGAATACTAGAGTGGGTTGCCATTTCCTTCTCCAGGGGATCTTCCCAACCCAGGAATCAAACCCAGGTCTCCTGCCTTGCAGGCAGATTCTTTACCAACTGAGCTACAAGGGAAGCCCCAAATATATAACTCTTTCTCTGTTTGTTTGTTTGTTTTTTCTATATAAAAATCAACCTTTTAAGTATGGTCTTCTCCATGTTCTCCTATAGTTAGAAACTCTATTTAGACAACTTTAATCTCTAATCTTTCTTTACAGTTCTTACTCAACAGTGTTGTCATGGTTGGGTCTCTACCCAAGAACTCCAAGGCAATAAGTTTATAAAATTCCCTATTCATCTAACAGTTCTACTTTATGAGGTAAGTATCTCTATAGATTTATATAACATTGAGACAACACTCAACTCAGAGCATATGCTCTACTTTCCATGTTTACGAGCTCAGCACTCTTCCCAGAAATAAGTTTATACCATTTTGGTCAAAGATAAAGAAGAAAATATAGCTTTTGGTGAATTCCTAGACAATAGTTTTAAATATAGACAGCATCTTGGTATCTTTAAAAATGATAAAGCTTTCCCTAAAATATTCAAAAACATTAGACATCTTTTAATGCTTTAAAGCTTGGGAGTAGAAGGTGAAAGACAACTTTTCTATTGCTTTGGCTAACATAGCTCACAGATCTTCTTTTTAAAAAATTATTAAGTACGTTAGGAAACTAGAAACTTCAATATGATCTCTTTACAATTTGAGTTTTAAACTCCGAAATTCTTTATGAGTGAGGATTCTCCCTCATATTTGTAGTTCCAGGTTATATACTACACCTAGGTATATACTGTATCTCTTTTACACATATTGCTTTTCCTTCTAACCAATGCACCCACTCCATTGGTGAGAATGTGTATGAGCTTCATCAAATTTGTTGATTCCCAGTGGACAAAATTTACACTTTAAAGAATACTTCAGCTGTTATTAAACTGTTTTTCAATGTAGTCAGTCCTTCTTTATGGTCAAAACCTCTCTCTTTTACAAAGGAGACAAGAAAGGGCTGGTAAAAACTCTTGCCCAATTCTTCTTATCTGAATGGGTTGGCAGAGAATAACTTATACTAGAAGCATAACAAAAGTACTCACTAATACACAGAATGTCCTATCTGGTTAAAAACAACAGGGAAAATATTTACTTTAGTAAAATGGTGGTTTTGAATTATTTGTAGCATGATAGCTGATAATATGGAATTGATAGCAACTTGGCTAGAGTGGTCACTGGCCAGTTTTAAAAGTCTTATGTCAAAACCCACAAGTTAAATTTCCAGTATTCAGCATTTTTTCTGCCAATCTGTGACTTACTATCCTCATCACAAGACAGACATGTTCTCTCAACTACTTCTGATACATTTTCCAAAGGATATATTTTTTTTAGATTAAAAGGTAATCTTGTACCTAATCACAGTTAGTCTCAAGAAATGTCCATTTCCCAAGAAGTGACCAAGAGATGGTGGTAATAATCTTCAGATTCGAATAATATCCTTATACCCTTTGCTGAAGACATCAAAATAACTTTAGCTGCACTAGTGTCTCTGCGAGCCCTTCCTATACCATGGTATTATAGGAAATGAGCTATGTGGCCATAGACAAATTTGGTCATGGAGGTATCTGAGGCACTGTATTAGGACAATGTAAACATCAAACCAGTGTAAACACTTCAGAAATGGTTTCTTTATCAGAAAGAACTTCACGTACATTTTAAATAATTCTCCAAAATAAAATATGGCTTACTAAAGCATTTGGGAGATAATAAGTAACACATGTTGCTGTGTATTAACGATGCAGTTCTTCGAAAGCAGTCATACTTCATGGCTCCAGATCAATTTAAAATTGTAAAATGAATTATATGGAATAAATAATTCTGAAATAATGAAAGAGTGATGGTTATTAGTAATGGTTACATAGACTTTGGGGTCTTAAGTCAAACTCAACAGAGAATAAAATATTTTAGATCAAGTATTTATAAGTAGAATACTATTTTAAAATAATTTTCTTGACTGTTTTTAATTTTGTTCCTCTTGATATTATTACCCGATAATTGTTATTTTTATAGGAGTAGTTCTATAATTATAGGCATCATCACCCTCTGCTTCATGCTATGGCTATCAAATAATAATCTTAAAATAGTTCCTGAATAAAAAGCTTGTTAAATAACTGACAGTGACAGGATCTTGGCATAAGCAAATCAATCATATAACTGGAAAATGAAGAGAAAAAATAAATACCCAAAATAGAATGCTTCTTGGATTTTAGAAAGCCTAAATATTTCCTATTATGGGAATGCAGGGGACATCACAATTTGAACCCAAAGGAGAAATCAATAAAATGACCACAAGAATTCACCAAAATTTGCCACATCAACGGTTACATTGGTTTTGTTCATATTCCTTCCAGAGGAAACATCTTTGATGTTAGCTAATATCTAATATCCTTTTGGCACAGGCACTGAGGTCATGAAGAGCATCAAAGAGAAAAGCATCGTGGGAGGGAATACCCCACCCATGACCAATTTTAAAAGTTAGCATCACGCAGGAATCACAGGACCTGGACAGCCAACACTGAGACTGTGTTAGTCCGTTAAGGGACTGACTTAAAAGCTTCCAAATTACCTGGTTCATGGCACATTTCTGGGACTTACAGCTGGATACTCCCTTGGATCTGTGTTCCAAAAACTGATTTGTACCAGATGGAGTTTGATAGAGGAAGTTAAAGGTGGGGGACTGGGATTTAGAGTTTCCTACGTTTGTAACTTAACAAAAAAATATACAGAGTCTAGAAAAGTGAAGTTTAATTGGCAAAATTTTCTACAAAGAGGAACTACCCTTTAGAAAAATCATATACTCATAATAAACAAAGAAAACTTAGAGTATCATGACCTTGTTATTGATAAACTTGACTGAAACACTTAAATAAAAGTTTAAAAGGAATGGCTTATGTTTATCAGAAGCTAAAATAAAAAACCAATGTAATATTAGACACAGTAATAAGAATAGGCCAATGGAAAATGCTTTTGTGATCATTTTTAGAAAGAAAAGATAGCATTATGGGAAAAATAAAGCCATTAACCAAATTTTGGTGAGATAGGATACAGTTCCATCTCTGCCAACCCCCAATATAGCTCATCCTTAGGTATTTTGCCTCAGGCAAAATAAAAACCGATGCTAAATACACTGCAATATGGCATGAGGTATCATCAACTTTTTTGTGATGAATGACATGAAAATTCAGTGACCATAAAATTGATCCATCATTTTCTGAAGTTGTTGATCTACAAAGTGACACACCTGTGTTTTTACAGTTGAATCAAAGCCAGGGGTGGGTGTAGTCTGGAGGGGGGTAATGTGATTTAGAGTTTCTAGTACTTTGTAAATTAGAAACCTAGAATTAATAGTCACTTTTTATTTCATATCACCAGCATATTTTATCTAAAAAATTAAGGCTAAATAGTTTTTCTTGAGTTCATAAAGAGATATTTAATAAACAGCAATCTTTAATTTCTCCTTGTGACTTTTATCATGATTTGCTAAGGAATGTGAAGCTGAACACTACATCAATTTCTAAAATTGTGTTGGAAATGGAAACCTCTGGACACTCTCTTAATGCCAACTGATAATGTCAGCTTCTAATTGGCTTGATTGAAACTTGGCTAAGTAACTCTCCCAGACATCTAGAAGAGACACATTTAATTTCAGTTGTCCAAATGCCATTTTCCCATACCTTCATTTCTTTCTCTGGGCCTTCTTCTTGTCCTCTGTCAGTCACAGTCCTTTTCTTGTCTATCTGCCATTTATTAAGAATATACAAATGGCATCATTAAACAGCCTCCTACATATTCTCAGCTGTCTGACATTCATCCTCTTGTAACCTTATCAGTAATGTTGTCATTCTAGTGCAGCTTATAGGATACATAGTAATGTCCCGCTAAATGAACTACTTAGAATTCTTTATTGTGTATGTACTTTTAGCTAATATGTCCCCCTCAATGCAAACCTAAAAGTCCAAATCAGATTCTGTATAACAAGTAAATCCAACCTTTAAAAAAAAAGTCATCTTTCTGTGTTCTCCCTTCAGAAATCTATTCTTCTCCCCAGTGTGACAAGGTAATTTTGGTTCTGATGGAAAACTCACTGATATTTCTTCCTCCACACTCTTTTCTATGTTCATCTTCTTTATGAAAAAAGACAAATTAAGTATCCATGATGGCACAATGACACTGGGAAATCTTTGATCTTGTTTGGAGGGGCTTCAGGGATTACTGGTCAACTCTTTTGAACACTGTTGCCTATTCAGGTTTTTTTAAATTTCTGGCAGGAAAAGAAAGACATGCCGTTATACACGGTTTACTCAACAACAATGGTGTGGTTTGTCGCTCTTTTTGGAAGTGACGTTTGCCTGGGGTTCTGGATGATCAGAGGCTGGGGTAAAGTCTAACAGGCACATTTCTTCTCTGCTGGCTTCTCCCCATCCAGCTTTCCAGAGCTGCTCCCATTGACTGTGTCAGGGATGTGGGTCTTCTCTACACACTGTTCCATTCGTTTCATTATTAAGTCCAGAAGGGTTTCCACAGCTTTTTCTACATTCTGGCCAGTCGCTGCACTTGTTTCAAAATATGGTATGCTAGCATGGAAGAGATGACAAATATTTTTGCAAGGAAGGAACCAGAAAAGATACAACAAGATGTGCCAATGAGTCACACATGCGAAAACATGGCTGGCTGAGAGATTGTGAAATAATCACGATTTTGCTGGCTGAGTTGGAAAACATCCTTGGTTTTCCTCAGTAAGTGAAAACTGGTGGGTTGCTTTTTCATATGGGTGTAACCAGCTTTATGGGCAAGGAAATTGCTACAAGAGGTGCTCAGGTACTTGAATCCAAGCATCATCACTGATTTTTTAAAAATGAAGAGGGCAAATATGCCTAAACTAGTGATCAATGTTGCCATTAAACTATTAGTGTGTTAGTCACTCAGTCGTGTCCGACTCTTTGCAACCCCATGAACTGTAGTCCACCAGGCTCCTCTGTCTGGGATTCACCAGGCAAGAATACTGGAGTGGGGCGCCATTCCCTTCTCCAGGGGATTTCCTGACCCAGGGATCAAATCCAGGTCTCCCACGTTGCAGGCAGATTCTTTACCATCTGGGCCACCAGGGAAGCCTGTTGAACTATTACTTCCCTCCAAACAATTATCTAGAAGTCTGATTTAGAAATTAGGCAGGCATTGTATAAGATAGTCATGTGAATACAATCTACATTTATTTAGAATCCAAAGTTTCAAGAAGACACGTACATTTATTTGTAAAACTCTCAAGGAGGTAAAGAACTGTCACATCTGACAAAAGTACTTAAATTTGAAAAAGAATGACAATTTCTGCCTTGGGAGTCAGTTTCTAACTACATGGGGTGTTTAAACTTTTGTACTCTGACATTTAAGCTAGCTAGGATAATAATAATTGGGTTTCCCTGGTGGCTCAAATGGTAAAGAATCTGCCTGCAATGCATGAGACCTGGGTTCAATCCCTGGGTCAGAAAGATCCCCTGGAGAAGTGAATGGCAACCCACTCCAGTATTCTTCCCTGGAGAACTCCATGGACAGAGGAGCCTGGCCAGCTACAGTGCATGGGGTCGCAGAGAGTCGGACAAGACTGAGTGACTGACACTTTCACTTTCAGGATAATAACTGTAGTATTACATCCAGGTCAGGTATTATCCCTTAGAGTTTTGCAGCTATTGAGAGGATATAGAATACAATGTTCAAAAGGATGGCTCTGATCTCAGACAGCCTGGATCGAATTCAGGCTCTACTACTCACTAGCTATGTGGCCTTCCATAAGTTACTCAACTTCTCTGTGTCTCAATTCCTCCTATATCAAATGGGATAACTCTAAATTTCCTATACACAATTACAGGGGTTAGATAAATTAAAGTCTAGGAATAGGTGCTAGCGCACAATAAGCATTTAGTAAATGTGAGTGGTTATTACTGTTAAATAATTTCATTAAAAGCATCACATATATTCCTCTGGGAGATCTTTTTCATTCATCTGTCATTCCTGAATCAAGGGGATCCCTCCGAATATCAATCTCATGACCCTGCCCCCTAACTAAGCAGCAATGTGTGAGGTCAGAGGATATTTCCACGTAGCCGACTTACCCGTATTTCTCAGCCAGGTCCCGGGCTTGCCGTTCATTGACTTCCCTCTGGTCTGGCAGGTCTGCCTTGTTGCCAATTAATACTATATCTGGATTTTCACAATAAGCATTTGCTTGCAGTTGGCCTAGGAAAGAAAACAGATGGAACCAGCAAGTTAGTTATAAACAAGTGACGTCAAAAGACTGCTCATACTTCAGGGTCCTAATCGAATTGCTCGTCTCCAGCTTGGCTGTTTACGAGTTATATTAGCCAAGGTGCTTAACTCTTCCCAGCCACAGTTTCCTCATCTAGAAAGTGGAGATACTGCCTCACAGGTGGCAGGCTGTGAAGATTAATTGGAGTGTATATGAAGTACTTGTGTGAGTACCTGTCAGTGATCTACATCTGGGGAAATGTCCTCGGAGATGAGCACAGATGAGGTGATGTGTGCTCAGCCATGTCTGACCCTTTGTGATCCCTCGGACTATAGCCTGCCAGGTTCCTCTGTCCATGGGATTCTCCAGGCAAGAATATTGGAGTGGGTTGCCACTTCCTTCTGCAGGGGATCATCTCAACCCAGGGATTGAACCTGTGTCTCCTATGTCTCCTGCATTGGCAGGCAGATTCTTTATCACCGCACCCCCTGGAAATGGACATCCGGGAATGTTCACCTGAGTTGAATATACTGCTTTCAAACCATTTATTCCTCAAATATAAGCGAAGATAAGAGAACATGGTCTTAAGGTATTATGTGTGTGTGTGCTAAGTCACTTCAGTTGTGTCTGACTCTCTGAGACCCTCTGGACTGTAGCCCGCCAGGCTCCTCTGTCCATGGGATTCTCTAGGCAAGAACACTGGAGTGGGTGCCATACTCTTCTTTAGGGGATGTTTTCCCCTCCCAGGGACCGAACACCCATGTCTCTTATGTCTCCTGCATTAGCAGGTGGTTTCTTTACCATTAGTGCCACCTGGGAAGCCCTTTCAAGTATAGGGGCTGTCTGCTCTTTCCTTTAGGAGGCTGCTACATTTTTCTTTCCTGAAATCCAAGGTAATGATTCATAAGAGCAGAGCATTTTTAAACCACCCCAAATTCATGTAGAAACAATATTAAGACAGGTTATTTGTTTTTCTCTTTTTTTTCCAAAAGAAGGGAGGTGGGGGGGGGGAGGAGGGGGAGAAGGGAGGGAGAGAGGAAGGAAAGAAATGATTAAAAAGAGAAAAACCTTGCCAACCTATATTTTCAAGGTTATGGGACTATTTTACCGTCTACCTCAAGGCACGCTAAGTGCAACCTTGTTGAAGCCAGAGGAGGAAGTGACTCTGTAACACCAGTTATTTGGATATTAGAAATTAAAGCTTTATTAGAAATGGCAATTAATTATCTTAAGTCCCAACAGTATCCTGGAAAATTTTAGAAGCAAGGGAGCATCTCATCTACCTTGAAAAATGATGAACAAATCACTCTGAAAGAACTGAATAACCTTATTATCTCCTTATCTCCCCAGAATCTAATAATAACATTTGGTGTGTTATCTAATAATATTATCTAATAATAAAAACAAAACATTAGCTATTATCTAATAATAACACTTTAGATAAAGAAATGTAATAATAAAAGAAAATGGAGACAGATCCTAGGATGAACAGTCATTTGGAGAAGCAAATAAGTAAGTCAGAATTTGTTGGTATTTTTTCTCCACTAGCACAACTGTGTTATCGAGCTTACATTTAAAGCCATTATATATATATACATATATATATATATATGTATATATATAAAAAGTATTAATTACATGTAATATGAAATAATAAGATATGCATATATTTGAGAATCTACTCAGCCAGGTGCTCTGGGGTATCAGAGCACACGCAAAGAAAGATACAATATGCTATGCTATGCTATGATATATAATATATATGATGTCAGGTGGAGGCAGTGACCAAATGAAGCAGGAAGTGTCCTGAGCACACAAAGTGATGAACAGTTTTGGATGGAGCGGTCAGGAAAGCTTCTCCCAAGAGATAAATGAGGTCTGAACAAGAACTTGAAGGAGGTGAAAGAATTAATACCTGGTGTAAATGGGAAAACAGAAATCAAGGCAGAAGGAAACAGAGACCAAAGGCCCAAGGCAGGACTGTGCTTTTCAGGAGAGACCTTGGGCTGGTGGCCAGTGAGGGGGTCAGAGTGAGAGTGAACTACACAAAGCGATGATGATAGTCTCTGCTGTTGTTTAGCCACTAAGTCATGTCTGACTCTGTGGGACCCCATGGCCTGCAGCATGCCAGGCTTCCATGATGGCCTTAGAGGTCAGCAAGGAACCCTGGATTTTATTCCAACTGAAGTGGGAAACCCCAGAAGGACTTGGAGCAGGGGGATAACATGATCTGATCTTTCAAAAAATAGTCCTCTGGCCACAGACAGCCCCGACAACTCTAGAAATAAGTAGCACCAGCCCCATGGGATTGCTAGTGTGTCCCAGTGCATTCAAAACTGGTGTTTGTAATAATAAATATGGTCTTTAGTGCTACATCCATTTTTTAAAAAGGAAAAATGAAATACCACTCTTCTGCACTGACATACATCAATCTGGCTTTAATAACTGATTAGGTTAATTTAAAGCTTTATTGTGTTTAAATTGCCATGAAAGCTGGAGATTTTTCTATACCAGTCTTTCTCACATTTGAACACTTGTCCAAAAAAAGTAAAATTTCAATGTGAGCTTATTGTAAAATTTCAGCATGAGCTTATTGTAAAATTTCAACGTGAGCTTATTGACTGACACACTGTATGATATCTTCGTGTGGCTGCTCTTCTCTGAAACCATTTCTCACATAATTGACCCAAGAGTTAATTAACTAGTTAACCCATGTGCAAGGGCACACACTGTAGGTGCCAGTGTGCCTACTCAGAAAATGTCGCTCTTTCTGTGTCCTCTCCAGGCTAGACGAAGTAGAAGTGACTGCTCACTGAGTTGTAAGAAGTCCTTCAAGACTTACTGCACAAGTGGAATGAATGGCCTGTCCATTGCAATCATAAAGTCCTTATGCATAGGTGGTGATTCGTCTAAGGTGTCAAAGGAAAAAATAATTCCAAGCCACTTTGGGTGAATCACATAAAAGCCACCACTCTGAAGGTGACACGGGCACCACTAAACCTGTGACTTTTTCTGGTTTCATCTTGTGAGGCCAAGAAGCAGATAGAGCCGTCGGGTCCCAACGTGGCCAACGGAAGTTATTCAGTCCCACTTACTCATCCAGTTTCTGACATTTAAGAAGCTCTGTTGACTGGTGAGGTCAAACATTAGTAAGAAACCCATGGCGTCTCTGAAGAATGCCGTAGTGAGGCTCCGGAACCTGCCAAGAAAACACAGTGGACCGTTCTGAATGTTAGTCTGCTGGATATGCTGATGACAATACAAACAACACTATGTCCCTTTCAGATATGAACTCTCCATGGCATCCCTCTGGATTATCCTCCTGAGTGGGCGAGTGGGCAGAAAGACTGCTGAAGGGTCAGAGGAGACCATCTGGTTGTAGATTTAAGATCCCATTGAGGCTTTACGTTCCACAGCAGGCACGCATGCAAAAGTCCATAACCTTCAATCACACGCTTGCTTACACAGCCTCTTGGAATCTTTCTCTCTTTGGCTCACAGGCATCTTGCAGCCCATGGTTAAAATATAAGGTACTTTAGGACTGAGACTTTAATTTCTACTTTTCAATTTTCTTGTCTGTGGCCAGAAGGAAGCTTAGCACATGGCAGGCTGAAAATGAATGCCTGTGATTACGTGCAGAGAAACACAACTTGTCAGCAGTTGGAACTAGGGTTCTTTTGTAGGGAAAAACAATGTTGGTGAGAGAACGCTTTTTTTCGCTCTTTTTGGGGATAAAACACGCATGTCTCTTAAGCAGAAGGAAGACTGTGAAGAAAGGAAGAAGAAAACTTTATGATTAGGGGAAAGGAGGGAAGGGCAGAGAGACTTACTAGTTGAGGAGGGAAAGTAAGAACACTCATTTCTAAGGGAGGATTTTGAAGAACACACTCCATCATGTGCAGTGTAAGCACTTGCTCTCTCTTGCTCCAACCCTCCCCACCCCAACATCCTCAGGGAAGATAAGATGCTGTGAGATCCGCTTCAATGTGTGCAATGGGCAAAACTAGAGATGACACGCAGGACCCAGAGAAGCTCTGGGTTACACTGATAAAGAAGTGAAGTTGGCAACTGGTTTTAAGAAAGACACATGACTTTAAACAGAGAAGCAGATCTCTTCCTATCCTAAATGTCCTAATTTTTTGGTCACCTATTTTGGCCTATTTGTAGATTCTTGGGTCTCCTCTGGGTTCTATCCTTGACTCCTTCATCCTCTACGTGCATTCATTGGGTTATTTCGTCTACTTTGCTGGCTCAGTTATCCTGGTGTGTATGCTGAACCCCAAGTTTATAGGTCTAGATCTTTCCTGCCTTGCTACTTGTATGCCCAATTACTTGTTGGGTATTTCCACTTGGAGGAAACTAAGGTACCAGCAACTTCACATGTTTGAAAGTAAACTCACCCTCCCTCTGATTTTTCTATCAGTGGCATCACCATGCTCCTTGGGTGCCATGGCCTCCTTCTCCTTCACCTGTTATATACAAGCAATCAACAAATACCTCCCGACCCTCTCGTTTCTCTCCACGTACCCTGCCACTACTCTCGTTTCGAGGCCATTAGCTTCCACCAGGATAATTTCGACAGTATTCTCAACAGGCTTCCTGTCTCCAGCGTTGTTTGGGTCCTCTCGTTCCCCGATTTCTTCCTACTGATTATATAAACCCTCTGCTAAAAATGTTAGATGATGATACCTGGCTCTAAAGATAATGACTGAACTTTTCAATAATCTGCCAAGGCTCTGCATGAACTGACCCTTACGCATCTATCCAGCTTTATCTCCTGACTTCCCACAGGGAGGCTGAGCTTCTTTAAGTTCTTGGAAAGTTCACTCTCTCCCCTGGGCTTTCACCCACGCTGTTATTCCTGTGGGTGACCTTGCCTTCAGGCTTCCTTTACCTCCTACCCCTTTAGCCAGGAAAAGATTCACTCATACATTGTGTATGAGTATATATATTTATATATATAAGAGTATCACTTCCCCACGCAGACTTCCCAGCACCGCCATCTGGGTTATGGACTCCTCCTGGTGTAACTGAAAGCCACCAGCCACTCTTTGTTTTCCTGTTACTGTCCTGAAGCTTTATTGCAATTGTTGATTTGTCCAAATTCCATCCTAGATAGGAACCTCCAAGAGAAAAGAAGCAGTGATTTTAACTCGCTATCCGTTGCATTTTCATGACTCTGAAACATTTTTTTTGATGACTAAGTGTTTGCCAAATTTAGAGAAAGAAACAAAGATAGAAAATAGCAAAGGATATGAAATTATTAAGGAGTTAAATGACTTCAATAGAAACAATACTTTTGATACGGAGACACAAAAAAGAGATATTTTAGTTAAGACTATTTATTTCCAAAATAAGATTCTTCGGTAGGATATAATCATGATGATTTGAAATACCAAAAGCCTTACTCAATTTTATCCTAGTGGATTTGTCCCTACCAGTCACTAGAAGCTCAGAGATTATAGTGTTTTTATTGAATGGTTGTTTCTCTCTCTTTGGGGACTATCTGTACTCACAAAACTGTCTCCTACTCAAACCACAAGAGTGTGGCTAAGTCTGCCACAATAGTCTGTTCTCTGGCCTCTCTTTAAGTGTGTGAGTATGTGTGTTTCTCATCTGAGGACAAATCTACTGTGCCTTACTCCCCTCTCATTACTACAGCCCATGACAGTTACTTTAAAACGTACTTGTTGGATAGATCTCATTGGAGCAAACACTTTTGCATCCATAGCAACATGGACAGGCTCATACCCTGGGCCACTCAACCCCAGGACCCTTGTGAGCCCCCAGAGTTTCAGGGTTTTGTGCTCGTGCTTATCGCTCAGGCCTGTCCGACTCTTTGTGACCTCAGGGACTGTAGCCCACCAAGCTCCTCTGTCCATGGGATTTCCCAGACAAGAACACTGGAGTGGGCTGCCGTTTCCTCCTCCAGGGGATGTTCCCAACGCAGGGATCAAATTCATGTCTCCTGTATCTCCCGCATTGGCAGGCGGATTCTTCACCGCTGCGCCACCAGGGAAGCCTTTCCAGGGTTTACTCCATGAGTAATCTTATTTATTTCTAGCTCCACCCACCAACCTCATTCTGTCCCCAGAATGTGGAATGCTAGGACCCCATGAATAAACAGATCCCAGGGGCACATTAGAGCTCTTTCTCCCTCATTGAGAACTAAGTCTGTGCTCTGCATCCTTTAGGTTTACATAAGGGGTATGATTTTTTCCTCCTTCCTATAATGTGACTTTTATCAGTAACCATTATCTTACAAGGGTTACAGTGCTAGACATCCTCGGGCACAGGCCTGAGGTGTGAGGCATTGTTTATCTTGTTGCTTAGCTACACTTTAATATACAGAACGCAAAATTCTCAAGGGATGAATAACCTTGGTGTTACTAAGACAATCCCTAGTATTTCCATTTCTCTCCTAGAGCAGCTGTCTTACGGGGACAGATGAGAGAAGCCTGCCATCATGCTAGGCTGACATATCATGTGCGAAGACATATGGGAACCACATTTTCTCATATTACTTCTTCAAAAATGAATTAAATTGGTCTATAAAACATACATCTTTGTGACAACAAAACTGACATATGAACAGAGATTCCTGTGAGGAATGACTTCAGAAGAACCAGCCGCGTTGAAGGATGTGTGTAAATGGAATTCACAGTCAAAAGAGCTCACAGAGAGGGCCCGGCACCTCTCCTGGCGTTTACGCTCACTGAAAGCGAGAATGTTTTGGACTCATTTCAAAGACTGAAGTGTTTACAAGCATAAACATTGTAAGACATGTGATGCAGAATTTGGAGGTATGTGCTTTCTACATATCTTCTCTGACAGCCTATTGCCAATTTTTGTTTCATCTAATATTGAAAAGCTTCACTAGCTTGGGATCTTTTGCATTTTGAAAGCTTGGATCTCAAAGAAATGTATTTTCTTCAAATCATGGCATAGCACCACCAGCTCTAAACAATCAACACTACCGTCTACTGGGTGTCTCTTGTCTGGGTCGCTGCACCAGAGACAAGGCTGAGAAAACAATCATGGTCTCTGCTCTTATGAAGTTCACAATTGTGTTGGGGTGAGAAGGCCACAAGTGAATTGAAGAACAGCCATTAGAGACAAAAATAAAAGACGCGCCTTATCACAAGATGATGTTGTTTAATCACTAAGTCGTGTCCAACTCTCTTGCAATTCCATGGACTGTTGTCTGCCAGGCTGCTTTGTCCACGGGTTTTCCCAGGCAAGAATACTGGAGTGGTTTGCCACTTCCTTTTCCAGGGGAATCTTTCTGACCTAGGGATCGAACCCTTGTCTCCTGCATTGGCAGGCGAATTTTTTTTTTATCACTGAGCCACCAGGGAAGTCTTATTACAAGGTGATATACAATTAACTATTTAATTATAGTAACTTAAAGCATAGATGGGTTTCCCGGTGGCACTAGTGGTAAAGAACCTGCCTGCCGATGCAAGAGACACAGGAGACTGGGTTCCATCTCCGGGCAGGGGAAATCCCCTGGAGGAGGGCATGATGGCAACCCACTCCAGGACTCTTGCCTGGAGAATCCCATGGACAGAGGAGCCTGGTGGGCTACAGTCCATAGGGTCACAAAGAGTTGGACATGACTGAACCGACTTAGCATGCATGCAGCCACGCAAGGCATGGAAGAATAGACATTGTAAGAGTTCAAGGTAGAGGGAGTTTGTTTCAGCTGGGGAGTTTGGAAAAGCCCCACCAGGCATGTGTAACGTGAGCCAGGCCTATTGAAAGGAGAGGTTCAGGAATGGTGGGAAGGAAATAAAACATTCCAGCTGGAGGGTGATGATGTGACCAAAATCTTAGTAAAGTCAGTCAAGTGGTACAGGATGCATGGCTGTGTGTAAAGACAGAAAGAGATGAAAAATATATTATCACCCTTTCCTTCAACTCACTCTTCGAGTAGCACTTGTAACAATGTTCATTTCCCACCCCAGTTCAATTAAATTCTGGATTGTTTTTTGTTTTTATGATTACAAAGTACAAAGACAATGCATAAGACTCTTCACAGAGATTTCTGAAAACTTGATTTTTGCAATCTGCACCAAATACACAATTGCTAGTTATGGTTAATTCACTACGATAATTTATTTTTATTTGTTGATACAGATGTGTATTTTGAAACCAGGAGGAGAGTTGTATTTCCTTACATTTTTCAAGTTCACATATAACAGTTGTATTAAAGTGGTACATACAGCCACTTCCCAGGTGGCACTAGTGGTAAAGAATTCATCTGCCAATGCGGGAGACATAAGAGACATGGGTTCAACCCCTGGGTTGGGAAGAGCCCCTGCCCGAGGAAACGGCAACCCACTCCCATATTCCTGCCTGGAGAATCCCATGGGCAGAGGAGCCTGGCGGGCTACAGTCCACAGGGTCACAAAGAGTCGAACACAACTGAAGCAACTTAACACACACACACACTGTACAAACACACATTCACATTAAAGTAAATTTTTCTAAGCTATTGTAGCTAGAAACAAAATAATTCACTATTACCGCTCTTGTCCTGCAGTGTCCCAAAGCTGAAGATGCACCTTAAATGCTTTCCCCGTTGACCCATTTGGTCCCTGTGTGTTGTAAACCTGAAAGAGTACAAATGTCATTAGTTTACGCTGCTTTGATTCTGTCAGATTTCAAATTCTCTGGGCTCACTCAGCGTATTTTTTCTCAATTATTATAGTCAAAGTTCACAGTGGAGAATAAATATTTGCTTTTTTTCTCCTAGAAGTTATCACATATACTCTCACTTTTAAATGTCAAGTATAAGTATGGTTTTCCACACAATTTAGGCATCCTGCAAGCTTAAATCAGACACCGCCTGTCATTTCCTCAAGGAAGCAGCAAACAGTCGATTAAGGACTCAAGTTCTAGGTTCGAATATCAACTGTTCATTTAACTTCATAGAATCTTACTTTCTTACTGGCAAATTGAGACCCATAATCTCCTATTTTACAGAGTTACTGCAAACTTAAGTGAAATAACACATTTGAAGGAATTTTTAAAACAGTAAAATATTCTACAAGTACTTGAGTATCTTCTACTGTGAATTGGGACTTTCAAAAAGACTTAGCCATGAAATGCACACAGGATTGCTCAATAAGTTCACACAGCCTGTTCCAAGTCTTCCCTTTTTATCCATTTCTTCAAAGGCTCTTTTTAGAAAAGTTTAAATTTTATAGGTGATGGCCTTTTGAGTTCTTATTTAAACCAAGTATAACAATTTTAATATTATCTAGCTTCCTTACTTATGGTTTAGTGAAAATATTTTAAAGGGAAAACTTCGCAAGGACTTATACCTGGATCTGTGGAGACATATGGAGGGGAGAAGGCACAGAAACCCCCTGCAGGGATTGGGAACAAATTCGCTAGGACTACAGTACTGAAGTTTCAGATAAGGGCCAGGACATTCTAAGAAATCGTGATTTAACGTCTCCATCCTCGTTTTCTTTGCTTTTCTTTTTTTCCCCCCAATTCTTGAGGAATGAGTGAATTTGTTTTTTAAGAAAGATTTTATTGGAGTATAGTTGCTTTACAACGTTGTATTAGCTTCTAATACGACAAATTCGGCAAAGTGAATCCGCGTTCGAGGTACGAGGGGATTTGTGACGCGAAGCCCAGCCGCCGCCATCTTGGCGCTCAAGAACACCTTGGGAGGCAGCAGCTCGGGCTCAGCTTCTGCGCCTCTGCTCCACGCCTCACATGTCACAATATCCTTATTCCTGTCATTAGCGTCTAGCACAGGAGACGCAAGTGGTTGTGATTCTCACTTTAACTCTCTTATCTTGAAAAATAGCAGGGATTGGTCTCACATTCTGTTCATAAGAAGCTAGTGATTGATGGCTGAGTCTACACATAAATAAAAATGCAGCAGGAACTCGCAAAGCTCATGTTCCAGCTATTTGCCAATCATTCTTTTAACCTCTTTCTTAAGCACGGGGAAATGAACACTTTGTTTTTATTGAGAAACTTAGATCAAGAGTTAATGGTTTTAGATAACGAATTCATGTTTTGAAAGATTCCTTAAGAATTCATAGAAAACACACTCTGTAAACCCATAAATAATTTATTTTAGTTACTCTGTGTGCTTCTAGAGACAAGTGCCACTGGATTTTTTCTAAGCAAAATGTTATTTAGAGTTGAGACAGTAAAATATAATATTCAAATTGGATCAAAGTGAAGGGTTATGAATTTCATGTGATAAAAGACAGACACCTTGCAATGCAATAAACATAGTTTCTTAATTCTTATTTTATATATAGGAGGATCAGCAACCGGTTAACAGTATAGTTAAAAACTTACCACACGTTTTTCCCGAAAGTCTATCCCTACTGTCGTGATGAACTTGGGATTGAATTTATTGTCTGTGTATCGATAAAGAAATGTTGTCTTCCCTACCCCCGAATCTCCAAGGGCCAGGAGTTTGATCAGATAATCATAGTCCCCATCAGTCATAGTGATGGTTGTGATGGAGGGCCTGTGTTGAAGGAAAAATAAGCATTTATGATAAAAATTGTTTTCTTTTGGCTTCCTTCAAAACAATGTAAATTTAGCTTTCAAAGTTATAAAATTGAAATGCCTCTATTCTGTGAAATTCTGAGTTAACTAGTTCAGAGCAGCCTCGGAACTAAGAGCTCTTCCATGATTTCACTTAGTGCCTATCTTTTTACATCATGTCAGGTGAAAGTATTAGTCGCTGGGTCGTGTCCGGCTCTTTGCAACCCCAAAGACTGCACCAGGCTCTTCTGTCTCTGGGATTCTCCAGGCAAAAATGCTGTGGTGGGTTGCCATTTCCTTCTCCAGGGGATCTTCCTGACCCAGGGATTGAACCCAGGTCTCCTGCATTGCAAGCAGATTCTTTACCATTTGAGCCACCAGGGAAGCTCTTGTGTCAGGTAATATGGAGCAAAAAAGGCTATGTGATACCCACCATGGCCATTGCCAAGGCAATAGTAGAACTTAAAAACAGTTATAGCTTTTTTGTTTGTTTGTTTTAAACCAGTGTCCCTTCGGATCAGGAGTCTGGTGCTAGGAAGACGAGTCACAGGGAACAGAAAAGTACAGCCAAGACGATGCAGGTGTGTAGAGGGAGACTGAAATTATGTATGAGTAATGGAAGACAAAAACCTAGGGGAATATCCTGCATCTAATCCTGCAAGATGAACTTTCTATTATATGAATACAAAATATTCCCTTTTTAATTAAAAAAATTTAACAACGAAATGACAACCTTTAAAAACATTGATTTGAAATCATTTCAATAGCCATGTTTTAAAATCTTCTGTTTTGAAATACTGAACCCTCTGTTCTTCAGTGGCAAATCTGCTGTATTTGGCAAATCTAATGAATATTTCCTAGGCCTTGGTAAAAAGAGGAAGAACTATTCAGAGGCATAACTATGGTAATTCTGCTAACGTTTCTCCTGAAGGAACATTTCTTCCCATTTCTCCCGCTGCCCTAAACATCTCCTGTCTCAGTCTTAATTTCTTCTGTTGTTACAATAACTACAGGTGATGGATGCCAAGGGTTAATGTTAAATACAGTGGTGACACTAAAACTACTACTGCATGCTTTTGAATTATGCCATCACCCACTAAACACTTAATGTAGTTTCTGCTTTTGAGGGTAGCAAAATGATTTGCCATTTGGTACAACTGATTTGGGTTATAGAAATGGATTTGTCATATTCTATGTAGAGAAAGGCTTATGAAGATGCCCCTGGATTAGAAACATTCTCTTCTATTAGGTGATAGGGAGGAATAATCCTCCACTTCTACAGTTCAGAAAACACTGTACTCTTTAGGAGTTCTGAGGTGATCCAATCAAATGTCAACAACAGGCTATTCCATAAAAATTGCTACATAATTCTAATCATTTTTCTACATGCAAGAAAATGATGCAATTTAAACAAAACTTTAAAAATTTTACATTGTCATTTTAGCACATGGTAAAACTAAAAGGTTTCAAGCCTTTGGATAAATAATGATGAAGAAAATAATCATGTAGTTAGCCAGCCAGAATTATTACATCATTTGGAAGATTTACAATGTTTTTACACCAGAAGTTTCTAAAATTTGAACCCTACTGATGCTAAATCCTAATAAATGTATTATGGGTGGTGGATATCTATTTCTTTAATCAGTTAATAGTTTTTGAGTGCATGTATTTTGAGAGCTGCCAATATATATTTATGCACTAAAGCTTTCCTCTTATAATATCATCCTTTCTTTACTGAGTGAGACTCTCAGGGTGGATGCTTGCTGACTACGAATGTTCTCTTTTCCTTTTGTAATATCTATAGAAAGTATAATCACTGCTCAGGAAGAGGTGCCTAGCAACCATCCACAACCAGCCTTCCTTGATACAGGTATCTTCACTATTGATGTGAAATTCTTCTTAGAAAATGACTGCCCTGATTGACTGTCTAGCAGTGACTAGTTCTGCATTTGGATGGTACTAAATGTCTTATCAGGACTTTTTGGTTGAAGATATCGCTGCTCCTAGTCTTTAAGCCAAATGTGTTGCTAGAGGAGATTGATGCCAAAGTTGTATGGTTCCCTCCCATTTAAGGTTTATCACCACCACCATCACTCTATCTTATTCTCTCTTTCCCTTCCAAACTTGCTCATGCGAAGCTCCTCCAAGAGTGATAAAGTCTGTCATTTCACTGGTAGAATCAGATAAAACTGTTAATTCTCTTGGGGAAAAAAACAGATTAAATTAAAATATTCTTAGCTAGTTAAGTAATTAAAGCAAAATTCTTCCCCAGACACAAACCTTGATAATCAGAGGGAAGAAATTGAAGCTACTGGTTACCTAAATACAAGATAAAGTTGGAGGATACTGTGGTTTCCTGGAAAAATGAAAACGGAGTCAAGGAGATACATCAGCACATTTTAAAATTTTGCTTAAAGTCTACTATGCTTTTTGCAATATTATTGGTGACAGTGTCACAAAAGGTTAAACCTTGAGCAAATCTAGTTAAATATCTTCAATATATAGTATCAGGTCCAAAGATGAAAATTACAAAATAATTTTACAATTACATGATTTTCTGAGTTCTAAAACACATGATTTTATTTCAATAATCTATCCTTGGCACAGCAAATATAACACTGCAAAGAAAAATAAAAGCCTTGATAAGCCTTCTTTTTCCAAGAACTTGGCTAAAAACAAAGATCTGGGATGGATCAAAAAGCTGACAAGTTTAGCAGCATTATTTATTTCTGCACAGTGACTGACAGTATTTATAGTTCTATGAATCTAAAAGGGAAGGAAAAGCCAGAAGACTGTCATGCTTCAGGAAATGTGTCTGAATCCCTCCCTACATTATCTCTGTGTCACAAACTATACCATACAAAATTACAAAAATTAATTACAAATTATTCTGTAGTCTAGGTTTTGACATGGCATGCACACACTTAGAAGTTGAACAAAGATGCAAGAAAATACAATATAATTTAACATGGTGGAACATGATTAGTTGATAAATGAGTCAAATAATTGTGCTTTCTAGTTCCAACAAAACAATAGTTTTCATGGACTGCAAACATCAGAGAAGCTTTTGTGGAGGAAGATGAACTTGCATTTAACCTTACAGTGTAGGGAGGAATGAGGTACGAGAGGAGATTCAGGACCATATTAATTGCCACTTACAGAATGGGACCATCACTACTTGCCAACTACATGACCTACCATGTATGTCTGGCCTGATGCCAATCTGCAGTGCATAAACTGCCTGGGGTTGCCTTCCAATCACAAGCTTATTCAGAGTCAACGCCCCTAGCTAACATGGATCAGTTCTACTGCAGCCCACACAGAATCTTTTCTTTAAGTGAAAGAAGGTGGAGATTTTGTGAGACTGAGCATAAATTCCATCTGAAATGAATGCAAAACTTGGCACTGTGGAAACAATTTATTCAGTGCCTTCAATAGACTATTAAAGAAATTGATGCAGTAATCTGTGTATAAGATAGCTTGTCTCCAAGTTTCTTTTAAAAATAAATTTTATGACTCATTTTTTACTGGAGTGGGTAGCCCTTCCCTTCTCCAGGGGGTCTTTCCAACCCAGGGATCGAAACCCGGTCTGCCGCATTGCAGGCAGATTCTTTACCATCTGAACCACCAGGGAAGCCCTCATTTCATACATATAATTGTTTTGCATTAAGTTTGTATTTTTTTAGTTCTTTCGTATTTAGTTTGGTTCCTCTTTTACAATTATGTGATTTTCTGAGTCCTAAAATATATGATTTTATTTCAATAATCTATCCTTGGCGCAGCAAATATAACACTGCAAAGAAAAATAAAAGCCTTGATAAGCCTTCTTTTTCCAAGAACTGGGCTAAAAAAATAAAAAAGATCTGGGAAGGATCAAAAAGCTGACAAGTTTAGCAGTATTGTTTATTCCTTCACAGTGACTGACAGTATTTGTAGTTCTATGAATCTAAAAGGGAAGGAAAAGCCAGAAGATTGTCATGCTTCAGGAAATGTGTCTGACTTCCTCCCTACATTATCTCTGTGTCACAAACTATACCACAAGAGCCACAAGGTCTTTTAGACACAGAAACAGCAGCGTCTTCCTCAGAGCCTTTCATGGGACGGCGAGAGGCTGAGAGGAGTAGGGAAAAGAATTCAAAACACCTATGAGGCTCTGTTTAATGAAGAATCTTAAAGGTAGAAGAAAATCTAAGTAATTATGTGGTCCAGCCTTTAGTTTGGGCTTCCCAGGTGGCTCAGTGGTAAAGTGCAATGCAGTGCAATGCAGGAGACACAGGAGACGCAGGTTCGATCCTGGGTCAGGAAGATCCCCTGGAGGAGGGTACGGCAACCCTCTTCAGTATTCTTGCCTGGAGAATCCCCGTGGACAGAGGAGCCTGGTGGGCTACAGTCCATAGGGTTGCAGAGTTGGACATGACTGAAGCGACTGAGCACATGTGCACAGCCTTTAATTTACAGATGAGAAATCATGTGTAGGGAAGTTACATAATTTATGGGGTGACAGTTTCTAATAGAGGAAACCCCGAGACTGCTGTTCATGATTAGAAATGGAAAGTGAGTTACAAAGGTAGAAAGTAGAAATATTTTCATTTTTGGTGGGGAGAGGAATTTTCTCTGGAAACACGATTTTCATGGTCAGACTATCTCACACGAGGTTGCCCATATGTTCTCTCTTTCTTTTTTGACCCTCTTACATTTCATTCTTGTTCAACATAAATTCCATTAGCTCAGGAATTCACTTTCCTTGACCACTGCTAGAACCACAGGGCCCAGTACAGTGATTGGCATATAGGAAGAGCTCAATACATATGTGTGTGCACACTAAATCACTTCAGTCCTGTCTGACTCTTTACGACCCCATGCACTGTAGCCCACCAGCCTCCTCTGTCCATGGAATTTCCCAGACAAGAATACTGGAGTGGGTTGCCATTTCCTTCTCTAGGGGATCTTCCCGACCCAAGGATCAAACCTGTGCCTCTTTATGTCTCCTGCATTGGCAGGTGGGCTCTTCACCACTAGCGCCACCTGGGAGAGGGCCAGTACATATGTGTTAGTATATAAATCTATTTAAGCTTCTCAGAGCCACACCAGTGTCATGATTAACAATATTTATCTTTGAATAGTTGGTGCTAGTGGTGTCTCTCCAAGTTCAGAATGTGGATTCTCTTTCCTGCCTCACCTATAAAGTGAATATTGAGATGAAATAATGACCTTGTTAGTTTCCAGGTCTGGCTTCCTGAGCTCATTTTTCTATTTTAAGTTGCACAAGAGTATAAAAACTTCCTCAAAACAGAATATCTTTTGAGGAACAGTTTCAAATAACGTGGGAAGAAGGAAAGTACAGAGGAACTATAATTTTTGAAAGTGAGATTTGCACTGGCAGACGGTATATAAACTTGTCTGTTGAGTAGTTCAGAGCTCATAGGATGGGGCTCCTCCATGAGAGCATCCATTTGTCCATCCAACACCCACTGGCACGTCCTGTTTTGCATGATGTTTTGCATGGTTCTGCGGATAGACTGACTTCTCTAGCAAGGAGCTTAACCAGTGCTACAGATATGTGTGGATGACTACTACACAGACAGAATGACCCATGCAAACTTAGCTGGGTCCATAAATAACAACTTTAAGAACATCCTGACAAGCTATGACCTTGTGATCTGAACTTATTAAATTCATAAAAACCAACTTAATATTCTTAAGGTACTTTGGAAAGCTTAAAATGGTAGACAAATAAACTATCACTGATATTGCTTTGCATTCAGTATAGATGGTTTCAATAAAATAAAACTAGCAAGCATAAAATGGACAGCTGTTGAATATTTCCTCATTTATCTTTATTTGATGGGTTTGTGTTGGGCTTCAGTAAGAGCATTTGAGGTCTGGGACTCTCGGAGCAAGCTCTTCATTATCTGAATGATAGCCTGAAGGTGGTTCTCATTAACTGACCTTGAAATACAGCTTCCTATAACCACATGCATGTCCAGGACGTTCAAGTTAAATTATGGATGGCTGGAGTACTCTAGGGACCTGCAGCCTGTGCATCAGTACAACAGAAGGCATTTTCTGGAGGGAGGAAAGCTGGAGGGGGAGGGGGAGGGGGTAAATTAAAAACAAACAAACACTCTCTTTAGTGTAGTCTATAACATTTTGTTCTTTTAGCAAGGTTTATTAAAGACAATTTTTACTTCCATATTTCCTAAAGGCTATTTAGAATTAATGGATGTGAGCCTGTATGGAAGATTCAAACCAAATTGCAAACATAAATCAACATCAACTTAACTGAACAACTTTTACTTAAGCTGACAGGGGTCAATGTGTCTACTGGAGCAATCAAATCTATTTTTAAAAAGGGTGTTCATTTTGTTTCATTCTATAGTCAAGGGATATAATATAATAGAGATAAACCAAGAATTCATTGAGCTCATGCACACTGAAAATAAAGGGCAAAAATTCTAACACAGGTCAGCCTTAAATTGTTTTTTTCTCCATTGATATATCATTATTCTCACAAACTAAGCACACTTCTAAACCAATGAATACTTTCATTTCTCTAAAATTCTTTTGTCTGTAAGGTAACATTTTCCCCTTTAGCTTAATTTTGTGGCATCTTTTGAAACTGTATGAATTTCCCTTTTACTTTTTTTTATGAGAACTTCCAAACATATACAAAGTTTGAGAGAATAGTAGTGTACCCCCGTATACTGACTGCCCAGCTTCTAAATTACCAGTACATGGCCACTTTTGTTTCATGTTTCCAAAACTCTCCCTTTACCAGATTATTTTGAAGCAAATTCCAGAGCATCATAACATTTTTTTTCATGAATAATTCAATATAAATCTGAAGACGTCTCAACTAAACACTGACATTGTGCTTACCTATAGAGAAGACTGTCAAACATTTGGCTTTCTGCATATTTGATAGTCAGAAGCCATATCCTAATACTGTTTTAGCCTGTGTTTCTTTTACAGTGATCAAGGTCAAGTGTCTTTTCATATGGTTAAAGGTTATTTGTATTCCTTTTTGTGTGTGGATGGAAGTTTCACATGTCTTGTTCAATTTTTAAAATGGGTTATTTCTCCTACTTTTAGAAGTTCTTCATGTCTTTGGGGTATTAAAACTTTGCTATTTAAGTTGCAAATACTTTCCCTCATTTGTCTCTTTACTTTGCTTGTGATATTTATGCCACCCAAAAGATTTTTATTTTTGCTGTTGATGTTTGGGGGAGGAGAAATCAAATGCTGAATGGCAGGAATTCACTCGCTTGTTCTTTGGCTACTTACATGGTTTTAATTTTATGTTTAAATATCTAACTCACCTGGAATTTACCAAAAGTATGTTATGCAAAGTTGATTCAAACATATTTTTATTGTTATCCAAATACAACTTATGTACAAATTCATCTTCTCATCACTGATTTAAGGTACTACTTTTGTCATGAAGTAAAATTTCATACACAATTGAGCGTGTTCCTAGATTATTCTTTTCTGTTCCCATAGTCTGACTGTCTCTTCATGCAGCACCAGTTTAAATACAATTATTCATAAAATGTTTAATATCTGAAAAAGTTATTCCTTTCTCATTGTTCCTCTTTTCTTAACATCTTTACAATATTAAATTTTCTTATCCCTAAACATATGTCTTCCATGTGGTCAAGTCATCTATTTTGACTTTCAAGATGACTTTATGGTTTTTCTAATACAAATTTTGGATATTTTTGTTAAGTTCACAATGAAGTATTTTATTTTTTCATTCGCTTTTGTAACTTGAGATTCATCTGTTAACTTCTGCCTATTACTGTTTTCTTGTTTTTATGAACATTATTGACTTCTTCATATTGGTTTTATTACCCAATGCTTTGCCAAAATACCTTACTATTTTAGTGTTTTTTCAATTCATTATTTTGAATTTTCCAGGTGTACAATTATATCATTGATTAACAGATATACCTTCCTTCCAAATTTTTATGCTTCTGTTTGTTTTTTCTTATCTTTTTTCACTGGCTGATGCCTCTACTACAAAGATAAAGAATAGTAAAGATAGTAGACATCCTTGTTTCTGATTTTAGTTAGAAATTCTCTTGTATTTTTCTATTAAAGAATATGCTGGCTGTTTTTAACATGAGTGGATATTGAATTTGTCAATTATTCTTTCTTTTTCTATTGAGATGATCTTCCGTTTTTTCTCCTTAGCTTAATTTTATTGATAGATTTCCCTACAAAGCAACACTTTTACCTTTCTGAAATAAATTTCACTTGTTCAGGGTGTAGTATCTTTTAATGGGTTGTTGGGTTATGTCACTTACACTTTAACTTTTTATCAGTTTTAATAAGTAAGATTTATCCTGTTTTTGTAATAATCTTTGCTTTTGAGCTTTACATTGTAATCATTTCATTGAGAGGATATGAAAGTTTTCCTTCTTTTTCTGTACACTAGAGTAGTTTAAGTATTATGGAGGTTATTTGATCTTTAAATGTTTGAAAGAATTTCCATGTGAAACCATCTTGTCTGGGTGATTTGTGTGTGTTGTTTGGGGGGAGGGGATTAAATTAGTCTCTATTTCTTCTCTGGTAATTGGTCCATTTAATCCTTCTCCAGTAGGATCAATTTTGCAAAGTTGTAATTCTGTAGAACATTAATCGTTTCATCTAAAAATTCAAATGTACTTTATGGAGTTGTACAAACTACTCTCATATGATTTTTAAAATATTCTGTTTTGATAGTTATTTTTCCACCTGACATTTCTAATTCTGTATAATTGCACTTATTTGTGGAAGGCTTTAGAAAATCAATGAAAGTACCAGTCTTATTACCTCGAGTTTATTTTAATTTTCATATTATAGCCCATTGTGCAGTAATCTTGTTTTCTACTGTCATTAAATTTCTCTTAGAATGTCCAACTCTAACCCTACTCTTTCTTTTCAACTCAAATCATATCCACACTTTCCTTGTCTATGAGTTACTACACTTCTCCAATGGTTTCTCTGTGCCCATAAGGGGCATAGAACTCTGGGGTCAAGATCTAGTAGACCTTGAAATTCTGGACTTGAAACAGCTAAAACCCAAATTTGCTCAATGAGTATTCTTAAAACCCTGCAGCTTGCCAATAATTCTCACAATCAGGGTCAGGATACAGCTGCTTCCTGGTCTAAGACATTTTTACCTGAATTGAAAGAGCTTTTAAATCATTCTGTTTACTAATATTGATCCATTTAGATCAATGCTTTTTGTGTGTTTCCCTAACATTGGATCATTACAGATCAGCTGGAGCCTACCAAACACAAAGCTTTTTTGTCCCCAGTTGTAGCATCATATTGACATATGTTCTAAATGGAATATTTCTGAAAAGGACATGAGAACAATGGCCTAGCATTATTCCTGGGGCTCACATGTACCCCTGAGTAGAAAGCAAACCCCTTACTGATGTGTGGTTAAAAACACTGTTTAGCAGACAGGACTCAAATCTCAGGGTAGTTAAAGAAATTCAGGCTTTTGGCTTTAAATGGTCAACAGGAATAAAATAGTACTTTACAAAGCTGCTGTTTCAGATTCAGAGAAACCTCTGAAAGCTTGTACTTACATTTTTCAATGCTGATAAATTGAAATCCTCCTTAAAAAAGAGAACTTCACAGCCTTCTTGGAAACTTAAATGTTTGCAGTCCCAAAGTGTGTGCAGGGTCATGCTGAGGGCACAGGCCTTGAAGCTCACGGATGTTGTCACTGACCTGTCACCTCACCTTGTTGGCACAGGAAAGAACTGGGCTACAGTTTCTCTAGCTCTCATAAGATCTCCTTATTTAGCTTCTTGAAACCCTAGACTGAGTGTGTGTGCAGCTTCACAGAGAAGGCACAGCCCCTTCGGCAGGTCATCTGCATCTCTGAGTTTAGAGGTGGCGAGAGACACAGGCACATTCCAGGGGTCCTTCTGGATTCCTTGTGGATTTTCCCATTTGATCTTGCTCTGACTTCATGTCCATCTTTCTTTCCTGACCCTGGTTCTGATGACTTCAGATACAACACAACATGGAAAAGCAATAGGCTTACACAGACTGCCTAACCAACTCCCACAACTGTGTAAAATCCAATCTGATTAATAAAGCTCATGTTCTGTATCCCTTACAGTGATTCTACTTTTTTGAATGAAAATATTCAAATGCTGTCATGCTAGAAAAGACTCTTGAGAATCCTTTGGACTGCAAGGAGATCAAACCAGTCAATCCCAAAGGAAATCAGTCCTGAATATTCATTGGAAGGACTGATGCTGAAGCTGAAACTCCAATACTTTGGCCACCTGAGGCAAAGAGCTGACTCACTGGGAAAGACCCTGATGCTGAGAAAAACTGTGGGTGGGAGGAGAAGGGAGTGACAGAGGATGAGCTGGTTGGATGGCATCACCTACTCAATGCACATGAGTTTGAGAAAACTCCGGGAGATAGTGAAGGACAAGGAAGCCTGGCATGCTGCAGTCCATGGGGTCACAAAGAGTTGGACATGACTGAGCAACTGAACAACAACAACTCAAATGCTTGAATGTTAAGAATCTCACTTCAGGTATATGCCTTTTTTTGAGGTTTAGGAAATTGAATAATTGACACACTTATAGCTAAGATAGTATCATGGAAAGTAAACCTATTTCATCTTGGATCTCCTATATATGCTGTGCTTAGTCGCTCAGTTGTGTCTGACTCTTTGTGACTCCATGGACTGTAGCCCGCCAGGCTCCTCTGTCCACGGGGATTCTGCAGGCAAGAACACTGGAGTGGGTTCTGTAGATATTATTCTTGAGTTTAAGACTTCATGAAATTCAGAAATAGTCATGAGAAACTTCACAGATAGTTCTCTACAGTGTTACAGTGTAGGATTTTATGATTGCTTCTCCAGATAGACAAGAATGACACTTGGGCAATTCTAATGGATTTTACCAATTAACAGAATTTTCATATAAATATGATAATTTTTACCAAAGAAAATGATTTACGACTATGAATAGAAAAATGCCACATATGGGACAATTGCAGCAAAAATAACAAAAATATCAAATAAAACAAGGAATACTTGAGATAATTCAAATGATAACGTCTAACAAGAGTTATATTACCTCCTTACATATCAGGCATTTTACTAAGAGCTAAGTACTAAGGTTTAACACATTTAGTTTTTAACATAACTCAATTTAGCACTACAGATTCAACTCAATCTCTACCAAAATCTAGCTGCCTTTTGGCAGAAAATACAAACTGACCCTAAAATTTATACATAAATGCAAAAGTCATAGAACAGCCAAAATAATCTAGACCAAAGGAGAAAACGTTGGAAGATTCAATTTCAAAACTTACTACAAAATTATAGTAAATAATATAACGTGGCACTGGCCTCAAAGTAGCCACATAGATCAGTGGAGTAGCATTGAGAGTCTAGAAATAAACTGTTACATTTATGGTCATTTGTGGTAAGAAGGACAAGACAATTCAATGGGGAAAGAATAGTTTTATTTCAACAAATGGTGCCATGGCAACTAGTCAATCACATTCAAAATAATGAATTTGGACTGCTGCCTTATACCATACCCCAAAAATGAACAGAAAATGGATCACAGACCTATATGTAAGACCTAAAATTGTGAAATGCTTAAAAGAAAACATAGGAGTACTTATTCACAACCTTAAATTGGACAGTGGTTTCTTGGATATAACACCAAAAGTACCAGTAACAAAAAATAGATAAATGAATCTTAGCACAATTGCAAACTTTTTTCTTAAAGAGACACCATGAGACAAATTAAAATACAACTCCCAGACTGGGCAAAAATAGTTGCAAATCATATTTCTGATAAAGAATTTGAATCCAAACTATAATAAAAAGACAACACAATTTAAAAATGGACAAAGGATTTGAATAGAGATATTTCTCCAAATATTATTTTCACATGGCCAATGAGCACATGAAAAGATACTCAGATAGCATTCGTTTCCCTGGAGAAAGGAATGGCAACTCACTCTAGTATTCTAGCCTGGAGAATTTCATGGACAGAGGACCCTAGTGGGCTACAGTCCATGGGTCACAATGAGTCAGACGTGACTGACTGAATAACACTAGCATTAGTTACTAGAAAAGCACAAGTCAAAACCACAATCAAATGCCACTTCCCACCCACTAGGATGGCTATCATAAAAATAGGGATGGCATTAAGGGTGGTGGAGATGTGGAGAAACAGGGCGGTCCCGTATCACTGGTGGGCATGTGAAACGGCGCAGCCACACTGGAAAGCAGTTTGGGACTTTCTCAAATAGTTAAACATACAGTGATCCTAAGACCCATCAATCCCACTCCTAGGTCTATATTCAAAAGAAATGAAAACATACATCCACACAAAAAAATTGAAAACAACCCAAATGTCCACCTAAGGATGAATGTATATACAAAATGTGGCCTATCCACACAATGGGTTATTACTCAGAAAGGAGTGAAGTACAAAGGCATGCTACAACACAGGTGGACCTCGAAAACATTATTCTGAGTGAAAGGAGCCAGGAACAAAATGCTACCTATTTTATGGTTTTATTTATATGAAGTGTCCATAATAGGCAAACTCAGAGAGACAGAATGCAAATCTGCATGTGCCAGGGGATGCAGAGAAGAAGAATGGGGAAATTACTGCCGATGGGTATAAGGATTTTGGGGACAAGTGATGAAAATTCTGGATTTAAATATTAGTGGTGCTACATCTTCCTGAATATATAAAAATTTATTAAAAATATATAAAAAACTCTAAAAGGGGAGACTTTCGGGTATGTGAATTATATCTCAATAAAGCTATTATTTAAAAAGCCCAACAGTGTAAGATTACCATGTATTATATTAAAAACTGTTGGCTGGGCCTAGTTCCAGTACCACCTTTTAGGTAATATTTGATATTTGTTTACAATGAAGTCACTTCCTAGCAAATGTCCTGTGTATTCAGACAGTAACCCCCTCCTAAAGCCTAGGGAAAAGGGCCTGTAGAATATACTCCAGGAACTATATTCCTGAGACCCTACAATCCTTTTCAGCAACCCACTCTAGTATAGAAAAACCTGATGGTCAGGAAAGCGGTCAGTTTATCTAACCTAGTCCTGTTACTGTTGACAGGAATTTCCTCTTGATGATCGTCATCGGCAAAGCTTCGCACGCAGATAGTAGCTTCTTTCTCGGGCTGAGACCCGTTGTCACAACGCCCTTAATGTGGTTTCCCAGCTATGTGTACTTTTGTTCCCTTACATATTCTAAATTTTGCTTCCCTGAAAATTTCCAGCCCCAAATCATGACTTTGCTCACTCTAAACACTACATTACTGAGATGTTGCATAAATATTTGGATCAAATAAATTAAGCTTCAAAACTTTTTTGCAAGACTTAATATTTGACCTAAAAACCTTTTCTATTTACCTCCATAAATGGACTACATGGCTTACTTCTTTAAGGAAGTCATACTTTTTTTTTTTTTCCAATGCTCTCCTAGATCCTTTTAGACAGGACTTCAGCCAGGAAGCAAGAAAAAGAAAAGTAAATCCCTGAAATTCTGCAAAGCCTTACATGGAAAGAATCTTTGACATATTACATCTCTTCAGGTTGGAAAATCTTGTGATGCAATAAATCAGATTAGGAAGTATACACAAAGAGGCCAATGCTTTCCCTGAGATCTATCAGCAAGATCGGAAAATAGGTTTTTCCAACTTAGTGGTTCTCAAACTTGGCTGCTTTTAAAATTACCTTTTGCCTGGGCCACAGCCCAAACCATGTAAATCTGAATCCTGATGGTGAGACAAAAGTGTTGGTATTTTTTGATGCTCTCCAAATGGTTCCAATATGCAGCCTCCTTTGAGACCCACTGCTTTACATCCTAGCCCAGGGACTCCCCACAGCCAGTGAATGACTCCTAATCTGGAAGTAGTCTCAGCCTCATCCTACAATGAACAGAAGAGTGGACCGCCTTCATAAAGACATCTCTTTTCCTAAGACAGTGACTGGGTAGAAAGATGGTCCTTTCCTACTATAGGTCTCTGCTTCAGTGGGCCAGCCAGCACCTGTCACAGGACTGATTCTTTCCCTTATCATGACAAGGACATGTCATCCTCTATGTCAGAGGTCAATATATCTCTTTTCTCTGTAGAGTTATGTGATCACGAAAGTACAGTAAGTATATATATGTAAATTAAAGTTTCTACTCTTAAACCATGTCTTCACATTAAAAAAATACATAATTTCCAATTAAAGAGATGTTTGTTGAATAAGATGTTTTACTAAGTTTCCAGTGGAGAAGGAAATGGCAACCCACTCCAGTACTCTTGCCTGGAAAATTCCATGGATGGAAGAGCCTGGTACGCTACAGTCCATGAGGTTGCAAAGAGTCAGACACGACTGAGCGAATTCACTTTCTTTCTATCTATAGTTCCTTTTGGAGAGGGAAATGGCAATCCACTCCAGTGTTCTTGCCTGGAGAGTCCCATGGACGGAGGAGCCTGGTGGGCTACAGTCTCTGGGGCTACAGAGAGTCGGACATGACTGAGCAACTAACACACACACACTGTTTCCAGACTTTGGCCTAATAGTCTTACAAATTGGGTTCATTTTCCAGCTGTTTGCTGCTGAGAAAGTCATGCCAAATCACTACTGCTTTGCTTCATTATCTAAGAACGGACACACTAATCAAAATATCTGCCCACAAAGGCTTCCTCTCTGACATGTGAGGAAGCCAAATGAGATAGCATCTAGGAGTCCACAGGCAGATATCTATGGAAATAAGATGAGAGCCATATCATTACAATTTTCTCCCTTAAACACAATTCTAGATAACTCCCAAAGGCATACAATTCCAAGAATAAGAAAGATTAAAAAGTCCACTGCTTCTTTATGGGAAAAAATGTTGCCTGGTCATTATTTTAGCCAATATTTAACAAGATGGATTTTATTAGCTTGATAAATGTGGAAAAAGAGAGATTATATCTACAAAAAATGGAAGTGGTCCATGTGCATGCTCAGATGCATCAGTCATGTCCGATTCTCTGTGACACTATGGACTGTAGCCCTCCAGGCTCCTCTGTCTGTGGGATTGTCCAGGCAAGAATACTGGAGTAGGTTGCCAAGACCTCCCACAGGGGATCTTCCTGAGCCAGGGATTGAACCTGTGTCTCCTGCATCTGCTACATTGCAGGAAGATTCTTTACCCACTGAGCCACCTGGGAAGCCTGTGGTCCACAAGTGCTTATTTGTCTCACAAGGGCGCTTTCCACATTATGAAGATGCTTATGCTAACTGAAATGTCTAAACTGGAATTTTATTTCTGCAATAGATATGATTTGAAGCCGAACAGAAAATTTTAAAAAGGCTATTCCATGTGGTTCTTAACCCTTACATGGCTGGGGAGAAAAATCGACAAATATTCAGTCCCTTTCTCTGATAACTTAAATGAGATGAGGTCTCCATTGGAAATCTAGGGCTCTAATTCTGACAGGTGTTGAGAGAAGAGAGAAAAACTTGTGAAGAAGGATATGCAAGTGGAAGCAGACATAATTAGGAGGGCTTCATAGAAGAGGTGGGATGAGAGCTGGAGTTTGATGGGGAAAGGAGAGACAGAAGGACTAGGATGAGGACATTCACTGGACTTGGAGGCAGCTCGTGTGCCCTGGGGCATTGGCTGCAAGAAACTTGGCTTTGGCCTTCCCTGGTGACTCAGATGGTAAAGAATCTGGCTGCAATGCAGGAGACCTGGGTTCAGTCCCTGGGTTGGGAAGATCCCCTAGAGGAGGACATGGAAATCCACTCCAGTATTCTTGCCTGGAGAATCCCCATGGTCAGAGGAGCCTGACGGGCTACTGTCCATGGGGTCGCAAAGAGTCGGACATGACTGAGCGACTAAGCATGGAAGCAGAAGCAGCTTTCTGGGGACCCTTGGCTGATGTGGTTGGATCTGAAGGATTCAGTGTTGACTGTAAGCAGTGTAATAGTACAGGTTGGAGTCCACAGACCTTATTTGCAAGTTCAGTGATAGCCATTTACCAGTGGCTCAGTGGTAAAGAATCTGCCTGCCAACGTAGGAGATGCGGGTTTGATCCCTGGGTCAGGAAGATCCCCTAGAGAAGGAATGGCAACCCACTCCAGTATTCTTCCTGGAAAATCCCATGGACAGAGGAACCTGACGGGTTACAGTCCATGGGATCACAAGAGTCAGACACCACTTAGCAACTAACCAACAGCAACTAAAATGATGTGGCCACAGGCAAATTATTTAACTCTTTATTCCTAGGACCTTTATCTGAAGCTGTAAGGAGGTAAAAATACCCGACTCAATGCATTCAGTCAGGAGGAATTCCCCTTTACTCTAGACTTGCCAAGAAACAGAGAACAATAAAAAATGTTTTGATCAATGGCACAAGGTAACAAAAACACACAATGAATCATCAACTGACAGGGATCACTTTATAGTCTAACATGAAGTCCAAATTTCTCAGAACAAAGGTGGTATAGAAATCCAAAGGAGATAAGGCATGGCTCTATTTTTAAAAGCCAGGTCTTACTGCTCCTTAACAAAGCACTAGATTAATTCAGCCACTTTATCCCTGCTGGAGCTCTGATAAAAAGTACAATATGTCAACAGTGACTAATTACAACATTAACGAGTCTATTGTTTACTTCCTGGCAGTAACCTAATCAACCAACCAACCACGTCTTAACCTCACCTAGCATTTTCCAATATCGAACATTTATAATTTGTCTTAGACAACTTTCAGCTCCAGCTGCTACTGATACGAAAAGAAAAGCCATCATCAGCACAAGGACCTTTATATCTATCCCACCTTTTCCTGCTGCTTGGTGTGTTTGAGTGTTTTAAATCAGATATTAAAAAAATTATATTGAAGTAGAGTTGCTTTACAAGGTTTTGTTAGTTTCTGCTGTACAGCAAAGTGAATCAGCTATGCAAATATATATGTCCCCTCTTTTTTAGATTTTCTTCTCATTTAGGTCACCGCAGGTCACGAAGTAGGGTTTCCTGTGCTATACAGTAGGTTCTCATCTGTTATCTATTTTATATTACTACATAGTAGTGTATGGGCTCCCTAGGTGGCTCAGTGGGTAAGGAATCTGCCTGCAATGCAGAAGATGAAGGAGCCGCAGGTTCGATCCCTGGGTGGGAAAGAATCCCATGGACAGAGGAGCCTGGCGGGCCACAGTCCGTAGGATCACAAAGTCAGACATGACTGAAGTGACTGAGCACACATGCATGCCTAGTAGTGTATATGTGTCAAGCCCAATCTTTCACCTCGTTCCACTCCCCACATCCCCCGCTTGATAACCATACATTTGTTCTCCATTTCTGTTACTTGATTTCTGCTTAGCCAATAGTTCATCTGTACCATTTTTCTATATTCTACATATAAGCCATATTATATGATATTTGTTTCCCTCTTTCTGACTTACTTCACTCTGTACTGACAATCTCTAGGTCCATCCACATTTCTGCAAATGGCACAATCCCATTCCTTTTTATGGCTGAGTAATATTCCACTGTATATATATACCACAACCTGGTATATACATACTACATTTCTGCTTTTATAGACTAATCAGAACAGGGCAGAAGGCAGCCTATTTAGTATCTCACTCAGAGCCCATTAAGGTTCTGACAACAGAGAGTGTCCTAAGAGCACAGCATGCTTCTTGCTTTCTACCATATTCTTCAACTTTAGAGGCAGTGAGCATATTTTGGTTGTTAACAATTTGGGGCTGAGAAAAGGTAAGAAGCATTCAAAAGCATGAGTGGTTTACTGAAATGACACTTATGAAAAGGTTGCTACTCAAAATTTTGCATTATGCTTTGGTCAATTTTTCCTTAAACTGAAAAAGGGACTTCAGTGTGGCAACTGACTCTCTTGACAGCTCCTATCCATAGTAACTGTTCTCACTGTGAGAGTCATAGTTTTAGCAAAGAAATAAAGGTGGAGAGTTGGATTTTTACTAACCTAACATTTGTGATAAGACAGCTCTTCTGAAATTATCTTTGCCTGTATTTTCCAGATTTGACCTAAAATGTTAGGAAAGTTCATGGTTTGCTGCAGGAACACAGACTGGCTTACATTTTGTCCCTTCTCTGCAAAATCACCTGCCTGGTGCCCACTCATAAATGCATACTTGTATTTTCCATTAAAGATTTACATTTTACTTTCTGGTAATTTTGGACAAAGGGCTTCCCAGGTGGTACTAGTGGTAAAGAACTCACCTGCCAATGCAGGTAGACTTAAGAGATGCAGGTTTGAGCCCTGAGTCAGGAATGTCACCTGGAGGAGGGCACAGCAACCCACTCCAATAATCTAGCTTGGAGAATCCCATGGACAGAGAAGCCTGGCAGGCTACAGTCCACAGGGTCGCACAGAGTCAGACATGACTGAAGCGACTTAGCACACACACATTTTTGGACAAAAGGAAAAATATCATAATTCACTATGGTAAGTCAAAACACTGAAAGATAAATGTTAGCATTTTAGGGCGAAAAATCACAATAAGCTACCTGACATGCAGAATACATTTGCTGTATCTGATATTGTCTAGTTTATAGAAGGTCTGTGCCTTGACGAAATTCTTAGAAATCAATTTCTGCAACATCAAAGAATGTTCTCCCTATATCATTTCCATCAAGTTTTTAAAAAGGAAAACTCAAATATATTTCTTTCACCCTCTTGCTTCTTACAGTTCCAGTAACTTTGACCAAATAGTTAAACTAAAGGTTTTCCTGCTGAAATTCAAGCCCATTTTGGTAGATTTTATTATTACAATAAAAGGCAAAATTATGAAAGTGAAAAGCTTGCATATTAAGTTCCAGGAGTATAACTTTTAGTTACACAGAATAACAAAAGACAGAAGTCTGACATTTGCTCTTTCTAAACATTTCTGTTGAATAAGCTAAAGTGAATATACACACCATCATGTGTGACTATTTGTGAAAGCATTAGCCATGTCTGACTCTATGTGACCCCATGGACTGTAGCCCTCCAGGCTCCTCTGTCAATGGGATTCTCCAGGCAAGAATACTGGAGTGGGTTGCCATTCTCTTCTCCAGGGGATCTTCCTGACGCAGGGATCAAACTGCGGTCTCCTGCATTGCAGGCAGATTCTTTACTGTTTGATCCACCAGGGAAACCCCTAGTCACAGGGAAGTGTCTATTTGGGGGTTTATATTTTAGAAAAAAGTTTGCTTTGCTCTTCTCTGATAATGTTACTCAGCAGCTAATCTTCTAGTTCATATTTACATAATGACAAACAGAGACTAAGTTCATTGCCTTTCCCCCAGTGAAGCAAATGATAGCATATACCTTGAAATCTTCCAACATCATCTGAAAGAGTTGAATTTCCCTAGGATCCTAATCAGAAATAGTTCTATAAATCCAAGTATAGGAAATGTGTCATCATTGAAAGATTACAAAAGTCAGCAAATGATACACTATCTCATGATAGATAGGATTACATTCTCTTAAGCAACATAAATGTATAGGTTAAAATATGGGGAACGACTATGAGAATGCAAGCTGGAATACATGCACACAGACACTCTTGCATACACAAATGCACACACACACACACACACACACACACACAAAAGAACATATGCATGCAGTTTCACCAAGCATGGAAAGAAGATCATTAGGCCTGTGTATACACTCCCTAAAAGCCAGTCTTCTATTAATATTCAACTTAATCTAGTCGGAAGATATGTCTGCTTTGAATGTCTATGAAATAAGCCAGAAATATTTATGGTCTAAAATACAAATCTGGGACTTCTCTGGTGGACCAGTCGTTAAGAATCCGCCTTCCAATACAGGGGATGCATGTTTGATCCCTGGTTGGGGAACTAAGATCCCACATGCCTTGGGGCAACTAAGCCCACATGCCACAACCACAGAGCCTGTGCGTGCTCTCGAGTCCATGTGTCACAACTACTGAGGTCTGCATGCCACAATGAAGACCCAGAGCAGCCAAAATTGTTCAAAAAATACCAATTCGATAAAATAACTAAATTTAAATTTTTTCTGTGCCCATAATGCAAAGTAGCAGACTGAGATCATCATTATGCTGAGAATTTGGCAAAATTCACAACCAATGCAGGAGGTGTAACAGACACAGATTCAATCCCTGGATCAGGAAGATCCCCTGGAGGAGGGCAAGGCAGCCCACTCCAGTATTCTTGCCTGGAGAATCCCATGGACAGAGGAGCCTGGTGGGCTACAGTCCATAGGGTCGTACAGAGTTGGACACGACTGAAATGACTTAGCATGCATGCATGCATACAACATGCAAAAGCATCTCTACCCATAAAAAGTGGGATGCGGTCTTATGGACATGACTCCTAGTTTTCTTTACCTGGGAGAAAGGTGGTACTAATTCCCTGGAGGGACAGAAGAGGACAAAGGACAGAGTTCCTGTCAAAGGAGCAAGTGGAATGTTAGGGCACTGCTTACCACTAGCCTTGTTAAATGAACCCTGACAGATTGCCCAGGTGGAGGCCTTCCAAGGTTGGGCATTAAAAATGGCACAGGATGCTTCAAAGAGAAGATCAAAAAGTTGCCTGGGGATGCTTAGACTCTCTGTGGCCTCTCTGATTCCTGCCTTTGATAAAAACTAGTGCAGCAAACACATTTACAGAAAGTCTGTATGTAGGACACTCACCCCAGGAGAGAAGAAGTGATGAAGGAAGAAAATGGAAGTATGTGTGAGACGATTTAGAAACAGGGAGAGCAACAACAATGAAGGACTGCATAAAAAAATGGAAAAAAGGAGCGTGGGTTTTATTAATAGAATCAAAATTAGGCTTTGCAATGTACTTGTAACACAGCAACATTGATAAGGATAGGATGCTAATTTCTCCCAGATTCTCTCATTTACCCATTCAGTCACTCAGCAAACATGTATTGGACACCTACTATGTGCTGGGCACTCTGGGTGTTTGTTAGTGGGGATTAAATGAAGTGACCTAACAGGTTCTGCTACTCTCACCCTCCCAGAATAACTATAAAAGCCACAAGCAACCACATATCCTGGAGGCTCAGCCAGGCCCCGTTTCCCCCTCCTATTCTATTAATAGCCTCCCCTTTCACTCTCAGAAGGATATTAATCTGCATGAACTGTATGCTCACTGAAATTAATAAGAGCTTCCTAACTTGTCTTCAGGTCTCCAATTTTGCCTTCCCCCATCCATCCTCCACAGAACAGGCAGAGCTATCTTTTAAACATGTACGTCAGACCACGACACTCTTCTGCTTAATATTTTCCAGTGGCATTCCATCAAATTGAACATAAAACCCAAAGTTCTTCTTTTACCTTACAAAGTGCCATATGACCTTTCTCTGACTCTCCTCTACCAACACTCTTTTCCTGAAGGAGCCAAGTTTCATCCCATCTCAAGACTTTTGCACTGACGGTCTCCACTGCTGCTGCCTTCTTGGTTTTTTTGGTTGCACTGTGAGGTATGTGTGATCTTAGTTCCCTGACTGGGGATCAAAGTCCCACTTCTTGCCTGTTCTGCCAGTTTTCACAAGCTGTCTCCTTATCATCATTCAGTTCTCAGTTTAAATGTTTCTTCATCAGAGAGATCTTGGAGGGTACCCAAATGTAAATAAGGCTCCCACTCACTCTCCATGAAAGGTGAAAATGTTAGTTGCTCAGTTGGGTCTGACTCTTTGTAACCCCAAGGACCGTAGCCCACAAGGCTCCTCTGTCCCTGGGATTCTCCAGGCAAGAATACTGGGGTGGGTGGCCATTCCCTTCTCCAGGTGATCTTCCCAAACCAGGGATTGAAACCAGGTCTTCTGCATTGCAGGCAGATTCTTTACTGTCTGAGCCACTAGGGAAGCCCTTGGCATCACCCTTCTTTAATTTGTTGACTAGCCCTTCTGCCCCACTGGTATCTGTCTTCCTGTTGATTGTCACTCACTATTTCCTCTATAATGCAAGCTCTTAATGGAGCAATGCATTGTATTGGATATCCACTATTGAGGATATATGATAAAAGTAACCAGTACTTCAAATAAGAGCAAGATCATGTTTTAAATGTATAAAAAGGGCTAGTATTTCAGGAAAATTCAAGAAAGCATTATCATCATAGCATACAAATAATTCACATTATATGTAAACTGAAGAATGAAGTTTGCTACTGAGCCACTGTTTTTACTCTGGACTTGATTCTTAGAAAGAGAATAAATTTAATTACTCAGTAAGGGATTAGACTCTGGAGGCAGGTTGGCTTGTGGACAAATTTTAGCTACCCTAAACTCTCAGACGGAGAAGGCAATGGCAACCCACTCCAGTATTCTTGCCTGGAAAATCCCATGGACGGAGGAGCCTGGTAAGCTACAGTCCATGGGGTCGCTAAGAGTCAGAAACGACTGAACAACTTCACTTTCACTTTTCTCTTTCATGCACTGAAGAAGGAAATGGCAACACACTCCAGTATTCTTGCCTGGAGAATCCCAGGAACAGGGGAGCCTGGTGGGCTGCCGTCTATGGGGTCGCACAGAGTCGGACACGACTGAAGCGACTTAGCAGCAGCAGCAGCAGCAGCAAACTCTCAGAACTTGTATTATAGGCACCTTACAGGGGATTAGGAAACTTTTTACTTAATTTATCCATTTTATGTTTCAATCTCCACATATTTTTAAAATAAGGGTTATGGTTGATCGTCCCTGTGTGATACAATGCAAACTGTATCTTGTGTGTTCCCATATCTTTTTTTCCTATAGTTGTTCAGTAAAAGTGTCCTCAGTGGACAGTTATTTTGAGGTTAACTGAGACTATCCTGGACCCCAGCATCCGCCCAAGTCACAGTGCCTTAAATTCTCATGAAGTCATGATGAAATAGACATTCATAAAGAGTCTAGTAAAAGAAGTAATTCTGACTGCCTTAGGGCAAAATCTCACCAAGGAAGTATTAATAACATATTAACTAGTTTCCTCACTATTGTTGTTGTTTAGTCACTAAGTCATGTCTCTTTGCGACCCCATGGACTGCAGCACACTAGGCTTCCCTGTCCTTCACTATCTCCCGGAGTTCGCTTAGACTCATGCCCATTGAGTCAGTGATGCCATCCCACCATCTCATCCTCTGTTGACCTCTTCTCCTTCCCTCGATTTTTCCCTGCCTTAAGTTAACTCATCACTCCCACTGTCACCAAAGCAAATTTTCATCAGCAGGGCACCTGGTAAAAAGAAATGCAAGATATTTTGTTGACTGGATAAGGAGAAGGGGGACAAGATTAGATGAGGACATACTTGTATCAGTGAAAGTAGAGAAGAAACAGTAACGTCCATGGGCAGATGGAGGGGCACTAAAAACGATGGTGGGGGAGGATCCAAAGTCAAACCTATCATGCCCCTCCCCTTGGCATTTTGTTCCTCGTTGGCCATAAGGATGTCATGACACGTTCTAAATATCTGCATTGTAAGTAGGCTCAGCCCACATTTGTGGAGTTCTTTAAGATTCTAAAAGCTATTGCAAATAATTAACTTGGGAAAACTGCTCGGCTCTTTACTGGTGGCTTTTAATTAAATCTATAATAATTTGCACTTTTACTAATATACTAAATCTAAAGCTGTGTGTTGAAACAAGATGCAGTAAAATGGTGAGACGTCAAGAGGAGACACCAAATTGTTCACTACTAGAATTTACAAAGACATGCTTGAATTACCTGATTCTAGAAACAAAAGGAGCCACAGGCAAAAGGCTACCAAAAATCTCAAATGCAAGTTTGCCTGAAGACAGAGGATGAAATGAGGTGGAAAATAGTGTGAGATAATGACAAGCCTGGTCTGGACCAGAGATTTTATAAACTCCCAGCAAGAGAAATACATCATTCTGAGCTTCTAAAGACTGATCTCTCAATGAAAAGAGGGTACACTAACAGTAATACACATGAAGAGACAGCAACCCAGTGACAGCAAAGCACGCATTGTGGCACTTCTGAAACAGAGTGAGGAGACTTCAGGCCAGTTCATCAAATAAACAAAACACTAAGAAAATTAATAAAAAGTAAGAAGCTGATCAGTTTCCACTTTTTTCTTCTTTTATAGCCTTTAGAGAAAGCTACTTACAATTTCTTTGATGCTGTCACAGCATTATCCTTTGGAATCTGGGCTGAGACCCAATTCCAAACTGCTGGAATAACTGAAACTGTGGTTTCATGGAGGTCTTTTTCCTTTTTTAAGTAAATCCACATTGCCATAGACTGCCAAGCATCAAGCTCTCCCTGAAATTCACTGGGTCTTAAAGAGTTCTTTCTCATCTACTTTTTGCTGAATGTTAAGATTTCAAGTTTAGTTGCTCTTCTAAAGATGCTTCTACATGAACTGAAGTTGTCAAAATTAAACGAATTTAAGATCCCACTGCAGCTCCACAGTCTCTGATTCCACAATAACTATGCTTTCAGATTCAGCCCCACTGATGTCTCCACATTGCCATAATACCCAGAACACTGTATACCCTCAGTTGTAAAGGAGAATGTCAAGACAGTTCAATAAACATTTACTGAACATCAGCTACATGCAAGACTTTCAAAAGTGCCATAAATGGAGAGACAGATGAAAGCAGTTAAGCTGGAAATAAAATTCAGTTTCTTCTCTCCTCCCTGAATCTGTGTCTTAACTGGAAGACATCATTATCTGGAAATGACGGTGAAACAGATATTCACATTGTGTTCTCTGCTACAGAAACTAGAAATCGTTTTCGGTCTGCCTCTACACCGTGCATTTCATAAAGCACGTCCAGAAAGGAAGAGAGAGAACATGCCTGTTATGTGCAGGACAAGTTATCCACCCTCTAGTGTTTTAATTCAATTCCTTCATTTAGTCACACATCAAGACATGCACATGACATACATCCAGTTTGAGCAGAAAGATACGGTTCATTAGCAAGAGACACTGCTTCCTTTCCCCTTAAATTACAACCGGTCATTATGTTTGTTCAACTTTTAATTTTATAAGCCTGTCATGCTCAGGTGATACAAAGCAGGTGAACCACAAAAACAAAAAAAAGCACAAAATCCAGAATGACCTTAAAGGATTTAACAGCCATGAAAGAAACTTGAGCCCAGAGGAATTTTTCCTGTTTGGTTTATCTTGGCTGGTTCTCTCAAGAAGGCATTTTAGCTGAGGTAGTCATCCACTGAGAAACACAAACTGCGGTTCTGGATCTTTTTCCAAATTAAAAATAGATTTTGAATACTGTTAAGAGAACTGGAGTCTCAAAATTAAGCCAGACTGGGACGTGACCTGAGGGAGACTTTGAGGTCAGACATGGGAGGTGGGAGGGAAGTTCAAGAGGGAGGGGACATGTGTGTGTCTGGCTGACTTATGTTGATGTATGGCAGAAACCAGCACAATATTATAAAGCAAGCATCCTCCAATTAAAAATAAATTAATTAATTAAAAAACAAAACCCACCTCCTCTACTTACTAGCTCCCTGGCTTCTATTTTATTTAACCTGGGTGTCCGATCCTGCCTGTGTGAGAGGGGATGGGGGTCTACAGTGTGGGTAAAGCTCCTGTCTCATCACTTGGCCAATGAGGAGACAGCATGTAGGTCGAGGTGGTTCCTTGGTATAAAGCAGGGCTGGCAACTATTCTTTGCAATTTCTGCATGTCTTTGTAATTAGTGTTGCAAACACTCATTAATAACATTGCTCATTTTGTGCATTAAACCTAAATAATGACTGCATCAAAGGACTTTGTGGTTAATCAACTTGCATTCATCTGAAACACAACGTATGAAGTGCTCAAGTGCTAGTAAGAAAGTAGTATAAAATACAATGCTTGCTCTAAAGTACCTACACACTTAAGAAATCATGTTTGGGTGGTTGCCAAAATATATTATTAAGTAAAAACAAGAGTATGTATTTATCAATGATCACTGAACTGTACATTTAAAATGAGTGTATTTTTTGTGCATAAATAATTCCTCGATTAAGGACAGTTGAGGAAAGAAAACTCTGTCGCCCAAGTATAGCCATTAGAGATTTCAGTGAAATTGGTCTGTATTCTGTGACTTGAGTATGGGGAGTTTTAAAACTATACCAGTTAGATTTTTTCAAACATGAAAAAAATTGAAAACCAAAAGCAGACAAACAAGATGCTGAGCAATGTGAACAGTGACTTAGGGAGGTCAGAGCTAGCAAATAAAATTCAGGACTCGGTTACATTTGAATTTCAGATACAACAGTTAATCTTTTAGTATAAGTGTGTCCTAAGTATTACACATTTAACTGGATGTCACTCATTGCTTTGGCAAAGCTAACAGTATGCTAATTTTATGCATAAAACAGAGACAGAAAAGAATATGTAAATCCAATTGTTTAATTACATATGCATAAAATGGATTTGGAAGATTTGCTTCTGGGGAGAAAAAGTAGCCAGGAGACAAGGAAGGGAAAGATACTTTTCACTGTTAACTTTTTGTGTCTTTGGAATTTTGAACCATATGAATGTATTACATATTTTTAAAACAAAATTACAAAATAAATAATTTCTAATAGGAATGAAGGCAATACAAGGAGACAAAACTAATACAAATGATACACTTGGAAAACAAAACTAACTGAAATTTGCCCCATTATTTTATTCTATTATACTCTGGCAGTTAGATATAAGTAGAAAATTAACAACCACTTGTTGAGTTGTCAGACTATATAATTGGAATTAATATTAGCAAACTCCTGTTGAGTCACATTAATGCACATTTGATTTAATCCTCACAATAAGCTTTGGGGGTTTTCCAAATGAAAATGCTGAAACAAAAAAACATTAGTGAACTTGCCCAGAACCACACATTTAACGACTGGCAGGCCTGGTGTTTGAATTCAGATCTGTCCATATCCACAGCCTATAGCTTTTAAATACAAGGCATCACTGTATTGTCTTCAAGAATATACATGCCTAACATCGGCATTTGTATTTGGCATGAAAATTGATGAAAAAAGGAAGAACAATAAATGAGCACTTTCATATGCTGTTAATAACATCAGTCACTGAGCTGAGAAACAGGACATCGTGGTTAGTATTGTGCTTGTTTCTAAGTAAAAATACAGGTATATACTTCACTTTATGCAGCCCTTCTGTTCCAGGACAGTTGTTAATGGCATTTATGCAAATGTAATTGTATTTAGAATAAAATTGGGAATCCACTTCTTAGATAAACTGTGAAATTCTGTTTTAGAAGGGAAGCTATTTTTGTAATATGGCTGACCCAGATTCTGTTGGTTTTGGATGGGGAACAAAATGAGATAATCTAGGAGTTTGCTGATCCCTCTTAGGAGTTCGGGCTCTTAATACAAAACATGCCTGATGGCCTCTGTGTAGAGGGGCTACTTTGCTAAACGACAAATGGTTTAACTAGCTAACTTAAGTTTCTAATTGAGTCTACCTTTAGCTAATCTAGTGCTTAAAATGTAGGACTAAATATTTTCCAGGGAGAAGCAGACCGCCACTTCACTTCTCAAACCAGTACTATTTTCACAGCTTATCAGAGACAGGAATATTTCATTTTCTCATGTGAATGTGAATGGTTTTTAAAAGATTTCTCCAAAATCTGTTCTGGTCTACACATTCTGTGCATCACCAAGGATCTGCCCACTTTACATTGCAGGATGTGGTGAGCAGGATGAAAAGGTTTATCTTTTAGATATGACAAGTGAAAGCTAATATTTGGTCTTTGAAAATTAGTAGCTTTAAAAACAGTGGATCAGAAACTATCATTCCATTGAGAGGAGAGCCACAGACTCCTTAAACAGCTGTCGGCATTTCTAGCAGATACTGGGAAGGGAGTGCTGGTGAGGCAGGCAAGCGTCCTCTGCAGCCCAAGCGCAACCAGAGTAGGGAGGCTGAGGGTAAGCAGGCCTGACTTCCCCATGTTCCCCCTGACTTTTCATTTGTACTTTCTCCCATCACACATTGACTCTTCCGAGCAGCCAGTACTACAATTCCCAGTCCAGGCTTTTAAAAAATCAACTCTGGAATGAACATTTACTATTATGCCCCCAGTGACTTCCCTGGTGGTCCAGTGGTTAAGACTTTGCCTTCCAAGGCAACCGGTGTGGGTTTGATCCCTACCGGGGGAGCTAAGATCCTACAGGCCTTGCAGCCAAATAACCAAAACGTTAAAAAAAAAAAAAATTGTAACAAATTTATTAAAGACTTCAAAAGAGGTCCATGTTAAAGAAAATAAAGTACTGTGCCCCAGAGGTGCTATTGGCTGGATTACGTCTGCATCTCCACTTTTCCATGTTAGTCTCCATCTTTGTAGAGCAATGTTTGTGCCATTATCTAAATATTCTATTTATTTTCTTCTCTATTCCTTAAAAAGTGAGCATTCTCTTGGAAAGAATAAAATTAAAGGATCTGTAGAAAAGGCTAGAGCTACACAACCAACACTGTGTCTAAAGGGAGATGCGTAACTGAGGATTTTACATCGCTTTTACTCCATCGAAACAGATACCCCTCCATCTCCCTACTTTTTCCACCACTCCCCACACCATAAAATTTATTTGCTTTTTAAAATATTTACACATATTTGATTTAGTAGATATTTTCTGGAATCGATCACATTCTGGTAAAGCATTACCAGGAATTAATCTGCATAAAACTCAAATAGTTTTCAACAAATCAAATTGCATCTCCATTCAATTGTATTTGTTACATCTAATTGAATCAAGTTTTTTGTTTACTCTTCTTAATTTTAAAAATAGAAAAACTGAATGGTTTATATCTTTCATAAATCATAATGGTTAAAAAATGTTTTCCCCTCAGTTTTCTGAAGCCCTTATTTATTTATTTTTCTCTCTATGTCAGTAGCTTGTTACTACTTAAACATCTCCTTACATAGAGTCCAGGGCAAAATTTGTACATTTATCTCTGAATAAGTTCTATGAGTTTTTCCCATTTAATATTTTAATAATATGAAGACCCAACACTCAATATAAAAATCTCTATATAAAACTGCTGCTAATATAGGGTTATGAAACAGCTGTAAACACTTATTTTCATAAATTTTGATAAGAGTTGGGTTAATATTTAAATCAGGACAAATTAAGCTCAAGAATTTGGGCATCAAAAATTGATTCATGGGACTTCCCGGGTGGTCCAGTGGTTAAGAATCTGCCTTCCATTGTAGGGGACAAGGGTTCAATCACTGATCCAGGAACTAAGATCCATACGATGGGATCCCATAGGGCAACTAAGTCTGAGCAGCTCAACAAGAGAGCCTGCGTCCTGCAACTAAGACCCTATGTGACCAAATAAATGAATAAATAAGTAATTTTTAAAAAGTCAATTCATGAAACATATGTGGGAGGGTTTAAATGAATTTATAAGCTTCTGCTGAGTTTTTATTTTTAACATTTCTTTACTCACTATTTGAGCCTATACTTTATACCTTCCCCCATATCTTACCAGAGAATTCTTAGTGCCAGTGGTAGGATTAATTAATAAATAAAAGAGTCAAAGCTTGGAGGGTATATTTAGCCTCACAAGCAGCATGGTATTTCTAATTCACATCATGTCTTTAAGTGGAGTTGTCTGGCGTCGGTTGGAGGCCATGGCCTTCCTCATTCCCCGGGCACCTCATGCTGACTCTCTAATCCACAGGCAAACACAGATGTCCTCTCTCTCAGCAATTTTATTATATTTTATTTTTATTTTTTCAGTTGAAGTATAGTTGCTTTACAGTGTTGTGCTTGCCAGTTTCTGCTGTGCAACCAAGTGAATCAGCTCCATGTAAACACACATCCCCTCCCTGGTGAGCCTCCCTCCCACCTCAGCCCCAACTCCCATCTCACCCTCTTGGTCATCACAGAGCACTGAGCTGAGCTTCCTGTGTGGCATAGCAGCTTCCCACCAGCGATCTGTTTTGCACACGGCAGTGCATATATGTCAAGGCTACTCTCCCAATCCATCCCACCCTCCCCTTCTCCCACAGGGATTTCAAAGACACCAAAACAGTAACCCTCTCAAATATATCTCCTATCATTTACCAGAGACCTGGGTAACTCCACCATCACCATAATTTCATCTGAAGTTCTTTAGAACATAAATGTCAGCATCATACATGTGATAGTAGTGCATTTCATGTCAGCATCCCAGAAATATACAGAACATTCAGATCCCTTTAGAAATCCTCCCTAGAACAACAAAATAGTATTTATGCCTTGGGCTTTCTTGTCAATACACTAGCAATTATATAAGGTCCTTTTCTACATCACTTATAAGACTACCATTAGAAACATTATCTCCTCTGTGCTTGTGTCATAAAGTTACTCTTAGGATGCATAATAGAAAAACACGTCTCTCTCAATAAATTGTATACCTTTCAAAATTTGACAAGAAAAGCTACGGTGCTCATTATCTTTTTGCCCGGAAGATCTGAGTTCAATTTTTTGCTTAAATACAATAATCATCAAGTTTCTCTTATTTAAACTATTTACTTCTCTTTGATTCTGAACTATATGACTCAGTTTTTGCTTGTTTTTAATTCTTATCTACTTGACTGCATTTTTATCACTAACCCTCAACTACTGCAAATCCTTTTATGAAAGGAAGTAAATACAGTCGATTCTTATTATTCATGGTAGTTTTATTCTATAAATTCACTGCCAACACTGAATTAGCAAACACTGAAGAACTATTCCGACTTCTAGGGAAAATACAGAGTGAGGTTCCTGTGCGCTTCTGGTTACGATATTTTCACCAAGTGATCAATCCATCATCTCGTTTTATGTGTGTTTCTGTTTAAAGAGGGGCTTACCAGGTGGCTCAGTGATAAAGAACCCATTTGCCAAGTAGGAGAAGTGGGTTCAATCCCCGGGTCAGGCAGATCCCCTGGAGTAGGAAATGGCAACCCACTCCAGTATTCTTGCCTGGAAAATCCCATGGACAGAGGAGCCTGGCAAGCTACAGCCCATGGGGTCACAAAAGAGTCGGACATGACTAAGCGACTTAACAAAAGCAACTGTTTAAAGAGACCTCATTTAATATAGATTGTTGATTCAATAACACTGAACTCACAGCTAACAGAGCCATAACTCAGGCCTGAATGACGTTTAACACACATATATTCTTCATAAGACACATCACAGCTTTCTTGAGCTTAGGAACACGAGACAGACGGCCCTTCAGCAATATGCTTGGGAGCTATTTTAAACAGAAAAAGTACCACCCAAAAGCACAAAAATACAAAAAATGTGGCTCTAAGTAAAGCATGAAAAGGACGTTTGTTTACTGTGCGAGAGCTGAAACAAGAAGGGACAGCGCCGCCTTCTTTGGCCTCATCCGGGAACTTGCTCAGAATGTTCCCCACGCCAAGCACGGCGGCCAACGGCTGCAAAAACCGCCCTGAGTATCGACTGGGCAGTTCCAAAGGCATCTCAGCCGGTAGGCAGGGTCACACACACGCGATCCGTACATCAGGAGGATGCAGTGTGTGCTTTCCTAAGGTGAACGTTTTATTAAATTTTGGTCAATTAGCACATTAGCAACAATCAGAATATTAAATGATTGAGAAGAAAGGAGAGCCCCCAGGTATGGAAACAGGAGCAGGTTCTTTTTGGTGACCTCGTGGAAATGTGAGAAAGGTAAAGTCAGGAGGAGCAGAGGCAGAGGGGGCAGCTAGAGTCCCACAGGGGACTCACGTCCCTGGGAAAAGTAGAGAAGAAACAAGATGAGCCTACAAAGGAGCCTGCGTTAACCTCCTTCAAGTGGGCTTTTTCCCTGTGGCAGTGACCCTTGTATTATATCCATAATTATATATATTATAATATTGTATTACATTGCCTTCACAAGATTACTTTTTTCCTATGCAATGCCCCTTGTTATATTCATAATATATATTACTTAATATTATATTATATTGCCTGTCTCTTTTCTTCCCCAGTAGATTCCTACCCTGAAGGTAGACATGTGTATCAGGCTATATGACCAAGTTCAGTTCAGTTCAGTCGCTCAGTCGTGTCCAACTCTTTGCGACCCCATGAATTGCAGCATGCCAGACCTCCCTGTCCATCCCCAACTCCCGGAGTTTACCCAAACTCATGTCCATTGAGTCAGTGATGCCAACCAGCCATCTATCTCCAGTAGCAATATGACCAAGTATTGCCACGCTAATATGTCTGAGGGCAAAGGAGCTTGGTACATACTTAATTTTGGCCAAATCATTAGTAAAAGTTGTAGTACCAGGTTCAGAACGGGGACTCCTGTTTCTGGCTTTGACGATGAAAAACAGAATTAAACCAGGAACACCACACTCCCCTCGCCAACCCCTCTATTTTCACAATGCCACCAACATAAACACACACAGTAGGCAAAAAGTGGTGGAAAGGCAGATTGGGAAAGATCCATGTGAATTTTGTAGGGCTAGTGGTAAAACAGATCAGTCCATTCAATTAGGATGTTGCATAGTTAAGTCCTCCAGGGATCAACTATGTAAGAAATAGCTCTGAATGAAAACTCATTAGCTCATGAAATGAAAATCCAGCCTGGTTTTCTGCCTATACTTGACTTAGGGCCAACACTAATTAACCCTCTTGGATCTTTCATTCAGTGAAAATTATTGGGATTACTAGCACCACAGGGCTCCACAGATATTTTAACTCATGGTTGTTTGTCATAGCTGATGGCTGATTCAACGTTTCTTTCACAAAGTTATCTTCTGTAGGTGATACTGATATATAGATAAACTGTAACTGTGCACTGTGCTTTATTCATGTATTTGGCTTGGTTCTTGAAATCACGCCCTTGTTATTTCAGGATCTTCCCCTCCTCCCCGATTACGGTGATACTTCTCTGCTCACTGAAGCCATCTCAGGGTAATGGAGGTGGCTTCTTTTCTTTTTTAAGAAATATATTTATTTGGCCATGTTGGGTCTTAGTTGCAGCATGAGGGATCTTCGATCTTAGTTGCAGCATGTGGGATCTAGCTCCCTGACCAGGAATCAAACCTGGGCCTCATGTATTGGGAGCGTGAAGTCTTAACCCCTGGACCACCAGAGAAGTCCCTGGAAGGGCTTTTCTGATTCTGGAAGCACTTATACTTCAGGGGCTTCATTTGGACGGTAGTCTTAAATCTATTGGAATGAGCAACTGACAAATAGATTCCAATATAAGAGGAATGGTTGCTTTAATATTCATGTTTTTAAAAATTAGCTTACTCTTGATTATCTGAAAGGGGAGAAATATGTATAGCTTGATTTTGGCCAAACTTTATATAGAATTCAAAGTAACCTTTCAAAGAAGATTTCATCACTCACCTTTTATATTTCAGGAGAATGGAAATAATCTTGTTATCATATGATACTTAAAGCACTGAATCAAGTAGACTGAGCTAAAAGTTCAAATGTGTCTAATTTCCAAATAAGCCAGTTAGCTTTGCTTTCTTTTGTAAAGATTTGACGTTGTCCCCTGGCCCAGGTGATATGCATCAGGTAAACACCAGTGTGGCTTAAATGTTCCTGTTATTCTTCCTGGTGCTTGGGTGCCATGACAGTTTAATGTGTTTAATAGCAATACATCCCTGATGCTATTTCTAAAACCCCAAGTCCAAGGCCTCCCCTCAGAATCATCCTCTTATTACAAGGCAGTTTGGCACTGCTAAAACAAAATCGTGAATTTTACTAAAAATCTAAAATTATAGCTTCATTATTACCACAAAGCTTTAATAAATATCAATGATTCAGTTCAGTTCATTCACTCAGTCGTGTCCGACTCTTTGCGACCCCATGAATCGCAGCACCCCAGGCCTTCCTATCCATCACCAACTCCAGGAGTCTATCCAAACCCATGTCCATCGAGTTGGTGATGCCATCCAACCATCTCATCCTCTGTCATCCCCTTCTCCTCCTGCCCCCAATCCTTCCCAGCCTCAGGGTCTTTTCCAATGATCAACTCTTCCCATGAGGTGGCCAAAGTATTGGAGTTTCAGCTTCAACATCAGTCCTTCCAATGCACACCCAGGACTGATCCCCTTTAGGATGGACTGGTTGGATCTCCTTGCAGTCCAAGGGACTCTCAAGAGTCTTCTCCAACACCACAGTTCAAAAGCATCAATTCTTCGGCACATGGTGCTAATTTTTTAAAATGTCTTCCAGAACTTCAGTCACCAGAAAAAGTTTAACCACAGACTCTCATCAGGTTTGATTACTTTCTTACAGAAAGCCCAGTGACGAGGGTCCAAGTAAATGTGAAGGACAATGACTGACTTCATAGGTATTTACAGTTCCTGCTCATGAAAAAAACAATACAAATGCATGAATTTAAGATATTTTTGCCTGAGACTAGCAAATCTAAGGTGAAACTTTCAGTTGCAGCAGCCCTCCAAACTAAGAATATTTTTAAATAGGCATTTTGCTCTTACAAGTAGAGACAGATAAAACCTAATTAATGGCCGTGGGTGTTTTAACATGTATGACAGTCAATATTTTGAATTCTGCTTTAGCCCACAGGAAAGAGGAATTCTACCTAGCCTATTTTGAGTGTGAGCCTAGCTGGAATTTGAGCAAGCTCCAGGAGTTGGTGATGGACAGGGAAGCCTGGCATACTGTGGTCTATGGGGTCGCAAAGAGTCAGACACGACTGAGCGACAGAACTGAACTGAACCTAGCCTGCTGATATGTTCTCAGTGGACATTTTTTTTTTTACATTATCGTGTAAGCTTTGATGGACTTGATAATGCCCTGATATACTGTGTCATGCTTAAAAATTATGTGAAAATATCTATATAAATTTCCTTTGAAACATAAAGCTTTACAGAACTCTTTTAATGAAAAAAACCTCAAAAACCTCAAGTCCTCACTGAAGAGACTAGAAATTATTTCAATGTATTTGTTTACATGTTCTAAAAGTTCTGCAAAGAAAAATCCATAGAATATTTCTAAAAATGTCAGGAGTTATGTGACACAGGTTTTCCATATAGTAGAATAAGTAAGAAACTGCTTACATATTACTGCTTACAAATAAGAGTAACCCAGTCTCATTGCAGTTTTCTAAATTTTCTAAAACTGACTTAATTATTTGGGAAATAAGCCAAGTACAGACAGAAAACCAGGACTAAAATTTCCCATGATGAACTTATTAATTTTACTTTAAGGCTATTTCTGCCATAAAAGTCTTCTGCCATCTGACATTTAACCTTTCTTGTTACTTGACAGTGCTTCCAAATATTTTTATGTGGCAAATGTTGCTTACTATGACCCATAAGGTATATTTCTGTCTCTTAGAAAATCAAACAGCTATCTCTCTGTGTATGTGTGTGCTCAGTCATATCTGACTCTTTGCAATCCCGTGAACTGTCACCCGCCAAGCTCCTCTAGCCACGAACTTTTCCAGGCAAGAGTGCTAGAGTGGCTTGCCATTTCCTACTCCAGGGGATCTTCCTGACCCAGGGATCAAACTGGCATCTCCTGTTTTGGCAGGCAGATTCTTTACCACTGCGCCACCTGGAAAGTCCTTTTGTGTTACCATTGTGGTATCTCTTTGTGGTACCTGTAAATTGTTGAAATCCTCAATTTTGAGCCACTTTATTCTATGTAACAAGTCTGTATTTTTAGGCTGGAAAATGAACTGAATAGTAGATGGGTATCTATTTCTGAAGGCAGCAAATCAGAGGATAGTAATGGTGTTAAGGATTACTCTAAAATTACCAAGACGCAAACAACCAAGAAATCTTTTGCTGTCTATAAGGTTGGCTATTTATTTTGCCTTTGTGGATCTGGCACTCTTTAGAGAAACTACAGGTTTTATGAACCCACCTCTTATTTTAGCAGTTGGCTGAGATTAGCTAAGAAAAAAATGCCACCATTCCTGATGGAAAAATACTCAGGCAGTTACCGTTAACCTGCAGACTAACCAGTGTCTAACAGTTTATCAACTGAGTTTATTTACATTTACTTGTCAGGTTCACCCGAAGCCAGGAAACTAAGAACTTACTGTCAAGGATACACAGTGAAGTGTTTCAAACAGTTTGGTGATCAAGTCTCAAACTCTATGAAAGGACCAATTTCCTTTCCAAGGGTGGAGCCTCTTCCTTTCCAAGAGGCTCTACAGAAAGGGCATCCTTTCTTCAAAAGGACCATATTTTCAAAACTAGGGATTTGAATATCTGTTTAACCCAGAGTCTGCCCTAGTAATGGAAGATTTTAAATGGTGGCTGCTCCAGGAATTCTGGGCCAGGGTGTCACCATCCACATGGGCTATATTAGCTTTCACTGGCAAAGTTATTTTTACTCCAAATTGTTGCCGTATAACTCTGTTCTTAAGTCTGGAATGTCTAACAGTAGGCATGCCTTTGGATTTTTGCTACATGTGAAAAAGCAACTATGGTTACTTGGAAGAGTGATTCATTATCTGTTTTCAGTCATAGCTACTTTAGCAGAAATTAATTCACCGAAATGATTGGTTAGTAAGTCATTGATTTCCCAGCTTGAAGCAACACACTGGTACTAGCACTGTAGAAAAGTATCAAAAGAGAGAAAAGTGGGCTCTGAGATAAAGTTCTGAGAGAGATCAATTTTACTCATGACCTGTACTAAAAAGAAAATTCTTTGTTCCACCTTCAATAAATGACAAGGAAAAAAGATACAAGGAGACAATCTTCCCTCCCTGATAAAACAGACACATAAAATTATTTGCCTAGACAGAATTTTAGGGGCTGTAGGGAATATTTGGCCTTATAAAAAGCTTCATTATTTCCAATTACACAAGAGAAGCTGAGGATATATCATGTCTACAAAAGTCTACAGAAAAGCACTTTTGTTTCTTCCTTAATAAAGGTTCATGATAAAACCTACTATTGTTATGGATTTACTCATAGACCCCATTGCTATCATATGAACATAGTTCTGGAAACTCACTCCTGGAATGGATATCATAAAAACATTCACTCTCGTTAATTCTAACATCAGTTCATTTCAGATCCAGTTAAACAGGAATATTTTCTGAGTAATCAGAATTAAGTGATATTCACTGCAATAAACAAACAAGAATATATTATTCAAGATTTAGTATATTCAGACTTTTCTTAATTATACTGTATTTAAAATATATTCCCAGTATCTAGGGGTGCTAAATAATTCATCAGGCTAAGAGAAAGGCCCTAAATAGATTAAAAACTTTTATTTCTGCCTACATATACCCCTTTCATTGGGACTCTGTGATTTAGAGTTGACTTTCCTATTGCTTGGGTCACTCAGTTCAGGTTTGCCTTTAAATTGTGTCTGGGGCCAATTTTGGCAATCATGTTAAAAGAAACTAGATTTATAAAGATTATGGCTAGATTGGGAAAAATGTTTGTTTAACTTCTTTCATCTCCTTCATACTCTGACATATAGCCTGTATTCACTAATACAGGCTGAAATCTCAACAAGTAACATGTAAAAATTATTCCAAATAGGAAGCAGTTGTAAGAGAATGCAGAATTTGTAAAACTGCACCCATTAAAATCAAAATTATCAAACTTCTCATTTTCTTCCACAATGGCCTGAACTTGAAAATTGGTTCATTCAACGGATACATTCTGCTGCTGCTGGCGTTTCAAAGCTGAAAATAAGGAAGCCTGTTATCAGTCTTTAATCCAAGATTAAACACCAATGCAAGTTTTCACCCTTGACAATCATGCCAAAAAGTCATAATTTATAGCAATCTATAAATGTTCATCATAAGCTGTACAAAGCATTTTTTGCAATGATATTTGTCTTTTCTTCATGTTAAATGCTACACTACCACACAAGTGGGAGTGCCAAAAACAAGACATTTGTGTCCCTAATGCTAGCTTACCTATACTGAAACCTCAAACCAGAAGAGAAACACACTGGTATTTCCCAAAAGAATATATGAAACATTGATGACTTTACAGAAGGGGATAATCTAGAAGATTCACAGTCGGATAACGGCTTGTAAATAATGTAAGTAACCAAATGCTAAAGAACAAAGAGAACTAAAGTCAACATGGTTTTAATTAGAAATCCTGACTGGGGTTTATGTGTCCAACTCATAGATGAGTCATGAAAATGTTGCTTAGAAGTCTTCTTTCTCTATCTATAATAACCAGAACACAAACAACTGAGCTATTGGCATATTATGAGAAGGCTTTATAAAAAAACACATTTGTTCTGAACTAGATGCCTGAAATGATCCATCCGTAACAAAGACGAACTTCAACAACTGCATCCAGAAGGAACAGAGAGAACGTCTCAATAGGACAAGTAGTCATGCAGAAGGTTCTCAGGCTGATTATCTAACAATCAGAAATACTTGCGATGGAGAGTGAGAGGCAGTCAGATGGTTGTATAAGGAATGTTCTTAAATGTAGCAACATATTTCACAAACTGTTTTGAACAATGAACTGGAAAGAGTATTAACATGGGGATGGACAAGGCGTGGGGAAGAGGAAGTAGGAAACAGAGAATAACTTGCCTTAAACTTGGTCAGTGGACACACATTTACAAGTCACTTATGTAACAGTATTTGACATGTGTTGGAAATTTCAAAAGTAATTGTTACTAGATAATTATCTTTTAATTCTTTTAGAACATCGAGATACGTTGTGTTATGCTTTGGTAAGCAGATCCTGAGGTTAGAAGTGTCATAAATTCAGACACAGCAGAGCTGGAACAAAGCTATTGAGTGCAATAAAGGGAATGGCAGTTAAGTTGTTCTTCAGTTAATATGTGCTGGGCATCAGTTATTGAAGCATGATATTAATGAGCCAAAATCAATAGATTCAATCACTTGAGTAATCTGCTAGGTCTTTTGTTCTATAGTACTAGAACACATTCCTAACCAAGCTATGACATGTTAGTTTTCACAAGTGGGGCTGGGAGAAAATATGGGTGAACAGAATCCTAGGACAAGGAAATATTTAAAGTGGCTGTCCCACTGCTGCTGCTAAGTCGCTTCAGTCGTGTCCGACTCTGTGCAACCCCATAGACGGCAGCCCACCAGGCTCCGCCGTCCCTGGGAGTCTCCAGGCAAGAACACTGGAGTGGGTTGCCATTTCCTTCTCCAGTGCATGAAAGGGAAAAGTGAAAGTGAAGTCGCTCAGTCGTGTCCAACTCTTAGCGACCCCATGGATTGCAGCCTACCAGGCTCCTCCGTCCATGGGATTTTCCAGGCAAGAGTACTGGAGTGGGGTGACATTGCCTTCTCAGACAGGGATAAATGATGCCCTATTCATAACTAAGAGCTACAGACATATATAATATATCCTCCCAACTTAATAATAATAGCAATTAACATGATTATATAAAACCTTACATTTCCCCTAAGTCCTTCCAGAATGTAATTGGCCTTATTAGCCAAAGCTGATTGGTGCTGACAGAATAGGAAGAAAATCATGACTCTTATCTTATGGCCACTAAACCTCCCTCTTCCCAGCATCTCCTTCAGAGATGGCATTAGGTCTTGTGGATTTTCGTGATAACTTGCAGGCCAGAACTTCCCAGTTACCATTATCAGTCTGACTTCTCCTAGAAGGTTTAGATTCCTGACGGCATTTTCCTGAATAAACCCAGTTGAATCACTATGGGCACCTGAAAGCAGCGGGTCTTCTCCTCCAATGATCTTCGCTTTTCTACACCTAATCTCAATTCTGGGAACCACTGTTCATTCATCTAATGCCTCCTAATGGTTGAGACCATAACGCTTTCTCTTTTCTCTAATCTGACTTCTCTTCTCCAACCTTAAACATCTTTTGAGTTAACTTCAGACCATTTGTATTTCCCACTTCTAACTGCTCTCTCTACAGTTTCAGCCGCCTTAGGTTTTATCTTCCTCTTTATCACCACAATACTGCATACAAACCACTAACAAACTTTACCAGGTTATACTCAAATTATCTGCTCATGGATCTACCTCAACAGATTCTAAGCTCTTCAAGAGTAGGAACTATGTCTTATACATCCTTTTGATCAAACGACTAAATATGCTGCTGACACAAAAACAGCACATAATGAATATTTCTAATAAACAATTCAGATATGTAAAAATTATACCAGAAACTAAGTTGCTATTATTAGTTTTAACATGGTAGGCAGACCTTTTTATCATAATAAATAATTTTAAATGTCAACTTTAACGTGACTAACTTGACATTGTCTCTAAAGTTTATACTTATGCAGGTAGAATTTGTGTTCTCTGAAGGATGTCAAGAATTCTTTGACTTTTACTTTCACGTTTTGGATCATGTTTGACAGTGCACAATAACATGTTTACGGTAGAAATGACTAAAAAGCAATGAACTATTTTTTAACCCTCTTATTTCAATTTCTACACACTTTTAAAGAACATAATTCCTTAGAAATAAGACAAAAATGTTTCTACTCGTAATAAAATATGATGAAACAGAATACATGTCTTTCTTTGAATATATAGTTAACATTTATGAAACCTTGAAATTTACTCTCTTGAATTAGCTTTCTGTTCTCAAGATGCCAAGCCTATCCCCTTGGGTGTCTGCTTATTTACTACACGGATTTTAAGAATCATTGCTACTCTAGACAAATTGCAGAATACCTCAGTCTTTATTCACTAAAATCACCCTAATCCAACACCTTCCAGAAGGTAAAGGATAGGAAAAGAGTTTCTGGTCCCATGAGCCTCACACATGAGCTAACTTTAAAATCAAAGTGTCCTTGGCAAGCATGGAAAACCAGGAGTCAGAACAATGAAAACCACACTTGATTTGCAAAGTTCTGTTGGGAACCAGAGAGAAGAGCATTACAGTTTAAAGGAAATTCATTTTTATCACAACTCAGCTATTATCACAGAATCATTTCACAGAGAAAACCACACCATAAAACTCAAAGACCTCCCCAAGCTCGCACCGGAAACAGATGCTCGCCAGGCTTACCAAGTCTGCAGAGAAGGGCAAGCCTGCAGTTGGTGTAACCATCCCCATTAGAGGACAGAACACATGCAGGACATGGGGCCTCATCTTCCAGTTCTCACCTCGCTCTCACCTTTATCTCAGAATACTCTTTGCAATCTTAAACGGAATGATTTCTCTCCAAATGGGCAAACTTCTGGAGTGGGAAGAGGGCACCTCCATTAGGAGAATATCCAGGAGCAGTACTAATAATGAGTTATATATTCTACCTTTGGTTCCTTGGTTTTTCTAGTAGCTAAGTGACAAGATTATAATCTAACGGGGGTGGGGGGCAGTTAGGGAAATTACGGTATTTAGATCAGTTTCAAAATGACTAGCACCCAATGATGACTTAGTGCAGTCCTGAGAAAAACAGCAAACCCAATGTTGCTCATTCCATTTTATTGCTACTATGCCGTCGTCATCAACTAGCATCCTGTATTTTTTTTTTAATTTTTAAATTTTTATATGATTTTTAAAGGTCATTTTCCAGTTAGAGTTATTGCAAAATATTGGCTCTATTCCCCATGTTGTATGATACACCCTTGAGACGATCTTTCAGCCAGTAGTTTGTACCTCCCACTCCCCAATCCTTGTACTGCCCTTCCCCCAATGCATAACCACTGGTTTGTTCTCTACAACTGTGAATCTGCTTCTTGTTGTTTTATTCACTAGTTTTCTGTGACATGACAGGTTAGTTGTTCAGTTGTGTCTGACTCTTTGTGATCCCATGGACTGTAGCCCACCAGTCTCCTCTGTCCATGGAATTTGCCAGGCAAAAGTAGTGGAGAGGTTGCCATTCCCTTCTCCAGGGCATCTTCCAAACCCAGGGGTCAAACCTGGGTCTCTTGCATTGCAGGAAGATTCTTTACCACCAGGGAAATAACATTTTAGATTTCACATATAAGTGATGTCATAGAGTATTTATCTTTCTTTGACTTATTTTACTTAGTATAATGCCTTCAAGTCCATCCATGTTGGTGCAAATGGCAAAATTTTGTTCTTTTTTATGGCTGAGTAGTATTCCAGTGTGGGCTTCCCCAGTGGCTCAGTGGTAAAGAATCTGCCTGCAATATAGGAAGATCAGGAGACTCAAATTCTATCCCTGGGTCGGGAAGATCCCTAGAGGAGGGCATGGCAACCCACTCCACTATTCTTGCCTTGAGAATTTCATGGACAGAGGATCCTGGTGGGCTATAGTCCATAGGGTCACAAAGAGTTGGACACACTTGAAGTGACTGAGCACATATTCCAGAGTGTGTGTGCATGTGTGTGTGTATACCACGTCTTCTTAGCATCTCATTTCTAACATAAGATTAAAGAATAGGGCTTTGTCATATCATGTTTTATTTATTTGAATTTGTTTCTACATGTTTTTAACCCTTAGTTGTAAATACCAGGATATTTTCACTAAAGTAATTTTTCCTAAGATATGTTTCGTAGTGTTTTCTGTACTGTTTCTCATAGAATCATTCACCTCCAAGCTGTGAGCGGCAGCCTTTGATAACTGGCATTGCCAACCTTGGAATGATTATGATCAAAGTTTGAATGAGGGAGGGATGGGGCCGAGACCAGGTGTGATAGTTTCTGCCTGGTTAGTTGTTTTGTTCACTCAAAAACAAAAAAAAATAAGAAAGTAGCAAATTAGATGCATTGCTCCAATGCATTTGGAAAAGAATTACAGAAAATCCGAGGTCTAAGCCAGCTCAAGGAGGCACCTCGGGTGAATATAAGAAAGCTCTCAATCTTGGAAAAGGCTTCTACTATTTAGGCACTAAGAGAGGCCAGGTTTTCTGTTCCCTCTTTGAAAAATCTAGTTTCATTCTATATTTTTTAAAAATATTTTCACATATCCAGAAACATGTATCAATAGTACATTGTTTATGAAAATAGTATATTTTGAATAACAGCCCATGAGAACTGAGCAACTTTTTAAACAAACTTCTCAGACTCTGAGGACCCTGCCTAAGTTAGATTGGACAAATATCTCACAGACCCATTTTGCTTTTTCTAATTATTTTTGTTCTGGTGTATCCCTCAGGTCAGATTTAACACACAGTTTCATTTTTCTGAGCAAGTTAAGAAGACAGCAACAAGAAGACAAATCAGGTTGACCCCAAGTTCACTTAATTGACAATAAATTTAGGGGTTACAGAAAGAAAACTAAAATAAAATCTTGGATATTTTCTTAAGCCTCCTAAAAAGAAATTTGCCCTCTTTTAAGAATTTATGTTTTTCTCTTTTTCTTTTTCTCTCTGTGTACACGTGTGTATATATACTTATACATTCATATACGTCTGTATCTATGAATATCTAAACTCACACACATAAATACATCTATAATTATGAATATCTATCTATCTGGATAAATAGGTACATAAATGAAAGAGAGGAAAAAAACAAGGGGAAAAGGAAGTTAAGGAACTAAACAGGAAGCAAGAGTTGTAGGTTACCCAGGTCTAGAGCCAGACAATAGGGATATTAAACTAATCAGTCTATTCCTTTTGCTGTACACAGGAGAAAATGGTGCCTTAAGGAAACTAAATGCCATACTCATAGCTTTACTACTCAGCACCAGTATAATTTGAATAATGATGGGCTTCTTAAAGGTTTGATTAAAATCCCACCAATTTATACCTATATCTGTCTTTTCTAAAATTGTTCCCCAAATTATGTGAATCTTGATGTCTTTGAAAATAGTTTTACCTACTAAAAAAGGTTGTTCTTGCATTTCTGAATATTAGACATTTGGTTTCTATGGCAGCTACATTTGCTATATATGCGTGTATGCAAGCTCAATTGACTTCGCTGGTGGCTCAGATGGTAAAGCATCTGACTACAATTCGGGAGACTCAGGTTCAATCCCTAGGTTGGGAAGATCCTCTGGAGAAGGCAATAGCAACCCACTCCAGTACTCTTGCCTGGAAAATCCCATGGACAGAGAAGCATGGTAGGCTACAGTCCATGGGGTGGCAAAGAGTAGGACACGACTGAGCGACTTCACTAACCAAGCTCAATTGCTTAGTCGTGTCTGACCCTCTGCAACTCCATGGACCTGCCAGTCTCCTCTGTCCATTGGATCTCCCAGGCAAGAATACTGGAGTGGGTTGCCATTTCCTCCTCCAGACAACTGCCATATACTATGATGTTATTTACTTTACTTTGATGCTATGTTTTACAACTGTATAAACTAAATCTTCACTATTATCTCTTAATATGTGATCTACAATATCTATCAAGTATCAAACAAATTGTGTTCTTTCTTGGGTTTGTAGGATCACAGTTTTGGAAGAGAGGTTGAAGGTCACTTAGTTCAACTTCTCAGTACAGACGATTCTCTATAACAAATCAGTCATGGACTAGGCTTCTTAGTTTTCTCAGATAGACCTTATCCCATCGTTGCAATGACTTCCCAGGTGGGCTCTCCAGCCCCACCCTGTGCCCCTCTCCAGCCCCTGCTTTCTACTCTCTTTGTTGTAGTTCAGTCATAAAGTGTGTCTGATTCTTTGCGACCCCGTGGACAGCAGCACGCCAGGCTTCCCTGTCCCTCACTACCTCCCAGAGCTTGCTCAAACTCATGTCCATTGAGTCAGTGATGCCAAGCAACCATCTCATACTCTGTCGTCCCCTTCTTCTCCTGCCCTCAATGTTTCCCAGCATGAGGGTCTTTTCCAACAAGTTGGCTCTTCACATCAGGTGGTCGAAGTATTGGAGCTTAGCTTCTTTTCAACAGACAATATCTCAATGATAGTGTCTGCTACCTTTGCTCAGATTAAAAATCAAAAGCCAACACGCTTGCTTTCAAAGCCCTCTGTGACCTGCCCCAGTACGACCCCACCCCCAGGGACACAGACAGCCTTCCTTGCCACTCCTGGAAGTTGCCAGGCAAACTCTTGCTTGTTGATCCTTCAGTCTAGACAGCTCTTCCTCCTTGTAACCACACAGCTCACTCCTGAGCTTCCATAAGACCAACGTTCAGATGTCACCTTCTCAGTTAGACTTTCCCTGGGCACCTGCTCTAAAATTTCCACACGGACTGGGCGTGTCACTGCCACTGTTTGTTCCCTCTCTGCTTTACATTCTCGTCTAGCACTTCTCTAATGTCTCACAGATCTAACTTGCACACCCACTTATTCTCTAAAGTGAAAGGCAAGTTCTCTGGGGTCCAGGCATTTTTGTACATTTGGTCCACTTCTGTTCACACAGAGCCCAGAATAAGGCTTGACACTATTAATAAACATTTGTTTAAGAAGTGAACAAGAAATGTAAGTTCTTTTTCTCAACTACACTCACCAGTTGTTTACTTAGAAAAGACAACTTATTTAAAAAATTTTGGCTATGTGTTAAACAACATTTTACTTTCATTACTGATAATCCAGATACATTTCCTTCATTTAAGGAGGGCTTATGAGGGAAGGTTAATATTTAAAGAATATGAATAATGATTGTAAAGGGAGTGAAACAAGTTAAGTAATACTCTCAACTCCATTTATGGGGTTTACAATTGGTTTTTATTATGCTTCATGGTGTTGCTACTTCCTACTGTTATAGAATAAATGTCAGCTCCATTCTACACCTAATAATGAGTGAAAAATTACACCCCTTTAGCCACCAACTCCAAAAAGTGACTTACCTTTCATGGGAAACACCTAGTTTGTCCTGTCTGTTTTTACAGTAATTGTTTTCCTGTCTCTCAAAACTGCAATTACTTGCTTAAGAGCAGAATCATTGGTTAACCTACCTTGATGAATCAACTCAAGAAACTGGATTAATTGTGAGCTGAGCTTTATGTGAATAGTTGGTCTATGTTTCATGCTGTCCTGATCTGCAAGACCAAAAACCTAACCAAAAATGTCCCAGGCCAAAGGTGGGAAAGCAGCAGATTTCTGTTTTGAACCACCTGGGGCTTTGAATGGCTTCTATCTTTCCAGACGTACAGTTAAATATAACAAAAAGTAGTTCAGAAACCAGTAGATAATTTTAACATAAGCTGGTGTGCCAAGGAGCTGAGCAGATCAATTATATCAGAGTTACCTTCCCTATCAGGTCTTCAGATTCCTGTTCCAGAAATGGCCTATGAGAGAGTTGTGGTTTGCTTACATTTGACAGATACCCTTTGATTCCTTCTTGGCATCTTTGAGAACAGGCTTGTCCAGTTTCATTGGCAAGGTTTTGTTCTTTCGAAAGCAAAGATGGTAACATTTTATGGGAGGCCACTGTCAGTTCTTCAGCAGAAAAGCCTCCTTAACATTAAACTATCTGCCAGGATTTCCTTGTTTTGGTCATTGCTAAAATCCCTTCTTGCCTTCAAGAAGGACTGATTCCCTCCAGGTAGGGGGTTATGATAGGAAACAGTGAAAAATAAGTATATGGGGGAACAGCACAAGGAAGGTATGGCTCTAACTTCATACTACAATTTGGACTTCACAGTAGCTTGTAAGTTCATTAAACTGAAATGCCTGAGGGTATACTGCTGAAGTTAACTTTTCTGTTAACTTCAAATTTAGAACTCTATAACCGTGCACATAAAACATATATATAGATATATGTGTATTTATCTATCATATTACTGAAGATGTGTGAATGTAACTGAATATTAAGAACAGCACATCTTTGAAACAGACTAAATCAAAATTCATAACTATTATTATGTTCAACAATAATTTTGTTGCTAAGAACTCTGAAACTGCATGTTGTTGACTATGTCTTAATACGGTGCTAGATACACAACTGGAATGGGTACATATCCTTAATTTTAGATCTGGAAATAAAAAGCATTAACAATGTTAACCAGTATGTAACAGCTAGTAACAAGTGTGATGACTTTGACCAAACTCAGCCTTTTCCTAGGAACAAAGCCTCCAGCCTCTACTTAGGGACATTCCACCTGATTCAGTAGCTTTCAGATAATGAGATAATGTTGTACCGAGTTGGAAACTCTTGGAAGCTCATTTATGGTGACCAGTTGAACAAACACACGTGTACACACCCTTCTAGGACTGCAATACCCGGATCACAATTCTGAAAGAACAGGTTAAAAAAATAAATAAATAAACTATCAGACAAGCTCTTGATTTCTCTGGGGCTATTTCACCTGAGGACGGACAAAGGAACGTCCAGTCCCTTGCCTCCCCTCACGAAATGACTTCTCCTTAAATGAATCTCGAAACACATGATGATGATGATGAATTATTTCGGTTGTCTTTGAGATACAGATGGAAGGAAACTGACATTGCTAAGCCAGGTTCTTTTTTTTTTTAAATCCCAACCAGCTGTTTGAACGGCGAGGACCAAAACAAAGACAGACACCAGCTAGTTTTCTGATGACATCCGCGCCCCCACCACGTCTGCACCAGAATCCTGGGTGGGAGCCGCCGATCCAGCGCGCTCACACCGCGAATCCCGCTCCAGACCCGGGGTCCCTCGCCGCCGGCCTAACATCTCCCCATCCACGTCTCACTTCCTTCTCGCAGGCGAGCCGCTCAGCAACCCCCCACCCCCCCGAGTGGGTGGGAACACATTCCAGCAATAACAGCCCGGCTGGCTGCCCCAACTCACCAGCCTGCGAAGTTTTCCTCGGCGAGAGGTGTCAGGTTTCAGAGGTTTCCTTCCCCCTTCCCCAAGCCCTGGAACTCCTGGATACGAGCCACGGCCCGGGGTCTGCCTTCCAGGGCGACGGTCCCGGGCACCGCTCCGATTTTTTTGTTTTTCCCCCAACCTGTGGCTCTGGATCGCTCCAACAGGCGGCCGGTCCCCAGCCCCTGCCCGTCGGGACTGCAAGCGGCAGGACTGGAAGCACCACCCCCGAGTCCGCCGAGCACCGGGATCTGCAGGGTTCGTGTGTGACGAAGGCGTGTCTCCCAGTCCTAAGGCGGACGTGCGGGGCGCACCTCCGGCTAATCTTGCTGGTGACTCAAAGGCGCTCGGCTTCTGCTCCGAGTTCTCGGCTCTGTGGGTCTCCGAGCCCCAGCAGCCAGCTCATTTTGAGTCCTTGATTTTTCGGTGTTTTCTTGGATTTCTCTTTTCCAAAGAGCCCCTGGGCACTGTGAGAACGGCTTCCAGCACACTGCATTTTCTCCTCCTCATGGAGGGGATGTCTTCATTAACTAGAGACCAAGGAGTTGCCAGTGGAGAGCAGAGAGGGGCCTCCGAAATAAAAGGGATCGGAAGGAAATCCGTGTTTTCAAAGTTAGGGTCTGTTCATATGAATCCATTCACCAGGATGCACCACCCTCACCTTTGCATCTGCAGCTGAGTCAACAGGAGTCGTTTCTATGAGATCAGAGAAAAAAACAGGCAGCACACACATTCACTGAACACATCTTTATTAAGCACCTACTATCCTGCCAGCACTTGGCAATCATCTGTCCACACCCACGACCCTGGCTGGCTCTCTTGAGATCACATCTCAGACAGGCTAAGACATCTTTGGTATTTAGACTGATGGTAAGAGCCCAAGGTTGAAGACATACAATAGCAATTGATTTTTTTTCCCCACTGTGAAGAAAACGAAAAAGTTCCAAATGTGTTGCTTGCATGCATGTCGGTGAACAGTGAGGTGATTGCTTAAGTGTTCATTGTTTGACCAGTTCTGACAGTGCGTTGGAGGCAACTGAGAGGCACTGACAGTATCAGCGATGGATCGTCTCTCCGGGAGAACTGCAGTGGGAGGAGGTTAAAACAAAAGATTCTAAAACCCACACCAAATGCAAACAAACGATAGCAAAGCACCGGAGAAGAGGAGTGTTGGAGAAAACGTGGTTTCACAGGAATCTGCCTGTTCTACTAAGAGAATATGGGAGAAGGTCTATTTTCTGTGCCTCAATGTTCTTATCTTAAAAATGAGAATAAAATGCCTTTGTAGGGTTATTGTCAGTAAATGAGTTCAGATCAGCAAAGTGCATAGAACAGTGGTATAGTAAAGTCTCTATGGGTGTTGCCTGCTCATTATTTTGGTAACAATTAGCTACTCCTTTCTCCCAAAGTAAAGTCTGATTTAAAAATACTATTCTGATCTACTGGGAAATATTCTTGGAGGTTCAGGTTATAGATTTTCAAGTATATATGCTGGGAATATATATTTATAGTAAATCTATTTTGCATCAGCAATATCTGTATTGCTGTGTGTGTCTATGGGGCCTGAGAGAGAGTAAAGAAATGCATAAACCACCTTGACTTTATTCTTCTTTTCATACTACCTTAATTTAAAGTGATCCTCTGTACATGATATAAAATGGCAATCTGTATTCTTCACTTAGTCTCTGTGTCCACTTGCTTACTTAATCCCACCAGCTGTTATTTCCCATACTCAACAGCATTTATGGTGCCCTTGTCCATAGATCATCTCACTGCACTTTCACAATGTTGCTTTGAAAGAGGCAAGGCATCTATTATTTTTTATTGTCCCCATTTTCAAGAATGAAGAAAACTGAGGTTGAGATAGTCCCAGCAATGTGCCCAGAATCCCAAAGGTCCGGGAATGTGGGACTCAGATCTGCTGATCCGGACGGCAGAGCTCACAGTGGTCAGGACACCATGCTGCCCGCCTTCTGTTTACGGGTAAAGCTCCTCTCGTGAGAAAGTCTAACACACACATTTATCATCTGCTCTCTTTGCCACGCTTCCCTTCTCTAAAAGGTGTGTCAGCTGCCTCGTAGGGCTAACTCCTGCAGGGACAACTCTCCAGAAGTCACCTGCCGCACACATCCTGTGCTTCTAGATCCGAGGCTCAGAGGCGCTAGTATTACATGGGGATGCTCTTCAGCTACTCCAGAGGGTGGACCTTTCCTTCCCTGTGGGAAGAGGGTTCCAAGGAGGAGATGGCAGTGGGAGAATATGAGCAAAATGATTCCCGGCCACTTCATGAAGGCCACTTTGACCAAAGACAGAGCATAATAAAAAACCCTGGAAAACCATGAAAACGAGGTGACAGCATCCTGTGATGTAAAAACAACAAAAACAAAAAAAGCCTTTCTGCACCTGGCGTTTGCATAGCACAAATTCAATAGACATAATTTCTCTCAATAAGCTTATCACTGAATGAATACAGCACTAAGGTAAACAGATAAATAAATGCACCTGGGTGTTAAAAATGGTTAAACGCCTCTCCCTCCCCAATCTCCTCTGACACAAGAATGAACACATTTGGAGGACTTCCCTGTAGGCCCAGGAGTTAAGGCTTCCAATGCAGGAGGTGTGGGTTCGATCCCTGGTCAGCAATTTAAGATCCCACATGCCTCACGGCCAAAAAACATAAAACAGAAACAATATTTAACAAATTCAATAAAGACTTTAAAAATGAACTGCATCCAAAAGAATCTTAAAAAATAATAAATACATTTTTGTTTGTTATTAAATCATAAAGACAAAGAGGAGAAGAGACATCAAGAGATAAATAAACTGCAATAGATGGTTTGGAAAAATCTAAGTCAGATGGAAGCTGGGTAACCGATCAGGAAGAGGAGGAATCGTATACTGCTTGCCTGTAGGAGGGGTGATGGATGAGACTCATTAACTCCTTGTATAACCTGAGAGGCTCAAGCCTAGGAGGTGGAAATACCATCAGAGAAGGAGGCCAGCTGGTGGGGTGAACACACGGGTTTGGTTAGACATCTGTATTCAGAATGTCCCGACCCAAAGTTCACTTCCCCACTGCCGTACAATCAACCAATTGTACATAAGTTTCTCCATCTGCTCAACTCAGCCTCCAGGAGACTGGAGGTTTATTTTCTGGTGAAAGTAAACTAGAGTACTTTGTGGTTTAACAAGATGAACTGAACACACGCATTTTTACTCTGCTCCTGTAGAAAATGAATTAAAAACAAGTGGACTTCAACATGGTAAAAAAAAAAATTTTCAAAATTCAAAATACCCTCAAAATTTTACAAATTTGAAAGATGGGTGGATTATAAAAAAGAAAGTCCAAGAGTATAATTTTTTATTAAGTAATTAAGCACACCAAGATATGTCATTCTGAAATATTAGCAACCCAGGAATAAAAAGAACAAAAACATCTTCCAGAAATATAAAGCAGATAACATACAAAGGGAAATAGTAAAAATTGTATTGGATTTCTCAAGAGCAATAATGGATCCAGAAGACTCTTTAAGTGCCTTCACAATTTATAAATGAAATTATTTTGAAATTGTGTACCTATACAAAATGTTCGCCAAGTGTGATTAAAATATGTTTAGACATGTAAGGAACCGAAAGCATAATTTCTTTACTGTGTTTACGGAAGGATCCCCCAAATAGGCTTATAAATCAAGAAAGAGGAGATGGAACCCAAGAAATGAAGGTCCAACACAGGAGACAGTGAAGTGAATTCTCCATAACAACAGGCCTAGGTAGAAGCAGAAGGGTGGACTGCAGAGGCAAAGTTTTCTGGCAATAATTATTTAATAGACAGGTACACTTGAAACATTTTTGATAATGTCCATGTAGTAGACTGAAGTGTTCATCAGTTCCAGGTTCTCTTTTCTGAGCATCCCACTGGATTTCAATTCTTAGCCCTTTGCCGGTAGGGAGGCATGTAGCTGAGTTCCAGCCAATGGCATGTGGACAGCAGTGACCTACACCACTTCCAGGTTATTCCCATAAAATGACCTATGAGATCCTCCATGCTTTCTCTCTTTCCTTTTTGGTATCCAGACATAAAGACTCAGTGAAGAGCTCTGAAGCCCTAGAAGACATTAAAGCCCCGAGATGAAAGAAATTTGAGGCTCTGAATGATTGTGTGGCCTAGCCATCACCCACTAGGCCGTGGCATGAGCAAGAAATAAACTTACACTGAGATAAGCCACTCAGAGTTTTTGGAGTTGTTTGTTAACATAGTTAGACTGTTCTGACTGTTACAGTTTGAAAGACCATTTGGGAACATTTATGAATCATTTATGGGCTTCCCAGATGGTACTAGTGGTAAAGAACCTGCCTGCCAATGCAGGAGACACAGGTTTGATCCCTGGTTCAGGAAGATCCCCTGGAGGAGGGCATGGCACCCTACTTCAGTATTCTTGCCTGGAGAATCCTATGGACAGAGGAGCCTCGCGGGCTACAGTCCACAGGGTCGCAAAGAGTTGAAAATGACTAAAGCAACTTAGCAGGCATGCATGAATACTTAATAGTAGATACAAAATATACTAAACAAATTGAAAAAGGATATTAATAACTCCAGGAGAAACAAAAGGTTATGAGTAAAGAAAAGTAATAATAATACAGCATTTCATTCAGATGTGAATATAATCAGAATAATGGAAACTCTAGCAAGAGAGTAAACATAAACCATGATATAACTGCATGTGAAGCATGAGTATAGGGAAAGATGGTATACATATGTGCAAAAGAACTAAATACTCAAGTATTATACATAGAGTCAACAAACAGTGTGTTAAGTTGCTAAATAACAAAGGCAGGATATAAGCAAACCTTTTAGAAATACACAAGTAAATATAATAAAAATCCACTAAAAGAGTCAAAGTCAAGAGTTTTGCTGTAGGAATTGAGACTAGGACTTAAGAGGAAATCTGTGCTATTTTTTAAGAATTTGAACACTTTTTTAAAAAAACTATGAGATGTTTTTACCTTAGTAAAAATAATATTAAAGTAGTTTTAAAATATACAGAGGAAAGCAAAAGACACTTGTTCAATAGAGAAAGCATTATAATTCATTATTACTTTCATATATTTTTGCATAATAGCCTAAGAGCAGTGGAGAAAGTGAATTTGGGGTGCAGATTGAAAATAGATTTGAGAGGTTTGCACAGTCATTTATTGACTCAGCAAACATTTATTAAGTAACATGTGCCTGATCCTTAGGGTTATCAGGCACTAGAGATGAAGTGGAGAACTTGAAGGAAAAACGTAAGGTAGACTGAGGAAAGGAGCATTTCAAAGTTTTAAACAAAAAATATATTTGGTTTCTTCTCTCTTGTCCCAGATGACATGAGCCACTGACTTAGCTTGCCTTTCATATTCAAAATCCTTTTATAAAAGGCCCACACTGATGAGATCAGAGGTTTCCTAACTCACCCCTCTTCTGGGACTGAAGTGAAGGCTCTGCCAGGTAGTCACGCTCAGGTTTGCCTCCACCCTCTGCTGACCTGCAGTCCATATGAGGTCTCTCTAATCACAAATAAAAATCAACCCCTCCCTAGTGTGAGGAGGCCCCACAGTATGATTAAAACTCACAAGACTGGACTCCCAGGTCATGCTAGTTTTCCTAACTACTTTTAAAGACATGATGTCAAGGAATATATATACCTGAATGAATTTTTACTGGCAATTATCTTAAATGTGTAACACATCAAGACCTATTTTAGGCATTAAAGTGGACCTGTTCACATAATTATATGTATAGCATCTATTCTATGGTGATGTCTTAATTTCCCCACTTCTAATTTCATTTTGACTCAGTTTCTTAAAATGTGAAATGGAGATACACTGGAATTTATATGGAAATTATGTAACTTAGCCTAATTCTCTCTATGTTAAAGAAACATTCTGTGGGAAAGGACCAAACGGTTTCATGACTGATGTTTGCATATAGACAAAAAACAAAAAATGCTATAATTATGGGCAAAATTACAATTATAAAACTCTTATCAATTTGTCTAATTGATTGAGGATAAATAGATTCGTATTGATAAAAACTGAGGAGACAGGAAAGAATACAGTGACAATACATATACATACACATAAATATAGTCATATATCAACATATACAATTGCACATATGAACATTGGTACAGTCATTTAAAAGCATGTGTAAAGTATATAGGTATATATGCTTAAATTTAGCTTTACAGTGAGCTACAAAATAAAATGTCATATGAGCCTACCAGGTAAATGTAAACAACCATAAGATGATTCTGTCATTTTTCCAAAATATCAAAAAATAGTGCTCTTGTTCACAATTTTTGCTACTTTTTAACTGCAAACACTTCAATTGAGATGCCATACACCAAGGAATAATTTAATCTGTCTTAAATTCCTCTGCTGGCCTTTTAGCAAATTATCAGGTAATCTGTTCAAGCATCCAAACTGACATTGATTGATGTAATTTCAGGTAAATATGTCTTTTTCTCCAAATACTTTTTTGATCGAATTAAAGTTCTTTCATTAATATTCCATTATAAAAGGTCTAGGGTGACACCAATAAAAGATAAACATCTTCTTAAGGCATAATCTGGGAAATGATGTGCCTTATGTCTGATCATATATGATATTAGAAGATAATTTGCAAAAATAACAATTAGCAAATGAAGATTTGGTGATATCCAAGAATCCCATGTTAGAAAATTACTTTTTTAAAATTTATTTTTAACTGGAGGGTAATTGTTTTACAATGTTGCACTGGTTTTTGCTGTACAACAATGTCATTTAGCTATAAGCCTATATATGAATATATCCCCTTCCTCTAACTTCCCTCCTATCCATAAATGATTACTTTTTAAAACTATATTTTTAAGAAATAGTCTGTTTCATTAAATGATCTTAAATTACAATTACATGAAATATCACTTAATCCATTTTTGTAATCAATATGGCAACAGTTTATATACCTATAATAATTCTATCATATTTGTAAGATATATTTAAAATTCCTGTTTCCAAAATAGCATGAAAATTGTAAGTACCTTAGCCCATATAATACCTTCTGAAATATGCATCGCTGCCATAACCACTAAATAGGTCCCCATTCTGTGCAATTTCTTACATATTTTATTACTACTGAAGATTGAGAGAACGGAAGAAAATTTCTGTGTGCATCATATAAAATGCATGTTTGTTAGAACTACTCAACTTATTTTAAAGAAATTGTAAATAATTTATTTTTATAGTCATATATTCAGTGCAAGTCTTACGAGAGACTGTTTTTAAAGAACTGGTGAAAGAACACATGATCAGAATGAAGATGCAACAGCTAATAGGGACTCCTCCTTTTCTCGCATTACTCTGCCTGTGAAAGTAAAGTGTTAGTTGTCCAGTCACGTCCAACTCTTTGCGACCCATGGACTGTAGCCCACCAGGCTAACTCTGTACACTGAAGCCATGAGCTCAGTTCATTTTCAGGCTTAATGGCCACTTTCAGCCCTGGCTGCCCACTGGAATCATTTGGGAGCTTTTATTAAACAGGATGCATTGGCTAACCCCCAGAAATTATGATTTAATTGCTGTAGGGTGGGGCCCGGGAGTGCTAAGTTGCTTCACTCATGTCCAGCTCTTTGTGACACTATGGACTGTAAGCCCACCAGGCTCCTCTGTCCATGGGATTCTCCAGGCAAGAATACTGGAGTGGGTGGCCATTCCCTCCTCCAGCAGCTCTTCCTAATCCAGGGGTCGAACACAGGTCTCCTGCATTGCAGGTAGATTCTTTACCGTTTGAGCTACCTGGGAAGTCACTGTCTGTAAAATGTGGTAAATATTAGTCATCTTATTAGGCAGTCAAACCCCATTTTTTGTTTGTGGGGTCTTAATTCATGTCTTGGTGAGAGCCCCCTATAAAAACTGAAGGGCTCAGATACTCATGACAGTGGTGGCAGAATATGAATGTGGGGTCTATATGCAGTAGCGTGGAGTGGTTCCAATGGTGCTGTTGAATTACATGATCGAGTGCTTTTAGACTTACAACTCTAGCTCTATGCCAGCATACCCTGGAGTGGGGACCACAAAATATCAAACCTGGAAAAAGGAATCTTACAACTAGAAGAAATATGAAACTTGCTAATTTACACAAGCAAAGAAGTGAAAAATACATATGGGAATGGATTCAAAAGGTGCTTATACCAGGGAGGAAGGAACACAGTTTTAGAACATGATGGCTAGTTAATATGGATGTTCAGGATAAAATGTACTAATTTGATTAGCTCAGAATGCTTGCAATTGTTTTCAGTTTGACGAAATTCAAACCTAGAGTAAGCACTACCTTAATTCAAAGACCCACCCTTGATCTTTAGGAAAGACACGGAACAACTCCGCAAATACCATGCAGAATGTCTCCTTTGTATGTTTTCCCAAAAGATCATGTTGCTATTACAATTTCCCAAGGTGATATTGGGGAACCATGATCTTTTCCCGAATAGCAGAAAGTCAACCCTGAGATATCACTAATGTCTGAGTAATAAGAAAGTCACTGCAATTCAAAGATAGGAATCAGGGCTGATGCCTTAATCAAATTCAGCTTCACAGTGGGCTCAATAGGAATTCAAATCCATCTCATTTTTCTCTAACCAATAGGTTAAATGTGATAGAAAGCTAATTTGAAGATACTGAAACTATGCAATGTAACCATAGAGAATACTTCCAATTGGATAGTTTTTCTCTAAAAGAATTACAGATATTTGTGTCATTACTAGGAAAGATGCAAAAAAGGTGATTCCCATCACATCTCCACTTGATTCTCTACAGTGACCTGTGTCGAAGGTGGATGGGTCTTCAAGAACATCAATAAACATCTTTACACTTAATCAGATGATTTCAACTGCAACTAATGCAATTAAGTAGACAGTTTTTTAGACAGCTTCTTATATGATATACTTGATAAAAGTGTGAAAGTGTTAGTTATTCAGTCATGTCCACCTCTTTGTGACCCCATGGACTATAGCCCTACAGGCTCCTCTGTCCTTGGGATACTCCAGGCAAGAATACTGGAGTGGATTGCCATTTTCTTTTCCAGGAAATCTTCCCAACCCAGGGATGGAACCCAGGTCTTCTGCACTGCAGGTGGATTCTTGACCATCTGAGGCATCAGGGAAGCCAATATACTTGGATAGATGACTCTAAATCATTTATTTACTGAATTACCTGAAAGTCTCCCCAGTTGATCCAGATTTAGAGCATTTCTGTTTCTTGTACTTTAAGCCCAAGAGGTTTATAATAAAAGAATTATCTGTAGTAGTGTGCTATATAGAACCTTTGGCATCTACTAGTAGGGAAATCATTTTGGAAGCTTCTATGTGTAATATCATAGAATGGAAAGTCTTCCCAGGTTCAGGATAAAGTAAGGTGAACAAGCATTCTAAATCAAAAGGCTTGGCTTTCACTCCATAGTTGGCCAAAAGACATTTGTGGTGTTTCTTCTTTGATTTTTACATGTCAGAAACAGAGGGATTTAAGATAATTTGTTCTGCTTATAAAAATTTCATATGTCTGACAATAGTATACATGTTCAAAGAATGAATGTTTGTTGAATGAGTCAATAAATAAATGAATTTGTTCACTACTTTGATAGCCTTAGCGAGGAAATTTTCTCAAAAAGTGGGAGTGGTGGGATGGAGAAGAGTCTCTCGTCCATTCTGATTTTAATATATTTCATCAGATCTTATTTTTCATAACTGAAAAGTTAAAAGTTCAAAAAATATATTTGTAAAAATGATTCAAAGAGCTGTATATCAGACTCTCAAAGTGAATGTGATCTGAGATAAAAGCAACCACAGTAAATTAAGGAAACTCCTTGAGGCAGCATGATATAAATGTGTGTATTTTTTTTTCAATGAAAATTAGAAAGAGAAGCATTGATTCTCTCATTTTAGTTCTCATAAACTTATGCTACAATTAAAGGTAAACATATTGGCAACCCTCCTACTACTTAACACAAGATAAGTAAATCACAGAAATGCCTTGGCTATTCCTGGGCACCCTCAGCCTTGCCTCGTCTCATTAGTGACTAAACTGGTTCTGTAACAATCAGAAAATGCACGGCCCAACTTGCACTTAACTAAGATCTTTTAACATTGGTCATCACCCTTTGCAATCTGCTTCCTCCAACTCATAGCAAGTGGTCACAAGTTTTCTAATCTCTTCTTCCTCCGTGAGACTTTCACTGTAAAGACAAAATTATTATCATTTATACTTCTGTTTTACAGTTAGGAATTAAAATGAAATGTTTGCTTAAATAATTCATTCAATTGTTAATAACCACCCAATAAGTTAGAGGGAAATTTTAATATGTAAAAACACACATGGCCATTCTTCAGTTATTTGGAGATAAATATATTTACAGATAGAAAAAGAACACAGATAAAGGCTTTTGATAACACTGGAAATTTGTAAAGTATCTCAAAGATGAATACAGTCTCTGACCCTATAACTCAATGACCCCATGATTTATGGAGGTGCAACTATTACTATATGCAAGTTAGTTTCGATTTGACATTGACTTCTTGCTTTCAATACGCCCCTGTGGAACCATAAAGCATTTGAAGTCCCTTAATGACCTCCCAGGACTCTTATTGGTACAATTGATGGGTTTTAGCTAAGACAGGTAACTACCAAATCTGCTTCTCCACAGTGACTCCAAAAGGGCTTGCAGCTTACACCTGTGCTTGTTATAATAATGCTTTATTTTACACTGTTACAAGAGACTATAAATAATTTCATTTCTACTGCTGAGTTTCTGTTTTCACAAAAACAATTAAATTATAGTCAATAGACCAGTTGAAGAAAGCAAGGGATTATATATTCAAATTTAACAAATACAAACACTGAGAAAAATTTTTATATTTAAAAAACAAGATTTACCTCGCTGATAAATTAAAAATACTAAGTAGAATATCAAATTCTCTCAAGTATTTATGCGCTTTAACCTTGAAAATTAAAATTCATACTTTTGGACTTCACTAGCTAGAATAATTATCTCATCTATTTATTTATTGATCCTCAAAATAAAACACTTTGTCTCCACTTTGTCTTTTTAGGTGTCCCTATTTAATGCATATTTCTTCATTCAATTAATATCTGCTTATAATTTTAAAAACCGCATCGTTTGACTGAATATCTCTTCTGATTATCATGGTACTGACAAGAGGGAAAGGTTTTAGTTTTAACAGATATTTTTGTTCAATAGTTCTTATTAAATTTCTTTCTTCAAAATATTATGATTTTTTAAAAAATCTGGAAGGTGGTATTAAATTAAGTATAATACGGTTGGTTCTAGGGCCCATGTAATAACCATGCCTATTTTCTTGAGTCCTCAGTATTGTTTTTGACCATTAAAAAACATTTTATTTCCTGAAAACATGAAGCATTCTATTCTATACCTTAGCTTAGCTGATTTATCCATTAAATTAAAACTATAATGTTCTTTTATGACTACAGTGATCCTAGTTCTAGCATGATTCATTTCCCTAAAGCCGTAACTTAGGACAATTTTTGTACACAGTGACTAATATGTAGTCAAAAATTTAGACTATATTTTTTAAAGTTAACATTTTAATCCAAAAAAAGGTAAATGCTGCTGATTTATCCTTCGGCACATAAATATTTTTAAATGAGTAGCAATTTACACTATGAAATTCTACAGTATATTGAACATAAGAATGTTGTTACTAACTGAAACTGTCCTCTGTGACTGCCCAATTCCAACAGTTCTTAACTTACTCAGAACAAGCTGCATGAAGTTCATCAGTGAATGATGGTAGTTTAGTCTCTCAGTTGTGTCCGACTCTTTGCAACCCTGAGCACTGTAGCCCACCAGGCTCCTCTGTCCATGGGATTTCCCAGGCAAGAATACTGGAGTGGGTTGCCATTTCCTTCTCCAGGGGATCTTCCCGACCCAGGGATTGAACCTGGGTCTCCTGCACTGCAAAAGGATTCTTTACTGCTGAGCCACCAGACTAGTTAAAGCTTAATGAGCACAAAGGATCACTGAGGCTTGACAATAACATGACACTTAGGTCATTTCTGCATAAAAATGCTGCTGTTGCGAAGTAGGACTTAACCCTCCCAGCCTCCTCTTAGTGCTTATTAGTATTAAATAGTTAAGTCCTGTGTCCCTAATGCTTTGCTTATGGTTAGTTTGGATTTGGCACCTGTTTTATATTTTTCACTTATTTGTGTCTGTTTATATCCCAACTTGCTTTATAAAGATGATAGTTTTTTATATAAGTGCATAAAAATTCAGTAATAAAAATAAAATTAAAATCAATAAATATAAAAAAGGGCCATAAAGTTGAATAGGCACTTTATAAAAAGAGAAAAATCCAAATATCCAGTAAACATGAAAAGTTGCTCAACCCCATTAGCCAGCAGAGAAATGCAAATTAAACCATAATGAAATACAACTGTGCATCTACGAGTATGAATAAAACCAAATACCAGGTGTTGGTGAGGGCATAGGGCAAATGCTTGTTTATTGCTAGTGGAAGTGTAAATTGGTTTGACTATTTTGGAAAACTAAACTTGGGCAGAGATATGGCCCATTTTACATATATGATTTGTAGAACTTTGGGCTTCCCTGGTGGCTCAGACAGTAAAGAATCTGCCTGCAATCCGGGAGACCTTGGTTCAATCCCTGGGTTGGGTGAATTTCCCTGGAGGAGGTCATGACAACCCACTCCAGTATTCTTGCCTGGAGAATCCCCATAGACAGAGGAGCCTGATGGGCTACAGTCTATGGGGTTGCAAAGTCGGACATGACTGAGCGACTAAGCACCCAGAACTTTGTAACATGTTCACCAGAAGTCTTTTATAAGAATTACTTGTAGTATTAATAATTGCAAACTGAAAACAACCTAAATGTTCATTAATAACAACAAAAAGATTAAACATCATCAACTCAACGGACTTGAGTTAGAGCAAACTCCAGGAGACAGTGAAAGTCAGGGAAGCCTGGCGTGCTGCAGTCCATGGGGTCGCAAAGAGTCGGACTCGACTGAGTGACTGAACAACAACAACAAAAAACCTAAAGTTACGTGTGTTCATAAAATGGAATATTACACACCAAGCGGGGACAGAGTGTTTTTCACCTGCAATATTAGTGAATCACGCAGGCATAATGCTGCAAAAGAAAATCCAGCCACAAAATAATATATATGTTGAATATGTATATATTCAAAGACAGGCAAAATTAATCTATAGAGTTAGCTGTCAAGATAGTGGTTATCTTGTCAGGGTTGAGGGCAGTGGCTAAGAAGAGACTGGAGAGAAATTCTAGGGATATTCCAGCTCTTCATTTGTGTGCTGGTTACAAGATGCATTTGTTCTATGATCAAACGTATAATTTGTACACATCTCTGCATGCACTTTGTCCAGCCGTAAAATTATCTTAAAAGATAAATTAACAACGAATGAAAACTGACATCAGATTACGGTGAAAAAGAGAATGTGAATGGATGGAGTCAGAAGTTAGGCTAGCACAGAAAAATACCTTCTCTAACATTTGTTAGAGACCATAAAGTCAATATCATCCATTACGTCCATAAAAAAAAATCTGTTGCTTAAGAGACACCTGCCCATTCATATAACTAAGATCTCTGCTCCCTTGCATAGCTAAGGATCTTGGCTGTGTAATAAGCTATGGTTTCTGGAACACTTTGATAGTAAAATACCACAATGAATTGGTTTGGGGTGGTTTCTTAAAACAGCCATCAGTGTAGAAAGATGGTATTAATAGGTAATTATAATTCAGTAAAAGTAAACAAGCAGTTCTATGGGCAAATGAGGGGTTCACAAAATGGAATTCTTTGCAACTTCAATCTAGTTGAGGAATTGCTTTTAGAGGAAGGAATTGATAGACTGTATCCTCAGTACGTAGATTTTGATAAGTCCTGAGTCAAACAGCTATCAGACTGTATCTCCTCAGGAGTACTTGGACAGCAGCCTTTATATTGCTGGTTACATGAGGATCCATGGGTTTTAGCCAATACATAAAAGTGACATGTTGTTATGAAAGCCAAGGAACTTGTAAGGGTGTGTGTCTGATAGAAGAGCTCTCTATTTCTGCTCAAGGTTAGACCAAGACAGGCTCCTCAGTAAGCTGCTTGGGGCTCTTCCCTACTATACAGTCATCACATCTCTGAAGTTCCACATCGTGGAGCATTAACCCAATCTTTGGGGGAAAAAAATTATGTAGGTGTGATCCATGTATTTTCAGTGGGAACACTATTACCCGTAAGTGGGTGAAATTCATTCTGGGAGAGTGAAATAATCTTATTCTTTTTGTGTATAAGACATAGATATACATACATTGTATACACAGATGTACTACATATCTGTGGTATTAAAATTTCATGGTGGAGGGGCGCGATTAAGGGGGAAAAACAACTGAAAAGGCTTCTTGGATTGGGGTGGGGGTATAAAATAAAAGTTAAGAAAAACTGATGTAATCAAATGGCAAACACAAAACAATAGCAGCTACCTTTCTCCAGCCCTGATTCACAGCTATTTAAATATTTAAACTTCCACCATAACCTCATTCAGTATCAGTTCAGTTCAGTCAATGTATTGATATAGTCTCAAAATGAATAAGTTAACTAAGTTAAATGTAGGACCATGTTTTGTAAAAGGATGAATTGGGGTTTAGAATATTAATATTTTCGCTTGGTTGTTGTTCTATTCATGTCAGTCCTGTCTTGGGAAAGTAAAAATTGTGTTATACTGCTTAACAACCCCTGTCTTTTTATGGTCTGCAGTAGGAGGGAGTAGATACAGCTCACTCAAGATGTTATCTTGTGGTTGTTAAAAATAAAAAGTAGCCAGAGGGTAATATGCTCTGGAGCACTGAAGTGGAATCACTGAAATTAATTTCTTAAAAAAAAAAACATAGAAAGTCCTCAATGTAACTGGTGAAACAATGCAAAAGCATATAAAGCCATAAATTCCCTTACTCCATTTTGTCCTACACCCTTGAGTTAATCAAAGGTATTTCCACAAGCTTTTTCCCCCTGCTTTATTGAGATATAATTGCTGTAAGTTTAAGGTGTACGATGAAATGATCTGATATATGTGTATATACATACACATATATATATGTGTGCCCCTTAACTGCCCCCCCACCATGAAATTTTAATACCACAGATATGTAGTACATCTATGTATATGATGTATGTATATCTATGTCTTATACATAAAAAGAATAAGATTATTTCACTCTCCCAGTATATTGCAAACTAATTACCACAATAAAGTCAGTTAATAGAGCAATCACCTCACATAGTTACAATCATGTGTGTGTGTGTTTGTGTGTCTGTGGTGAGAACTTTTAAAATCTACTCTCTTAGATAACTTTCAAATCTACAAACAGTATTGTTAACTATATTCACATATTATACATTACCTTACCTTACATCCTCAGAAACTGATTCATCTTATATCTGGAAATTTGTATCCTTTGGCCACCTGTCTCATTTTTCACCCTCCAACTCTTGCCCCTGACAACTACCAACCCACTCTCTGTGTCTATGAATCAGGGGTTTAAACTTTTATTTATTTTATTTGTGGCTGTGCTTGGGTCCTGGTCGCTGCACTCAGACTTTCTCTAATTACGGTGAGCGGGGGCTACTCTCTAGCTGCTTGCACAGACTCCTCACTGCAGTGGCTTCTCGTGTTGCAGAGCACACTCTCGAGCACAGGCTCAACAGCTGTGGCGCACAGGCTTAGTTGCTCCACGGCATGTGGGATCTTCCCAGATCAGGGACTGAACCCGTGTCTCCTGCATTGGCAGGCAGATTCTTTACCATTGAGCCACCAGAGAAGCCCCAAGTACATTTTTTTTTTAGTTTCCACATAAGTGAGATCATAAGTGTCTTTTTATTTCTAACCTATTTCACTAAGCATAATGTCCTCAAGTTTCATCCATGTTGCTGCAGATGGTAGAATTTCCTTCTCTTATGGCTGAATAATATACTGTTGTGTGTGTATCACATTTCTTTATCCATTCTTGCATCAATGGATACATAGATAGCTTCCATGTCTTGGCTTCCATGTTCGGCTATTGTAAATAATGCTGTAGTGAACATGGGGTGCAGATATCTCGTCAAGATAGTGATTGCATTTTGTTCAGTTATATGCTCAGAAGTGGAATTGCTGGATCACATGTAAGTCCTATTTTTAATTTCTTGAGGAACCTCTATAACTGTTTTTCATAGTGACTGCACCAGTTTGCATTCTCCCCCACCTGGCACAAGGCTTTCCTTTTCTCCACTTCCTTACCAACTTGTGTTATCTCTTGGCTTTTCAGTAATGGCCATTCCAATGGTCATGAGATGATATCTCATGGTTTTCATTTGCATTTCCCTGATGATTAGTGATGTTGAGCACTTTGTCATGTACCTACTGGCCATTTGAATATCTTCTTTGGAAGAATGTCTGTTCAGGTCCTTTGCCTATGTATAGTTGAATTATTTGGTATTCATGCTATTGATTTGTAAAAGTTCCTTATATATTTTGGATATTAATTCCTTATCATATTGTCTTTTCACTTTGTGGCTCACTTTCTACTTAGTTTGATGTAGTCCTACCTGATTACTTTGCCCTTGCTGCTTGTGCTTTGGATGTCACATCCATAAAATCACTGGGAAGGCCAATGTCAAAGAGCTTTTTCTCTGTTTTTTTTTTCCCTAGGAGTTTTATGGTTTCAAGCCTCTCTTTTAAGTTTTTAATCCATTTTGAGTAAATTTCAGTAAGTAGTGAAAGGGAGAAGTACAATTTCATTCTTTTGCATGTGAATATCCAATTTTCCCATCACCATTTATTGAAAAAACTGTCCTTTCTCTATTGCATCGTATTCTTGACTGTCTTTTCAAATATTAGTTGACCGCTTATATGTATGCAGAAGCTTCTTAATGTTCATATACAATTTTTTTTAAAGAGTAGTTACAGTAAATAAATCTGGATCATAAATTTTGGTCTATACCTGCTTTCCCAGTACAGTATCAAAGTTGATTAGTTGCTGTGACAAAATAGTTGCCAAATAAACCATGGACCTAAAACACTTAGTATCTGACCCTTTACAAAGAAAGTTTACTGTCCCTAACAATTGAGCATAATTTCTTGTTTATTTATTTCATGCAAGACTGAATCCATTACAATGTTATTATAAAAGAATGTGTAATTAGATGAAAAGAGACTCAACCAAGCAGTTTAAAACAATATACACGGTAGAAGTCACTTTCAGCTAAAATATGCATATATAGAGATATATGCATGTCTATGTGTATAGTTAGATAGATAGATGACACTGTGTGGGCTGCTGTGCTTAGAACTGAAGGAGCTCAACTGTCTGACAAGTTCCATTTCCGACCCAGCTAATTACCAATTGTGTTTAAACAGATAAGTTACCTGACTTTTCTGCTCCATTACTTTTTTATTACACACCAGAGATATTCAAATATAGATAGCTGTACCCCTCCCTTTCAAAAATTGACTTGTGGTAAGTTAACGTAACAATATCCATCCTTTATGGTGATTTAATTATAAAATAAAACACAGAAAAGTTGTAACATGATAGCTAGAACATAAAAAGATACTACATTTTAAAATGTTCCTCTTATCTCAGTTTCAAATAGACAATAGAAGAGACAAGATACTCCTAACATTTCTTTTTCAATAAGTAGATGGCTTGGAGAAAGGAGTAAAGAAAACCTTTTCAAAGCCTGGGCCATTCTTTCCCACAGTGATGGACAAGGACCACAGAGTCCCGGAGAAAAAGCCACAACTGAGAGCAACACGAGAAAAGGGTATTAATATATTTCTAGGCCATGACATCAGGTTTCTTCTCTGAATTATGCCAATTAAGACCATAATTGCAGAGGATGACAGAGGAGCTATGCTTCTTCATTTGTTCTATTCCCCATTTTCATCAAGAAATGGCTAAAAAAATATATCTTATTAATAGTTTTATTTGCCATTATTTTGTATATTCATATTGTATGTAGGTATACATATACCTACATACAAGCTAGCTGTGTATTGTCACCCTGCTTATTTAACTTACGTGCAGAGGACATCATGTGAAATGCTGGGCTGGATAAAGCACAAGCTGGAACCAAGATTGCCGGGAGAAATATCAACAACCTCAGATATGCAGATGACACCACCCTTATGGCAGAAAGTGAAGAAGAACTAAAGAGCCTCTTGATGAAAGTGAAAGAGGAGAGTGAAAAAGCTGGCTTAAAACTCAACATTCAAAAAACTTCATGGCAAAAAAAGAGGGGAAAGTGGAAGCAGTGGCAGACTTTATTTTCATGGGCTCCCAAATCACTGCAGATGGTGACTGCAGCCATGAAATTAAAAGACGCTTGCTCCTTGGAAAGAAAGCTCGGACAAACCTTGACAGCATATTGAAGAGCAGAGACATCACTTTGCCAACAAAAGTCCATCCAGTCAAAGCTATGGTTTTTCCAGTAGCCATATACAGATGTGAGAGTTGAACCATGAAGAAGGTTGAGCATCAAAGAATTAATGCTTTTGAATTGTGGTGCTGGAGAAGACTCTAGAGAGTCTCTTGGACTGAAAGGAGATCCAATCAGTCCATCCTAAAGGAGATCAGTCCTGAACTGGAGTGGTGGAAACCCACAAAGTCCCTTCATGGGGGTAGCGGGGAAACACAGAGGAGGGTGACAGATTCATTGGAGACAATGCTGAACCAAGCTGACACATTAGGATTGAGTGAACTATATAGAACCTCCTCTCCTGGTCAACGAAGCACAGGAAGGCTAACTGAAAAGTAATAAAATCTCAAAAGTGTTAGTTACCCAGTCATGTTTGACTCTTTGCAACTCCATGGACTGTAGCCCTCCAGGCTCCTCTGTCCATAGGATTTCCCAGGCAAGAATACTGGAGTGGAGTGCCATTTCCTTCTCCACAGGCTCCTCCTGCCCCAGGCATAGAACCCAGGCCTCCTACCTTGCGGGCAGATTTGTTACTGCCTGAGTCACCAGGGAAGCCCAATAAAACAATCTAGATTATTCACTTTTCCATTGGAAATGCACTAGTTTCAGGTCACCATCACTGAGCACTAACTACATGAAAACAATGGACTACATGCTGGGGATACAAAGACTACTGAACAGTAAAATTTATATGAAAGCCATGATTCTTGGTCTTAAAGTTTATTATAGTTTATAACTGCAGGGGTTCAAGAAGCTCACAAACTTTTGCTGGCTTTTTAAGGTAATGATTTATTTAGTCTAGCGAGTACCTACAAATTTTGTGAGATCCCTGGTTTGAATTTCAAAATTATATTAATTCAAAGAAATTGCATAGTCTCTCTAGTCCCTTGTTCCCCTTTTATATAAAAAGAATAACAATGACCACTTCATAGAGTTGCATGCCTGAAAATACTTTGATAGATATTTGTGATAAATATATACAAAAAAAAGAGAAAGCACAGTATTTCCTAGAATTAAGTTTTGTTCAACTAGATTTATTGGGAGCCTAATAAGTGAGAGGCCTTACAATAGAATCTTAAAGTTTGATCTTACTGAAAGTAAATGAGGAATGGATTACAAATGGTGGATCCATTCATGAGTCCCTATATTCATGTGCCAAATGTATCAAATTGTAACTTTAATTATGTACAGTTTATTTTATATCAATGAAACATCAATAAAGCTGTCTGAAAAAATGAACATAAACATAAAACTAGGCTTTTTAAATAGCAACCCCTTAAAGGAGACACCTTTGCCAACAAAAGTTCATCTAGTCAAGGCTATGGTTTTTCCAGTAGTCATGTAAGGACATGAGAGTTGGACTATAAAGAAAGCTGACCACCAAAGAATTAATGTTTTTGAACTGTGGTGTTGGAGAAGACTCTTGAGAGTCCCTTGGACTGCAAGGAGATCCAGCAGTCCATCCTAAAAGAAATCAGTCCTGAATTGGAAGGACTGGTGTTGAAGCTGAAACTCCAATACTTTGGCCACCTCATGCGAAGAGCTAACTTATTGTAAAAGACCCTGATGCTGGGAAAGATTGAAGACAGGAAGAGAAGGGGACAACAGGATGAAATGGTTGGATGGCATCACTGACACAATGGACATGAGTTTGAGTAAACTCCGGGAGTTGGTGATGGACAGGGAGGCCTGGTGTGCCGTAGTCCATGGGGTCGCAAAGAGATGGACACGACTAAGCGACTGAACTGAACTGAAGGGAGACATCATCATCTTTTTATTTAGCTCCTTCCCCTCCTACTCTGTCTCCCTCAATGTGGAGTGCCTTGTAAGTACTGGTTCTCCTATTTTATATTTTAAAGATGTTTACTTGTTCTCATGTGGTGTATTTTCAATAATGTTTTCACATCAGTATTTTTCAAACAACTTAGACAAATGTTGAAAAGATGGAGTAAAACAAAATTATGGTTATTTAGATTCTTAATTAATAGGAAAACCTAATTTTTTTAGCTTTTTCAAAATCAGTATAATCCAAATATGATTATCTGTACATGAATAGGCATGAGTGTATTCTACAAAGCAATAAGAAACATAGCCCTATTTTCCAAGAAATAAAACCTTATGTGGGATTTATTTAATACTATTTATACCTAATTTTTGAATAGTGTCTTATATGGCATATAGGTAGATGCTAGATATGGTATTATATTGAAGTGAATAATTATAATCAGCTGCTTTCTAGTTAACTAAAGCATTTCTAAGCATGTTTGACTCCAAACTCTTGGTTTTGACTTTCATACTAGTTAAGGTTTTATTGCATCATGCAATATAATAAATCACTCCAAACTGCAGTGCTTTAAACCAATGTTTATTCTCTAATTGGAAAATTTCATTTGAAAGATTTGATCATGTATTAATTGCTCTAATAACTATCTTTCCTTAGGACAAGTTTTTCTGTGGATCCTGGGTTGCATCTTTTCATGTGGCTTTGCTTGTGTTTTCTCTTAACAATTTGCTATAGTTCCTGGCCTAGGAAACACTCATCTCATTTTTGAGCATGGCTAGATATGAATTGATTTCATATTTTTCTGTAATTTTAATTAATGTTTCATATTAAGTGGATTATTTTAGTAAGGCGGGGTTATTTAACTGTGCATTCCAATGGAAAATTGGAGGCATTTTAAATTAGGCACACGTGTTTGTGTTTGTACACATGATAATCACTTTATATTTTTGACCAGTTTGGAAAGAAGAAATTGTTTTAGCTTATTCAGTAAAGAACTGCATGATCAATCCTAAATCAATGTATTTTTAAAACACATTCACTAGTATCCTGACTTTATTTAATAGGTTGATACCTGGCATCTTTACTTGTTCATGACTGGTAGAAATTTCTGATGTTTCCTACTGGCCAGTTCTTCTCTGCTTCAGTGTCGGTGAAGAGTTGCACTCTCTCGACTTGTGAGGTGTGGTTTGGCTGGATGACTGGTTTTAGTCAGAGAAATATGGACGGGGTGACATGTGCCGCTTCCAGGAGGAAACGTTTCTGAGACGGTGCCTACGCTGCCTCAGGGAGCACAGCAGTGAGGGTTGAGGTGGGAGACGCCATGACACCACAGCCGCCTGGGATGCTGGGATGCTGCGCCAACTCACGGAGGACAGCTGCGCGGAAGGATCGCCTACGCCACCAGCGAAGAACTGCTCAGAGACGGGGACTATTGGTTACCACAGCGTTACTGATCTTATCCAGATGAGTACAAAGAATGTATAGCAACTTAAGTAGTAAACGATAAACAGATTTTAAGTATTCATCATGGCATAATATGTAACCAATTTTATTTGTCCTTCAATTATAATCAAAACTCCTCTGGCTTTTTACTAGATTTTAATAACGTTTAACATGCAGATACTGCAGAATTCACTTCTATTTTGAAAGGTACAAACAGACTGGCCTAAAAGACCTAAAAGAGAAAGACCTAAAAGAGAAAGAGAAAGACCTAAAAGACCAGGCCTAGTACCATGTATGTCTATGTTCAGAGAGAGATTTCCTCTCAAGTGATGAAACAATAGGCAAACTTTAAGGTCTCATCTACTTTCTGAGCGCTTTTTCCCCCTATTTCAGACATGAGTGGTTTTCACAGCATGTACCTTGCCAGCATGGACTTATCCCATTTTCAGAACTCATTTGTGAGTGCAAGTGTAGATGAAGGACTTGGTAAACTTGGTCTGTTCCCTACTGAGTGTTCAAGAACAAAACTAACAAGACCTTGCAAAAATGGGGCTTGTTCCCTACTGAGTGGTCAAGAGCAAAACTATTACACTACTAACAAGACCTTGCAGGTGGTACTTGAATCTCACAAAGGTATCATCACTGACACACGTTCACCAGGAATAAGATGAGCTTGTTTCCATAGCTGGCTGTCAAATGATATGCCTATTGACATAGTAAAGAAATTAGCTGGTTTTATCAAAAGTTGAGGGTTAGTGGTGGGAATCAAGCTACTGTGGTCACCCCTGCAAAGCCCCAGGTTCCTGAGGAGGTTGCATTTTTAGGATAAAAAGATAAGGACTTTTAAAAAGCCTGCCCAACCCTTCTGCTGCCCACTCCTGCATGATAAGTTCAACCCTCAAAACAGAGGATTATCCTCAAAGCCAGTGCCCATTAATGTTTGGAAACTTTTTTGTTTTGAATACTGACATTGCACATAATGGGCTATGTCTCAAAGTAGGACAAGGGCAGTTAAATGAAAACTAAAAGCCAGTTAATTTAAATAAACTTCAGAAAATGGTTCAGCATTTCAGAATAAGCTTACCATACTTAATGGCTCAAACCTACTCATGTTTGCTTGTAAGAGATTTAGAATGTTTATTTCTGATATTGAGCTGGTCAATATTGATGTGATTCTTTAGTTTTTCAGTTCAGTTCAATTCAATCGATCAGTCGTGTCTGACTCTGCGACTGCATGAACCGCAGCACACCAGGCCTCCCTGTCCATCACCAACTCCTGGAGTCCACCCAAACCCATGTCCATTGAGTCGGTGATGCCATCCAACCATCTCATCCTCTGTCGTCCCCTTCTCTTCCTGCCCTCAATCTTTCCCAGCATCAGGGTCTTTTCAAATGAGTCAGCTCTTTGCATCAGGTGGCCAAAGTATTGGAGTTTCAGCTTCAACATCAGTCCTTCCAATGAACACCCAGGACTGATCTTGAATGTTATTTTTTTCTAGTCTTTAACAGTTTAAAAATGGTGTTGAAAGTGAAAGTGTTAGTTCCTCAGTTGTGTCCAACTCTTCGTGACCCCATGGACAGTAGCCCACCAGGACAGAATCCTCTGTCCATGAGATTCTCCAGGCAAGAATACTGGAGTGGGTTGCCACTCCTTTCTCCAGGAGATCTTCCCAACCCAGGGATCAAACCTGGGTCTCCTGCATTGCAGGCAGATTCTTTACTGTTTGAGCCACCAAGAAAGCACTTAGAGACATATTTCCTACCCATGTAACCATTCCAGCTTGATAGCAGCTAACAAACATCCTGAAAGTTAGTTCAACTATGCCATTATACACCCAAAAGATGTTGTAAAATTATATATATATATATATATGTCCTCAGACATGTATTTATATTCCATGTTCGTTATCTTCTATCGTGTGTGTGTGCTTAGTCACTTAGTTGCGACCAACTTTTTTGCGACCCCAGGAACTATAGCCCACCAGGCTCCTCTGTCCATAGGATTCTCCAGGCAAGAATACTGGAGTGGGTAGCCATTCCCATCTCTAGGGGATCTTTCCAACCCAGGGACTGAACCCGGATCTCCTGCACTGCAGGCAGATTCTTTTCTACCTTAGCCACTAGGGAAGCCCATCTTCTTTCATAGGTTTAAAAATTTCAAAGCTTTTGATTACCATATCATCATTAAATTTTAACAATTCTTCCTTCTATTTGTTCCTGTCAACAAATTCATTATCATTTTCAATCAATATTTGTTAAGGTATTTTTTTTTGTATTTTTAATGGTATAATAAGATTGAGACAGTAGATTCACAATTCTTGGTGTGTAATTCTGGAAACTTTGGTAAATGTCATTTAGTCACCACCTCTGTCAGATCCAGAAAAGTTCCATCATCTCAAAAAAATCCTCCATAGTCCCTGACCCCAACCTCCCAGCAATTACTGATATGGTTTTTGTCCCTATAGTTTTGACTTTTCAAGAATTTCAGATAAATGGAATCATATGGTCTATAGTCTTTGAGCATGGATTCTTTCAGTTAGCTTAATGTGTAAGTGTGGGTTTTTAAAATCATGCCCTGCCATGTCTCAAAATTTGGTTTAAGTCTTACAACATTAAATATATATTTTGGCCTAACTTTCATTATCTGATGTTTCTTATCTAGTAATTTCTAATGTAAATTTCTCACATAAATGAAATCAACTTCCTCAAAGTCTTTTAGAGCAAATTCCTTTCCCCTTCAGTATCTTTGTTTAGGTTTCTTTCCCCTCTGGATACCAAACCCACCACCTTGACTAGTTCAAATCCTTCATGTATTCCTATAGCATGAAAGTCCTGCTTTCTCAAATAGTTTTCTCTAAAAAATACTGATGATAACAAACCCTATGTTGAATGGACTGATCATAGGATACCTGGATTGTTTCAGATTTATTTGTATTTTCTCCCCTGCCACAATGTAAAGTCCCTGAGATCAAGATATTTCTAGCAAGAGAAGGATTACATATTCAGACCAATTATAGTACAGTCAAAGCTATGCTTTTTCCAGTAGTCAGGTATGTAGCTCAGTCGGTAAAGAAGCCGCCGGCAATGCAGGAGTCTGCCTGCAATGCAGGAGACCAGGATTCGACTCCTGGGCCCTGAAGATTCCGTGAAGAAAGAAATGGCAACCCACTCCAGTATTCTTGCCTGAAAATCCCATAGACAAAGGAGCCTGGCTGGCTACAGTCCATGGGTCACAAGAGTCGGACACGACTTAGCAACTAAACCACAGGTATGGATGCGAGAGTTGGACCATAAAGAAGGCTGAGTGCTGAAGAATTAAGGGATACTTAAAGGACACTCAAGGGTCCCTGGAGGACCAGTGGTTAGGACTCCATGCTTCTGAGGACCTGAGTTCAATCCCTATTTGTGGAACTAAGATCCCATAACCTGTGCAGCAAAGAAAAAAATAAGAAGACACTACAAAAGAATAACGAGTATTCCTACAAAGAGGTATTGAAGGAAAGTAGGGAACCAGTTACGTCTTCAAAAACTTGAACAACTGGTGTTCAGAGAGTGGGATATTATACAAATTCACCAAAGAGAGTGCAAAATGAGTAGGCTAGGGTTTTTGCTTTTTGTCTGTTTTTGAAAATAATAGGCTTAATTGGTGTGGCTTTGAGGAACTGATGAAGACTGGATTTACCGCAATCAACCATCATTGATTCATTGATTACAGGATCAATCCTGGTGACTTTTTGTTTTCCCTAGAGTTAGCAACTAGAAGGAAACCGACTAATTCCTAACTGAGAAGCAGAGGCCTGCAAAAAACGTGCTAAAATGAATATTATCTCTTGATGTAAAGACGGCAAAATGGAACTTGAAATTTTCTATGAGATCCATGAGAGACAACAACTTCAACTAATCAACCCAAAGAAAAGTCACAGGTCAGCATTAGCCATCAGTTGCCCCCCTCAGATTCAAGGAAAATGCGTATTTGCTTCACAGTGGCTAACGGCCAAGGGTGTCCAAAATGAAGCATACAGATTTGGCTATTTGAATGTCATGTGCCTTTTATGGGAAAAATTCCAATGTACAGCTACTTTGTCTCAGTATTAGCAGTCATATGAATCAGTGATTAAAAAGCCACAGGTTCATTGATGACCAGTTGAAGATGACTGTTAGAGATGACTATGCTGTTTCTGCACGTAACCCCAACTCTGTCTACAAATGCTCTCACACCTTGCTTGTTGGGGGTGAGGGGAGTTGGCCTTTGGACAGATGTCCACCACCCTCCCCACAGTTGCTGGCATCTGAAATAAAGCAAACTTTCCTTTACGTCAAAAAAAGAAAAAAAAAAGGCCACAGGTTCTTAAATAATATGTCTAATGCCTTTACTTCAGACAAAACTCCTCCAAGGGATCTTCCTGACCCAGGGATCGAACCCATGCCTCTTATGTCTCCTGCATTGGCAGGCGGGTTCTTCCTCACTAGCACCTCCTGGAATGTGCCCCATCTGCCACCGTTTCAGTCTCTGGTAACTTTCCTCCTCTTAGACAGGAGTCTTAGAAACGTGTTTATTTTTCCGCAGATACATGCACAGTGAATACTGTGTTGTTTTGTTTGGTTTTTTTTTTCCTTTTACATTTATTTTTGGCCACCCTGGGTCTTCTTTGCTGCACAGGGGCTTTCTCCAGCTGTGCCAAGCAGGGGGTACACTCTGGCTGTGGTGCACAGGTTCCTCTTTATGGCGGCTTCCTTGTTCTGGAGCTGGGCTCTAGGGCACGCGGGCTTCAGTAGTTGTGGTGTGCGGGCCCAGGAGTTGCAGCTCGAGGGCTTAGTTGCTCTTTGGCATGTGGAATCCTCCCAGACTAGGGATCAAACCTGTGATCCCTGCATTGGCAAGTAGATTCTTAACCCCCAGACCACCAGCGAAGCCTTTAAATGCAGTCTTATTCCTAACACATTCTCCATGTGTAGCTCACCTTGGAAGTGAGAAACATTTCAAGTGACCAACGAAAAGAAGGCATGCTTTATTTTTTTTAAACACCTAACAGATCTAAAAGAAAAGAAAGAGTCTGAACTAGAGAATTATTATTATAATTTTCACTGTGATAATTCTTGTAATAACTTTTGAGTTAGGCATATATTTAAGTTCTTAGAAATATGAATGAGAAAGCAACAGTGTCCAAGAGTGTTAGGTAGGCTGAATTGTTTCATTTGTTATTTGGATCCTCAGTGCTTGTGTACACTTGAAATCGAAGTGACTAGCTAAACAAGGAGATAAAAAGAAAGACGCTCCTCTAATCAAAGTCTTATGTGCCCCCTACAAAGTAACACACAATAGTCTCCGTGTTACAACAGGCTTCATCTCTTTAAGAAGAGATGGGTTCTGAGTTAAGCGGATGACTCAGATACCAAAACGATTCACAGTCCTTGACCTAAGGCTGAGTCCACCGCTTATCTGTACTGGCTGTCAACATTATCTCAAAAATTGTGCTCTCCACTGAGCACCGGATGTGGGCATCGGAAACAAACAAGGAAGCAGCAGCAAAGCGTTTGATATCTCTAAGGAAATCCCATAGCTCGCAAGCAAACTCAGTGGACTGAATACATCATTCACTTTTATCCTGAAGAAGCAGTTAAATCAGATGCTCCATCACAGAGCCATGAAAACAAATGAGCCCACAACTTCATATGGGATGGCTTTGTCTCAATTTCCGAGAAAGAGATGCACGCTTTTGATGGAGGAGTATTTACTTACTCAATCCATGCATTTGGGGACCTCCATTATATTTTCCAATGGAGTAAAAAAATAAAAATAATTGCTTCTCTGAAATATTTTTATTACTCAACATGAAACCCAGTCTTTTGAAACTGATCTTTTTAGAAACTGATGTTTCAAACAACTAAAGGTACCTGTTTAGTTAATAGTGAGTCAGCCTTGAGATTGCTTTCAACTTTATTAATATTTTTAAAATATTATCTGCCCCTGTTTTCAGGGCATGGTAGCACAGATCTCTAAAATCACAAACCCAAGCTAGGAGTTTCAAGTCATCACTCCTGGACTATCATCTTTTTAGAGAGGGATGTCTTCAACCACACTGGGATAAAGACAAACCTACTCACAGATTCTCCAAGAATAGGGAGGAAACTATTAGCATTTAAGGTTGAGAAAATTGTTTTGTGCTTTGAATCTATACCTAGGATACTACCCCCAACAATTTTGAATAGAAAGACATAAATTTCTACAAGTGGAGAAAAAGGCAAATGGAGAGTATTACCATAATACGCTGATGGGGGAAAAATGAACCAGAAGGAAAAGAGATCAGACACTAAAAATATTTCTATGGTGTTTTCTTGTAGAGCCTTTTTGGGAATGAAAGCCACAGTGACCCCCTCATCTATCGAAGTTTCTCCTCTTTCTACTTCTCTGACTCTTGATGAAAAGCCCGCCTTCCTGCCTGCAATACCACTTCAAATAAAATATAAGGGGGATTCTGTACCTGGTAAGGCTTTGCGGTCCACTAGCTACATACTTGAGGGGGGTGCCCTTGAGTGGAAGTGAGACCTCCAGAGACCCCTCTCTCAGCTCCATCACATCTTTCTTAACATTGCATACAAATATCCCATACAAGTCAAAACTTAAAACAAAAAAACAAAAAACAAAACCTTCAAACATATATGAAAAAGGTGTCTACACAGTAAGAGACTCCCATATATCTTTCACCCAGAGACCCCATTCAAGTTTGGCCCAATGTCCCAAGAACATCTTTTAGACCAGGAGAATCCAACTTCAATCAGGAGTCATGTGCACTTAATTATCACATCTCTTTAATTTTCTTTAATCATGAACAGATCCACAGCCCTCCTTGGATCTTCATGACCTTGACATTTTTGAAGAGTACAGAATTTTTTAGCATCTCTCAGTTTGGTTTTGCTCAATGTTTCCTCACGGTTAGATTCAGTTACACCTTCCTAACAGTCACATTTTAATGTACATAGTCTCGTGGAGATACTGTTAAAATGCAGATTCTGATTAAGAAGACTCTGGTGAGACTCTTGGTTCTGCATTTTTTTTTTAAAATTGAAATACAGTTGATATGTATACAATGTTGTGTTAGTTTCAGGTATATAATAAAGTGATTCAGTTATATGTATTATACACACACACACACACACACACATATCTGGAAAAGAATACATCTTTTCCCTTATAGGTATTACAAGAAATTGGATACAGTTCCCTTTGCTATACAGTGGATCCTTGTTATTTATCTGGTTCTGCATTTCTAACAAGCTCTCAGGTCACTGATGGTGCTGACCACACTTGATTAAAAAGAGTCCATGAGCCACCAGTCAAGAAGAGGAGGCTACACTTAGGGCTGACTACCCCCTCCCCTCCATCAGGACCAATCCCACCATCCTCCATGCTTGGTCAGTGCTGTCACATCCACGAGTTCAAACCTTCCAAAGTCACTGATCTCCCCACCAGAAATCCCAGCCTTCCAGAGCTATTGATTTCCTCCATCCCCAAGTGAACTCCCAGACTTATCCTCACCATCATCTTAGTAAACAGTTCCATCATCCACCCAGTTGTTTAAATCCGAAACCAAGAAGTCATTGTTAATTCTTCTCTCTTCCCACAGTCAATCTGGCAACAGGATCTAATTCCAAACACCCCAAATCTGTTCACTTCTCCTTGTCTCTGCTGCCCTTCATACACCATGTTATCAGCACTCCCCACCCCTGCATGACTGAAGTTCTTCCCCATCTGGTCTCACCGCTCCCACTCTGTCCCTGTCCCCACAGCCACCAGAGCGAGCTTTGGAAAATAACATGTCAGATACTTCTTCTTAAACATCTCTAATGGCCATTTATGACATTTAGGCAAAAAATAAAAAAAAAATTCAAGCTCCTTTCTTTTTTCCAAGGACTTGTGTGACTTCTCTCATCTCATCCTTGCCTGAACACTTGCTGATTTGTTTTTTCTCTGACCAGCCAAGCTTCAAGCTGCTTCTGCCTTAGATAAGCTCCCTCCTGAACTCTGCATAGCTTGCTTGCTACTCCGTATTACTCAGACCTCTGCTCAAAAGCCAACCCCTCTGAGGACCTTCTGATTGCCTGATCTGAGATCACCTCCTTCCTCAGTTTCTGTACTCTCCACCCACCACTTTTATTTTCATGGTAAGCATCATCACTCTGTAAAATTATATTATTTACTTACTTATAGGAGAAGGAACATTGTCAACCAGTTCCAGGAAAATGTACAGTCTTGGTTCACCAGGTACCAGATGCAAAGGCAGGGACTAAGTCAGTGGGTGAGGGCTAACAGAAAGACTAAGGGGGAGATGACAGTGCTCCCAACACCAGCTCCCTTCAGTCTTCTAAAGCAAAAAACAACAAACAAATGAAGGGAGAAACTTGGTTCAGCCTAGGAGTAAAACCTCAGTGCACGCGCTGTCTCTGGAAATGTCCTTTCTACCTCCCACTGATAACTGTTGATGGAAGGAAATATACACTCTCCGGTGATTCTGCGAGAAGGCACTAAAACAGAGAAAAGCATCCTGACAACTCTGTTAGAGCCGAGCTTCACGGCACCTTTAATAACTTGGATTCCTGCTTTGTTCTTGTGGTTGGCTAGCTGATAGAAATGGAGGCTCTGCTGTTTAGAGAATCCCACAGTCAAGCACCTTGTTAATGGGAAGGGAAAGGGGTCAGGACACCCAACTGTTGGCTGCTCTTGATGGACACATATTCTGAAGGAAAATCCATTTATTCACAGGTCCTAAATTTGGGCTCACTCCGTTTTCTGTAGTCCCCCTCCACTAAAAAGCATAGGAGGGACAGTTTCCATAGGAGATACCACAAGGCGTTCAACACAAATGCTTGCTAAGTACAAATCTTCTACAGGTTTCAACCAATCTAGATCAGAGGTCCCAAACTGTAAGGCAGTGGTCCTCACAGAGGGACTATTTTTTGACCCCCCCCCCCCCCCACTCCAGGGGAGGTTAGCCATAGCTAGAGGCATTCCTGGTTATCACAGCTGGGTGGTAGAGGGTAGACCACTGGCATCTAGTATGTAAAAGTCAGAGAGGCGTCTAACCATCTTAACATTCACTGGACAGCCTTGCAATTCCCAACAAGAATAATCTGGCTCAATACGGCAGTAGTTCTGAGATTCAGAGATCCTACTCAAAGGTCAGTGGACACAGATGGACAACAGGAAATGTGAAGCTGGCTGTGAATCCACAGGGCAACACAGGGACAGTGGTGCTCTGGGATACAGAAATATGGGACCAGTGATGACAATTTATGAAGAGAGGAAAGGAATCTGGGTTCTTAATGGGTGATTTATGTCTTTAGAACCTGTGTTATTATGGTTTTTTATAAATGCTGGAAATAAATTTTATAATGTTGCAAACCAATCCAAATTAAAATGCAGAAGCAAAATATATATAAAAAAAAATAAAGCCACTCTCTGAGCCAAAATAAATACATTAGTGATCTGGATCTGGCCCATGGATTGCTGGTTTGCCATTGCAGATTTGGTACCCTGTTTATTATACAGGAGACGGCTATAATCACACAATTAAGTCTGAGCACCTACAAGGACAGATAGCAGTTTAAAAATGGGCAATAGTCTGAGCAATAACCAGAGAAAATGCCTACAAGTAAAAAAATGTTAATATAAACAAGAATTAAATTTAAACAATATCAGGGACTTGATAAGATTATAGAGGATGCTGAGGAGGTAAGCAGGGACCAGAGTCTTAAAATCTATGATCTATAGCACTGGTTCAAATAGATGATGCAAAGAATATACAGTAGAAGGATGGGAAAAATACAAATAGGTTAATCTCAGAAGAAGGATTGCAAACAGTTGTAAAAGATGCTCGGTTGCGACAATAATCAAATTTATACAAATTAAAATGAGACAAATTTCCTCATTGAATTTAAAAAGCAAGTACTGCCCTGGTGGCTCAGTGGTAAAGAACCTGCCTGCCAATGCAGGAGACATGGGTTCGATCCCTGAGTCAGGAAGACCCCCTGGAGAAGGAAATGACAACCCACGACAGTATTCTTGCCTGGGGAATCCCATGGACAGAGGAGCCTGGCATGTTACAGTCCATGGGGTCGCAAATTAGTCAGACAAAACTTAGCGACTAAACATCTGCCCAGTGTGGCCAGGTAATGAGGAGAGTGGCACACCAGTGCACCTTGACAAATATAAACTTTCTTTGAAATCTAGAATGAAATCTAAAACTGCCCTCAAATTGAAAATGTACACATTCTTTCATGTACAAGTCCACATCTAGGAAATACCTTAAGGAAACAAACAGGTGGATACAGAGGTACATAGAATTCTGTTCTTTGCAACATGGTTTGTAATAGCAAATAATTGGAAATAACCCACATGTCCATTCATAAAATAAATGATATTAATAATCACCCTGTGGAGTGTTAAAAAGCAGTCAAAGAGAATGAGATGTCCATATGTATGGAGAAGATAGTTTATGGTCTTTTTTAAGTAAAAGAAAAGCTCAAAATACTACAAACACATAAAATAGATGGGAGGACATGAGAGAAAGTGAATGAACGAAGGCACTGAAAAAACTGTTCTCAATAGTTCATGATTATGTTGATTGATGTTTTTACTGCTTTTTTCTAGGTAGTGAGATAATATTTATTCTGCTTAAAATTTATCATCTACATATTCTGGGTTTTTTCCTATATATATTGCAAATATATCTTGCCCCTCTAATAAGAAAAAAGAAATAAAAGTTGCTATTAAAGCATAAGATATTATTACTTTCATGCATAAATCAATCTGAAACATAATATATATTTAAAGGCATAATATCCATACATTACACCCTTGGAGAAATTTCAGTGTAGTATTTCTTTATATAAAATTATATGTCATGACCAAAAAGATTATTAACACCAGACTTGTTCTGTTAGCAATCAAGAAAATTCAACTTGATTTATTTGTATCTCTAAAAGTCTGAGAAAGGCATAATTACAGAAAGCAAAACTGTCATCAAGTCAGAAAAAGATACTTTTTTTCCCCTTAATGATGAATTAAGTGGTCCAAACAAAATGAAACATAAAAAGTTATTATATTTCTAAATTATAGCATCACTACTAATACCAATTTGGAAGTGAGTCATAATTTTGATTTTAAAAAATAAGTATTAGTCTACCATTATAGAAATTTTAAACTTTTAGATTTTTAAAACTAGTGCTGAACATAACCTAAATTATTAATAAGAAATCACTTGCAGGTAGAAATCAACTGGAGATAACAATTTTATCTTACTTTTACATGAAAACTGCCAGAGAAATTGAACAAAAGATGTTTCCTTATACAGCCAATCCTACAGTGAGTAAACATAACTCTGAAAAATATACATTTTGATATTTGTCTTCATCTCCACTCCTTTTGATGATTTTGATGTTTTTACAAACTCTTGAATGTTAATAATACACTCCAGAACACAACTTAATTTTAAAATATTTTAATTTATAACACTTGTGGGATATACTACATTAATATCTAACACCATGAGTGAAACAACAGATTCATAAATAAATAATAATATTTAGTATTCAAACAGCTAGAACTCTTTGATATTAAAGTTTGCATCATAGAATATGATCTAACTTATAACTGAATGCTAGCAACTTAGCAGTACCAAAACTTACAAGATCTATCTCTCCATAGTAAGTAGTACTTTGAAATGTTGTCATTTTGACAGTATTTTTACCTGCTCTTTTTTTGGAGTGCTTAACACACAGAGAAACTTCACAAGTATAGGTTGGCTTGGAGAGACTGTGAATTTTCTCTGCCTTATTACGTATTTGAAGGGACTTATCTACCCTCCCTGGGCTCCCCAGGTGGCTCAGATGGTAAAACATCCACCTACAATGCAGGAGACCCGGATTCGATCCCTGGGTCGGGAAGATCCCCTGGAGAAGGGAATGGCAACCCAGTCTAGTATTCTTGCCCGGAGAATTCCATGGACAGAGGAGCTTGGCAGGCTGTAGTCCATGGGGTCACAGAGAGTTGGACACGACTGAGCGACTAACACACACACACATTCACATCTACCCTCCTATAACAGAGGTAGCATGAGGATGGAGTTCAGTCTGAGTAAGCCTGGTTGCCCCATGACCTTGGTTCTCATCCGGGCTCTGCCATCACTAGCTCTTTGATGCCTACATCATCACTGGCAAAATGAGAGAGTCCATCAACCTGACAGCTAAGGTCCCTTCAATCCCTAAACCTCTAAGATTCTATGACCAGATGAGGAAATAAGATTAATTAATCCCAGATTCCTTGGAGCTTTCTTTTAGCATCTCTCAGCTTTTGAGGAGGGTTGCCTATATGTTCTGCTTGCTCTGAGCTGGACTGTGACCTCCTGGGCTTCTAACATTCTTGGGAACTAGGAAATGAATTGCTGAACAATAGAGAGGGGAAATGAACTCTCAATCTGAAATATTAATGGGAAAGACAAGCAGAAAGAACAAAGAAATAAGCAGAATATTCAGCTGTTAGATTACAGAACAGACCAATGATTCACACATGAGAGCCACTTTTCTATATATATATATAATTTGTGAAATTATATATATATATATAATAATTTGTGAAATTATATATATATATAATTTGTGAAAAAGGGAGTTTTTCACAAATTGCTCAGCTTTATCTTAATCAATTAAATTAGAATATTTATCTTAAGCAATTAAATCAGAATCTTCAGGCTGACACTGATATTGAGTAAAATATAATAAGAGTAAAAAATAATAAGACTCCCAGGCACCTCTTTTGCACAGCCAGGACTGAGACTCACAAGACAAGATGATGGTGAGAGTATCGTTTGAGAAAGAGAGAAAATAAATCAATTCAGAAATACTCTTAAGCAAATAAAGACTTTTTTAAATCTACAAACCTAAAAATCTTAACTAACTCTCCTTGGTTTATGAAGAAACTACATCACTTCTTTAAAGAGTCTATTGGGCAACCAGGGTTGAGAATCTCTAGAGCATAAGGAAGTAAGCAATATTTTATAATTTGGTTCCTATTAGATTCCAGACTTCAGTCATTGGAAAATAGGGACAGACAGTTGTTTATTTCTTCTGTTATCATAAATGAGAAAAATAAATTAGACTCAAATACTCTGAATGAAGAATGAATGAATTAATGTTTTTGCAGCTTTTAAAATCACTCTGGATCCCAATAAGTAGTTCTAAATTCTTAAAGGTCTGTACATACACTTGCACACTCAAAAGCCTGCACACATTTATATAATTTCTTTGCACATACTTTTATAGGGCTGGAAATATGTTTTGAGGTTGACAGAATTACATATTAGTCACACCAGAAATGAACCAGATAGATAAAATTCTATATCCTCATTTCTGAAATGGAGAAAGGATTGCAAGGATTCATCTTAGGCTCTGATGTCTTAGAAAATTCTGTCTCTACACCCTTTTCAGGACCAAGTACCAGGTGATACAGCTATTAATACAACTGTCACATGAGTACTGTCTTAATTTTGGATCCACTAGAATGACTATTCCTTGCCTGTAGTCAGATATAAAAAAGAAAGAATGAGGAGAGAATATTTTAAGAGAATACTAGTCTCTGATTGTTTAAAATATCTGGGAAAGACGATTGTTCCTCAAACCTACTCTGTCTCATCTTTCAATGACTTGATCAGTCAGTATCCATATTTTTCCCATTAGAAGTTGATATGACTAGATTTGAGTGATGATAAAGGCAGTAAGAATGGCAACATTTAATTAATAATGTTGAACTTAAAACCAGATTTTGAGGCATTAGTCCCAGAAGGAGAGGTCTTGAGGCTATATTTCAATGTTATCAACGCAGGCATGTGACCAGGGAGGGACATCATGGAAACATCACAAATTTGTAACACTGACAAAGTAGAAAATTTAAAAATTTTAAAGAATCGTTCTGAAGCCCAGCTTCCACTCTGATAGAAATATGGAACATTTGGGAAACTGGTGGCAGGAGGGAGATCAGCCTGATGTGTAGCAGTGAGGAACAGAAGGCGTCATTTTGAAAAATAATGCTCAGAGTCTCAGCAATAAATAGCAATAATCGAGAAAGCAAGAAACATGTAGAGTTGCCAGCCATGTAATTTGAAGGAAATCATTATTCCTGTGTCATTTGCTTCTATTTCCATTTTTCAGTGTTGTTATTTAGTCACTAAGTTGTGTCTGACTCTTTCAGATCCCATGGACTGCAGCCTACCAGGCTCCTCTGTCCATGGGATTCTCCAGGCAAGAATACTGGAGTGGGTTGCCATTTCCTTCTCCAGGGGAATCTTCCTGACCCAGGGATCAAACTCACGCCTCCCACATTGGCAGGCAGGTTCTTTACCACTGAGCCACCAAGGAAGTCCACATTTTTCGTTATTTCACACTAAAAGAAAGTGAAGTCACTCAGTCGTGTCCGACTCTTTGTGACCCCATGGACTCTAGCCTACCAGGTTCCTCCATCCATGGAATTTTCCAGGCAAGAGTATTGGAGTGGGTTGCCATTTCCTTCTCCAGGATATCTTCCAGACCCAGGGATTGAACCCGGGTCTCCCTCATTGTAGGCAGATGTTTTACCATCTGAGCCACCAGGGAAGTCACACTAAAAGAAGGAACCAGAAACACAAACGCATTTGGAGGGACAGCCAGATGCTGGATGGAAAACAGAGGGAATGCTGGGGACTGGCATTCTGGAAACTGCTCCTTTACCCTGAAGGGCCACCTCTGTTCAACCCCACTGACCACTGCCATGGGATATGTTGCCAGGTTTAGGCTTCTTGCAAAAGAAATGGGAAACCAGATATTTATGTGAACTCTCATTAAAATATAGTAATTCCAATCATTTTTTTCAACAGTGTATGGATCAAACACATCAATTTGTGAGCTTTGTTGTAAATCTATTTTAGTATTTCCAGACAGAATTCTCCTACATATAAGGCTCAAACCTCATTTCTTAGAAAAGTGTAAAGATGTTTCACTCTATCAGAGCTCACGCCAGAGTTGAATGGCACTTCACCATTCCAGCTTAACTAAGTGAAAAAAGTCAAGCCTTTTGATACAGCCACTGGAGCTCAAAATTTTGATTATTCTCAATGTTTTATTCAATGACAATTCAGTCCTACTTAAATGTCACTGACAAAGGCACTCAGAAAAACATGCCAGTGTGTTCATTCAGGATTCAGAGTTTATAGAGAGTTCTTAAAGGTTAGTGTGTACAGTGATGACATACACTTCTTTAGTGTTTCCTGAGTCCCAGGCTCTGTGCTAAGTACTTTGTATGTATTAATTCATTTCATTCTCATAACAGTGACCTGATGTAAGTATTACTTTTATCATCTTCCTACAGATGGAGAAACTAAAGCACAAAGATTTAAGTATCTTGCCTAACTTCTCACACAGCTAGTAAGTGGCAGAGCCACGGGTTAAACTCATGCAGTTTGGCTCCAGAGTCCAACATCAATCTGTCTGCCAGCTTTTCAAATTAACAAATATGCAAATGATTGTCCATCTTTATGTGAACCGTGAAAACTACAGCAGAATCTCAGACTATGTGCATTCCTGTAACACCAGCTATAGGATATAACTATTCTATATTCTGAATGGACTGTTTCCGTACGCCATCTTCTGAATCCATTATGAACCACTGGCGGTGTTTTCATTCCCAAACACAACACAAGGAAGACTTAACTACTTTATGGAAATATTTGACTTGCTTCCCAGGTGGCACCAGTGCTAAAGAATCCACCTGCCAATGCAGGAGACACCTGGGTCAGGGAGATCCCCTGGAGTAGGATAGGGCAACCCACTCCAGTATTTTTGCCTGGAAAATTCCATGGACAGAGGAGCCGGGTGGGCTATAGTCCATGGATTCCAAAGAGTCAGACATGACTAAGCGCATATGCACATTGATTTGCTCACTTGATGTTGTCATTTCAAATATTTCACAAAATCCTAAGGAATAAAAATCAGAAGGGACAGACCATAGAGATCATCTGGTCCAAATTGTCTTTAACTGAGAACTTCGGTAAACTAAATGAGACTTAGGACACCTAGCTCCCCATTAAGCACCAAAATTGAGTCAGAATACAGGAGAGTCTTTTTCCTGCCATAATAAATGTTGGCGTCATCTCTAGATAATGTTTTAAGACTGCGGGTATATTACACAAAACACTTTCAAGAAAAACTGAAACTTTTTTCTTTGTTTAAAGTTACGTCTGTTAAGAATATATGCTAATCATCTGGCTCCTTGAAAACATCCAGTTGCTTATTGAATTTTTACCTCTATATTTTAATATACAAGACAGTCTTAATGTGCTTGTCTTCTGGCATCATGCAAGATTAAATTACTGATGGTCTTTATGTAGTTAATATCCAAAATAAATTCAGGTATGACCAGAGATCATTCAAAGTATTTGGAAAGAATTTTTCACAAAAGTACTTGCTCTTTAAAAATGCTACCAATATTTCTTGGATTCTGTTTTTAAATACTGTAATTATGGGGACTTCCCTGGAGATCCTGTGGTTAAACTTTTCCTTCCAGTGCAGGAGATGTGGATTTGACGCCTGGCTAGGGAGCTAAGATTCCACATGTCTCGTGGCCAAAAAACCAAAACATAATATAGAAGCAATATTGGAAGAAATTCAATAAAGATTTTTAAAACAACCATCCACATCAAAAAAAAATCTTTAAAAAAACCCCACTGTAACTAAGTTTCACCTTTACAACTATCTGGTTTACATACCTAACGTCTTTTTTATTTCTTTAAAATATGCCATACTTCATCCATTAATACAGTTCATCTATAAAGATAAGCACTTACAAAATACTTTATATTATATATAATACTTCAAAACACACAGATAGTGTGTGTTTCTTTTAAAAAGTTAAGATATTTTTAAATACTTTCTTTCCTGAAAGAGAATGACCAGTGTCACTAGTTCATTCCTCAACTTCATTAATTTTCCTTCAATAAGATGTTTGCCTCATATTAAGCCACGTCCAAAAAAAGAGCTAAGAAATCTGCCACACTGAATGAATTGACGATCAATTAAAACTAGACAGTTTAATAAAAAACAATTTATAGCAATAGACCTTAAATTTAATTAAAATAGTTCACTGCTCAAATGTAAAAGCAAAATCTTAGTAAATGTGCAATAGACCAGGGTGGGACTGAAGTGTTAATATGAAAAAATCCCAGTAACAGATTGTTTCATTGTGTTTAATTTCAATTCTGCTAATGAAATAGGAAGCAAGCAGAAGGTAATTTGAATTTGAACATGGCCAGTTCTTCTGATATGCTAATTATATTACAGAGATGTTTGATCCAAAAATCCATGAGAAAGACATGAAAGGCCAGTTGTAGTGTATGTTTTTTCTAACATTACTCACTTGCAACATCTTATTTAGTTCATATGTAAAACATTATTGCTATAGCTACTTAGTTCAAATATAAAACATTATTTCCTGTTGGAAAACAGGGGAAAAAAATTTCAAGATAGGACATCTGAAAACTATATTTGGTCAATACTATGATCAAATGAATATGCACACATATATATTTATGAAGCACAAGGGAATTTTTATTACTTTTCAAATATCTGTTAATTATTGGGATAATAAGATCTAAACAGTGTTCCAATATTTTGCTTGCTTATAATTTAAAAAGAAATAATTGTTATTTAAACAGTAGTCTACATACTGATTTAGAAAAATATTGATCAATTTGACTGAAAGTGTGCCATAATATGTCTAAACTTATGTTTTTGATACTTAAAAAATTAATACAATGTAAATTAATGCCCTTGGTATAAATATAAAAATAAAACATTTCAATGAAGAACTGAAAAACTTCTTGTAGCTCTGGCCCAGTGATCTCAAAGTTGGAATTAAAATTAACCTTTTCTGTTAAGTGGCTAAGATCTCCTTTATTGGCAAGACAATCAGGCCCAATGTCTAGAATAAATTTGGTGACTGAACAGGAAGCAAGGTGATTCTCTTCATCTCTACCCACCATAAAGTTACAGGTAGTAAGGCAAAGGTCTACTGTTCGCGTTTGCTCAGAGCTCTGTCCCCTTTAGAAACTAACAACATGGTGGTTATACTTGGGAGCCACTCTTTGCTCACTTTCTGACCACACGGTTCTAGTGGGAAAGAATAGGTACAAGACTCAAAAGCAATGAGATACAATTCCAGAATATTTTCGCGTTAGTAGGTTACAAACTTGGCATAGCTGGCCACTGTCGTGCCCCGACAGATAAGAACTGCTTATCAACAGAGTCAACCCAAGACAACTAAGCCTAGGTATGGGGAGAGAGCGAGCGACCCTAACGACAGTTTCCGATGGTAACTCCATCCCTCTTTGCAGCTCAGTGTGCTCCTACACCTTTAGGGACTCCTGCTTTTGTTAGAAACACTAAATATTCAAAATAATATTTTGATGCCATCTAAAGAGGCAACTCTTCACTTTCAGAGTGTGAAACTAAAGGGAAGATTTTTCTGATCTGGAACTAACACAAGAGACTAAAGAAAAGCTTTATCTCCTTTCTGCTCACTCTTTTTCTATTGAGTATGTATTTTGCATAGCTACTAATCTGTCTGCAAGATTGGGACTAAAATTTTGAGCTGCACTATTCAGTATGTTTACTATATCTGGAAATATGAAATTTCTTTGGGCATGATGAATTAATCACAGCAAATAGACCTGAGTCAATTTCCAATTAATCAATGCCTATGAGCACAAGAGAACTTTTATTAATCTCTGTTGATGCAAAGAGATGTGTTAAAATAGAGTATTCAGTATTCAAACACCTTGCAATAAATTGTAAGACCACTTTATCATAACTGAAGTGCTTTAATTTAATTTACTTATGAACATACTTCCTCTAGTTGTAATTGTCAAATCTCAAATATATCATGTTTAGATAAATACATTTCAGGAATGTTAAAAAATAATTAACTGAAAATGAGGTTCTGTAGTGATTTTTAAATCTCTTAAACTCTTATTAACATTTCAAATGGCATCAGTTTGTCAAATAATTCAAAGACTGTTCTGTTATACTTCCAGTGCATGTGTTATAGAGGCAATGTGTGTCTATGTATACCTAAATGTTATTACTCAGCCATGAAAAAGAATGAAATTTTGCCATTTGCAGCAAAATGGATGGACTTGGAGGGTATTATGCTAAGTGAAATAAGTTAGAGAACGACAAATACTAGATGATATCACTTATGTGAGGAATTTAAAAATACAACAACCTAATGAATAACAAAAAGAAGCAGACTCAGAGATACAGGGAACAAACTAGTGGTTACCAGTTGGAGAGGGGAGCAATATATGGGTAAGGGATTAAGAGGTATAAACTACTGAGTATAAAATAAGCTACAAGAATATGTTGTACAATATAAGGAATATAGTGAATAGTTTATAATGATGACAAATGGAAAATAATCAATTATGAATCACTATGTTGTATATTTGTAACAAACATTATACACCAATTATATAACTTTTTAAGTTTTAGAAAAAGGAAAAATATTATCTAAACTAATCTGGTATTTCACTGGTGTTTCAGACGGTACATTCTTCCTTTGGACAACTGGATCATGTTGCTGATTTGTATATGAAATGGAGTCATGAGTTAGCATGTCACTAGGGAATTAGGCAGAAATGAAGGTTGGGTCCCGGTGGCTCCCAGTGAACTTCCATTTCCACCAGACTAAGATTCGCAGATAGAGAGACAGGTGAGAACAGGTCTGGGGAGGCAGGCAATTTCAAAGGCATGTTGCTGTTGATGTCACTTTTTTTCAACAATTCTGAATTGGTTGGAATAATTCGGAGAGGCTCAAGGGAAGGAATTTCGGCTTTTTCCTAAAGTTGAAAGACCACATCATGTTGTCTGAGAAAGAAGAACTATTTTGCAGAAGAGAGAAATGATGGAAAAGTGAAGGGAGAAGAGGAGTAGGAAATATAAAGGAAGAGGTGAAAGCAGAGGAGGAGAAGGAGGAGGGAAATTAGACACAGACAGGATGGAAAGAGAATGTGCTTCTGGAAAATGCCAAACAGCATAGGTTTATAACCCATTTCTGACACCTGGCATGCACAATGCTACTTCACTTTGGGGGCCTCTAGAGTCACAAGTGTAGGATGGAAAAAAATCTTATTCATTAGTTTGATCTTAGATTTCTCATAAATAAGGCATTTGAAGCAGGTGCTATAGTAGCTGGTGCACAGCTGTTCAAAAACATGCATTCCACTTTTTTCCTTAGTATTAGGCAGTGTCTACAAAATATGCATTAATGCATTTGAACAAGAAATAACTATTGAATATCTCCCATGTTCCTGAAACTGAGAAGACAGCAGGGAAGAAAAAAATAGACAAATTCTCATGGAGATTACATTCTGATGCAAGAAGATAGTCATAAACAAATAAATAAACTACAAACATCTTTATCTAAGATAGTGTTACCAAGGGAAAAACAGAAAGGGAACAGGAATATAATTTTTGAAAGAATGGTCAGGTAAAGCCTCGCTGATAAAAGTGGCATTTTAAGGAAAGATCTGAGAGGGATTTCCACTGTGGTCCATGGTTAAGACTCTGCCTTTCAAAGTAGGGGATGAGGGTTCAGTCCCTGGTTGGGAAAATAAGATCCCACATGCTCTGGGGCAACTAAGCCCGAGTGTGGCAACTAAGACCTGACACAACCAAAAATGAATAAATAAATAAACATTTAAAAATAATAATAATAGTAAAAGATCTGAGACTATTAAGGGTAAAGAACATTCCAGTCAAATGGAAAAGTCAGTGCAAAGGTCCTGAGGCAGAGATGTGTCTTGAGCGATTGGGCAGGCACTGTGGAAATCTGAAATTTGGAAATGGTTGGAGAGATGAACAAAGGTGAGGGGAAAGGGGTGTGGTTAGAAAGGTGGTTTGGGGTAAGATCATAGAGATTTTCACTTAGTGACAGGAGAAGCCATTTGAGGGTTTTAAGTGGGGGCAGGGGGTGATACGATTTAACATATGTTTTAAGGGAATCATTCACTGTAGCTGCTGGATTGAGAATGGGATGCAAAAATGTAAAAGACAGTGAGATTTTAAATTATTTGATTCCTTGGCTGCCTAGCAGAACCAGATGAGGCAACTCTCCTGTAACCCCCTCACCCTAACTTCTGCCTTGTTGCCTCCATTAATCATATCACTCTTCAGCCAGAGTTTAGCAATTATTTTCTGGAACATGACTAGATGCATGGTTGGTTCCTTATGGATCACTCTCCACATCCTTTCCCTCCTCCTTTCTTTCTCATATTTTCACTGGGGCAAACATATTTAGATAATGTGATTCTGCCTTTATCACAATTGATTGGTTCGGGGTCAGGCACAAGACCCACTCTGATCCGTGGGCTGTTTTCCGAGGGTATCTGTAATTCTGAGAGCCCAGGGTCTGGCTGGTCTCTTGAGGAATGGAGGTATAAGCTTGGAACATGTGACTGGCATCACTTTCCACCACAGAGACTGAAGAGAAAGAAACTGATTTCAAGAGAAAGGGAAGAAAAAAACGCAAGCCTAGAGGGAGCAGTTTCCAGAACACTTGTGTGGTTCCCCTTCCTTGTATCCTCACAATACATTGCCTTTTTGCTCACTGTGAGCTAGACTTAGTTGCAACTATAATCAGAAAACTTTAACATAAGAACTAAACGTAACAGTTCAGTTCAGTTCAGTCGCTCAGTCGTGTCCAACTCTGCGACCCCATGAATCACAGCACTCCAGGCCTCCCTGTCCATCACCAACTCCCGGAGTCTACCCAAACCCATGTCCATCGAGTCGGTGATGCCATGCAACCATCTCATCCTCTGTCATCCCCTTCTCCTCCTGCCCCCAATCCTTCCCAGCATTAGGGTCTTTTCCAATGAGTCAACGCTTCGCATGAGGTGGCCAAAGTATTGGAGTTTCAGCTTCAACATCAGTACTTCCAATGAACACCCAGGATTGATCTCCTTTAGGATGGATTGATTGGATCTCCTTGCAGTCCAAGGGACTCTCAAGAGTCTTCTCCAACACCACAGTTCAAAAGCATCAATTCTTCGGCACTTAGCTTTCTTCACCATCCAACTCTCACATCCATACATGACCACTGGAAAAACCATAGCCTTGACTAGACGGACCTTTGCTGGTAAAGTAATGTTTCTGCTTTTAAATATGCTATCTAGGTTGGCCATAACCTTCCTTCCAAGGAGTAAGTGTCTTAATTTCATGGCTGCAATCACCATCAGCAGTGATTTTGGAGCCAAAAAAAATAAAGTCTGACACTGTTTCCACTGTTTCCCCATCTATTTGCCATGAAGTGATGGGACCAGATGCCATGATCTTAGTTTTCTGAACGTTGAGCTTTAAGCCAACTTTTTCACTCTCCTCTTTCACTTTCATCAAGAGGCTCTTTAGTTCTTCTTCACTTTCTGCCATAAGGGTGGTGTCATCCGCATATCTGAGGTTATTGATATTTCTCCCAGCAATCTTGATTCCAGCTTGTATTTCTTCCAGCCCAGCATTTCTCATGATGTACTCTGCATATAAGTTCAATAAGCAGGGTGACAATATACAGCCTTGACGTACTCCTTTTCCTGTTTGCAACCAGTCTGTTGTTCCATGTCCAGTTCTAACTGTTGCTTCCTGACCTGCATACAGGTTTCTCAAGAGACAGGTCAGATGGTCTGGTATTCCCATCTCTTTAGGAATTTTCCACAGTTTATTGTGATCCACACAGTAAAAGGCTTTGGCATAGTCAATAAAGTAGAAATAGATGTTTTTTTCTGGAACTCTCTTGCTTTTTCGATGATCCAGCGGATGTTGGCAATTTGATCTCTGGTTCCTCTGCCTTTTCTAAAACCAGCTTGAACATCTGGAAGTTCACGGTTCACGTATTGCTGAAGCCTGGCTTGGAGAATTTTGAGCATAACTTTACTAGCATCTGAGATGAGTGCAATTGTGTGGTAGTTTGAGCATTCTTTGGCATTGCCTTTCTTTGGGATTGGAATGAAAACTGACCTTTTCCAGTCCTGTGGCCACTGCTGAGTTTTCCAAATTTGCTGGCATATCGAGTGCAGCACTTTCACAGCATCATCTTTCAGGATTTGAAATAGCTCAACTGGAATTCCATCACCTCCACTTGCTTTGTTCGTAGTGATGCTTTCTAAGGCCCACTTGACTTCACATTCCAGGATGTCTGGCTCTAGGTGCGTGATCATACCATCGTGATTATCTGGGTCATGAAGATCTTTTTTGTACACTTTTCTGTGTATTCTTGCCACCTCTTCTTAATATCTTCTGCTTCTGTTAGGTCCATACCATTTCTGCCCTTTATCGAGCCTATCTTTAACATAACAACTAAAGATCCAAAAGTACGATGGCGACTGTGCATATATGCACCGCCTGGTCTTCTATCCGTGGGATTTCCCAGGCAGGAATACTGGAGTGGGTTGCCATTTCCTTCTCCAAGGGCTCTTCCCGACCCAGGGATTGAACCCGGGTCCCCTGTATTGGTAGGTGGATTCTTTACCACTGAGCTACCAGTGAAGCCGGGCATACATACATATGCATAAATACATAAATAGAAAAATATATATCTCCACAGGCTACAGGGTTAGCATTTTAAAGCTGAAAGCAAAATACTTGTTAATTCAGCTACCACATTTTAAATGGTTTTCAGAAATGGATATCAGAGTAGCAAAATCACAGTAGGGGAGGTGATAAAACCCATTCCTCAAACTCTGAAAGGATTGTGGTCATGATAAGCATCAGTTTGGTGTGTTCTCAAAAGTAGTTTAAAATACTCTTGCGAAAATCTTACCACTATTAGCCTAAGAAATCCATTGTGTCAGTTGCACACTTAGTTCTAGTTTCCATACAGGATTCGCATACTGTATATTTATCTCATCAATGGAACCAAGGGAAGAACTGTAAAGTATATTTGCAGTTTAAAAAACATGTTGCCCTAGCTATTATTGACTGATTTTTTACTATGGTTTTCTGAAGTTACAGAAGAGTCAACATCATTACTACTCACAAAATGGAGCAGATATAAACAGTCTGTTTTACAATCAAATTTAAAGAGTCATCGGAATTTTAATAATTTTGAAGATCACTGTAGAGGTTTTCCTGAAATTTATATGACAATCAATGACAAAAGTATATCAGAATAGCCATAAAGTTGTATCTTATTGTTGTTTAATAAAAGAAGAGAAGTCGAAAGGGAAGAGCATAGGAAGAAAATTTTCCCAAGGTATTTAAAACAAACTACATTTTTGTTGCAAAAAAACATCTTCTTAAATCTCTTGGCACAGAGGGCAAAGAAAGGCTGTGCAATGTTGCTTGAGAGTCTATACACTCAGAGCAAACTTGTGTTTGTATTCTGTAGCAAAGGAGTGAGAAAAACATTATAATGCACTATTGGATTTTTAGTTTCTTTTCTTGATTCAGCTTGTACCAGGGCTAAAAACCTGAACGTATAATCATGACAGTGAAGATTTTAAAGCTGTCTACATTCTTTCTGATACACTGTTGGAAGGCTTAAAAGAAAAAGGAAAGGAAAGAAACACAGGGAGACAGTGACCACTTGCTAAGGAAAGAGGCCGCGGGAAAAGCCCTGCTGACCTTGATCTCGATTTCTAGCCTCCAGCACTGCTAGAGAAATAGATTTCTGTTATTTAAGTCACCCAGGATATGGTACATTCTTAATAGCAGCCCTTGAGCTTGCTGTTCACTCGCTCGGTTGTGTACGATTTTTTGCGACCCCATGGACTGTAGCATGCCAGGTTTCCCTGTCCTTCACTATCTCCCTGAATTTGCACAAACTCATGTCCATCGAGTCGGTGATGCCATCCAACCATCTCATCCTCTGTCATCCCCTTCTCCTCGCACCTTCAGTCTTTCCCAGCATCAGGGTCTTTTTCAGTAAGTTGACTCTTCGCATCAGCTGTCCAAAGTATTGGTGTTTCAGCTTCAGCATCAGTCCTTCCAATGAACACTCAGGACTGATTTCCTTTCCAGGATTAACTGGTTTGATCTCTTTGCCATCCAAGGGACTCTCAAGAGTCTTCTCCAACACCACAGTTCTAAAGCATCAATTCTTTGGCACTCAGCTTTCTTTATGGTCCAGCTCTTACATCCATACATGACCATCCATACATGACTACTAGAAAAACCATAGCTTTGAGCATGCAGACCTCTGTCAGCAATGTAATGTCTCTGCTTTTTAATACGCTGTCTAGGTTTGTCAGAGCAAACTAATAGAGCAGGTCTGATATGGGACCCAATAATGTGCATTTCTAGTGAATTCCTCATGATGCTCATGCTACTGCCCTGAAGAAGCACATCTTGAGGACCACTGATCTAGTCCTTCCAGCTGATGGAAGCTTCTCAGTTCTGGACCTTCATATTTGGCTGTGTATAGTCCTCTTTTGCTGTGCTGAGTTTGATTTTCACTGTACTTTCAAAACATGAGACCTCAACCTTGAAATTGTCTGTGCTGTGCCCCACTGGGCAGTGCTGCTTGATGGGACCGGTCCCCTGGCAGCCCCAGGACCTGAGATTCTCAGGGGGGAAATAGAAAAAGCTTTCTGTCATGGGTGTTACTTTGTATGTTTCCAAAGCCTCTACTATTGTCTTCAATACTATGCTGCTGCTGCTGCTGCTGCTAAGTCGCTTCAGCCATGTCCGACTCTATGTAACCCCATAGACGGCAGCCCACCAGGCTCTGCTGTCCCTGGGATTCTCCAGGCAAGAATACTGGAGTGGGTTGCCATTTCCTTCTCCAATGCATGAAAGTGAAAAGTGAAAGTGAAATCGCTCAGTTGTGTCCGACTCTTTGCAACCCCATGGACTACAGCCTACCAGGCTCCTCCACCCATGGGATTCTCCAGGCAAGAGTACTGGAGTGGGGTGCCATTGTCTTCTCCGTCAATACTGTGCAGCGTGGAGAATAACTAGGTGTGTGAGAGCTGCACTGTCAGCAAGATCTTAAGGTGATTTGTATCTTACTCAACAGTGGGAGGGCTTCCCAGGTGGCTCTAGTGGTAAAGCATCTGCCTGCCAACTCAGGAGACACAAGAGATATAGATTTGACCCCTGGGTTGGGAAGATCTCTTGAAGAAGGAAATGGCAATTCACTCCAGTATTCTTGCCTGGGAAATCCCATGGACAGAGGAGCCTACAGTCCATGGGGTTGCAAAGAGTTGGACATGACTTAGCAATTGAGCATGCACACAATGGTGAGAATCAATGCTACAAAATTTTAGAGGATGGAGAAAAATTGCTATCTAAAATAGCCTAGAGTGCTTCAAGGGAGCCATCTTAACCCTTGAAAGGCGAGAAGAGTTTACATGTAGAGAAAGTAATGAGAAAGAATTTAGAGGTTAGTAGAAGCCAAAGTGAACAAAGCAGAGAGGTAAGAAAGCACAAGCTCTATCCAAGGACCATACACAGACCATCTTCACTGAACGGAGAAGGGAGAGGAGAGAAGCAGGGCAGAAAGCTGGGTTAAACCAGAATGGGACAGCCTTAAATAGAATGATCATTTATGGCTGATGGCAGCCACGTATTGAACATTTACTAGAAGCTTCACCATAAACTAGGAGGACAGAGTCTTTTATCTCCAGAGCCAAGCACATTGCACAGCAAGTGGTCAATAAAAGCCGGCTGAGTGAAGCAATGTAAAGCTCTGTGTTACTTAGTTGATGTACATTAATGACGTGCTCAGGTGTTTCATCTCCTTTTATAGGTTCACAGAAGTAAATTAACTTGTTCAGCTGTCACAGGCAGGTTTGTATCCAGAACTGTATGACTCAAAATCCAGTTGCTTTCATCCATGCAGCGCTCTCTGAGTTAATGTGTTATGTTCTAAGACGGTAAGAAATGGGGAAACAGGAAGATTTCCAGCAGGGGCAACGGAGGGTTGTGCTACGTAGATAAAAATTTGGATAAAAATGAAAAATATGGTGTCAAGTGTGTTCAGTTGGAGGTGATGGCTGGAGGCTCAAATGCAAATTCTGGAAGTACCCAGAGAAAGGCAACCATGGCATTTGTGCAATATTAGGAGAAAGATCCCATGGCTTATTGGCTAGAGGTAACCTGCCAACATTTGGCAGAAGATTTTTTAAAAGAAAAAACTATACATAAATTTGTAATTCTGAAAAGCTGTAAACTGTTATAGCAAACTGGCAGGGGAGGGGATTCTTCATACACACACTGACTTCTGTAGTAAGTTTTCCTTGTCCTGTTATTTTCTCTTTTTACCAGAATCAGTAAGTGAAAGTGAGAAATAGACTGAGAGAAAATGCCACTCAGTACTTAAAAAACAAATAGTCGATTCCTAATGAAATTTGTGAGGAACTTTGTTTTTGATTATATCATGAAAGAAATAAGGAAATACTATTTTCCATTTAAATCTATTTTTAAGGGGGTAAAAGGGAAGATTAAGACAAATAGCAAATAAATAATGAACGTTAAATACAGTCACCCTAAAGAACCACAGCCAAGAACAGAGGCACAACTTCTTGAGCACACAAATTAATTACTTACAAGGTAAGTTATCTCCATGCTGCTTACTACATCTCTCCTAAATTCTTCCAGTTTTTCTTGGAGAACTTTCCACTGAACTTAAGTGCAGCTAGAGCCTAACTACGCAGGTACGCTGGGCTGCAGAAATACTGTTCGGGTTTCCAACTCTGTAAAAATGTTTTCTCGTCACTGCATTGCTAGTAACATTTTTCCATTCACCACCTGCCCCCATCCCAACCCTAACTGTTCTGTGAGTTCTGTAGTTCCATGTTCTGAATGGTCTCTTCTCCTTTCTCTCCATTCAACATTTATCCTTTGTCACTATTGTACTTTAACAGGCCAAAGCTTATGTTCTTCAAAGCTATAACAATTATTTTGCCTTATAAAAGGTGTTGTAAATTTAGGAATGTATCTCCCTTCTCCCAAAATGTAAATGAATAAAGAAGGCTTCTAAGCACCCTATTTTTATATATGATTATGTTATTGTGATCAGATTCATTTATTCACCAACTATTCTGTACATGACTGCTTGGGAGATGGAGTTATTCTGAGCACTGTGGACACAAAAATGAAAAGACTCCAAAGATTTCCACAGTCCAAGAGACAAGCACATAAACTGATAGTTGCAGAATAATGAAGGGGCCCACATAGAAATCTGCACAGGGCATCATGGCAACACCCTCTAGAATCTCTCCTCCAGGAAGAAAAGGAAGTCATCTGCTTTGTTCACTGCTGATTTTGCAATCTCCTCAAAGCAGCGATGGCACCTGTCTTCTGAGTTGTCCTTTCTATGAGTCATTCAACCAAAGAAGGTGGAGCTTTCAGGAAACCAAGGGATAGAGACCAGACACTTGAGCTTTACTGGCACCTGTTGCCTACAAAAGGCAGGCCCCAGGCTGCTCGCACTCCCCAAAGGTGATTCTACCAAGCCTGATTTTATCTATGGTTGAGGCCTCAGAGAAGGATCAGTTCATTGGTTCTGGGATAGAATGCAAAGGTGTGTGAAAGAGTAGTGGGTGGGGGCCTCTGCCTGAAGCCAGGCTTTGCCTGTCTCAGCAGGAAACCATCCCTAGGAGGGGTGGTGCTCTAGCTCATAGCTGACAATACGGGCAACTTTCTTTCTTCATTGGAAATACTGAAAGGCCAGTTTCTCTCTGTTTCCTAAAAACACTGCAGTCAATAAAATTGATTTGCAAACAAATGGGATTTATACCAAGGGATTCACAGATGCTACATGTCTGCATATAATGTCACATCTGACCTATTTTCTGATCAAGCAGCACCTAAATCTTGGAGCTATGATCACAGTGTAGTAACTCCGTATCTTTTCCATGAGAAATCATCTGTGGAAATGCCAGAAGGTCTCAGCATTTTCCCCAGGTTGCCTTATAGTATCACAACACTTCCCAGAATATGAGACACTGCAAGGCGCCCAGACACTCAACAGGTGCGTGATGGTGAGTGACAGCACTGAGGCTGATCAGGCACTCACGTGGGTGGTGGGGGCATCAAGGAGAAAGGTGGGGAAGACTAGAAAACGACGAGGTCACCAGGAGGAGGGGTGATGTTCAGGCATTCGGGGAGAGGGGACAGCATGAGCAAAAGCTGTGAGCGAAGGCAGCATGGCTGACATGGGAGACATTACAAGTGGTTCTATTGGGGGTAGTGGGAGTGGAAGAGGAATTATACAAGGGTTAGATTTCAATGGATTATTAGACTCAATTCACAGTTATTCTAGGGTCAGACTCCATGGGGCCCACATACACTAGTGTCATCCTAAAGGCTAGGAGACAAAGCTTAGCAGTTGACAAAGATGGCAAGAGTTTTAGATGCTGAAAGGACCACATTAATGCCTGGGTTTGGGGGGGCAAATTCCTAGATCCATTTTCCTTAGCAATATGATGTCAAGAGGGCAAAAATTAGGCCAAGAAAGTCAGCCTGTTCTCTGGAAGTGTAACGGATGGAATATTGTCAAATTGGCGTCAATTCCAGCCTCAAGAACAAGGTCTAAAGTGCAACTGCTACATTCCATCATTTAGCTAATGGGAGCTTGAGGATGTGCCAGACATCATTTCTTGGCTTTGCATGATTTCGGAGCTGCTTCTGCTTCATGCTGACACTGTTGTCATGGTGTCCTCCAGGTGGGGGCTGTGCAGAAGGAGAATGGCAGACACGCTCCCCAAGTTAAGCCTGGGTGAAAAGCTGAAGTGCTCACCCCAGGGCCAGGTCCTCTGAAGATGCACTGGAAATGACAGAGGCCAAGTTCCTCCCAGGATGCAAGAGCAATGACTGGCAGCCCCCAGAAGCACACAAATTCTTTTGTATTTATTCATTCAACCTCTGAGCAAATATCTGTTATGCTCATGGTGTTCCTAAGGCACAGACCTAGGCCCTGGGGATGCAACAGTGAACAAAACACAAGAGTCTTTGATGGAGTGAGAGGGGACTGACAATATACAAATGATTACAAAACTGTCAGATGGAAGTCAGTGCTGGGAAAATAAAGTAATAAAGCAGGATATGAAGATAAAGAATGGCAGGAAGAAGATGCTATTTGAGGGTCTTGATTAATTACTAAACAGTGTTTCTTCATTATAAAATGGAAATGAACATAGAAATGAATAGTCTCAATTTCTCCAAGTCACAAGAAATGAATGCAACAGAGTTATGCAAAGCTCTGCCCTCTCTCTGGAATACAGCAAGCAGTGAACAGTCAGCAGCTTACATAATTATTGAGGTTGAGACCATTGATGCGGTTAAGTTCTCCTAGAACTTAGAAGTCTGTCAAACATCTTGCATTCAGATTTGGTTTCATGCCTTAAAATCTACATAGCCTTAGTCAGTTAACCCAGTTTACCTCTCTGGGTCTCTGCTTTCTTGTCTGTAAAGCGAAATAATAACGGTGCCTTCCTTGTGGAGTTTTGGAAGGATTAATGAGGCAACACATACAAAGCATCTAGCTCTGAGTTGGTCATAGAGAAGAGATGCTCACTATAATGTATCTATTAATACAGTAACCCCTTCAGGGAAGTGTTCCCAGTATAAAAATCGACCATACAGGACTATAATTACTTCTGAATGATAATCCATGATTTTTTCCGATAGCACTCACTTTTTTTGAGGGGGAGAGGTGGAGAGTAGAGTGCTGCTTGAGAACATATTTGGCAGAGACACCTTGTGTGCATTTTAGTGATTCGTTTGTATAGTTTCTTTTTTCAAAACTTTCTCTTTTGTGTTGTGATATAGCTGATTGGGTTTTCCTAGTGGCTCAGTGGTAAGGAATCCACCTGCCAATGTGTGAGATGCAGGTTCTATCCCTGGGTCTGGAAGAGCCCCTGGAGAACGTTATGGCAACTCACTCCAGTATGCTTGCCTGGGAAAGCCCAAGGATGGAGGAGTCTGATGGGTGGCAGTCTGTGGGACTGCAGAAGAGTCAGACACAGCTTAGCAACTAAACAACAATGACAGATGATTAAAAATGCTCTGACAGTTCTGGGGCTCAGCCATACATGTGCACGTGTCCATTCTCCCCCAAACTCCCCTCCCATCCAGGCTGCCACAACACACAGTTTCCTTGAAAGATTCCTCTGGTTACCATTTGAAGAAAATGAAGATGTTAGAAAAAAAAAATAGAAGGTGTATTTCCTACTAGTCAAAAGTTAAATCCATTGACACTTTTTGGCTTTAGGAAGCAGCACGTATCCTGCTTTATTATCTGTACCCTCTGCTACAAATGTGCATTCTCATGTAAGAAATCTTTCTTTATGTGTATCTGCAACAATTAAGACAGAGTCAAGTGCTTAGGGCTTTGCAGGTGGCACTAGCGGTAAAGAACCCACCTGCCAATGCAAGAGACATAAGAGACAGGGGTTCAATCCCTGGGTCAGGAAGATTTCCTGGAGGAGGAAATGGCCACCCACTCCAGTATTCTTGCCTGGAGAATCCCATGGACAGAGGAGCTTGGTGGGCTAAGTCTATGGGGTCGCAAAAGGTTGGACATGACTGAGCGACTAACATACACACACACACACACAAACAAACACACACACATACAAGTGCTTAGAAGACAAGGTCAATTTGACCCGAGTGACATGATGGAAAGGAATAATAAATAACAGCCACAGAGACAGAGCAGAAGGCATCATACTGAGCCACATTTGTACAGGAAAGAACTGGAGCTCACCACTGTGGTGATACCCCTTCCCTTTCCAGGGAGGAGCCTCCACCAGCTGTTTCCTTGGCCTGGGGAGAATCAGGCCAAAGTCATCTCCACTCCTGGTGCAGTCACCCCCTCTGCCTTTTCAGCTGCCTTTCCAAGGCAGGATGCTATCTGTGCTGAGCTTCCAGGTAGCAAAGGTAAGCTGTACAAAGAAATGAGCAAACAAATGAAAACAGTAAGAACCACATGTATTTAAGTATATGGGCTGGGACAGCGTCTAGCCTAGTATGGGCATGTGTGCTCAGTCACCCAGTCATGTCCAACTCTATGCGACCCCATGGATTGTAGCCCACCAGGCTTCTCTGTTCATGGGATTTTTCCAGGCAAGAATATTGGAGGGGGTTGCCATATCCCTCTCCAGGGGATCTTCCTAACCCAGGGATCAAACCCTCATCTCTTGTATCTCCTGCAATGGCAGGCATCAGATTCTTTACCACTAGCACCAGCTGGGAAGCCATACACAGTATATCCTTATTAAAATCTTGTTAAATAAGTGGATCAATAGAAGTATTCCTTACTAAGTATGTGGACTTCCCTGATAGCTCAGTTGGTAAAGAATCTGCCTGCAATGCAGGAGACCCTGGTTTGATTCCTGGGTCAGGAAGATCTGCTGGAGAAGGGCTAGATTGCCCACTTTAGTATTTTCAGGCTTCCCTTGCGGCTCAGCTGGTAAAGAATCCGCCTGCAATGTGGGAGACCTGGATTCGATCCCTGGGTTGGGCAGATCCCCTGGAGAATGGAATGGCTACCCACTCTGGCATTCTGGCCTGGAGAATTCTCTGGACTGTGTAGTCCATGGAGTTGAAAAGAGTTGGACACAACTGAGCCACTTTCACTTTACTAAGTATGCAACAAATTGAATATAAAATATAATACATTAGATATTACTTTGCAATAATTAATAAAGGAAAACTGGGTTTAGAGTAAGTATTTTAACTGTCCTAATTCAATATAAGTAGTTAAATGCAAAATATCTCTTATTTTCAGACTCCACGTCTATTTGAAGTTTGGATGCATACAATTTTTAACTGAAACATCTTACATTTTGATTCAAATTGCTGCATGAAAATGTGGGAACAATCAATAAGGATAAGCCCAGAGGCCAATGCAGAATTAAGGATGAGCCACCAAAACAGTCTTTTCTCCAGCAAAGGAAGGAGAGTTCTAATTCCCAGGCTTCATTTGCACATGCTGTTATTCACAGATGAATAAAGCGTGCCACTTTGTTAGTCACCCCCCTGGGTCCATAGCACGTAAGCACAGAGAGGAAATGGTCCAAGAACCATTGGCATCCAACCCATGATACATTATGTTACTAAATATCTGGCATGGCAATTGGCTAAACCTCGCCAGCCAGCTGCCAAATGTCATTTAACAAAGCAGTCCCCATCCAGGACCTCTGTGTGACTATGCTGATAATATTATCACTGGAGGTGAAGAGACACACTCTCTAAAGAAACTCATCATTAGAAATAAACATGGCAGCTCATCAAAAAGCAAAAGCATCACGAAGAAATCAGAGGAGCTTTTGAATAAATCAATGTGTTTGTGCAGATTTGCATGCATGTCAATGAATGTGTGCAAATGAGCAAGTCTTCACTCCATCAGGTAATATGGATGATAGATTTTTATTGACTCAATTAGTGACTAGACTTCCTCAGCATCATAAACAAAGTAAATATTTTTGCCAGCAGTCTTCAAATCACAGTGTCCGAGGCTGCTGGTTTTAGTCTATCCTTCTCTTTTAGGAAAACTGAGTGAAGATTTATCCCCTGTCTGGCTTCTTCACAAGTAGAAATATCCTTCATCACCTTGCCAAACATAGATCTGATGCGATGTTTTAAAGAGAGAGTGGAGGAGTTCTTTAAAGAACTTTTATCTTCTTATTTCGCATGGTCTTTTGGGAGACCTTTTGGTCTTTTGGTCTTTGGGAGGTCTTTTGGTCTTTTGGGGCAATCTCACCCTCTCCACATACGTACACACGCCTCAACTATAATCTTCACCCTATGATACCCTCTTTTGCTTCTAAACTATATCTCTCACTTCAACTCCAAATTCATATTACTAGACACTTTAAAAATGAAATATGTCCAATATCGAGCTCATTGTCTTTCTCCTCTTGGAAATGTTTACTTTACTCTGTCATCTGATTATGAATGGCACAAAAACCTAAGTCATTAAATACTTCTATGTCTCCTTTAACTTCTGAATTGACTCCATTAAAAATTGATGTTGATCTTTATCTGCAAAATAACTCTCTTTTCAGTCCCTTCTTGTCCCACCTGTCACTGCCGTACCCTGGACTCAGCATCTTTTGCATAGTGACAGTATCACATAATGGACTTCCTTGTGTGGTTTTACTGAAGCCTTCTCATTCTGATGCTGCACTGAACATTTAAAATACACATCTGACCAGGCCTAGCCACAGCTGAAGATTCTTCAGTTTAACAAGAAAGGGTCAGAACTTAAGTGAGGAAAACTTTAGAGACTTTGCTCCCAAAATTAATATATAAATTTAATTCAATTCTAATTAGACCCCAAAAGAGATTTTTTGAATCAGATCAAATGATGCTAACATTAATGAGTGAAGAAAATTTTGAAAAATAATGTTAAAGAAGGGATAAACCTTGCCCTTTCTGAAGATGGTATAAAGTACTCTAAGGCTGTGCTTAAAATACATAGTAATGGCATAGGAACATAAAAAATAAATCAATGAAGCAGATTTGAGAATCCAGAAAAAGATCCCAGAATATAGAAGAGTTTTGTAGGTGATAGCAAATTCTGGGAGACATTGGAGGACAGAGGAGCCTGGCGTGCTACAGTCCATGGGGTCGCAAAGGGTCGGACACGACACTGCAACTGAATGACAACAACTAGGTTGTATTGAAATATTTTGGTGTAATGAAGGAAAGAGCAGCTTAGTTAATAAATAATGTGGCCCAATACGCTACCTAACTAGAAGGGAAAGAAACTGGACCCAACATATGTTATATACAAAAATAAATGCCACGTGAATTAGAGACTTAATTAAAATAAATAACACCACAAAATTGTGAAAGAACATCTCATTAAATACATGTACAATGTAGGAGAAAAGAAGACCTTCTTAACTACAACCAGAAACACCAATGTTAAAAATGAAAAGATAACATATAAATGTTAAATCTTTTGTATGGCAAAATGAACCATTATTAAAATTCATTAGAGAAAATAGATTTTGAATAAATATTACTATCACAAACCATAGATCAAGAGCTCTCAAAATTTAACAATAAAAAATGATACAACTAAATTGGGCAAAAAAGGGAAAGCAATTCCCAAAAGATGAGATCCAAATGGTGAATAGAAGAAATTGTGCTCTATTGTAATAATGAGGTGGCTATAATGTTAAAATTTAATACACAATGGATCATCCAAAAGGAAAAAGAACTGTATCATCCAGTGCTGTAAAAGTTGTGTAATAAAAGGTGTCCTCATGTACTGCTAGCAGATATGTGTGCTGTTGTAACTGCCTGAGAATATAACATGGAAATTTATTAAAATCAACTATTCACCCTAGAAATAGAAACTGGTTTGTAAGAATATATAGGTATGTGTATGTGTATATAGGGGCTTCCCAGGTGGCTCAGTGAGTAAAGAACATGCCTGTCAATGCAGTAGATGCAGGAGACTCAGGTTTGATCCCTGGGTCAGGAAGATTCCCAGAGAAGGGAATGACAACCCACTCTAGTATTCTTGCCTGGAGATTCCCCATGGACAGAGGAGCCTGGTGGGCTACAGTCCACAGGTCACAAAGAGTCGGATATGACTAAAGCAACTGAGCATGCACACACGCATAAGTATATATAAGCTGGAGGCAAAGAAAAGCCATAACAATAGATGAACAGATGAATTAAGTAAACATGGAAAATATGATATTCACATTTCATGAAGCCTTGAAAATGCAAGCTAATTTGGAGGAGCTTCAAAGAGGCATTAAGTGAGAAAAGCAACATGCAGAAAAGAAAAGAAAACATAAGTAAATTCTTTTTAAACAAAGACAACTCCATCTATGTGTGCTTTTATACATTTGTATATGATTACATGAATCATGAGAAAGTGAAGGTTAGATTAGATTGTTAATGTTGCCTGCCTGGTAGTTTGCTGATGAGAATATAAGAGATAAGAGGCAAAGATGAAATCAAATATAGAAAGCCTGTGGGTGTTCACTTTTAGTGTATATGAAAAGAATATTTACTTTGCGTGTAGGAAAGAGAATATAAAAGTTCTCAATGGCTCTTTATTGACTTGAGGCAATATTTTTTTTTTTTTAATTTCAAGATCGTTTGCCCTTCAAGGCTCTTCACTGTTTGACCATCACCTATTATTACAGCATCACAGTTCTCCCATCTCCACAAACATCTTCATGCTTTATCCATAGGGAACATTTTTCCATTCCTATAACATGCTTCACTCTCTAACCCCATCTTTTCTTTGGATTTACTGTTAAAACAATTTTCTCTTTATCTACCTGATGAACTCCACCTCCACCTCTCAATGGGAGCTCAAGTTTCACCTCCTCCACGGTAGCCATCCAGTCACCATGCACCTTCCTTGTCTGCAGCGGCTCCTACTGGATGGTGCTGTGGTTGGTGCTGGCCCGACTTCTCTGTGTCTCTACTGGCTTGGGATTCTTGGCAGAAAGGGTCGTCTCTTATTTATCATTATGTCCCTGATCATCATCTAATTTTTCACTGGCTCCCTCAATACAGGAATTCCTTGAAATGATTCTAGGTTACTTTAATGGAGCAAAACATTCTGTTACAATTGGATTCCTCTATATGGATTCCCTGGTGGCTCAGACGGTTAAGAATCTGCCTGCAATACAGGAGACCTGAGTTCCATCCCTGGGTTGGGAAGATCCCTTGGAGGAGGGCATGGCAACCCACTCCAGTATTCTTGCCTGGAGAATCCCCATGGACAGAGGAACCTGGCAGGCTACAGTCCATGGGGTTGCAAAGAGTTGGACATGACTGAGCGACTAAGCACACATTGGCGATAAGGCTGAGCTTGCTGCATCCACACAGTAGGCAGAGCTCAACCATACAATAATAGCAACATTCTACATGCTGAGGGCAGCAATGGTGGTGATTTTGTGTGCTCTTTGGTGAACTGCGGGAAGCAAGCAAAAGAACCAAAGTCTGACTTCCACTTGTTGAGAACTGACCAGATGGAACGAAATGAGTGTACATTAAATAAGATAAAAATGGAAGATAAACAACCTTTGCTGACTTCACGCTATTCAGGGTCATTATCTAAAATACAAAAATAAAATGATTGTCTCACTGTGTTGGTGAACACCTTGACACCAACAGGTCTTACTTATATTATTTTTAGTTGTATCTTGTTTGAAAGAAAGACCATTAATCAGTCACCTTCTACTGGTGGTTCTCTTTTTTTTTTTTTTTTTTTACTGGTGGTTCTCTTGAAAATATAGGGAGTTAAATAGCTATTGCAATCAAATGCCCTCACGGCTATTATCTCACAGGAGGATTATACTATGACCTCTAACCATTTAGTTAGAACAGCTGGTGACTCCTGAAAAGTCAATACTGCCTACTGCACGTTGGTGTGAGCCACTGGGTAAACCCTGGTTGTGTGTAGAATTATTTGCCCTTCCGAATTATTTACCCATGTGCAAACCTGCTTGGGGAGTATTAGAGCAAACATTTCAGAGGAAAAATGGAGAAATTACTTTAGTGTTTCATTTCCTTTAGGCAATATGTTAAAAGTCTTGGACAAAAAAAAAATCTTTGGCTTTCAAGATGGGAAAAATCTTTGTGATAGACCAAAGTGTTCCCACCTTCTCTGTTTAAGTCTAGAGACCAAATTTGTATTCATTCACAACTTAAGTGAACTGGATAGTCTTCAAAGGTTTCTTATCAGCTGTGGCCAAATGCCTACATTATCATCATTTAGTACTATTAAAGGAAGAGCCCAAAGTGAACCAGTAGCAACCTTCTAAAGAAGCCATTAGGAAAGTCACATTACAATGCATTAGTTAGTGATGATTTAGCTCTGTGATTCACATTAAAAATTCCCTCTGCAGGCATCACTTCTTCACTTTAGAATGGGTAACAGAAATGACATTTCAGAACCAACAAGCTGAGTTTATTCTCTCTGGAGAACTGCACAGAAACTACCAGAGGGCATATAAAACTAAAGTCAGTCACCTGTACACCCCTTATTGGAGATTTCTAGCGTTTCATGCACTACATGGATGTCTGGAGGCATACGTCATGAATCTGTACACAGAGTAAGACATGACTAAAATGAAAAGGACAGAAACACAGGCACTTAGACACTAGTACTTATTTAACCCAACCTCTTCATTTTGTGAGAGTTGGACTATAAAGAAAACTGAGTGCTGAAGAAGTAATGCTTTAGAACTGTGGTGTTGGAGAAGACTCTTGAGAGTCCCTTGGACTGCAAGGAGATCTAACCAGTCCATCCTAAAGGAAATCAGTCCTGAATATTCATTGGAAGGACTGATGCTGAAGCTGAAACTCCAATACTTTGGCCACCTGGTGCAAAGAACTGACTCACTGGAAAAGACCCTGGTGCTGGGAAAGATTGAAGGCGGGAGGAGAAGGGGACGACAGAGGATGAGATGGTTGGATGGCATCACCAACTCGATAGACATGAATTTGAGTAAACTCCCGGAGTTGGTGATGGACAGGGAGGCCTGGCGTGCTGCAGTCCATGGGGTCACAAAGAGTCAGACATGACTAAGCAACTGAACTGAACTGAACTTCATTTTATGGGCTTCCCTGGTGGTTTCTCTGGTAAAGAATCTGCCTGTAATGTGGCAGACCTGGGTTCAATCCCTGGGTTGGGAACATCCCCTGGAGAAGGGAATGGCTACCCACTCCAGTACTCTGGCCTGGAGAATTCCATGAACTGTATAGTCCATGGGATCACAAAGATTTGGATATGACTGAGCAACTTTCACTTCACTTCATTTTATAAATGGAAAAAATACTGGCAACTGGACACATTAAATTATCTGCTCACTTCTTAGGGCAGTTAAGGGCAAGGCAAGAATGGGACCCAGTTCTGAATCTTAATCCGTTGTTCACTGTATAAGCCTGCCAGCTTCAATTCTACCTGCTACATAACCTCTATAAGCTAGACATATACAGTCATCACTGCCCTTTTATTCTCCAATAATGACTCCATTTGTAACATTCCAGTGGTGCTTTGCTTTATATTTGTTTTTATTATTTGCAGCTTTTAATAATCTCTGGAGGGTTACCATGAAGATGATGAAATGGAATGAAGCCCTGTGTTACTTCCTGCAGCTATTTCAAATCTGGAACTGAACTCGAGGAACTCGTCGGTTTACTGAGTCTAAAACTGGCAATTCCAGAGGTGTGTGACTGTTGCTCACTAATACTGAAAATGAGCCACAACAAAAACATCTGTGTTTTGTAGCTAAATAAATTTGAGAAACTACAGTTCTGGTTGGAAGAAGTCAATTTTTACTAGCATATTAAAGTATCTGAGGAGTCCTGGTATAAATAAACTCATTTAATTTCATTTACCCCATTATTCTTCAAACATATTTGACTGAATAGGGAAGTCTGTGTGTGTATCTGTGTGTGTGTGTCTGTGTGTATGTCTGTGTGTGTGTGTGTGTGTGTGTGCATCTGTATGTGCAAGCATGTTCATGCCTAATTCCATTTCCTGATAGAACTCATCTTCCTCAAAACAAACATTAGTAAGTTGCTTTATCACAGTGAGCAACAGGTGTAGGCCAGTATCTCATTCTTCAATATTTCATTTTATTAAAAAGCATTTGCAACATGTTTTCTGTAGGCAGCTCATTGTGTGGTGGGGCTGGGTATATCACGAGGGGAGGGAATATAGGAAGTTAACAAGCCTTTAGACTTCTTGAGTTTATCATCTCATTGTGCACAGGCAAGACAAACACACAAGAAAGCAAAATCATAAGGCAGTGAATAATTCAGCATCCAGTATCCCCAGAAGGCACAGATGAAGCCATCAGGATTTTCAACTTGAGTTCAACTGGGACAAAGCACATTTTAAATTAGACCCACAAGTATAAGCAGAAAGGATTTTGCCTTGCACAAAGTGCCTTGATCAATACGTTTGCTTAACAAATGAAGGACATTCTGGGCTGGGGAGCATGAACAGTATCTTGAAATCAGATCGAATGCAACATTTTAGTCATGGAAAAGTGAAGAATCGAGGTTGCCTGGAGTGGGCTGGGGGTGAGCATTGAGCTTGAAGGGAAAGGAAATGAAGGTTGGAGGGGCAGGATAGATGCAGAATTTAAATGTCTTCATTCTAATGAGAACTCAAAAGCCTTCCTGAATCTGTGGGTCTTTCTTATGCATCCTTAGCACCTTGTAAGTAGCCTAGGCATGAAATCGGCATTTAAAAGATGTTAAAAAGTTAATGAAAAGAACAAGTGAATGAATCAAAGATGTACAGTGGAAAACACGTGGAGGAAAATGTGATGTTTGGAAAGTATGATGACCCAGCAGTGTTTTTTGAAAATAAATCTGGTTGGTGATGTTTAAGCAGGTTGGGGTTGTGAAATATCATGAAGAATAGATATCAGTCAGAAGACAAAAGCAGGAGTTTAGGACAAATTTCTACCCTGGAGTAGACGAGTGTGAAATACGTTTTGAAGGAAGAATCAGTACACCTGAAGAGCAACTAAAGAAAACAAAGAAAAGGGACAATTAAAAAATAGCAACCAATTTTAAACCTAAGGGAGTGGCAGTGTCATTAATAGACAAAGGAAAATTCCAAAGAGGAACAGAATTTGTAGAGGGATTGAGTGTTGAGGACGTGATGGCAAATATCCAAGGGGAGACATTCCATCACCACAAGGTGACCTAGGAAAGCATAACTACTCACAAAGCTCACTCACCCATCTCAGCCCATTTTCCAAATGAGATATGGATACGATTACTATCACCTCTACTTTTCAGATGAGAAAGCCATACAACAGAAAGATTAGGTTTTGCTCTAAACACATATACTTAGCAGAGAGCATAGCCAACACTTTAATCCCTATCTCCTGATTATATATTCAACATCTGTTTAGAATATTACACTTCAGGAGATACAGGGTTGAAAGAAAGTGTCTGGTCAGGTATATAGATTTGAAATTTACCCACATAGATATGAGAGCAGGGACACGGTATTTATTCCATGAGAACTGAGTTCAGTTAGACAAGTTTTAATAAGGTGTCTGATATGTGTCCAGTTCTGCAACCTCGATGAGGGAAAGGGAAGATGGTGAATGTAATCAAGGGCTTACATCTAGGGAAGATTAAGAAGAAGAGACAGCAACCAATAAACAAGCCAAATTAAATATAAATCAAAGTTAACTACCTTTCATGAGTACCTACTACATGCAAGACAGGGCATGGTTGACCGTGAAGAAGAAGTATGTGCAAATGAGAAAGTGCAGTGTTTTAGATGTCAAGTCTGCCAAAGAGAGATGCCTTGATTAGAGGTGACAAACACCATAATCGGGAGTGAGAACTTGGAAACTTTCCCTTCTCAATACTACCGCCTTCGGGCAAACCAAGAATGAAAAACAGTTTCAGTTAATACCTCTCAGTCAGCCAATTTGCCAGTTTACACGAGGATCAGATTCTTGTTGCGGTCCTGGATCGAGTATGGGGCTTTAGTACTTAAAATGGATGGCGCCAAGGGAAAAGAAACTAATGAGGCAGGAGGGTTGTGGGGGGTGGCGGGGGGAAGCCTGAGTCACAAAGTTTTTGAATGACAGACTCCTCCGACTCGTTTCTCTGTCAAACAGCATTAGAGGAATCAAATCATATAGAGGATATTTTGGTCTACCACCTCCCTTTCCTGGCTTCTCTCCCACTAAGGCTGGAGACACTGCATATTTGCCAGAGCACTGTATTAACACACAGCATATTACAGCATTATTTGCTGTTCTTGGAGTACATTCTGATAATCTCTACCAACCAAAATCAAGCCTACCTTCAATAGCCTTACCCAAACACCTTCCCTGAATGTCTGCCTGAAATGACCTCTCCCTTGCTGGGCTCTTTAGCACGTCGTGCTTTTGGAAGGACTTTGTGTTTTGCATCACTCACTGGTCTGTATTGTGACTTTTCAGAAAGCATGATATACAAAACTATAAAGTTAATAAAATATTTTAAATGCTCAAAATACTTTTGGGCACAGTACAGGAAAATGATACTCTCACTTCAGAGACTTTCCGTTACCCTCACTTACTTCTTTTCTTTGTATATGTTATTTATCCTTTTAAGTTTTAAGCTCCCTGTGGGCCCGGACCAAGTTTTACAGATCAAAGCATTGAGCTTAGAGAGTCAATAAATATTTGATGCGTGGATCAGTTACTTAGAAAAATAAATGTGAAGTATTGACTGAAAACAAAATGCACAACACGAAAGTTGTGAGTTAAGTTATATTGGCGGCAAGATGAGGACTGTCACCTGGGAGACAGCATCTCAGATAGCTCTGAGAAACTGCACTGAAGAAGAAGGGGAGAGGTCAGTACAAACTACAGTTTGAGTGAAGTGGTGGCATGTGCAGTCAAGCACACATCTCCGTAGAGGCTTGCTGCTAGTCAAGAGGAGCAGATGGCACTGTTGATGACCTTAGTGCTTTTCTAGATATAAGGAGATGTAAGAACTGGGCTCATAAAGTCTTCCGAACATATATCTAACTATCTAAAGGCTTATTCTGTCAGTTTCCCCCAGAGCACAGAGTGCTTCATTTCTGATCTCCACCCTGAACTCCTTTCAAGGTGTCTTGAGGGTCAGCAGCTGCAGTAGCCAGTACCTGCATCCTTGCAGAGGCAAATAACAAGTGCCATTTTTTTTTTGTTTGTTTTGCTGGAGGAAGTAAAGTAACCTTCTTGGGTTTCAGCTTTTCTTCCTCTGCCTGGGTATGCTGAGACACACACTGTTACTAGTGTTGGGGATACGGCCGTGACAGAAGCAGTAAAGATCTGCACCCACGCAGCCCACAGACTAGAGGAAGGAGCCATCCAAAATGCAAATAAAGGGGTAAAATATCTGCCAAGGAGTGATACCTGCTGGGAAGACTAATGGAGCAGGGAGAAGGACAAGGAGTGGGTAGGGAGAAGAGGAAGGTGTGCAATTTAAAATAAGATGATCAAAAAAGCCCTGGAGAAAGAAGGCATCTTTGAGCAAAGCATCTAAGGAGATGACTGGGCAAGTCACTCACGTATCTGGGGGAAAACAATTTCCGAAAGAGGAAATAGCAAGTGCAAAGACTCAAGATAGGAGTATGTTCTGGTTGTCTAAGGAGCAGCAGAGAGGCCACTGTGGCTGAAGCAGAGTGAGCAAGAGAAGAATAGACAGAAATAAAGTTAGACTGGAAGGGAGTTCTTCAGTTTCTAGGGCAGTCATCACCAATTATCACCAACTGCATGGCATAAAGGCTTCCCAGGTGGCTCAGCCATAAAGAATCCACCTGCCAATGCAGAAGACATGGGCTCAGTCCCTGGGTGGGGAAGATCCCCTGGAGAAGGAAATGGCAACCCACTTCAGTATTCTTGCCTGGGAAATTCCTTGGACAGATGAGCCTGTTGGGCTACAGTCCATGGGGTCACAGAGTCTGACATGACTGAGTGACTGAGCCCTCACACAGAGGGCTTAAAATGACAGAAATTTATCAGAAGCACAAAATCAGGGTGTTGGCCGGGTCAGTTCCTCATGGAAACTCTAACAAAGAAATTGTCCCACGCCTCTCTCCTGGCTCTTGGTAGTTGCCAGCAATCCTTGGCCCTTCTTGGCTCGTAAATGCATTTACAGTCAGGCAGACAGGTGGGGTCCTTTGAGGCAAGCCATTATGTATGATTGTAAGACCCTGATGCTGGAAAAGACTGAAGGCAAAAGGAGAAGAGGGTGGTCGAGGATGAGATGGTTGGATGGCATCCCTGATTCAATGGACATGAACTTGGGCAAACTCCAGGAGATGGTGAGGGACAGGGAGGCCTGGCGTGCTGCAGTCCACGGGGGAACAAAGAGTCAGACACGACTTAGCGACTGAACACCACCACCAACATAACAACAAAAGCAAGTCAAAGAAAGTTTCCAACATAGAGTCAGAACTGACTTCTCTGCAACAGTCCTATTAGATCTATTTTGAATTGAGGCAATGAGATTTATCAACACATAGGGTTTCTGACTTACTGGGCTTTTCTTCTTCACTGCTTTATGAATAAGAAAAGCATTGGTGTTAGGAAAAGAAAAAGTTATGTGGCAGCCCAGTAGTTGTTACTGCCGGGTTGAGTCTGCCGTGAATAAGGGATAAATCTGAGTGACGGTTTACAAACAGCTGTATGTAGGCAGGGGATGTTGGGTCCTTTTTCCCATTTTAATATTTGGTGTTTCTTATTAAGTATATCTATGAGTTAATGTATTTTGTCACAACCCAAGTAGAACAACCTTTTAAGGATAAGTCCATTTTTCTGAGGGAGGGAATTAAACTCACATGGCAAGAAATGTACTACATTTCTTATGCAAACCCTAGAACCAAAACAACTCTATATTCTGAGGCACTGGATCTATTTAAATGGAAATATTTCTCTTTGGGAAGGAAACTGTTCTCACCCATCTGAGAAGAAAGACAAGACTGGCATGTTAAAGAAACTCAGGAGTTAAGCCCAACTGGAAAAATAATAATGAGAATCAACAGGAACTTCGGAGTGCTTTGGTAACAGTTTCAGTTGAAATCTTGATTTACTTCCCAAGTTATAACCTCCGGGAGACAAGACATGCAGGGAGAATGAAGGGAAATGAGATATTTTAATTATCACCACTGTGATGTTAGGTCCTCAAGCACATTTCTTGATATTCAGTACAGAATAAAGACCAAGCCTGCCCCTTATAACACAAGGAGCCCAGCCCAGCACTCTGTGATGACCTGGAAGGGTGGGGTGAGGGTGGTGGGAAGGAAGCTCAAGCGGGAGGCAATGTATATCTATTACGGCTGATTTACACATTGCTGTGTGTCAGAAGCCAACACAGTTTTGTAAAACAATTCTGCCTTGTGCTTGATTGTGTCTGACTCTTTGTGACCCTTGGACTGTACGTAGCCTGCCAGGCTCCTCTGTCCACAGAACTTTTTAGGCAAGAATACTGGAGAGGATTGCCATTTCCTCCTCCAGGGGATCTTCCTAACTCCGAGATCAAACTTATGTTTCCTGCATCTCCTGCATTGCAGGCAGATTCTTTACCTACTGAGCCATTGGAAAAGCCAATTATTCTCCAATTAAAAAGAAAAGAAAAAAAAAGCTTGCCTCTCCAATGACCTTGCCCATTGATTCAAAAACAGTCTTTTGTCCTTTATTACTTAAGGAACATTCATTCTTCCATTTCCTAAGATTGGTATTCAATCTAACTCTCATATTCAATACTTTCTCCACGTTGCATAATAGAGTCAGTTCAGTTCAGTCGCTCAGTCGTGTCCGACTCTTTGCGACCCCATGAATTGCAGCACGCCAGGCCTCCCTGTCCATCACCAACTCCCGGAGTTTACCCAAACCCATGTTCATCGAGTCTGTGATGCCATCCAACCATCTCATCCTCTGTCATCCCCTTGTCCTCCTGCCCCCAATCCTTCCCAGCATTAGGGTCTTTTCCAATGAGTCAACTCTTCGCATGAGGTGGCCAAAGTATTGGAGTTTCAGCTTCAACATCAGTCCTTCCAATGAACACCCAGGATTGATCCCCACTTTAGGATGGACTGGTTGGATCTTCTTGCAGTCCAAGGGACTCTCAAGAGTCTTCTCCAACACCACAGTTCAAAAGCATCAATTCTTCGGCGCTCAGCTTTCTTCACCGTCCAAGTCTCACATCCATATATGACCACTGGAAAAACCATAGCCTTGACTAGACGGACCTTTGCTGGCAAAGTAATGTCTCTGCTTTTAAATATGCTATCTAGGTTGGTCATAACCTTTCTTCCAAGGAGTAAGCGTCTTTTAATTTCATGGCTGCAATCACCATCTGCAGTGATTTTGGAGCCCCCAAAAATAAAGTCTGACACTGTTTCCACTGTTTCCCCATCTATTTCCCATGAAGTGGTAGGACCACATGCCATGATCTTAGTTTTCTGAATGTTGAGCTTTAAGCCAACTTTTTCACTCTCCTCTTTCACTTTCATCAAGAGGCTCTTTAGTTCTTCTTCGCTTTCTGCCATAAGGGTGGTGTCATATGCATATCTGAGGTTATTGATATTTCTCCCGGCAATCTTGATTCCAGCTTGTGTTTCTTCCAGCCCAGCGTTTCTCATGATGTACTCTGCATATAAGTTAAATAAGCAGGGTGACAATATACACAGAGCTCCAGTTAAAGCCACTCAGTTGTGTCCAACTCTTTGTGACCCCATGGACTGGAATTCTCCAGGCCAGAGTACTGAAGTGGGTAGCCATTCTCTCCTCCAGGGAATCTTCCTGACCCAGGAATCGAACTGGGGTCTCCTGCATTGGAGGCGGATTCTTTATCAGCTGAGCCACAAGCGAAGCCCAAGAATACTGGAGTGGGTAGCCTATCCCTTCTCCAGCGGATCTTCCCAAACCGGGGATCTAACCCAGGTACTTTCACTTTTCTGCCTTCCCTGCCTGAAGAGGACACCAGCTCTCTCACTCAAAGTTCTCCACATTTCCTTTCTTTGTTTTTTTCTTAGTTAGAAATGTCTTTATTAAAAGTACTGCTAAACATTAGGCTACATTAATTAGAGTTTGGGTAATTTCCTTTCACTGAAAAAATATTGAGCTGAAAGCAGCTTACAAGTAACTATTTAGAAACATCTTTATTATAAGTTTTTTTAAATCTATTGAGGTATAATTGACATATAACATATTAGTTTCAGTGTATACAACATAATGATTCAATACTTGCATGCCCTGTGGAATAATCACCACAATAAGTCTAGTTACCACCCAGTTACAATACAAAGTTATGATTTATTTTTTTCTAATGTGTGTGATGAGAACTTTTCACATTTATTCTCTTGGCAACTTTCATCCATTGTACTCACTCTGAGGCCCCCTCCCCTGTGGCAAAACCCACTATTATGCCCTCGTGTCTGTGGGTTTTGTTTTCTTTGTTCATTTGGTTTGGTTTTAGAATCCACATTCGAATATACCCTATATTATTGCATTCACTTTATTGATCTTTCCAAATACTGCATTTTTTTACAAAACTGAAAACCTGGGGCAACCCTACAAGTTCAAGTCATCATCTCTTGTCTCATGCAATAGCCTCTTAACTGCCCTCCCTGTTTTCACCCTTCATTCCTTCAGTCTGTTTTCCACATTGCAGCCAAAATGATATTTTCAAGATATAGTCGACTTATGTTATTTATTGTTTAAAATCCTTTGCATAGCTTTCCATTTCACATAAAATTCCAGGTGCTGTCTCTAACCAAACCCATCTTTACCTGCAACACCAGCTATTTACTCTTAGCCTGATCCTCTACATGCACATTCCCACCTACCTCATCTGACCTGAGTAGTAGTTCTTTCCCAGTTTCACTCTCTTCATCCTTTAGATCGCAGCTCAAGCATCACATCCTCAGAAATGTTCCTCCAATCCATCATACTAGATCCAGTACCCTGCTTTTTTGGGCTCATGGTACCTTACATTTTTTATAGCATTTGTCATGCCTGCAATTTTCGCCACAGTTATTATGAGTTCAGTTAAGGGAGTATATCTGAGTAGGTCAAGATCATTTCTAGGTTCCCCGGGCATTTATCCTGAACAGAGATGTAGCTAATTAAATGTTTAATGAATGAATACCACATTTTTTTCTACCACTTTTTTGGACATGTATTGTATTTCATCCAAGATTCCTAGTTATCTTTGTATATACGTCCCCTCTGAACATATAGCATCTTGCAAAGCACCACATCTACCCTTCTCATGACCACCTATTGACCTGCCACATTTCCTGACACTAGTGGTCACTCAGTATGTACTTACTGACCAACCATTGTGGGCAAAGAACAGCGCTATTCACTGATGGAATAGAACACCCACAATTAAAAGAACAAAAAGGAAACATTCCTTTACCTCTGGTAAAGATATGAAAATAGAATTTGGTTCTGGCTTCCTGTTTAATTATAATTGCAGAGCTACAGAGAGAATTTTGAAGAGGTTTCTGACTCATTCAAACTCGCTTTAAAATGAGTTATCAAGGCCTGAGCAGGTTAGTGACACAAAGCTAATGAGTGACCACTCGTTAGCTCCTACTTGCTACACTGATATTTGTTCCTACTTCAGAACACTACAGAGCACGTTAGAGTCGTGAGTCCAACATCTTCATTTTAGGGAGAAGATAAACGAGAGTAATTTGCTTGTCTATAGTGACATAGAGTGGACTTACGGCAAAAGCTAGCTCTAAGATCCAGTAGGAAGTGCTGGCTTCAACCTCTTCCTCTATGTTTTCTTTGCTTCTGGTCACTTGTAAGCTGGAAAGAGGCACCTTCGTCTACTGCTCACTCTCCCGAAACTTTGAGACTCATCTCAAATGGTCCTTCATTCATAAAGTCTTTCCCAATGCCTCCCAAACCTGACATATTTTCCTCTCTAACTCTTAATACTTTGCACATTTTGGGTATTTCTATTATTGAATTTTGTACTCTATTAATTTGGATGCTTTTTAACTTTCTTTACTTCATTGTCACTTTCTTGAGCAAAACTTTTCTCTGTTCTATTTCCATATCATCTGCAGTTACTAACACAATACTGTACACATTAACCGCTTTCACAAATACTTAGCGAATTGAATGAAATTTCATTTCTTTATGAAATTTAAATTCATTAATGCGGAATTAATGAAAAATCACCACATATTGTGCTTGTTGTGTAAGTAACAGGGAAGGTGTTTTCTGAATCAAATAGCCAAGGAGTCGACAACAAACTTAATCGTCATGCCTCCAACCAGAAACTGCTTTAAGAACATTTCACTAGTATGTAACAGAGGGAAAAAAAAAACATAGATTGCAAAATACAGCATTGATTTTACACAACATTCATCAGATTCTTCAAAAATAGTTCTTTTATTCTAACCTAAAACCCTTTGCATTCTCCAGAGAAAGAAAAGATATCATACTCATTGAATCACAACCCATTTCATAAAAGAATTCTCCTTGCTCTAAAGAAATGCCAACATTAGTGAGAGAAAAGTACAATTCTTGATTATCTGGTTTCCTACATATGCTACCCTTTCTCAAGAAGACTGAATAGTTATTTCCTTGATTGGTGAGATGAAGGGCAATCTGATATGTAACACAAATAAATACTTTAAAGAGAGATTTCAGAGAAGACTACTTGATAAGTTAGGGAAAGATTCAAATCAAAAATAAAGAGAAAAATTTTTAAAGGATCATGCATGTTTGACAAATTAAAATAATTATCAGAACTTTTAGAAACCAAATTATATTTTGGATCCAATTGTTCAAACAATGGGCTACATGTAAAAATTCAGAACCTTTGTGCTTATTGGGGGAACAATTTGAGTAAACACAAATTTAACAGCTCTGGCAGGTATGGTAATTTGATTCAGATGTCCAACAGTTTTAACCCACTGATTACAAAGAAAAAAATCAATTCTTGGTTCAGATGTGCCTTGCATTTTAGGTGATATTTTACATGTGCTGTTGGTCTCACATAACTTGAAACAATGCAATTCAGTTAAAAAGATGAGGAGAAAGAGAGTGTCCAGAACTCTTAGAGCTTAGCGGTAAGGGTCAAATTTATATGTATAAGCTTTGGACAAACTGAGATTCTAGGAGTCAGATTCTTAAATGGTAGCACACTAGCTGCACTTCAAAATAGGTAATAGCACCTGAAAAAGTAATAATTCAGTTAAAATCAGCAAATGTTTATTGAGATTCTGCTCTGTTTAAGGTATAATCTGGATGGTTATTTACCAGAGTGGAACTTCCTGGGTATTATATGATGAGCATGGCTGGCAAGATTTAGGGAAATGCTGCATTTGGGTTTTAGAGATATCAAATTATGGAATTATGGTTGGCTGTTGTTCCTCTCATCGGATCTCAAAGCAGGTCATGCTATTAGTATTAGCAAGCAGTCTGTGAGTACATGTACGTGGTATATAACTTTTATTTCACTGGTTTTCAAGTATGTTACTGTTTTTCCCTATTTCCTGTATCAGTGTATTTACAAATACTAATACAGATGTTGCTTGCAAAAAATTTAGGATCATGTCTTTCTTAACTGAAAATTACAATTTTTTGGACATGACTTAGTGTCACGCAGATTATCCTGTAAATGATTGGGTCATAGTTCATACTTTCGCATGCAAATTATAGATGCACATGTTAGGGGGCATTCATAAAAAGATTTGCCATAAAGCCAAAGAAGTGCAAATTTTCAGATTCCCTGACTTGCATGGCATAATCAAAAGTTCATATATTTTTGCTAAAGTTACAAAAATAGGATATTTTTAATTACCTTGGATAATAAGACTGTCTGTTTCCATTCTGACTCTTCCTCCATCACCTATCAAACATATCTCAGTGGCTGTTAGTATTTTGGTTACTTGGCTAAGGGAATGCTGAATTGAAAAATCACCATTCTCATCACAGTTTAAACAGTCTGAGTATTTACAGATGCCTGGTTTAAGCATATTGAAAAGTAGCTTCTTTTATATCTAACAGCATTCTTTAAAGATTTGAGAGAAAATGCTGATAAAAAATTAATGGAAAATTAAGTGAAAGCAATGATAATCAGCAATGAAATCAGTCTAGTATCAAGAAGAGGACTGTAACAAAACCATCAGATAAAAGTCATCTACCAAAAGCAATGGTTTATTAAGAGGAGGAAGTATATTTTAAAGAGAAGTAATGAATCAACCCTCTTTCACAGTTTGAATATTCAATTAACAACAGCAGTGAATCCACAGACACTAGTAAAACATTTTCTTTTCTTGCTGATTTCCTGCAAAATATGGATGACAGCAAAGATAACACAAAATTTAAAATATATAATTACAACAAGGACAGCAGTGACAAACTGGTAAATGAACATCATCAACTTCAATAGTTCTTAAAGATTAGATACTGCATAAAAAACCTGAAAAGTTTTAAAAGCCTACAGCTCATATATGAGAGAAACCTCATAGAGGTCTGCCAGATTTGTCTACAGATCAAATTTGTATATGATGCCACCAAAGTGGTATGAAAATGAAAAAAATCTTTTCTACATAATCAATAAGTAAAACACACATGTATATACATGCAAACTTGCACACACACATTCTGATCAATTATGCTAACAAAGAGACTGAAATATTTTTCTATTCTATCTATAAAAAATGATCCTACAAACTTTATCATATAAAGAACATGTAGTAAAGCAATTATTCTTCAATTAAAAATAAATAAATTTTAAAAAAGAACATAGCTAAAAATCCCACAGGAAAAAAGATATTAAAGAAATGTATCAGACAATTCATTAACAAAAATATTCCTAGATTTTATGATGTTTCTTATATTTTTCAAATTATAAGAATTTGTAATTTCTTTTGTTTTTGTCATTTCAAACAATTATTTGCTTCCATGTGTAATTTTGTATTCATAATTAATTTATAATCAAATCAAAGAGGTTCCCCCCAAATATAACAAATTTCAGACCCCATAAAACCTATTATTTTCCATTCTGAAACTATGATAATTTCAACTAGAACTATCTTATTCTTAAACATTTACCAAAATGAAGAAATAAATAACCCTTTTCAGTCTCTACTCTGTCAAAACACTGTTCCTTACACATATATTATGTTGTCTCTGCTACAATTTATACTAATTTATTCATGGTCAGCTTTTGGTAGACACATAGAGATTCACTGTATATACAACAAGACATATTGTGAATGGTTAAATTAGATAATCAAAAAATTTATTGGGGAAAAGGAGACAATTTTACATGCCCTTTTGATTACTATGCAAGGTCTCTCAAATTCAGATGAAAAATTAAGGTCAAAAGTTATGAGTAATTGCAAATGTTATAAGGAAATTGTTTTTAATTGATATCCAACAGAAATGTAATAGTGGTTAGAACCCACTCAGATGTAGTTAGAACATTAGCTCGTTTCCTCTTCCTGCAAAAGTTCTAATTTTATCTCCAAATTGTGGTTCCCATTTCCCCTGATAATGGCCTGGGTATCCAAGGGTTTCCAGGATCCCTGTTCTGTTCTGACTCTGGAGTCGTTTTAATACTTGTGCCCTGTCTGCTTCCTATTCTGCTCATGCTCCCTGGATTGATATTTATTTATGGCTTCTAACTGAGATTTTGTCTACTCCTGCTCTAAAACCAGGACTAGGCTTGATATCCCAACAAGTTCGATGCTTTGAGCGTAATGGCCCTCTGCCCACCTGGTTCCCAGCTCTGTCCTGACCTCTAGTGACTACTGCAGGGATCACCCTACCTGAAGCCCTTACCAACTGTATGCCATGTGGGAGAGACGGTTGAGCTGCCTCAAGGAGCACCACCCTAAAAGTCGTTTACTTACAGGCAGCATGAAAGCTTGAGTGAGGGAAAGTCGCTCAGTCGTGTCTGACAATTTGTGACCCCATGGACTATACAGTCCATGGAATTCTCCAGGCCAGAACACTGGAGCTGGTAGCCTTTCCCTTCTCTAGGGGATCTTCTCAACCCAGGGGTCAAGTTTAGTTGGAAATAAAGAAGGAATTTGATGAAAATCAAGGTGGTAAGTAGAGGAAAGTCATCTTCTCACTAGCAAAAACAGTTTCTCAAGTGACCTTAGTAATTTACTCCATCACCTCCATTCTTCACCCATTCATCTATGCATGCGGCCATTCACTCATCCATTCATTCAACATGAGTATCTGGCAAAGTACTAAGGTTAGCTAGACACACTGACATCACAGTTTGGCCTAGGCTCAGCCTGGTCTAGACACGTAAATACATCCAGCCCAGGATGGAGCAGAGTAGGTTTCCACCCAACAACACAGTCTAGAGTGAACTTACCTGCCACACTGAACAGGTATCAAAGCAGCATTTTAGAATCTGAAAAAATTGAACTTAGCATTTGGGATTCTCAATGAATGTGTCAATATAAAGAGACTTAAAACAACCTGGAAGAATGAATCACTTAACCACAATGTGGAGAGGCTTCCAGTTGACAGAGGTGCAGATGGTAGACATCAAGAAAAGGCAGGAACGGTGGCAATGATTCCAGGGGAATGTAAAATGGTGTTTTCATATTGCACTTCGGTTTCTTAAGGAAATGATCACTGTTGGGGGTGGGGGGAATAGGTAAGGTTTTTTTGCAATTCCTGGGTCATTTCTGTTGATTTTTGTGTACAGGCACACCTCGTTTCACCACGCTTCGCTTTATCCTGCTTTGCAGATACAGAGCTTTTTACAAGCTGAAGGTTTGTGGCAACCTTGCATGGAGCGAGTCTAGCAAGTCTACTGCCAGGCTTCCAATAGCATTTGCTTGTTTCCTGTCATCTTTGTCACATTTGGTCATTCTCGCAATATTTCAAGCTTTTTCATTGTTATATTTGTTATGGTGATCTGTGATCTTTGATATTACAACTACGACTTGCTGAAGGCTCAGATGATGGTTAGCATTTTTAACAATTTTTAATGAAGGTATAGATATAATACTGCACACTTAATAGATTATACTATAAACATAACTTTTATATGCACTAGGGAACAAAAAATCCTGTAACTCACTTTACTGTGATATTTTCTTTGTTGTCATGGTCTGGAACCAAATCACAATACCTCCGGGGTATGTCTATAGTAGAGGTCAAGTTCAATAGAATTATCTAGCTGACAGATCAATGATCATTTTATAGTTTTTCAACAGACTGATGACGTTACCCAGTTATCATTCTTCATTACTCATTGATAGATATTTTCACTTTGGTATAAAGATACAAATTGTAGAAAGATAATATTACTCGGAACTCTGTTGAAATCAAAGTGGAGTCACTATTAATGGACAGAGGTCTCTGCAGGTTAATTGCTTATGATTTCATGCAAAGCTCTGGACCAAAACTAGATTGCAGTAACACTGTTATTTGTTCTCAGCATAATATTCAGCATCTTCTTGTGCAATGTTTTTATACAGTCATTGCCCAATGATGTCTACATTACTTCCTGAAGATTTATTTGTCTGGTGGAACTCAATTCATTTGTCTGTGATGGAACCAGGGCATTTGCTATCATTGGCTGTTTCTACCAGCAATTTAAACCGAACTTTAATAAAGATGGGGATCTGGGATGAAACCCAGTGTTTGTACAATAAAACTACAGCTAAGTGATGATCCTCTGTGGTCCATACTGTCGGCGTGTGTAACTGGGGCTCTCTTTAGCTCTGAGAAGGTTAAATGCCAACGTGCATTGAAAACCATTTTGGAGAGCTTATAATCTACCAGCACTGTGCTAAACACTTTAGATGTACTATCTGATTTAACTTTCACAACCTACTTGAGTACAGATGAAGAAATGGATGCGAAAGGAATTCAAATAACTTGCCCAAGGCCAAACTGTTATTAAGCGGCCAAGCCTATAAGACAGAATGAGTGTCTTGGAATGTGCTGCCTGGAGATACATAAAGAAAGTGGAGAGGCAAGTGGACAGCTTAGAAAACAGGAAAAAGCCACAGGCATCCCAAGGTAAGCAATTATAAATATATGGCTAACAAAGCTATTCCATCAGAGGGGTGGAGCCACGTCAAATGCCTGCTCAGACAGGAGGGCTTTCATAGATCTCCTGGCTGCTGCAAGAACCATGGAAACTGCCAGGTTGTCTACTATCTGAGTCAAATGCTCACCCTGGCACAGCAACCTTTTAAGTTTAAAACTCACAAACAAACAAAACAAAAACTAACACCTATTTGTGCCTCTTTTCTGGGACTTCACCATTTCATTCCTCAGTACCCTCTTATAATAAATAATATTATACTTTCACACACATTATTTATCTGCTGGATTTCTTCCTGCTGCTCTGAGTTGGCAAACCAGCTGTTTCCTTACTTGACAGCAGTGATTCTCAAGCTTGTCTACACATGAGAATCACTTGGGAGACTTTTAAAGCGTATGACTGCCTGGGGCCCACTTCCCAGGTGGTGATAGTGGTAAAGAACCCGCCCACCAATGCCGGAGATAGAAGAGATGCAGGTTCGATCCCTGGTTTGGGAAGATCCCCTGGAGAAGGACATGGCAACCCACTTCAGTATTCTTGCCTGGAGAATCCCATGGACAGAGGAGCCTGGGCTTACAGTCCGTAGTGTCACAAAGAGTTGGACACAAGTGAAGCAACTTAGCACTCCTGGACCCCACCCTACAGCAATTAAATCATAATTTCTGGGGGTTAGCCAATGCATTCTGTTTAATAAAAGCTTCCAGATGATTCCAGTGGGTAGCCAGGGCTGAAAGTGGCCATTAAGCCTGAAAATGAACTGAGCTCATGGCTTCAGTGTACAGAGTTAGCATCAGAAGTAGACCAGCTACCCACTGTTTTCCTCTGCCTCAATTTACACATGAATCAAGTACAGAAAAACATACATTAATGTGCTATGAAATGTTGAATTGAATGGTTGCAAGTAATAATAACTTCTTTGATTGGAAGGACCATGTCCTCATCCTGACCTCACAATTTGGGTTTTAGAATGTGAACCAGATGGGGCCACTGGAGATTAGAAAACCCCATCTAGCGTGAACTGTTACACTGCAGTCCCACAAAGTGACAGCCAGAGAATTTACAACTTCAGGAACTATTTTCTCAGCTCAGAGTCTTCACTAATGACTGTGTCACTTCACCAATTAATCTTCTCACAGCCTAATAGACGTGATAGGCTTCCCTGGTGGCTCAGTGGTAAAGAACCTGCCTGCCAATGCAGGAGATGCGGGTTCAAACCCTGGGTCAGGAAGATCCCTGCAGAAGGAAATGCAACTCACTCCAGTATTCTTGCCTAGGAAATCCCACGGACAGAAGAGCCTGGCAGGACAGTCCACAGGATCGCAAAGAGTCGGACATGACTTAGTGACTAATAACAACAACAGATTGTGATGCTCAGTTTTTACGGACCTTCTTTATTCTGTGCTTCATTAATTTCTCTTTATCTTTTACATCTTCCTCCCAGCACTTGGATAGATTTAACCACCTCGTTTATCATATTTTGTGAGAGCTGAAAGAAATGCAGTCCACATAGAAGGCTGCAAAATCTATCTCCCTCAGTGTCACGTCTGAATTTTGGATGGGCATGGCCAAGTTCTAATGGCTCCTGGAATTCAGTGTGTCCAAAATAAAACTCAGATTTTTCCAATGACCCCAACAGTCTTGGGGGGTCCCAAATCTATATCCACTGCCCAGATTCCCTTTCACGTTCAAATAGTTACCTGTGATGGCTCCCCTAAGAGTGACATGGGCCCCTCAAACCCCATGTTCCCAAAACTAAGTTGATCATCTTCCTCTTCATGCCTATCTCTCCCCCCAGATCTTGAACGGTGGCATCAGCCTCCATCTTGTGATCCATATAAGAACTGTGGGTGTCTTTCTTGATTTTTTTCCTTCATTGTTGCTTCTCATATCTACCAGCCACTAAGTGTTACTGGTTTGACCTCTGCAGCGCTCTGCTAACATCCTCTCCAATAGCATCACGACTCACGTGTGTGCTAAGTTGCTTCAGTCACGTCCCACTCTTTGTGACCCTCCTGGACTGGGGCCTGCCAGTCTCCTCTGCCCATGAAATTCTCCAGGCAAGAATACTGGAGCGGGTAGCCATTCTCTTCTCCAGGGGATCTTCTTAACCCAGGGATCAAGCCGGGGTCTCCCACATTGCAGGCAGATTCTTTACCATCTGAGCCAACAAGGAAGCCCATCATGATTCACAAGCACTGTCAGTTCAGTGTCTGAGCTCTTAGTACAACCATCAGCTATGTAACTGCCAGAATGTAAAATTAAACCTGGCTGTTTCATTGCCCTCTTAACTTTTAGTGTCCCCCCAGGGACAGGATAAAGTCTCTTTTCTTCAGCTGGCCAAGGGTCCCTATATGGACTGGCCTGTCTTCTTCACTTACAACAACTATCTAGGACTCAGTTCTCCAAAGATAATAACTGTTTGCACAGCCCCTTCAACCTGCCTTGTACTCTGTGCCTTTGGCCCTCTGCCTTTGTCTGGGTAACTCCTGCCCATCACCTGAGACTCTTTTTTGTTATACCTCTTCCAGGAAACTACCTTGTCTCCCCCTGCCTCCCAGCAAATAGAATTTGCTCTCATAATATTTCATGCAATTCTCTATCATTAAAATTAACCACTGTCCTCCTCTATAATGAGAATTTCTTGAATTCAGTGACTATACTCTTTATTCTCAGCAACCAGACAGTCTGGTACTCAGTGAAACATTGTGAATGATGAATATCTCCATGGCACTCAGTTCCTGCTTCTTCTCCAGTACTCATTATCTTCTATAGCTTTTACTGTGCCTTTCCTCTCCCTCTTTAACTAGGCTGTTAACTCCGGGTCTACTGTCAAAGACTACCGTATTCATTTTTATTTCTTCAGTGTTGACTATATTGCCTGAGCATAAGTAGGTGTTCCATCAGTGACAACTGAAAAAAAGGAGTTAAGTGAGGTCCAATTTCCATATAATGGGTCAACACAATGTGAAAATGGTAGGCATTAAAAATTTAAGTAAAATTTAATATTATCCTTCACTTCTCTACACAAACAAATGAAACAATGAAAGATTCCTAGAACTTTCAGAGATACTTACTGCCTTCAAGAATAGACAGCGGAGAAAAGACAGGCTCTTCAACAAGCGGTGCTGGGAAAACTGGACGACTACTTGTAAAAGAATGAAATTAGAACATTCTCTAATGCCACACACAAAAATAAACTCAAAATGGATTAAAGACCTAAATGTAAGACTGGATATGATAAAACTCTCAGAAGAAAACACAGACAAAACCCTGACATAAAGTGCAGCAATATTTCTTTGGATCCACCCCTTAAATTGAGAAAAGCAAAAACGAACACGTATAACCTAATGAAACTTCAAAGCTTTTGCACAGCAAAGGGAACTGTCAACAGAATGAAAAGACAACCTACTAAGTAGGAGAAAATATCTGCAAATGGTATGATGGATAAAGAATTAATATCCAACACATGTAAATAGCTAATTCAACTCAACGTCAAAAAGACAAACAACTCAATTAAAAAATAGGCAGAAGAAGTGAACAGACACTTCTCCAAAGAGGAAAGGCAGATGGCCGATAGGCACATACAAAGATGCTCAACACTGCTAATCATCAGAGAAAGGCAATTCAAAACCATGATATCACCTCATACCTGTCAGAATGGCTATCACGAAAAAGAGCACAAATAACAAGTGTTGGTGAGGATGTGGTGAAAAGGGAACCCTTGTACACTGTTGGTGGGAATGTAAATTGTTGCAGCTACTGCAGAAAACGGTATGGACGTTTTTCAAAATACTAAAAATAGAACTATCATATGATCTGGCAATTCCACCCTGGATATATATCCCCTTCCAAAAAAACCCACTAATTTTTAAAAGACACATGCATCTCAAAGTTCATGGCAGCATTATTTACAGTTGCCAAGATATGAAAGCAACCCAAGTGTCCATCAACAGATGAATGGACAAAGAAGATGTGGTATACACATACAATGGAACGCTACTCAGCCATGAAATAATGAAATGTTGCCATCTCAGCAACATGGATGCAGTTGGAGAGCATTATGCTAAGTGAAATAAGTCAAACAGAGAAAGAAAACACTGTGCGATAGCACTTATACGTGGAATCTAAAAAATACAACAGTGAATGTAACAAAAAAGGAGCAGACTCACAAACACAGAGAACAAACTAGTGGTTACCAGTAGGGAAAGGGAAGCAGGGAGGTTCAATACAAGGGCAAGGGAGTAAGAGATAAAATTAGGTACGATACAGGCTACAAGGATATATTGTACAACAAGGGGAATATGGCCATTATTTTACAATAACTAAATTAAGTATAACTTTTAAAAATTGTGAATCACTATACTGTACTTCTGTAAGATAATGCTGTATATCAACTGTACTTCGATTTTTTTAAAAAAGAAATAGTTACTGCCTTCACATAGCCAACTGGAAGTAGAATATTTGCCTTATTCCAGAATTGAATAATTATAAGGTTCTGAAAGATATCATCAATTTCAATGATAGAAAGTTGAAACAGTTTCTATCTGTTCTAACTGTAAGAAACTGCTCCTTACATGTGTGAATGGACAGAGACATACTAGAAATAATGGCTAGTTAGGAAAGATGGACCTTCCATTGTATACAAATGAAGCAAGACTCATCTATCTTTTTTAGCTCGAGTATAATGGTGTTGAAAGCATGACACTAAATTAATGCAAAAATTTCAAACATCAATGATTAGGGATTCAGCAACCGTCGGTATTTTTAAAAGCTGTCAATAGGTATGATAAGACGGAAGAAAAATTTTAAAAGCCCAAACCAAAGAGCATAATTAATAAGCAGAATTAATTTATAATAAAACATAGCTATTATAGCTTGCAGATAAAAAAACAAAACCAAAAATACTCTAGGATTGTTTGTAGTGTTGCTAGGGAATACTATGAATACTTAAAAATTTTGCTTCTTTTTTCCCTTTCTATCATTTCTCTTTACACTGGGTAAGCAACTCATAATTTTAGCATTTTAGACCTCTCTTATCCCATCCATTTAGTAGCTTTTTCACACAATATGTACTCTTTAGATATGAAAAAAAAAAACTGTTCTTCCATTTTCTGTGTTGTTATTTTCTGTGATTGTTATTTGTAGTGCAACTGAAGAGGAGGGTAACTCACATTACGAATTGGAGGCGGTCAGCACCTGCCATAAGAAATGAGGGTCTGTGAGCCAAACCGCTTGTTACAAGAAATTACTCTTGACATACCTTTCGTGAATCCCCGTATGTGTTAAGGCTCTGAGGTGAGAACCGCTGTGAAGTTCTGGAGGAATCTAGCTCATTGAACCCCCACACTGGTCATTCTGGTTCTTCTTTAGAAAAGATTTCCTAAAGGCTGACCCTCCAGAGCTAGCCTCATAGGAAATATATTCCTTCTTAGGAGAACTCAGATGATTTTGTGGATGTAATACAACATTATAGATTGGATAGGACCAACCACTGAGAAAGCCTTAATAAAGAGAATATAAAATAGCTGGGCTGTAAATTCTAATTTCACAATCTAATAACTAACATTGGTTCTGAAGTCCATGCCTATTTTGGAATGTCATAACTACATGTAGGCAAAGAATGGGAAGTGGAAAGAGAGTTTAAATGTGTGCACAGGAGCACACACACACACTGAAATGCCAAGAACTATCATTCAGATTTTAAAAATTCTCCCACATTCTTCAGAATGAATCACCCACTGTGTTCATTTGCATAACACCACTAGCTTATAATTCCCATCCATGGCAAATTAGTACTGGTATTATTCAGCTTTTTTAAAAAAAAAAAAATCTATATTTAAGAGTAAAACAAAACTATTTGTATTACAAGCTTTTGCTAGTTTTTAACCTTGTCACCTAGAAGAAGTAACCCATAAATATTAAAAACCACTATTATATTAATCTGTATCTGTTTATAAGGCAATATGAACCAAGAAAGTGAAACGCTGGGCCAGCACACTTTGATCATCACAAGGGCAGAGAGAATATCCTACAGCAGATAGTCTCTTTGTTGTTGTTCAATCACCCAGTCGTGTCCGACTCTGCAACCCCATGGGCTGCAGCACCCCAGGCCTCCCTGTCCCTCACCATCTCTCAAAGTTTGCCCAAGTTCATGTCCACTGAATCGGTGATGCCATCCAGCCCTCTTATCCTCTGATGCTCTGTCCATGAAATTTTCCAGGCAAGAATACTGAGTAGGTCACCACTTCCTATTCCAGGGGATCTTCCCAACCCAGGAATCCAACCCATGTCTCTTAAGTCTCCTGCAATGGCTGGTGGATTCTTTACCACTAGCGCCACCTGGAAAGTTCCATAAAGAACAGTATGGAGGTTCCTTAGAAGACTAAAAATATATCTACCATATGACCCAGCAATCCCACTCCTGGGCAAATACCCAGAGAAAACCATAATTCAGAAAGATACATGCACTTCAATGTTCATTACAATATTCTTTACACTAGCCAGGACATGGAAGCAACCTAAATGTCCATCGATATAGGAAAGGATAAAGAAGATGTGGTACATATATACAATGGAATATACTCAGCCATAAAAGGAGTGAAATGGTGCCACTTGCAAAGATATGGGTGAACTAGAGATTGTCTTAAAGAGTGAAGTAAGTCAAAGAGAGAAAGACAAATATCGTATAATATTGCTTATCTGTGAAATCTACAAAATGGTTCAGATGAACTTATTTGCAACGCAGAAAGAGAGACACAGATGTAAAGAACAAGTGTATGAATACTGGGGTGGGGGAGAGGGTGGGATAAACTGGGAGATTAGAATTGACATATATACACTTTCTGATGGCTCAGTGGCAAAGAATCTGCTTGCAATGCAGGAGATGTGGGTTTGATCCCTGGAACAAGAACATCCCCTGCAGGAGAAAATGGCAACCCAGTCCAGTATTCTTGCCTGAAAACTCCCATGTACGGAGGAGCTCGGCAGGCTGCAGTCCAAAGTGTCGCAAACAGACGACTGAGCACAAGCCTGCACTGTGTATAAAAACAGCTAACTAATGAGAACCTACTCTACAGCTCAAGGAACTCGACTCAATGCTCTTTGGTGACATAAATGGGCAGGAAACCCAAAAAAGAGGGAATATATATAAACGTATAGTTGATTCCCTTTGCCGTATAGCAGAAACTAACACAACATTGTAAAGCAACTATACTCCAATAAAAATTAATAAAAAATAATAATGGCATCCAGCCCCATCATTTCATGGCAAATAGATGGACGAAAAGGGGAAACAGTGGCATATTTTATTTTCTTGGGCTCCAAAATCACTGTGGACAGTGACTGTAGCCAGGAAATTAAAAGACGCTTGCTCCTTGGAATAAAAGCTATGACAAATCTAGCATATTAAACAAACAAAGTGCATTAAAAAGAAGAGACATTGCTTTGCTGACACAGGTCCATATAGTCAAAGTTATGGTTTTTCCAGTAGTCATGTACAGATGTGAGAGTTGGACCATGAAAAGGCTGAGCGCTGAAGAATTGATGCTTTCAAACTGTGGTGCTGGAGAAGACTCTTGAGAGTCCATTGGACAGCAAGGTGATCAAACCAGTCCACCCTAGAGGAAATCAACCTTGAATATTCATTTGGAAGACTGATGCTGAAGCTGAAGCTCCAATACTTTGGCCACCTGATGCGGAGAGCCAACTCATTGGAAAAGACTCTGATGCTGGGAAAGATGCGAGGTGAAAGGAGAAGGGGGGCAACAGAGGATGAGATGATTGGACATCATTTTCAACTATGATGAAAAGTACTACTATTTTCTAATTTTTCAGATGACTAAGCAAAGACGAATTAAATAAGGAGAGCAGGTAGGAGATAAAGCCAAGGTTTAGTTACACCAGAGTCTGATTTATTCCATTCTCTTCTGCCTTAATTGCAAGCTTAAATGCCTTCAAAACCTAAAAGAATGTTGGCTATATAAAAAGCCTTAAATTTAAGGTTCCTGTACCTACAATCTCTTTTGATCTGTATAAAAGTAATTCAAATTTATTTTTAAACTTCCCTGCAAAAACTCAGGAACATTCCCACAGGTTAAAGTTATAACCCACGTAGAAAGACTTCAAAACAGGTCTTTAAAAATTATTAACATCACTGAGGACTCAGGTCTTACCATAGATTCTCTCGAAAACAGCTATATCTAGTCATACTCCTACCATCCAGAAACCAACATCAACCTCCTGGTTTATTCCATCTAATTGACAATGAAGAGTCTTAACTTATATCTGGGACCTGAGCAAAAGATATGCTGTCTAATAACACCAGCATAATCTTTATTCAGTTTTTCCCCAGTTGTGAACAACTTTTTTTTTTTGGAATGAGCACCTACTCATTTCATTCTTCTCAGACAAGTTCAAAAACTAGTCAACAGATTTCCTTGTCCACCGAGCAACCCCTTCTAGCTTCATCTCATACATCAACATCTTCTGACACCTCTCTCCGTCTACTCCCATTGCATTCTGCACATATGTCTCCTGTGGTCTGTGCATCACGCTTTGGTATAACTGTGGATTCTGTGCTGCTTCCTCAACCAGGCTGTAATATTCGTCTTTACATGATGGCGTGGTGGCCAACGCACAGCCACAGTTCCATAACTGACGGACTGAATGGATGTTTCCCGTAACTTCTTTTGAATTATTAGTTTTCCCCAGATGGCATTGGTCCTGATATGTCTATGCTTCCTCCTATAAAAAGAAACAGGCTGATAGGCCTAGACCGCAGGTGATGAGACACAGGGAACCTGTGATCTGGGTCTCATAGTTCTAGTATCAATTATCATTTGCTATTACTATTTATTATCATCAATGCAGTCCAAATTTTAAAGGAAGAAAAAGATAGCTTCCATCTTCTCTAAGAAGACTTCTTTATCACATGTTGGGATAAAAACAAATAACTAAGAACTCTGTCCTGAAACAAGTTAGGAAAAGTAAAAAGCAATATTAAAAACCCATATCTGATAATCATCCTGAAGGGATCCAATACAAGTTGTCTAAGAGGTGTAGCCATGGCTCAAAAACTTTTACATGAATGAAATCAATCTATTTTATCATTGTAACATTCACTTACTGTTTTATTTTTTAAGAACAGTGCAGTGGTTAACAGCATAGACTCACGCACATTTCTTGGCCCAAATTCTCTTGAGAGATGTTTACTGGATATCAATTAAATCAGACTGAGTCCTCTAGCTACTGGTTGCAACCACTATTATCGCTTGCCTACAGTACTGTGACAGCCTTGGAAATGAGTTCCCTTTTTGAGGACTCAGGACTCTGGCCCTTCAGGATGATTATTATCTAGCAACCCAGAAACAGTGGTCACCAGACTGGTTTACTCCTATCTTCAGGAAACCTGTTTTTTAAAGATTTGCTTTGCACTCAGTAAATGCAAATGAACTTGATTATTAGCAGAAGTAAAACACAGAAATAAAGGTAAATCTATTGAGGAAATAACAAGTGAATTCTTTTTTTAATCATTACTGCTTTTAATTGAAGTATAGTTGATTTACATTTCACTAGTTTCAGGTGAACAGCAAAGGGATACAGGTGTACACACATGTATATGTCTATTCTTTTCCAGACTCTATTTCATTATAGGTTATTAAAAATGTTGGATATAGTTCCTTGAACTACACGAAGGTCCTTGTTGTTTTCCTATTTTTTATAGTTCAGTTCAATTGAGTCGCTCAGTCATGTCCGAGTCTTTGCAACCCCATGAACTGCAGCACGCCAGGCCTCCCTGTCCATCAACAACTCCCAGAGTTTACCCAAACTCACGTCCATCGAGTCGGTGATGCCATCCAACTATCTCCTCCTCTGTCGTCCCCTTCTCCTCCTGCCCCCAATCCTTCCCAGCATCAGGGTCTTTTCCAATGAGTCAATTCTTCGCATGAGGTGGCCAAAGTATTGGAGTTTCAGCTTCAACATCAGTCCTTCCAATGAACACCCAGGACTGATCTCCTTTAGGATGGACTGGTTGGATCTCCTTGCAGTCCAAGGGACTCTCAAGAGTCTTCTGCAGCACCACAGTTCAAAAGCATCAATTCTTTGGCACTCAGCTTTCTTCACAGTCCAACTCTCACATCCATACATGACCACTGGAAAAACCATAGCCTTGACTAGACGGACCTTTGTTGACAAAGTAACATCTCTGCTTTTTAATATGCTATCTAGGTTTGTCATAACTTTCCTTCCAAGGAGTAAGTGTCTTTTAATTTCATGGCTGTAATCACCATCTGCAGTGATTTTGGAGCCCAGAAAAATAAAGTCTGACACTGTTTCCACTGCTTCCCCATCTATTTGCCATGAAGTGATGGGACCAGATGCCATGATCTTAGTTTTCTGAACGTTGAGCTTTAAGCCAACTTTTTCACTCTCCTCTTTCACATTCATCAAGAGGCTCTTTAGTTCTTCTTCACTTTCTGCCATAAGGGTGGTGTCATCTGCATATCTGAAGTTATTGATATTTCTCCCAGCAATCTTGATTCCAGCTTGTGCTTCCTCCAGCTCAGCATTCTCATGATGTGCTCTGCATATAAGTTAAATAAGCAGGGTGACAATATACAGCCTTGACGTACTCCTTTTCCTATTTGGAACCAGTCTGTTGCTCCATGTCCAGTTCTAACTGTTGTTTCCTGACCTGCATACAGGTTTCTCAAGAGGCAGGTCAGGTGGTCTGGTATTCCTATCTCTTTCAGAATTTTCCACAGTTTATTGTGATCCACACAGTCAAAGGCTTTGGCATAGTCAATAAAGTAGAAATAGATGTTTTTCTGGAACTCTCTAGCTTTTTCAATGATCCAGTGGATGTTGTCAATTTGATCTCTGGTTCCTCTGCCTTTTCTAAAACCAGCTTGAACACCTGAAAGTTCATGGTTCACATATTGCTGAAGCCTGGCCTGGAGAATTTTGAGCATTACTTTACTAGCATGTGAGATGAGTGCAATTGTGGGGTAGTTTGAGCATTCTTTGGCATTGCCTTTCTTTGGGGTTGGAATGGAAACTGACCTTTTCCAGTCCTGTGGCCACTGCTGAGTTTTCCAAATTTGCTGGCATATCGAGTGCAGCACTTTCACAGCATCATCTTTCAGGATTTGAAATAGCTCAACTGGAATTCCATCACCTCCACTAGCTTTGTTCATAGTGATGCTTCCTAAGGCCCACTTGACTTCACATTCTACAATGTCTAGCTCTAGGTGAGTGATCACACCATCGTGATTATCTGGGTCATGATCTTTTTTGTACAATCTTTCTGTGTCTTCTTGCCACCTCTTCTTAATATCGTCTGCTTCTGTTAAGTCCCTACCATTTCTGTCCTTTATCGAGCCTATCTTTGCATGAAATGTTCCCTTGGCATCTCTAATTTTCCTGAAAAGATCTCTAGTCTTTCCCATTCTGTTGTTTTCCTCTATTTCTTTGCATTGATCGCTGAGGAAGGCTTTCTTATCTCTCCTTGCTATTCTTTGGAACTCTGCATTCAGATGGGAATATCTTTCCTTTTCTCCTTTGCTTTTCACTTCTCTTCTTTTCCCAGCTATTTGTATGGCCTCCTCAGACAGCCATTTTGCTTTTTTGCATTTCTTTTCCATGGGGATGGTCTTGATCCCTGTCTCCTGTACAATGTCACGAACTTCCGTCCATATTTTTTTATAGTAGTTATCTGTTAATCCCAAACTCCTAATTTATCCCTCCCCTCTTTCTCCTTTGGTAACCATAAATGTGTTCACTACATCTGTACAGTCTATTTCTGTTTTGTAAATAAGTTCATTTGTATTAATTGTTTAGATTCTACATATAAGTCATATCATATATCATATGCATACATAATGTATAATATGATATAATATAAATAAATTTTCAGTAAATAAAAATTATGAGTGACTTAGGTGACCTTATACTTTTTAATATTTGTATATCTGACCCTAACTTGCTCCTGCCTTCCATTATTGTAAGGCATGTGTATATACGTGTATATTGTATACATGTGCTTTTAGGTTTTTGAAAAACAAGCTGTAATGCTTATAAACTCAAAGACGAAACTGAATTCAGAAATTTTAGCTGCCAAATAAACTTCAGTTATGACAGTGTCTCCAACACCACACTGCACCCATCATTATGACTCAGAGAAAGGCCTCTCCTATATGTTCTTGGGAGATAGTGTTCCAAGAAGCTTACAGCTTCCTCCATGTGACAATTAAGTCGCCTCTACAAGCAATTGCCTTAGAAGGATTTCCTTCCTGTCACTTCCAGTAATCAGGAGGTAAGACTACATTAGACACTTTTCCCTTTTAAGTTTTACACATGAAAACATTCTCTCTTCAATGAAAAGCCATATTAACTTTTATGCTGAAACATAGTTCTATTTGTAGCACAAGCCTTCAGGCTAAAACCAACCCCTCAAGACTGATTTTGCCAGAGGGAAGAATATCAGAATTCCCAGAGCATCTTTCCCTGAGCAGTTACATGCTAGAATTGTGTCTTCAAAAATTACAGGGGCCTTGAGTTCTTACCTGTTGCCACTTTCTGCCTCTAGGCAAGAAGAGAACAAGCCATCAAGGTGGAGAGGTAGGTCACTTGTTTTATTTAGCAAAGGACTTGCGGGGTTTTTGCTTCAGCAGCACACGCAATAAGGTTGGAATGCTACACAGAATCTTAGCATGGCCACTCTGTAAGGATGACATGTTAATTTCTACACATATATTTTTATAAGCTAGATGTACAACAGAGATTATAGTATACTAACTTTTGTCCATGTGCTTAGTCACTCAGTCATGTCTGACTCTTTGCGACCCCGTGGACTGTAGCCCGCCAGGCTCCTCTGTCCATGGGGATTCTCCAGGGAAGAATACTGGAGTGGGTTGCCATGCTCTCCTCCAGGGGACCTTCTCAACCCAGGGATCGAACCCAGGTCTCCTGCATTGCAGGCGGATTGTTTACAGTCTGAGCCACCAGGGAAACCCATATTTGTCCAAATTGACTTTAAAAACAGAGTATGTAATAAAACTGATTAGCTTAGGGAACAAGGTAAGGAGAATTTTACAGATGGGGGGAACAGTGGAGGTTAAGCCTTCTTGGTGTAACTTTATTGTTTGGGTTTTGAATCAGCAGGGCGATTTATTACTTATTCAAAATTTTAAGAGGTCTCACAGAAACACATGGTCCCTCAATAATATCTGTTTGCCTAATATTTAAAAATAATTGTGATGCCACTTTGTTCTCTGGTTTTGTATATCAATAGCATAATTCAATATCCATCACTTCTAAGACATGCTTCTCGTGAAAAAAGACCACAATTAAATTTATGATCATGAGTAAAAACCTAGGTAGGATTTATGGAAAACAAAGACCAAGTTTTTAATCTTGATATTTTTGTCCTGAATTTCTCAGTTCTCTTTCTTCTAATGATAAAAATGCACCAGAAATAAAATTTCTATCTAATTCATTATTTATATCACCAATTAGTAAAACAACAAAAAAAGACCCATATAGTGAGAGCCTACTACATTTCGATGTATATATTCAAATCTTCACATCTCACAGATGATGGAAACCGTGGCTCAGGACATTTCAGTGACCTGCTCACTTTGCTAGCATAGCATACATGCCTGGGATTCGTTTGATTAGAAAGCTCCCACTCTGTCCAGAGGACCACTTTAGCCACTCCCAAGGCATGATTCCACTTGAAAGCAAGTGATATGTTGACTGGAAATGTTCCACTGCTAAGCTGTGGAAATTCAGGCAGGCATCTTATAATGACAAAAAGGAGAGAAGGTTCTTATTTCTTTTCCTGCTCTAACATCCAGATGAGTTATGGTACATTGCTGCTTGTGATGCAAACAGGTTCTGGAAATGTGCATTAGACAAATGATCTGACTGTTAAAATGTTTATCCAATGGGTGGAAAGGATGTCTTATCATTTCCTTCCTGACCCTGTGGCTCTATAACTCTTTTTGGTTTGACATTCAGGCAGTTAGGAGGACAGTGCCTATGAATCACTTCATTATCCAGAGCACTGGCTAATAAATGTGTAAGATAAAATCACTCTTATGTGATGATCCTCAATATTACCACCTCATGTAGAGTCAATCAAGTAACTGAACTTTAATAGTATTAAGCATGGGGTGAATTCTCCCTCTAGACATGTGAAATTGCCACCAGACCATGCACAAACCAGAAAAGACAAAAAGAGGTAAAAGGGACTGTATCAAATTAAAACCTACTGCTCTTAGTAAAGAAAAAAAAAGAAACTTATGAAAATAAAATGACAATCAAAACTAAACACACTCTCATCATACAATCCAGCAATCATGCTTCCTCCTTGGTATTTATTCAAATGAATTGAAAATTTATGTCCATGCAAAATCTGCACATGGATGTTTACAGCAGCTTTATTCATAATTGCCAAAACTTGGAAGCAACCAAGATAACCCTTTAGTAAGTAAATGGGTAAACTGTGGTACATCTTGACAATGAAATATTATTCAGCATTAAAGAGAAATGAGCTATCAAGCTATGAGAAGACATGGAGGAGACTTAACTGCATATAACTAAATGAAAGAAGCCAATCTGAAAAGGCTACCTACTACATGATTGCAGCTACATGACCTTCTGGAAAAGGCAAAACTATGGAGACAATAAAGAGATCAGTGGTTGTGGAGCTCTGAGAGGACAGGGATGAATAGGCACAGGACAGAGGATTTTTAGGGCAGTGAAAATAGTCCTCACGATACTGGAACTATGGATATAAGTCGTTATATATTTTTTTCAGGCCCATAGAATGTAAAACAAGAGTGAAGCCCAACGTAAACGACGGACCTGAAGTGACAATGCTGTGTCAGTGCCGCGCATCAGTTGTAACCAACGTGCACCTTTTGTGGAGGATGCTGATAATGGGAGAGGGGATATGTGGGAACTCTTGGCACCTTCCTCTCAACTTTGGGGTGACCCTAAAACTGCCCTGAAAACTAGACTTCTTTTTAAAAAAGACATAGAAGGAGAGAATATATCTGTAATACATATATCTTACAAAAGATTTGCAGCCATAAAACATGGAGAACTCTTACAACTCTATCACAAGCAACTCAACACAAAAGTGGGCAAAAGATCTGAATAGTTACTTCTCAAAGGAAGACAAACAAATGTCTAATGAGCCCAAGTAAAGATGCTCAATACCATTAGTCTGCCAGAGACTGATTTAATTTGATATGCAAATTAAATTTACAGTGAGATACCCGTACACACCAATAGGAAAGTTTACATGAAAATATTAATGATATCAGGTGCTAGTGAAGTAAGCAGAAACTGGACCTCTCACAAAATGCAACAAACGCAAAGTGAAATGTACCCTTGTCATATAGCTTAGCAACTCCGCTCTTAGGCGATCACCAGGAGAAATAAAAGCACATTTCTACACAAAGTCTTGAAAATCAAGGTTCACCCCAATTTTATCATCCTCCCCAATGAAAACCATCTAAATGTCCATCAGTAGGAGAACGGATAAACAAACTGTAATATATTCATAAGATGAAATACTACTAAGAAATTTTTTTAAAAAATCTTTAACTACCTCTACATGCAAGGACCTGGGTGAATTTCAAAAACATTCCATATGAAAGAAGCCATATACAAAAGAGTACATACCATATGATTTCATTTAGATTTAATTCCTGATAAGGCAGATGAATTTACCATGACCAACAGCATATCAAAGGCAGTCTAAGGCCAAGACGGGTTGCAAAAGAACATCAGGGAATTTAGGGGGTGATGATAATATTCTCTATCTTGATTGAATATAAAGGAGTATACATTCTTCAAGACTCATTAAGCTGTAAATATAAACTAAGTCTCTCTTTTCTGTAAGCACACCACAACAAAGTTGTTTTACAGGAAAAAAATGTTCTTGTCCAGGTTAGGCTCTGTCATAAAAGATGCAGATAAAAATATTTTTAAATCTTTAAAAAACATTGTGAATGTGTTTATGTTCTAAAAACTGTTTGAGGTATATTATGTAAAATTCTGACTACAATGTCTGGGATATAGTAGGTGATCAACAGATATTAACTTCATTCTTTTTTTCAGTTGTTTTTATGTGGAAGATATAAATAATGTCTTCAAAGGCAGTCAACTATAAAATAGTAAGAAATATATGGGAAAGGACAAGATTATGAGTCAGCGGTTAGTCATCGAAGAACAATTAGAGGAGCTTAGTATTTGATGAAATCTCTTCCCTCTTGTGACTTTTAATATGACCTGGGTTTCAGAATGTCCTTGCTGTTAACGTTCCTAACTCTGGCATCTCTCACTTTTTATTGTACTGATTTGACTTCTAGTACACATTTCCTATGGGGCTTCCTAGGTGGTGCTAGTGGTCAAGAACCTGCCTGCCAGTGCAGGAGACTTAAGAAACTCGGGTTCAGGCCCTGGGTCTGGAAGATCCACTGGAGAAGGGCATGGCAACCCGCTCCAATATACTTGCCTAGAGAATCCCATGGACAGAGGAGCCTGGCGGGCTACAGTCCGTAGCGTCACAAGAGTCAAACACGACTGAAATGACTTATCATGAACGCACATGCACATTTTCTGTTAGACATAATATTTTTAAGCAAATATCCTTGCTTTTCAATTTTGTCACAAGTTACTAGAAGGCAAGAACCATGCCTGATACCTCTAATCTTTTATGACTGATTTGTACCGAAGAAGGGAAAGGCTACCCACTGCAGTATTCTGGCCCAGAGAATTCCACAGACTGTTAGAGTCCATGGGGTCACAAAAAGAGTTGGATACGACAGAGTGACTTGCACTTGTACCGAAGAGGCATTCAGTAACAGTTGAATATTGTTGATGAGATTGATAGTATCATCCTTGAAAAGCTCTTGCTTCATCAATATTATTTAATCAAATAAATTAGATACTACTAACTTACTTCCATATAAAATGAAAAACTTTTTTAAGAGACTCAACCAGATATTTTAAGGTTTTTTCTTTTTCTTAATATATTTATAAATCTACAATCCTTCATTTATTTGCTTGCTTGTGAAAGTCGCTCAGTCGTGTCTGACTCTTTGTGACCCCATGGACTATACAGTCCGTGGAATTCTCCAGGCCAGAACACTGGAGTGGGGAGCCTTTCCCTTCTCCAGGGGATCTTCCCAACCCAGGGATTGAACACAGGTCTCCCGCATTGCAGGTGGATTCTTTATCACCTGAGCCACCAGGCAAGCCATTCTTTACCAGCTAAGCCACCAGGGAAAAATTCACCTGCTTAGTCTCCTAATAAACACATACTGAACATCACTGGCCAAGCACTATGTTAAGTGTTGGAAATAGAGATTATTATGCACTCATATTCTAGAAAAAATATCAAATACAGCAATGAATTTATAATGGTGGGACAAACACATCATGAAAAGTGTGTGGGCAGGGAGAAAGATGATGCCAAGATAATGTTCCAGATAAAGTTAAAAGAAAACTTTGATCCATCCATTCATTATCGAATCTAAAATTCTGTAGTCAAAATGTAATGTCATCTATGTATCTGAATGTGGATGATCTGTAATTGATACTATAAATAAAGGTTGAATTATTCAGACATTGTATGTGTGTGCTCAGTCATGTCCAACTCTATGCAACCCCATGGACTGTGGCCCGCCAGGCTTCTCTGTCCATGGGATTTCCCCAGCAAGAGGACTGAAGTGGGTTGCCATTTGGTTATTGTCCCAGGCAATGAGAGTATCTCTTTTTCTCTGATTACCTTAAGACCTGCAGTTATGCCTAAAGTCAATAAGCCTATCAAAGGCTTCACTTTTATTTATAAGAAATTCTGTTTGCATGAACAGCCCAGAGAGTCAACAGTGAACCAGTACATTAAGACATGATTAGAAATTGACTTCTTCCATTTTGGACCTTAGTGGAAGGTCAAGGTGACTACTGTATAGGCAGCTTTCTTCCACAGAGGGAAACATTTTTGGCAATTCTGATGAGAAGTAGGTCACAAGGATTTTATCTACTTAGGTATTTCCTTGTTGCAATTTGATATAAAAAGGTTATCTATGCCAATATGTACTCTTTTTTTTGGCCAAAAAGGGAAAAATAACATTGGAAAAACAGTTCAAGTCATTACATCTTCATCCATTTGAAACCTCAAATGTTCATGTCACCTCCTTGGTGAGTGACCTTCTATATGATGTTTCCTTTAAGAAATTTTCAATCCCCCACGATTCTCCTTTACCTAGAAAATCCCTCCTTATCCTCTACATCCTGATTTACACATCAGTTTCTTAAAGATGACTTTCTTGACTGCATCCCTTCAAATACATACCCAGCTCCAATCCCAACAGACTATGAGTGTCCCCTCATATGCTCTCATGATACTTCTTCACAAAACTTACAGTGTTTGCAATTAATTATTACTGTGTTTATTTTCTGCCTCCCTTACCTCTGCACCCTCCAAGTGGGCAGATACTGTTTCCATCTTGTTTGTACAATAGGCACCTAATAGCTATTTGTCTGATAAATCAAATTTACATTTACAAATTTACAATAATGAAATTCAGGGAACTAATACTTTCATTTTGTTAATGAGAAATCCAAGATGAAGCAGTTCTCTGTTACATAAGTAATTCTCACAATTTTAAAACAGTATCCTAGTTTGATAATGCTATTTCCCTTCTGCACTACTGAGCATTCCTGTAAAACCTAGGTTCTATTTAACATAGAAGTTACTTTCATGGAAATACGTGTAGTTCCATTTTATCATAATTAAGCACAGAAAAATAAAACGTTATGTGAAGCAAAAGGCAAAATTTTCCTCAGATACTATGGTTGTCCTGTTTCTGTTTTGACCCTCCTCTTGTTTATCAGAAACATTCACAACATCCCAACTCTTATGGTTTCCTAACTGAATCAAATGTAGTAATTTGAATGATACATATTTTGGTACATATCATTGTGTGCATTGCTCTAAAGGGCATTGCTGCCAAAACATATCATGTATCGTATAATTATCCTATTTTGGCATGATAGTATCTCAGTAGTGTCCAGCTCTTTGCTGCCCCATGGGCTGTAGCCCACCAGGCTCCTCTGTCCATGGAATTTCCCAGGCAATTATACTGGAGTGGGTTGCCATTTCCTCCTACAGGGAATCTTCCCGGCCCAGGGATCCAACCTGCTTTTTTCGCGTCTCCTGCACTGGCAAGCAAATTCTTTACTATAGAGCCACCTGGGAAGCCCTGATCACACTATATATAAAGTCTATTTGGATAGCAGTCCTTTACTATTGAGTTCTATTTTTAGATGGTTATAAATTCTGTTACAATTAAAACTGTCAGAAAATTTTTCTGAAATTTGAAAACAAGGCAAAATGGTGGGGAACTTAACTGTTTAGCATCATAAAGGGTCAACAACTGCCTAAGGGTTGTCTAGGTAGGCACAGTGCTATCTCAAAGAAATTTCCATGAAGATAGAAATGCTGCCCAGTACAGGGGCCACTTAGTACTAGCCAGTAAGCCAGTACAACCACCAAGCATGTGAAAAGTGGACAGTGTGACTGAGGACCTCAAAGTTTTAATATGTCCAATTTTAATTAATTTGAGCTTAAATTTTAATAGCCATATTTGGGACTTCCCAGGTCACATAGCAGTAAAGAATCCACCTGCCAATGCAAGAGATCCCTGGGCTGGGAAGCTCCCCTGGAAGAGTAAATGGCAACCCACTCCAGTATTCTTGCCTGGCTAATCTGATGGACAGAGAAGCCTGGTGGGCTACAGTCCATGGGGTCACAAAGAGTCAGATGCAACTGAGCATGCACACAAAGCAAAAAAAAAAATTAAAGAGTTAGTGGCTACTTTATTGCACAGTACAGGTCTAGAGAAACTTGCTTATTTGTCTCATTTTTTATTATTAATTGAAGTGCCTAGATTTAGTAAAATTACTGTTAATTTGTAGAATTTTATCCATTAGATGTACCAATAATTTTGCCCAGTGGAGCAAATAAACCCAAAGATTTATGACCTGTTGGATATTAGCCAGTTTTTAAATCTGATGTGGGCTTTCCTGGTGGCTCAGATGGTAAAGAATTTGCCTGTAATGAGGGAGACCTGGGTTCAATCCCTGGGTTGGGAGGATCCTTTGGAGGAGGACATGGCAACCCACTCCAGTATTCTTGCCTGGAGAATCCACATGGACAGAGAAGCCTGGCGGGCAACAGTCCATGGGGTCCCAAGAGTTGGAGACGACTGAGCAACTAAGCATGTGCGGTATATGCTTGCAATGAGGGAGACCTGGGTTCAATCCCTGGGTTGGGAAGATCCCCTGGAGAAGGCAATGACTACCCACTCCAGTATTCTGGCCTGGAGAATTCCATGGACTGTATAGTCCATGGGGTCACAAAGAGTTGGACACAACTGAGTGACTTTCACATATATATAAATAAACCTGATGCAGTAATTTTACTTCCACATACCTTTCTTAATTTCCCTACATATTTATATATAAAATATCTCACATTTTCTCCAAAGTGATCATAACATCTGGTTTCCTTATTAAATAGTAAGTTATGTGAAACTGCTGACATTTGTTCATTTTATATTTTCCAGAGAGGCATGATTATAAATTAGACTTTAGCAGCTTTGGAGGTCACCCTTGAAAGCACCTAATATTCACTTATAAAATTATTTTTGAGATTAGTCAGAGAACACCTGATAATCACAAAGATTTATTTCTTTATAAAAGTGAAAAAAAAATGATAGAAATAATTAGGTTTGTTTGGCAGTTTCATAGTTAATAATAAGTACAATATTATTATATAAGAGCTGCATGGGAAGAATTGCAAAATCAAATAGAGACTCAGACTTCTTTAGCCTAATTTGCATAGATAAAATATTAATGAAAGTATTTCAGAAACTAGATGCTTTGGAGGGAAGGCTCTGGAGATTCTTCGGTGCCTTCCATAATATGTTCTTATCCTCAGAGAAAGCATTGGTCAAACCATCATGAAAGCCTATTAAATAATTCTGTTCCCCTCTTCTTCTGACGTCATTGGTTGTTGTCATAAATCGACCACAGCCAATTAGTCTCATCATCAAACAGCTCTCCGGTTCTTGCTGCCTGCCCGAAGGCTCTCCTGTAAGCTATGGGCTTGATTTGGTGTCTTCAACAAAGGTCAGTCCCCGAGCCTCATATAAGGACAGCACCAAGTACTCTTCAACGAACAGACCCTCAGGGATAGGCTTCTAAATTCACGTGGCTTAGACAACTTTCCCAACCTCCCAGATGGTAAAAAGGTTACTTTCAGCACACTAGGGCCCTCAGCAAATTTGAGGGAACTCGAAAAGAGAAGATTTCACCTAAAAGCAAAAGTACTGCAGGTGAAATCTAGTGGAAAGAGTCTTTTGGGGTTGGTTTCCTAGACTTACGGTAGAAGAGGTATTAAAAGAAAATTCTAAAACATCAACTTAAGATTCCTTATGAAAATTTCCAGACGGAAGTAAATTTTGTGGCATTAGTGGTTGCTCAATACTGTAAGAACTTACATTTGCAAAGCAAACACTAGAAGGGCTCTACAGTAAATTAACACTCTTGACACACCTTTGGAAATAATCAAAGCAAAGCTATGCTCCAGCAAGATCTCACTTACAAAAGGTTGACGGGCTGGACTTGGCAAACAGGCTTAGCTGGTCAATATCTGACCCAAACTACAGAAATGAGGCAAAATGTTGACAGGAAGTACCTTCAGTAGTATCTTGACCCTGTCTCAGAAAAGTGACTTAGCTCATCCCCCTGTTTAACGCTGAGTAGAGTCCCAGAGTCGGTCAAGTTACTGCTAACTTTTAGGTTTATGTCTCATAGAAATGCAAATAATGTTTGTCTGATGAAACAGATAATCCCAAAGATTTTTTTTTTAACTCCACAATCTTACCCTAACACTTCTTTTTTAAATTGTGAATATATCCTCTGTTTTTTAAATGCTTTTCAAACTGGTCATTACATGTTACTGATATCCTTCATTAATTAATGAATTAAATAAAATGTATATACATACACATTTAAGCAATGGATATGTATACTAATTTATAAATGAATATGTATATAAATTTTATAAATATATAAATTTAAGAATGCAAATTCTCATACACAATCCATTTTATATTTGCCCAAAAGTTGTAATTTTACACTTTGAAACTATACTTTTACAAACTATGTGCTGATACAGTGAGTCCAGTTGAAAAACATAAAACATGGTTTCTCGTGATCTGACCACTTAGAACTTCAGGATGGTCATCTCTGAACTGGAGGTGGTAGACCAAGATTTCTAAAGTCCTTTCCAAACTTCACTTTAAATATTCTAAAACTGAGAAGTTTGAATACATTAAAGTTTAATATGTTGAGACAGAATATTATTGAAAGAAGGAACCTTTAACTTTCTGAAAAGAGCTTGAACAAACTTGCAATATACTATCTTTTAATTGCACAACGAGAGGAATCCATTCAAAATGAAAAGGCACCATTTAGATGATCACTTAGGCAGGAGCAATTGCTCTTTAATTGAGCTATTTGTTCTTCAGATATATAACTTTTGACATACGTATAGAATGATACAAGATTTATATCTTTCCTAGAGTTTTTTTTCTTGTCAAGGCATGAAATAAGGTCATTCTTTATCAAAGAATACACTCAGACAGAAAGTCTCTCTGCCCTTTTCAGATTGAGAGCAAAGCTGCTATGAACCCAAAATGGAATTTTGATTTAGCTAGAAATTTTGACAAATAGAAAATTGAGAATAATTTAAACTTTTCTAAAGCATAGCATTAAAATGGTCTGTCATGGGTCATACAAACTTCTCCATTCTAAGATTTAAAAAAAATATTTATTAAAGAAGTGAGAAGCAAGATAATAATTAAAACAACATAGATAAAAGGATAAAATCTACAATATTTATGATGCAAATGAATCATTTTGGGATTCCATCAACAATGAATTTAGTCAGTATTAATTTTACAGTGATTGAAATATTTCTGTATTAAAAATAAAATATATTGCAATATAGACCAGTTATGAGTTAATTGCAATCTTGAGAATGAGAATTTACCTATAGTTATCAGAGTAAACACAATAGAATTTTGGCCTCAGAATCAGAATTGTGGACTTATTATAAAACGATGATTTATTTATTTGGTTATCATGCAGATGTAGCTCACTGAAATGTGCATATCCACAGATATATATGTATATATGCACACAATGTATACACATATATACACACACATTCATATACCTGCGGCTGTTTGTGTGCACATATATACTTGAGGGCTGCACACTGATGAGATGACAAAACTCCAAAACTATTTAGATGGGAGTCACTCCAAGTATCAACGAACTATCTTTTTCATCAAAGAACTCACCTCTTCGCCTTGAGCTTGTACCGTATGCTGTGCACTGTGAGGTGCCACATGCATTTCACTGAGCTTCTCAGGAGGCTGTGTGTGACACGCCAAGCCCAGTAAGCGCAGCCCTGCTAGGGGACATGTGTCTAACTTTCCTGGGTGTGGTCATCTCAGTCTGGCATTCCCTGGGAGGAGCAGCACCTTAATCAATCCCCATCAAGCACCATGTTGGTGGTTTCTGAGGAGATGACCAAAAATCTACCATGAACGCTTCTAACAAAGCTCCTCAAGGGGACTTGGTCTTCGGGAATTTCAGGAGCGGTGCTCTTTTTTTCTGCTGTTTGTGGGAGTGCTGTCTTTTCTCCTTCAACCATGTGATACAGAATCACCAATTTAAAGGAAGGGGCACAGGAGTGATAAAATAGTCCAACATTTGTTTATTTGACTAGATATTCCAAGGAGTGAATTCATAAAGCTGTGATAATATCTCATAAGTTATTGTGGAAACGTAAATTTGCCCTGGATATCCAACATGTTACCTCATTCTTCTAAAAACTCTGTGATGAAAAGACCATTTTTCTCAAAACTCTATAAAGCTTTTATCAAGGGAGTGGAATTCTCCAGATATCAAGGTTTAAGAATGACGTAGAAAGGATTTAAATTGCGGCAGGTCTGCAACAGTCGACACTTTTTCTATTATAGCACGTGCTCCTCTCTACTTGGCTGCTGCTTTTACTGGGATCCCTGATGATACATCACCTTTTCAGCAAACCTTCTACACAACCACATCTAAAAAAGCCACCAAGTCATTCTTTATCATAGCACTCTCTTTTCATTTTCAAGTTAGTAACTATCAGATCTATTCTGGTTTATCTGAAAGAAGTTATAATAATAATTTTAAAAGAACTTTAATAATCATGTGTTTCCCTCATAAGAATTGCTTGTTGCCTATTGCCCTTCACAAAGTGATGGAATGATGGAGACCGTGAATGGTGGACATATCTTGTTTACTGGTCTAAAGTCTGTACCTGGCATACATTGAAAAACCTATAAATAACTATTTAAAAAGAGGATCCAAAAATATTAAATCCTTTGCCAAAAAAATTTTATACTGATTCTAAAGCGCAGACTAGAGTTAATACCTTATATGTGGAGGAAAAGCAAAGCTCATTTCAACTTAAACACTTATGAAATCATGATTAATATCCATCAAGTTTCCTTAGAGTTTTAACTCATTCCCTCAAATAAAAGACCTAGGGGTAGGGAATGAGCGTATATTAGTGGTATCTCACAAAACAGTGGCAGATTTTATTTTCTTAACTCTAAAATCACTGTGGACAGTGACTGCAGCCATGAAATTAAAAGACTCTTGCTCCTTGGGAGAAAAGCTATCACAAACTTAGACAGTATATTAAAAAGCAGAGACATCACTTTGCCAACTAAAGTCTGTACAGTCAAAGCTATGGTTTTTTCAGTAATCAAATATGGATGTGAGAGTTGAACCATAAAGAGCACTGAGAATTGATGCTTTTGAACATCAATTGGATAAAACTCTTGAGAGTCCCTTGGACTGCAAGGAGATCAAACCAGTCAATTCTAAAGGAAATCAATCCTGAATATTCATGGGAAGGACAGATGCTGAAGCTGAAGCTTCAATACTGTTACCACCTGATGCAAAGAGCTCACTCACTGGAAAAGACCCTGATTCTAGGAAAGACTGAGGGCAGGAGGAGAAGCAGGCAACAGAGAATGAGATGGTTGGATGGCATCACTGAGACAATGGACAGGAGTTTGAGCAAACTCCGGGAGATAACAGAGGACAGGGAAGCCTGACGTGCTGCATTGCATGGGGTCATAAAGAGTTGGACACAACTTAGTGACTGAACAACACAACAACACATTTACATCAGTTCCAGTTGTGAGAACCAGTAGGGACAATTAATGTTTGGATAAATCAGTTTATCAACAATGCATGACATGTATTTCATATTATTAGTGACCCTTTTATACCCAAAGGCTGTGTCTCATCTATTTAAAAGCTTTCTGCACCTACAAACATTTCTTCATTCGTGAAATCAATTTCTATAAACAACAAGATCTTTGCTTTCAAGAAAAGCTTCTTCTGAAAAAGCGATTATATGGATAATCGCTTACCTCTATTGCCAAATTCCAGCAAAATACATAATTTATCCCTCTTGTTTGCATAGCTGTAACTGCTTTGGACATGGCCTGCCACTGATACCCTCTTGTTGCCTTTCCTTTAGGTCTTTAATAAGGGAAAATCATAATTAGATATCAAATAAGTTCTCAAGTTACATATAATTCCTATTTATTGTGGCTTGCATATGTGGCCAACAGATTCTGAAAAACTCCAGTTAGCATTGTAATCACTTTTCAGGACAAATTGAGAAGGATGACTTGCCATTTCTTTACATTGGTTTCAATAAACACAAGGAGATCAAACCAGTCAATCCTAAAGGAAATCAATCTTGAAAATTCATGGGAAGGACTGATGCTGAAGCTGAAGCTCCAATAGTTTGGCCACCTGATATGAAGAGCCAACTCATTAGAAAAGACCCTGATGCTGGGAAAGATAGAAGGCAGGAGGAGAAGGGGCAACAGAGGATGAGGTGGTTGGATGGCATCACCGACTCAATAGACATGAGTTTGAGCAAGCTCCAGGAGATGGTGAAGGACAGGGAAGCCTGGCGTGCTGCAGTCCATGGGGTCGCAAAGAGTCGGACACACCTGAGCGACTAACAACAACAAACACAAAGTGCTTCCCAGGGCTTCCCACTGGAAGTCAGCCCCCAGATGCATTTTCTGTGGCTTCTACTAGGAGACATTTTTCCTTACTCAAAACACAGGTGCTCAGAAAACCAAAATAAAAGTAAACTGAGCTAATGTGTCTTCTCTCTCTTTACACTAGTTTCTTGTAGGTGGTTTAATCATGTAAAAGCTATTTTTCATTTCTTTCTTAAATGTCTTACTAAGCACCATTTCCATACAAAATATACTATATTCTTTAGAAAAAAATTCACATTTCTGTAGGCAAAATTGGTATAACCGGATTTGCTATCTGATGAAGCTCTTTAAATAAAAATGTGTATTCAAAATGAATCTTTTAGAAATCTCTACCTTACTTAGTAAACGTAGACAATATTGACATTCACCTGGATCTCCTAGGCTGGGAGACTTCTCAAGGCCTAAGGGATTATCCTCAGCGATAACATCATCAGATAGTCACTACTTTCACACTGTAACAAATTAGTTTCTTCTTTTGTGTTTTATTCTTCAGCTTAAGCTCCACTGGTTTGCCAGCAATTCAAGATTTCAGTTGAGCGCTGTCTTTAATTTGTTCGAGCCAGTGGACTTAGTTTTAGAACTTAAATTCAGGAGGAAGTTTCAGATTCTAAGAAAAGTATCTAATTCCCAATAAGATCTATATTCTCAAGATTTTTTCCCCCTATCAGCACTGAATTCAATGAGTCTTTAGGCTGAACATGTAATGAAGTTATTTAAAAATCATTTATGATAAGACATTCATGAGTATGACACAAAACTGAAGATCAAGGATGCAAATCCTATGTTGGGCAAGAACTTTCAAACTAAGTATTAATTGGAAGAATCGAGTCATCATTCTGAACTTGGAATATAGAAAACGTTTTTAAAAGAGAGAGGGAGATATTTTATTAAGGAAAGTTCACAGAGCTATCCAGAATTTTGTTATACCAACTAAAAATAAACTTTCAAAATGACTTTTGCATCACAAAATATTGAAAGGCTATTACTAACCCTAATCTGATTTCCCTAATTTCCACTAGAAACAAGGTATTATCTTCGAAAAGATCTTCCCTGCTTAAGAAATACTATATAGCAATATTAGCATGCTATTTTTATATGCTTATATTCATCTACATTTAATGATGTTGCAAGTTATTTAATATACACATCTGTAATTGTTGTTACATTTTGAAAAATATGGGTAGTATATTTATAGAGTAAATATTCAGTCAGAATGTTAAAAATATACAAAGTATGGAACAATAAAATAAGACTTAATTTTTCCCTCCCTCATATCCTCTGTCCCTCTTCCTTCTACAAAATAGAGTTTTATGACTGTTTTCAAACGATCAATATGTAAATAACCTGATATCTCACTTAAGGTATTCCCATATAGAAAATACAATGTACTTAATTTTTGAACCACTAAAAGTATTTTTAAAACTTATTTTAAAAACCATTTTCACTGAAGTCACTTTTTCACTATTGATGAATTGCTTTGTCTTAGTTTGATATTTTCTTTCCTGAAATAAATTAAATGATGCTGTCTACCTTAAAATTTTCTATGAATTGACCATTAATAAAGCTCAACATTTTATGGATTTATAAATATGTCTATTTATTACATTTTGGTATAAGATTCTTAAATTTGATCTAATTTCTAAAATAATCATCTAGCCCGACAATTTGACAAGGCTTTAAAGTTTTCGAGGAGTTTTTAATGCACAAAATTGGTACCAAAGCCCTAAAAGAGCAACTTCAATTGATTCATAAAATACTTAAAGAGAACGTCCCCTTTTCTCTGTACAGTCATCTTCATTTTTTAGGTTTTCTAATAGCAAACTACTCCCTTATCACACACAAGCAGATTTATTGTTGAACAACAAAGAGAATACTAAATTTTTTTTTTTGATGTCTCTGTGTGTAACCTACTAATTGGAGTATTGAGAATAGTACGGTCAAGAGAAAGCAAACTAGAATTTTCTTCAATGGCTTTTCCCTGAGAGGTACAGAATGGTTTCACAGCTTTTTGGCAATCCATATGTAAGATAAGAGTATTTGAAATTGTAAATAAACCAAGCATAACAAAGACTCCTACACTGCACCACTGCAATGATTAGAAAGGACCATCTTTGAGCTTTGAAAACAGAGAGCAGACGGTAAGCAAGCAGCCTGCAGCCCTGAGCAGAAGCTCTTTCCCGTGAAAACTCTGTTGCAAACCTAGCTTCTCCTCTTGCAAACCCAGAGGCTAGAAGAGGGAACCACAGCCGCTCCAAAGTGGAGTTTCAGGCCCATCACTGGGGCTTTCTGTCACCGTCTTCGTGCTGTTCATTCATAAGTGAAACATGCAGAAGGCATTTTACAGTGGGGCTCCTTCAATGAGGACGAAGAAGGTCAGAAGACACAGCTAACACAGCCAGCACATTAGAAATCGGTGACCGATGTACTTACACCTCCAAATGCCTCCAGATCTCAGCCTCTGGAAATATCTAGCCCATTTCTCTACGGCACTGTTGCTTCCATCAGCTGTGGAAATTAACATGAAATAATAGAGTAAGCCAACAAGTGCTGGACAGCGTTTCAGAGCATCAGATTCAGGGAACACTAAAGGCACATTGACGGTGTCCAAAATCTGAATGATAAATAGCAAGTAAATACCTTCCGATCCACCAGAAGGGGGAGGGACGCTGAGCTGTGACTGCCGCCGGCTGCTTGCTTGTGTAACAGCAGAGGCGGCTCAGCCCCTCTGACGGGCGGTGAAGCGCGCAGCCTGTGGGCGTCTGGGCGGTCCTAGCGCCTGCCCAGGTTGGAACCCGAGGTGACTGAAGAGCCTCCCCGTTTCCTGTGATTCTTCCAGCGGGTGTCACCAAGGGATTTTCAGGGACGTCAGCTCGTTAAGCATTAGGGCATGGGGGGTTGGGGGTCTCGGTTTGGGAAAACTGATCAGTACACAGGATCGTTCATGTTTGCAGATACTGCGATGAAACCAGGGGGGAAAATAAAAATAGTACAGACGATCTTGTCCGTTAAATAAAATGTGCTGTTGAAAATGTTAGTCAGAGGGCTTTTAGAAAGAAAATAAATTCCCACGTGTACTATTTTGACGGCAACCCATGTCTTTTACTTTCTGCACCTCCCTCCGCCCAGCCCTGCCAACATTTAAAATGTAAAATGGGGTTGGGAATTTTTAAAAGCTTGATAAATCTTTTCTTTTCTTACTATTTGCGAAAAAGTATTTGTTACAGGCCTAAAAACTCCATGGGCTTCCCTGATAGCTCAGCTGGTAAAGGATCCACCTGAAATGCAGGAGACCCCAGTTTGATTCCTGGGTCGGGAAGATCTGCTGGAGAAGGGATAGGCTGCCCACTCCAGTATTCCTGGGCTTCCCTTGTGGCTCAGCTGGTAAAGAATCCGCCTGCAATGTGGGAGACCTGGGTTCAATCCCTGGGTTGGGAAGATCCCCTGGAGAAGGGATAGGCTACCCACTCCAATATTCTTGGGCTTCCTTTCTGACTCAACTGGTAAAGGAGACCTGGATTTGATCCCTGGGTTGGGAAGATCCCCTGGAGAAGGGAAAGGCTACCTACTCCAGTATTCTGGCCTGGAGAATTCCATGGACTGTATAGTCCGTGGGATCACAAATAGTCGGACACGACTGAGGAAGTTGCACTTTCACTTAAAAACTCCATGTTTGGTGTATTCTGTTTAAAAGTCTCAAAATAAATGCAAAGCAAATGAAATAGAGACCTCTAGGAGCCTATTTTCTAAGAGACGCAAAAGGTACAAAACTCCCAATAAACACCACCCTTCATCTTTCTCTATTCATTTGCCCCACTTTTTTCCCCTCTGTAGCACCTTTTCCCATTTAACATTCCTTTTTTTTTTTTAATTGAGCTATTGTCTAATCCCCCCACCCTCACCCTCGCCACTGCAGCATAAGCTCTATGAGAGAATCTGTTCTATTTACTTTAATAGAGTAATTCTTTGAGAGCCTGGAAGATTACTTAGCACATAGTGTGTTAGTCACTCAGTCGTGCCCTACTCTTTGCAACCTCATGGACTACAGCCCACCAGGCTCCTCTGTCCATGGGATTTTCCAAGCAAGGCTACTGGAGTGGTTTGCCATTTCCTTCTCCAGGGGATCTTCCTAACACAGGGGTCAAACCTGGGTCTCCTGCACTGCAGGTAAGATTCTTCACTGACCAAGCTACCAGGGAAGCCCAATCCTCTGTAAATAAATATCTGTGGAAGAATGAACTAGACATCAAGAAATAGCACACAAATAAACAAGTACAAAAGTTAATCTCTTAACTGATCAAATTCAATTGGTAAATCTCTCTGAGCAGCTGTTTTATTTAAGGGGTTGAGTTTATATTTGCCTTTAAGAAGCTTATAATTTAAATGTAGAGAAGAGATATTAATCTATGTATGCAATCAAACAATTATGTGTGCATATGATATTTGCCATAATGGAGTAAACAATATAAGTCTGGATGTGCTAGTCTTGCTAGGGGCTTCTGTTTTGACATTATGAATAAGGTGTTCAGCCAGGGAACTGGGTTTGAGAATTCAACGCTGATTTCTCCCCCCAAGTATAAAGTTAGAGTTTGGCAGGCAGTAGGCAGATTGGTTTGGTAGGGATCAGAATCTGGAAAGTGAACGCCAGTAAGATTTATTAAAAGAATAAATACAGGTACTAACACAGGTTGCAAAAAGTCGGACATGACTGAGCGACTAAGCACAGCACAGCAACACAAGTGAAGAGAAGGAGGACAAGTAAGTGGCTGCTGCAGGCCTTGCATCAAAGCCTCAGGGAGTCGGCAGGATAGTCCAGCATCCATCAGGGGGCAGCTGACTTTTAGAGCAGGTGGAGGGCCCCTCACACCTCGTGGTCAGGAGGTCAGACTGTGTAGGTGAGAAACAGTAGCCAGTAGCAAGCATTTTGGCCCATGACAAGGTTGCTGGTAAGGCTGAGGCTCAGAATTCCAGAGGCCAAGATGGAAGAGAGAGAAGATGGAAGGTCAAAGTAAGACTCTCCCCGTGGAGCACTCAAGGTGGGATTTTCTCTAAGAAAAGTACACACCCAAAACGCACAGGGCCAGACTGAGCCCACCAGCAAGGGGCACTGGTGCTTTTTAAGATCTCAGGATCTGGAGGTCAATCAGTCAGATTGATCTCAAGTCACCTGCAGGTCAAGCAGCTGAGAACTGCCCAGAGAGGCAGGCAATCATTAGAGTCAAGTGAAGCCAGAGTCATTTTGCCTCAAGGAAAGATAGATTGCTTTTTGAGCCCACAGATTAAGATTCACTTATCCATTGTAGCTCTTTCCGCTTCTCAATTCAGCATGTTTTCTGAACTGCGATTCTGTTTTAAAGAAGAAGTTGACTAGCAGCAAAAGGGCTAACGTACCCTCCAGAGATGCTGGTGAGAGCACAAGGTGTGTGGACAGGACCATAGCAGGAGATGGCTGGCTGTGGCTGGTACAAGAGGGAGGCAATATCCCTCCATCAAGCATTTCTGTGTAGCCACTGATTTCTGTGTGTTGGAGAGCATCCTGAGAAATGATGCACTATGTCCATGGTCGGGTCTCAGAAAAACACTGACATGTCGTCTCTGTATAATACAAGCGGAGGAAAGAAGAGTCGGACTGTTGCGCTATATACATAGAAATTTATAAAGATTCAAGACTCACTCAACATAAAATAAAAAAATCTTCACCTAGTTAATATAGGGAAAAACAGAATATACCTTCTTTTGATAAATATATGGAACATATATCAAAATTGATCATGCACTAGGTCATAAAACAAGTTGCAAAAACTTCTAAAGAATTGATATCACATAGACCAAATGATAAATCAAACATTCCTATATAGCTGACAAATAGAGCCGCACGTCTAAATAATTCATGAGTCAAAGACAAAATGAATACACGAAGTTAAAAATCATTAGAAATAAAAATACTACATGCAGGAAACTATAAAAACATGCTTAAACATACATTTAGTCTTCACTTCTTATATTAACAGATAAAAGGTCAGACAATTAAGGAAGGAGATAATATATGTTATTAATAGAGGAAAATCAATGCAAAAGAAAACAAATCTATACCACAGAAATATAGAACACAAAGAACCAAGAAAGCCAACAGTATTTTTTAGAAAGTTAAAGAGGTAAATATTTGGTTAGAATGGTTAAATATAAAATAAAAAAGGCAAAAGACTCATTTAAGAACACCTTAGAAAATAGGTTTCCAGTTTCTTAAAAAGTTTAACATACATTTGTCATATAACCCACCCATTCCACTCCTAGGTAGTTTTCCCAGGAAAGATGAAAACCGTACAAAGATCGGGATATGAGTTTTCACACCTTTAGTTGTAATAACTGAAAATGGAAAACAAGATCTTTTATATCAATCAGAGATGAATAAACAAATTGTCATATATCTGCCTAGTGGGATAAAACTCAGCAATAAAAAAGGAGTTAACTTATTGATACATGCAACAACACAGATGAATCTCAAAACCCTTATGCTGAAAGTAAACAGTCAGACAAGGAAGGGTACATATTGTATGATTTCATTTATATATAAAATATGAGAAGATGCAAATTATCTATAGTTACAGAAATGAAACCAGAGTATGCTTGCGAGCAAGGGGCAAGAAGTGACTGTTGGGAATGATGGATGATGAATATGTTTATTATCTTGACTATGGCGATGGTTTTATAGAGTTTACAGAAGTCAAAACTCTCTGTCTTAGGCTAAGTTCTCAAGAGGTAGATTCCACAAAAGGATCAGATTGTAAGAGAGCATTTGGGGGAAAAACCTGAGAGGAAAGAGGTGATGCAGATGAAGGAGCCTGGGAGAACCATGACATCACAGTGCCATTTGTGGGAAACAGGAAAGCAGGATGAAAATGAGGAAGGTCTTGGACAGGAGTCTAAGAAATGTTGACCCAGTTGACATGGATTTTTCTGGGCCATCAGTGGAGCCCTGAATCTCAAACGAAAGGGTCTTAGTTCCCTGGGGCACTTGGTCACTGGCTGGGAGCCGCCTGTGGGAAGCATGACATTGGCCCAAACGCAGTGATGGATTTCAGAGCGCAGCAGTCAGTGCTGGTAGACTGGTACTCTCCTACAGTGGAAGATCTGAGAAGGACATTCCCGTGGCTATCCCCTCATCAAATTAGACACTTTTAAAATGTGCTGTTGATTATATGTCCATTATGCCTCAATAAAATTATTAAAATGAGATACCCAATAGTGGAAAAGCAGAAGTTAAACATAACAAGAGGACACTATGGACAACTTTATGCCAACAGACTTACAAACTTGGAAATGGACAAATTCCTAGAAAACATAATTTATAAAAACTGATTTCTTTTAAAAAAACAGGAAATCTGATTAATTCCAGTATCATGAAAGACTTTAAAACAATCGCTTTAAAATCCAGTAAGCCTATTCATGGGATGTTACCTGAGACATATATACAAGAATGGTCATGGTAGCAAGGTTTGAGTAATACAACCTTAAAAAAACTTTAAAGAGTCATGAAAAGAAGATTAGGTAAACCAGTTGTGCTCTATTTACACAAATAGTAATACACAGAATAATAAATGTATAATCTTATACACAACCAAATTTTGAAACATATATTCAAATAAAAGCATAAATCCCAGAAGAATAAACATGATACTGTAATAGAGACTTTAAAATAGAACTAAACAATATGCTGTGATGAGCTATACATTTTAAAAAGCCAAGAATTCACACTTAGCCTAGTGATCATTTCTGAGGTGAGGTGGTGAAGTAGTATGTGCAATTTATTAGTAATGATCTAATTCTTGGGTTTGTGGGCATTCACTATATCTAATGCTTTTTACCTTACATGTACTTCATATTGGAGAAGGAAATGGCAACCCACTCCAGTGTTCTTGCCTGGAGAATCCCAGGGACGGAGGAGCCTGGGGGGCTGCCATCTATGGGGTCGCACAGAGTCGGACATGACTGAAGCGACTTAGCAGCAGCAGCAGCAGTACTTTATATTAATTCTTTGTGTGTAGCAAATAATGTATATACCATATATTCTTTAAACAAATAAAAGAGAAAAGTCCTATTTCACAGAGAAGAAACAATATCTGGAAAGATCCTGGAGCAGCCAGTTGGAACGACACTGTGACCAAAGGAGGACTAGCAGGTGAGGTGAGGCTGGCAGTGGGGGAGACGGGGACAGCTCATGGGTGTCTACGTAATGCAGACACCAGTCCTATTAACATCTGCTCACCGGGTTGAGAAGATGGGTCTTTGTAAACTTGACCTTGCTTCTCTTAACAAGTGCTGGTTAGTCATGCCATGACTGTAAGCACAGCTCACAGAGAAGCCTTTTAGGTTATTCTGGTTAAGCCTTTTAGGAGCCAGTAATCCAGAATTCACAAATCTATGGAATTTTCCAATGCCTCATGAAGACCTGCTATATTTTCAGTTTGGAGCTGTGTATAAGTAAACCATTTCAATTTGCAATCTCATCTCACTTCTTTCACTACAAAATTTCATTTAAAAACAACATTTTTTCTCCGCTTACAAAGATAAGTAATATTTAGTGATAAAGAAAAATGTGAAGATACAGAGAAGTATGAAGTGAATAATAAACTTCATCCTGGTGCCAATACTCAAAGATACATCCTGTTTAACGACTGGTGTACAAACACATACACAAAATTGGAAATACAGTAGATACGATTTTAAAGCCTATCCTATGTCAAACTGGGCTTCCCAGGTGGCTCAGCAGTAAAGAATCCACCTGCCAAGCAGGGGACGCTGGTTCAGTCTCTGGGTTAGGAAGATCCCCTGGAGAAGGAAAAGGAAACCCATTCCAGTTTTCTTGCCTGGGAAATTCCGTGGAGAGAGGAGCCTGGCGGGCTACAGTCCACGGGGTTGTAAAAGAGCTGGACACAACTTAGCAACTAAATAACAAATCTCTCAAACTGTTGTTATTGTTGATATTATTATTTTGTTTCTAATTCATTACAAATTCTTCAAATATAGGAGCTGGCAAACTATAACGCATGCCAAATCCAGCCTGCCACTTTTCTTTGTACATAAAGTTTGATTAGAATACAGCCATGCTCACTGGTTTTACGTTGTCCATGGTTGTAACAGCAGAGTTGAGTAATTGTGATAGTGACTCTACAGCTACTTAGCCTACAACTAGTATTTCTAGAAAAAGTGCAAAGTCTTGCTAAAAACATAGTTTTTAATGGCTATATAACATTTCATTTTATGAGTGTGTCATAAATTAATGAATTTCTGACTATTGGATGTTTTGACTACTTCCAATTTTTTCCTCTTGTGATTACCTTGGTTCACAAATCTTTGCATCCATTCTAAAAATGAAATTATTGAATCAAAGTAAATGTCTTTGATAAGGCTTTTGAATCATGTGGTCCTTCAGAAGATGAACCAATTGACATCACCATCGCTATTCACAACAAAACAGCTGGAGAGGATACCTGCATCCACGGCACACACATTCTCAACACCTACTTTTCCTCATTTACTCTTGTTGTTAATGATCTTTAAGTCACAATATTAATGGCCTGTTTTGACTGATCTTCCCTGATCTTTCTCAGGCCTCTGACATATTGACCCTTTGTCCTTGGATCTGAGGCCCTCCAGTTTCCTGCTTTATCTCTGCTCACTCTGTCTGCCCCTTCTCCCTCCTAACTATTCTTTTTCCTCTAGGATCCTCCTGGAAATATCTCAAGAACAAACCCTGGCTCTTGCCTAAGCTCTCTTTTCTCTTAGCATTTACATCTGACCTCTTTTCTCACATACAGCTTTATAGTATCCTGCTACAGTTGCCTACCTACCTTCATTTGGGCTTTTTTTTTTTCTTTTTTAAGCCAATGCAGGAGACACGAGACACAGCTTTGATCTCTGGGTTGGGAAAATCCCCTGGAGGAGGAAATGGCAACCCACTCCAGTATTCTTGCCTGGAAAATTCCATGGACAGAGGAGCCTGGCATGCTACAGTCCATGGGATCGCAAAGAGTCGGACACAACTGAGCAACTGAGGATTCATTCAAGGCCTGTCCTAGGATATCAAAATGGTCTCCTTACTGGTCTACTTGTTGTGGTTACATCTTCCTCTACTCATATTCCTGCTTGCTTCCTTTTCTAAAGTTCTAATGACATTAATTTCCTGCTCATAAGTTTTCAATGAATTTACGTTGCTTACAGAATAAAGTTAAAATTCCTTTCACTGGTATTTAATACTCTTCAAATTGTCCCTAACTTACCTTTCAGACCTTCATTTCCTTCACTAGTCTTGTTTGCCAAGCTTTAAAAACTTCAACTATTCTCTATTTTCCAATCATGGATTTTTAAATCCTTATATATTTTTGGTGAGTTACATATGCATAATATGCCTTTTTACCATTTATCCTAATGCCCTCTTCCTAACTCATTGAATCATACCCATTCTTCAAGGCCTAGGTTTAATGTAGTTTCTTTTACAAAGTTTTGCCTCTTCTCATCAGTCAGAAAGTATATCTCCTCCTATGAACTCACCACAGTAGTTGTATTTTTTATCCATATCTGTCATATAATGCCTACTGCTTACATAATGATGTCTCAAAATATTTTGCTATTTGTTTTACACTAAATTACTGCCTGCTTTGTACCTTCTTTTTCTTTGAATTTTCATTCCATTGTGGCTTCCATAAAAGAGAGATATAATTAAATGAATGAACTGATTATTAACCCAATAGAGGACAGACTTGAAGTAGCTCAATACCTTTCAATTTATCCAGCGCTGGAATAAAAACCAGAGCATTATAATTTCAAGCCTTCTGACAGCATTGTGTAACCTATTATATCAATGCTACTATATTTACTTACCAAAAAAACCAAAAACAAAAACATAACAAAACAGTACTTATTAGGCACAATATATCAATATATGTATCTCATAAAGGTAAAGCATTAACACATGAAGCCAACCAGGGATGAATCAGTTTCTCTCTGATTAAACTACATGAGTAAGGGCAGCTATTGCTGATTTACTGCATTGACTAGGTGGTATGTGGTATGATACCTCTCAACACGCGAGGCAGAAGAAGCAGCACTTAAGCTTAAGGACACTTCCCAGGTTGAGTGCAGTAAGGACTTCTCACTCTATTCTGGATCATTCCATTAGACATAAACTAGATGGTGGGTTGTGTTTTCTTATCTCTCTATGAGGTTAAAGATTTGTTTACTCACAAAATTCCAGATGACAGAGGGACAAGAGCACTATATTATACATAATTAATATTACCTATAGAATGTAAATACATCAGATGACACAGAAGCTTTTATTACTGCAGGAGGTTTAAAAAAAATCCCCAGCAGGGTATATTAGCATGCTGGCTTTTTTTTTTTTTTTTCCTGCTGAACATTAGCAAAAAGATTCTTTAGTCAGATGTAGAAAATAAAAGATTTGTGTTACAAGATAATTTTTGTCTAGGGGCCTTCCTTGTCCAGTTCTATAACCTTGGGTAACTTACATCATTTTTCTGGACTTATAAGTTTCCTTGCCAATAAAGTAGAGAGGCTCAACGAGTTGATATCCAACATGCTTCTCACATTTGAACATGTGGACTCTTATGTCATCAGGTGTAGAGAATGAGAAGCCCATTTCAAATAGACATACTGCAGTTGCCACTGAAAAGCCCATGTTGGATTGTGTGATTTCCACTAGAAATCTCTGTTAGAAGATCTCCCTGGACACCTCTCCTTATCCAAAACTGAGCTCACATTATTCAACAGCTTAAACAGAGTCTGTGTGTTGGCAAGGACCTAGATCAGCATCTTGGGAATTAAATCTTCTTAGAAGCCACTGAGCTGTAAAGGAATTCTTTAATATGAAAAATATGCTGTTTTCTCTTTAAAAATGGCTGAGTTCTGGTCTTCAACACTGAAGTAGATACAAGGTCCTGGTCAAGGGTGAAAATTAATGGATGAAGCCCTCCTTGTTTCAATAACTGTCAGCAGAAGTTACATATTTTCCGTGAGTTTTTATTTAATCTTTCCGTTTTCATTTATATTTACAACAGTGCAATTTCAGCAACTTTTCTGAGAATCATAATTAAATTGTCTTCTCTTTAGTAGTTATCAGACCAGGACAGCACTTTTTATAAACATCTGTTCTCCCCAGATTGCTTTTATTTTCCTTATATTTCCAAAACTCCTGGCTGTGCTACCAAGGTCAGCTTTCTACCATACTTCCTTGCTCAAAGGTTTAAGTGATTAAATTATAATAATGGTATATGCATGTGTGAGTGCTCAGTACTACTGAGCTCAGTCCAACTCTGCGATCCCATGGACTCTAGCCCACTAGGCTGCTCTGTCCATGGGATTATCCCAGCAAGAATACTGGAGTCAGTTGCCATTTTTCCTCCAGGCAATCTGCCCAATTCATGGATCGAACCCATGTCTCTTGCAGTTCCTGTGTTGGCAGGTGGATACTTTACCACTGAGCTATCTGGGAAGCTTTAAAGCTTAAAAGATTCATAGAAATAATTTAGTTCAATTTCCCCATTTTGCAGTTATTACAATTAAAGACCATGGAGATTTGATGGTTTAAGGTCACTGTATTAGCCTGTGTTTCCTAGAAATATTAGTGGTCTGTGTTAGTTGCTCAGTCGTGTCTGACTCTTTGCAACCCCATGGACTATAGCCTGCCAGGCTACAGTCTACGGAATTCCATATCTGTCCATGGGATTCTCCAGGCAAGAACACTGGAGTGGGCTGGCATTTCCTTCTCTAAGTGATCTTCCCAACCCAGGGATCAAACCTGGATCTCTGCACTGCAGGCAGATTCTTTACCATCTGAGCCACCAGGTTACTTACAGGTAAATGGAAGTAAGGAAAGTGAGATAGGGAAGGATGGAAAGCAGATGGACAATGATGTATCATCATGCGGACCGCTGATTCCCAAGCTCAAAGAAGCAAAGCTGGTTACTCTGCAGATACATGTGCTCAGTAAAGCAAGACGACGCCAGACATCCGTACCATACCCAAAAGAGCCTGTTAGAGAGAGAGGAGAAAGAGAGTTTTTCTAATGGGTCCTTCTTGCTTCTTTTATTACTCCTGAAAGTTTACACCAAAGGAGTTAACTCTCCCACACTTTCAGTTGTGTCACCTGGCTACACTGGCATCTTTTGAGAAAATCAAATACCATGCCCTATGACATGCTTCATGGAAGTGCTATTTGGTGCCAGAGCCTGGGTGAGAGATTGGTAAGCCTCAGGGAGCAGAAACCTGAGATCTCAAATGGAGCTGACTGATGTTCTGTCGAGCAGAATAAGTAACTGAGTGTTCTGGAGGTGACCGCAAGCCAAAACTGAAGATGGGGCCAATATTGTCACAGCTTAATAGCAACAAATCAAGACTAAAAATCAAATATCCTTGCACTAAATTTATCACTCAGACAACAGCTCAATCTCTCAACCTGTCCTTCAAGATTCTCCATTATCAAATTTGCCTTATTTATTCAGCTTATTGCCAACAAAATTCCCTTTTGAGAATTAACATCATCTGCTTCTAAACAACTCAATTTTGGGGACTGAGAACTGAGAACTCTTGGGTCAACGTGACTTGATTCTTTATTCTGAGAAATTCTTGCCCAGATAACAACATAAAGCAAGAAAATCAAAAGTCAGTGTTCACTTCAGAAAATTCTTGCCAACTCATTTGTCCAGGAAAACAGTTTGTTCATCTGTGCAAACAGCTTTCTTTCAAACAAGTTTGCTTCTCAACACTATCTCCAAGATCCTGCCTTGTCGCGTCCACCAACCTTAAACTATTATTTCACAGTATTTGTCCCATTTCAAAGTCAGCCTCCTTGAAGATCCTGCTTTAACTTCCTGAGCCTAGGTCTCTGCCTTTTGAGATAAATATCTGACTGACTTAATGACTTCCCACCCCCTACACACACAAAATCCCTTCACTTACTTAATGCAGTTTAGGTACAAATGACCAACTAATTCATACAAATAAGGCAATCATTACCTGAATCCCCCAAATAAAGTCAGAAAAGACTGCATATACAAAGAAGAGGATCAATTATTTATTCAGTTCTAAAAATTAAAAATTGCAGAATAAAAGAAAAAAATTTAAAAACACACCTGTTTAGAATTATATATCACCCAATTTCATTTTACATATTTTATTCCATAAATTTTATTTTGTACATAAGATCCCTATTTTATTACATAAATTCACATATTTTTACACCACATTCTTCTCTGCTTGTAAAATAGTGTGAATTTTCCCCTTAAAAGTGAATTGAATTGAATGCCAGCCAATTCAGTAAAAGCTTTAGACTTGGAATTATCCTATCTGCAGGTTAATTTAGCACAGATCCTGCTATGGCTGATTCGAATATTGCAGAAGTAGCAGAAGCATCTTCTCTGATGGATCTTCAGCCATGTTTCTCAAAGCTTTAAGAAGCACCTTTTTGGGGGGAGGGAGGTCACACCACAAGGCTTGAGGGATCTTAGTTCCCCAGCTAAGAACCCAAGATTGGCATGTTTTGTCCATCTCGTTATCAAAAATTAAAAAGATTGATTCCATAAATAAGTGACAAGGATGTAGGAAAAGTCATTCATTGTCATACTTAATTGGTGGCATTTTATATTGCTAATCTTTTTAAAGGCAACTTGATATTACTGATGAAGGAACGGTACATAAAATGTAACTCAATTTACATTTTCAAACTATTATTTGTAAGTTTGTGTGTATAAATATCACGGGTAGGGGTAGAAGGATGTGCAACCATTTAAGTGATTGTTTCTGGAGAAAGATTAAAATTAAGGGAGGAGTGGTAAAGGGGAAATGACGTGCTTCATTTTACTTCTCTATTTTGTGAATCTTTTGCTGGAATTTAGTCACATCTAACTTGTCTGAGATATTTTAAACTTTCCACTGAACACAGTGTATGTTTTACAAACATGTACATGCACGTGTAAGGACATGGAATGAAGTACGCCTAGTGTATATAGCTTGATAAATTTCCACAAGTTGGAATAGTAATAGCAGTCAGATCACAAAACAGAATGATCCGCACAGCTCAGACTTTCTGGTTTCCTTCCAAACAGAAATACCCTCTCCTCTCAAAAGGTAATCATTATCCTGACATCTGATAACTAATATTATTTTTACTTATTTTGCTATTTTATATGCAATGAACTGTATGCTTGGTAATTTTTTAATATCTGGCTTTTTGCTCAATATTATGATTTTGAGTCATCTTTATAGTAGTTTCAGATTTTTAATTCTCAATACTGTACACTGAGTGAATATTCCAGAATATATTTATCCAGTCTACAGCTGATGGTGGTTTGGGTAGTGACCTAGATTAGGAGTAATATAAGCTGTAGTGCACTGAACTTTCTTTTACATGTCTCTTGGAGAATTAACTATAGACGGAGGTTCAATTAACTATAGACGGAGGTTCATGACATTGTACAGGAGACAGGAATCAAGAACATCCCCAAGAAAAAGAAATGCAAAAAAGCAAAATGGCTGTCTGAGGAGGCCTTACAAATAGCTGTGCAAAGAAAAGAAGTGAAAAGCAAAAGAGAAAAGGAAAGATATACCCACTTGAAAGCAGAAGGAGAGATAAGAAAGCCTTCCTCAGCAATCAATGCAAAGAAATAGAGGAAAACAACAGAATGGGAAAGACTAGAGATCTCTTCAAGCAAATTAGAGATGACAAGGGAACATTTCATGCAAATATGGGCTCGATAAAGGACAGAGATGGTAGGGACCTAACAGAAGCAGAAGATATTAAGAAGAGGTGGCAAGAATACACAGAAGTGTACAAAAAAGATCTTCATGACCCAGATAATCACAATGGTGTGATCACTCACCTAGAGCCAGACATCCTAGAATGCGAAGTCAAGTGGGCCTTAGGAAGCATCACTATGAACAAAGCTAGTGGATGTGATGGAATTTCAGTTGAGCTATTTCAATCCTGAAAGATGATGCTGTGAAAGTGCTGCACTCAATATGCCAGCAAATATGGAAAACTCAGCAGTGGCCACAGGGCTGGAAAAGGTCAGTTTTCATTCCAATCCCAAAGAAAGGCAATGCCAAAGAATGCTCAAACTACCCCACAACTGCACTCATCTCACATGCTAGTAAAGTAATGCTCAAAATTCTTCAAGCCAGGCTTCAGCAATACGTGAACTGTGAAATTTCAGATGTTCAAGCTGGTTTTAGAAAAGGCAGAGGAACCAGAGATCAAATTGACAACATCCACTGGATCATCAAAAAAGCTAGAGAGTTCCAGAAAAACATCTATTTCTACTTTATTGACTATGCCAAAGCCTTTGACTGTGTGGATCACAATAAACTGTGGAAAATTCTGAAAGAGATGGGAATACCAGACCACCTGACCTGCCTCTTGAGAAACCTGTATGCAGGTCAGGAAGCAACAGTTAGAACTGGACATGGAACAACAGACTGGTTCCAAATAAGAAAAGGAGTATGTCAAGGCTGTATATTGTCACCCTGCTTATTTAACTTCTATGCAGAGTACATCATGAGAAATGCTGAGCTGGAGGAAGCACAAGCTGGAATCAAGATTGCCAGGAGCAATATCAATAACCTCAGATATGCAGATGACATCACCCTTATGGTAGAAAGTGAAGAAGAACTAAAGAGCCTCTTGATGAAAGTGAAAGAGGAGAGTTAAAAAGTTGGCTTAAAGCTCAACATTCAGAAAACTAAGATCATGGCATCCAGTCCCATCAATTCATGGGAAATAGATGGGGAAACAGTGGAAATAGTGTCAGACTTTATTTTGGGGGGCTCCAAAATCACTGCAGATGGTGACTGCAGCCATGAAATTAAAAGATGCTTACTCCTTGGAAGGAAAGTTATGACCAACCTAGACAGCATATTAAAAAGCAAAGACATTACTTTGTCAACAAAGGTCTGTCTAATCAAGGCTATGGTTTTTCCATTGGTCATGTATGGATGTGAGAGTTGGACTATAAAGAAAGCTGAGCGCCAAAGAATTGATGCTTTTGAAGTGTGGTGTTGGAGAAGACTCTTGAGAGTCCCTTGGACTGCAAGGAGATCCAACCAGTCCATCCTAAAGGAGATCAGTCCTGGGTGTTCATTGGAAGGACTGATGTTGAAGCTGAAACTCCAATACTCTGGCCACTTGATGCGAAGAGCTGACTCATTTGAAAAGACCCTGATGCTGGGAAAGATTGAAGGCAGGAGGAGAAGGGGATGACAGAGGATGAGATGGTTGGATGGCATTACCGACTCAATGGACATGGGTTTGGGTAGACTCAGGAGTTGGTGATGGACAGGGAGGCCTGGTGTGCTGCAGTTGTTCATGGGGTCACAAAGAGTTGGACACGACTGAGTGACTGAACTGAACTGAACTGGAGAATTAACACACATACACATTTCTGCTAGTTACACCCGGAAGTAGAACTACTAGCTCTAGATTTTATGTTATCCTTAAAAAGATGTTGCCAGTTTCCAAAAGTGATTTTTATCAATTTCCACTCCCACCTGTAATGTGGAGTTCAGTTTACTCCACATTCATGCCAACATTTGGTATTATCAGTCTTACACTTGACCATTCTGGTGGTTATTTAGTGACATCTAATTATGATTCAAACTGCATTTAAAAAATAACTAATACAATTGAGCACCTTCTCATAGATTTAATCATCATTTAAATATCCTCTTATTTATTGAGTTATTTCTTACTTATATTTATACATATATATATGTATCTGATTTCATTCTTTGGGTTGCTATTTACCTTCTTGAAGATATCTTTTGGAGACTATTTCTTTTTATTTTAATATAATCCAATTTGTCAGTTTTAAAATTTTAGAGTTGATCCTTTGGTGTCCCAAATAAGAGATTTTCTTCAAAGGTGTCAAAGATATTCTGTGATAGTTTATCTAACTTTTGTGATTTTTGAAAAAAAAACAACAAATATAAGCAATTAGTAAAATCTTTCTTAATAATAACGTCTAAAATAGAGCACTAACCATCAACAGAATTCCCACAGTGAAGGTCAGTACTTTAACTGGCATGACTTTGCTGAGAGAATATACCAGTCCCATATAGCATTACAAAGTTCAATTCCACTTCAATAGTTGTAAATGAAATGCATTGCCACTTGACTGTAAAACTGATGACTATAGTGAGTAGGCATATGTAGAAAACACAGCTAAATTCATTGAAAAAATAATACTTTAGCTTATCTTCAGACCAAGATATATCATTCCAACAACTTGGAGGACAGACTCTTCACCATGCAGAATTCCCAAAAAGACTTAAAAGATACAGCATGCCCTTAGTGTAATTAAATAATTTGAAAATGGTCATTGGATTCAGCCAGCACAAACTAAAAAACTCATTGTCTCTCTTATTTAAGCCCTCTTTCTTCATATCTTCTTCTTAAAATTTTCTTTCTTATTTGCTTGGGTAACCAAAGGAATCTAATTAAAGATAAAGTTTCCTGAAAGAAATCAAATTTTTCTCTTGCTCTTCTGTGTCTTTTCTTCCTAATTTTTGATGATACTTTTGGCTAGAGTTTCACAGATTTTATGGTGCTCCAGAAGATTTTCAAATCTTATACGATCCATCCTTCAAAGCTATCCAAGCAATATGAGAACCAATCCTGATTTGTGACAATTTGCCAAGCCTTAAGCCATAGGGAGTATCATCATCTGGTTCTGCTTTTTATTTTGACTAAATAAAATATGAAGACCATAAACAGTACTTAAAAATCACAAAAATAAACCATAAGATTTGTTTTATTCAATGTCAATTTTTAAAATAATTCCTTCTACTACTCTGAATTATTAGATGATGACTGTAAAAGTGTTGCACATCTAAATATGTTTAGTGTCTTAATGGAGAAGATGGGCTCCGTTATTTTCCTGAAGATGTGGAAAGAAATGATATTGATTTTGCTTGATTTCCCTTCTATACTATTTTCTGTATGTATCCTCCTTTAAAAACTATTCTACTTGCCATCATTTAAATATGAAATTCACCACTTGAGTTTTTGTCACTGAAATAGCTCCCAACTGCTCTTTTCTTTAGTCTCCCGTGTCTCCAATCCATCCTATTTATTTTCAACTTCATCTTCTTGATTTACTCACTCTTTATGTTGTTTCCAATTGCTCATTAACCTTCAGTGATTCCCCACTACGGAGGGGATAAAATTTCAAGTGTCTCAGTCAAGCATCAGAGGTCTTTTAAAAACTGGCCTGACCCTACCTTTCCAACCAATACTTATAACATTCCCTACATGAATTCTGATGGCAACTTCCGGTCTTCAGGCATCACATACACATGTATCCCCACTTTGTACCTATAATGAAACAATTTGCTCTCTTTCTGGAAGGCTCTCCTTTCCCTTTTCCTTGACTGTCTACTTCTTTCAAAGCTAATATCAGATCCTCTGCCTGCTATGATATTGTACGAATCACCTTTCTCTAAGCGTAGGGACTTGTACAGAATACATTTTTTCTGTTGTGCATTTGAAGACTACCAAACACTGCCTGTCCACCACCCAGGCTTCTATCCATTCACGTATCCATCTATTTAGAGAGTGTGTGCTAAGAATCTACCACTACTAATCATTAATCTAGGTGATAAATAAGCAAAGTCTCTGTTCTTATAAAGTTTATTTCTACTCTGGCATTAGCAAGTTAACAAACACACACACACACACACACACACACACACACACACACAGTTCAGATGAGAGTATGAACCATGGGGGAAAAAATCAGAGTAAGGGCACAAGTAAAAATGACAGTACAGGTATGTGAAGCATTTTACAAAGGATGATCGGGGGAGACTTTTCCATTGAGGAAATATTTGAGTAATGAATATATTCCAGGCAAAGTAGTTTAGACCTGCAATAAAAAAAAAAAAAACTACATATCTTCACTGAGGAAGAATATCATCCTCTAATCTCCAGAAATATATTCTGATGATTAGAAATTTTACAGAAGTATTTCATTAACATAGGTATCTATCAGATTTCTAGAGGGAAGATGTGCCCCTTTTCCTCTACATAAAGTAACAGATCTAGTGGAATTTCATCTGAGTGGAGGTCACAGCTCTGGGATTACCAACCACACTGGATCAGAGGGGTTGCTAGGATTGCTAAAAAGGTCATCTGAACCCCTAGGGATTTAGTTGTAGGAAAATGGCAAACTCTTGGTCTTCTGAATCCCACTGATGATAAACCTATGCCCAAAATGCTCCAAATGCATGAAGTTTCCCACCTTCAGATAAATGCCAGATAACAATGAGGGAACCATCTAAATATGTTTGGCCATTCCTATTAAAAGAGAATAATGGAGCGGGGTGCTTCCATGGTGACTCAGTAGTAGAGAATCTGTCTGCCAGTATAGGAGGCACGGGTTCGATCCCTGGGCCGGGAAGGTCCCACATAGCACAGACCACCTAAGCCCATGCAGCAGAACTACTGAGCCTGTGCTCTGGAGCCTGGGAGCCACAACTGCTGAGCCCACTGCAGCAACTACAGAAGCCCACGCACCCCGGAACATGCGCATCACAACCAGAGAAAAGCCTGAACAGCAACAGAGACCCAGCACAGCAAGAAATAAATACATAAATAAAATTATTTTAAAAAAGAGAATAAGGGGAGGGTGATACACTCTGAGGACCATCTCCTGTTGTCTGAGATTTCTTTCCATTGTAGTGAAAAGAACCAAGGTGTTCTCTGGAGAGAGAATGAAGGTATCCCTAATTTGGCAGACCCAAACCCCAATAAATTAATACATATCTGAGCTGAATGTATGAGAGACACATCCCATCATCCTCATGGTGATTCAGTACGGAAAGGAATTAATATTTTGTGCAACGATGTTCAACCCAGTTTATAATTAATAAAATTAGCAAGGACACTGAGGTGCAGTGTCCACACCACACCTAGCAAGGTGTGGAGTAATCAGTGCTAGAGTTTTAACCTAATTTCTAAGTTATACTTATTCTAAAATCAGTTCTTTCAATTTGGCTATAGTACAAATGTGCTAATGAAAAGTGTTTATTTTTATATTTAAAATGTCTTTTATTTTTCTAGTATAAACTGTTCTACTATTAGAAGGTCTATATTTCAATTAAATCTAAAATAATTTAACCTTTAAAAGCAATTCTCTGTATGATCCTTGATGAAACTTGAGACTACTTTCTATTGGATCAAGATGTTTGAGAGCTAACAGTTTTTGAAATCACATCATTAGAAGTCATTGAAATGAGAGTCTGAAGTAATTTGAGAGAATTCTGAAAAATCAGAAGCATTTTTTGGTACGTCTCTGATATTTCTTCTTGTTTCTTTCATTTTAATATTGAGTCATCAGGCTTGCTCACATCCTGAATTAATTCCCTTTCGTCTCTCTTCTGTGTGGAAGCTATCTGTGTGATTGTTAGTATGCCATGACTCCGTCTTCACTTTTCAGATGACTAACCCGAGGGTGAATGACTTGGTTTGGGACCAAGCTGTCAGCCCGGGTATACTTTGAGTTCTCAGCTGGAAAAGCACTAATGGATGTAAGGTGTTGTAATTACAATTTACAGCCCCTGATTCTGCAGTATGTTGCTTAGCTACTATCTCACCCACCTTGCACTCTGATCTCTACTTTCCCTTTGGGGCTATTTCTCGTCTTACAAAAGCTATCATCTGGACACACCTCACTGTGACTCTTGTCTTCTTTATCTATGAAAATGAATAATTTTGATCACAAATTTCTTTCCTAGAAGGTGAAAAGAATCCTTGGAAAAAAGTGTCAAATCAATTTCAAATCTATTTTCAAAACTCTGTGTCTACTACATCTTTAATTTGTGTGCAGTGCTGCAGAACATTCCCCATAAAATGATGCATGTACAGGTTTGGGCTCATTCTGCTGAATACAGCCTTAGATTAAATGATCATAGATGCTTTTAGAATATACCCATAGTGCACGAACCATCTGTCTTCTACATAGCACTTTTCAGTAACAGACTCATAACAAAAATTCCTTCAAATTTAGCAATATGTATAAATAACGTTTGATAATACTTTTAGTTCAAAAATTTTTAATGTTTCCCTTTTAGTCTGATTAATATAAAAAATAAGAGAATTTTATGTAAGATATTGTGTGTTGAACTGGAAACAGACTAGCCCTGTCATTGTGAAGACTAAAATCTAAATGTGGAAATAAGACTTAAAGAAATTACATTAAAATGTATACCATTGTATTATTAACAGCTGGTAGAATGATTCAGATCCTCAGTGGTGTGAAGAAATCAAAATCAGGAATAGCCCCTCTGGCAGCTCAGATGGTATAGAATCTGCCTGCAATGCAGGAAACCCAGGTTCGATTCCTGGGTTGAGAAGGTCCCCTGGAGAAGGGAATGGCAACCCACTCCAGTATTCTTGCCTGGAGAATCCCATGTACAGAGGAGCCTGGTGGGCTACAGTTCATAGAGTTGCAAAGAGTCAGACGTGATTGAGCCACTAACACTTTCACTTTCTATGAGGTGAGGCTAATCTGATAAGACTTCAGAGAATAGGAAAATGTAAAATTTGATATGAATGAAATGTAAGCTGAGGAAGGCAGAAAGTGATGGCAGTGGTAGAAAGCAGAGTTTTACATAGTAGAACATTAAAGAAACAAATCAAGAATGATAGAGACTTCCCGGGTGGTCCAGTGGTTACTACTCTGCGCTGCCAATGCAAGGCGTGTAGCTTTGATCCCTTATAGTGGAATGATTCCACATGCTGCATGGCCAAAAAAAAAGAATATTAAAGAGATGAGCTATGTGAATCGAAGGCTATACACCATGGTAATAAGTGAAATGAGGTCAACTGGTGGAGAAGTTTAGCTACCAGGCAGATTATTAAAGAATTTGGATGTAACCAACTAAGAAGGTAAAGTTCCAAGTAAACTAATAGGAAAAATTAGGCAGCACAACATTGCAAAAGTGGACATTATTTTTGCACAGGCATTTTGAGTGGCATCTACTGAGTAGTAGAAAATGTTTTCTATTCATTTCAGTGAGTTGCAGAGGTTTTCTATGATAAGATGAGCATAAAATATAGATTTTGGCATTCTATAAGGCAGTAATAGCAATAAACACATAAATATTATCAAGTAATGTAAGAAATGAAAATGAATTCTAGTTCATACATTCATTAAGTTTTCTATACTACATATATATGCATTAGTTTTATAGTAGTATTACTTGGGGGGAAAGTTTTCTGAGGTTATGTGCATCCAGATGTACAGTGAAAAATAAACAGAAATGCAGTATATTTGATTAGTAGCCATAAAGAGAGGTTACTGGCCATTACTTGGTTCAGTAGTGTGGCATAGATTGTCGCTACTCACCGTGCATCTGTCTGCTGCCCTGTATTTCTAAACTTCTCATGTAATTAGTCTAGGATTATGTGACTAGTACTGGTCAGTGGATTGTGAAAAGTAGTGTAGGATGTGGGTCACTTCCAGGTCCAGACAGTTAAGAGTTTGTGTGCTCCCTCCATTCTTCCTTTCCCCTGGCTGTGGCAACCTTGGAAGTCACATGCTAAGATCAGGACATGAAAAGATGAAGAAAGCATGGGTCTCCAAGTCACTGGGTGGAAGAGAGAGCTCCAAGAGTTTGCAAGCTATGAGTCATTGGCCAAATCTGGCCTGCCACCTGTTTTTGTACACCTCGGAAACAAAGAATGATTCTTATATTTTTAAATGGCTAGGGGGAAAATGCAAAAGGAGGATAATATACTGTGATACGTGAAATTATAGGAAATTCAGCTTTAGTGTCCATAAACTTTCATCCGAACAGAGATGCTTTCGTTTGTTTATACATTAAATAGGGCTGCTTTTGTGTTACAACAAGTGGTTGTGTGTCCATGACAGAGACCACCTGGCCCACAAATCCTAAAATGAATAACTATTTGGCCCTTTACAGAAACCTTTCGGAGTCACTGCTCCTGTATCCTAGGCACCCCCAAAATGGATCCCTAACATCAGGCTGTTAATGGCTTATCTCTGCCTCTCCCGCCACCCAACGATCGCTGATTAGATGAGAGGTGAAAACTGACCCAAACTCAACAAATAGGATGATCTCTACCAGGATGTTGAAGTAAAATTTGGAAATCAAGATATCAGGAAAGACAGATGTCAGGTGTTTCTAACTGTTGGAAGTAAGAACAAGGTAACTTGGGAGCTAGACTTGGTCATCACTCCAGATGAGCTCAGAACACATCTGAGCACACATCAGATTCCCATGAGAGCCGGTAAATCCTAAGGAGAGAGGTGAGAGGAACAACCCTGGTCCCTCACCACCTCTCCTCTTCTCTGCTTCAGGCAGCCCATACTTCCTTTTCGCATATTCCATGAAATACTCCCTTTATCTTTACTTTGAAAGCTCTTTAATTAATTGATTTATTTATTTGCTAGAGTTAGTGTGAATGAATTTCTTTGGCTTGAGAATGGGAAAAAAAAAATCTAGACTCTGATCTTAAGAACTTTCACTAAAATTTCCAGAAAGATTTCATCAATATTTAATAGGGAAAAAGCTCTAGTGAAAAAAGAGGGAATCTGTCCTCGAGATGGTAACAACTTCCTAGAGATATCTTACAGTCCTCTTGCAAAGTTTCTAATACATTCCTGTAAGGTTTAATGTAATTTTATCTCAGTTTCATACTTCATTTTTCCTTTTATGGTCTGACTAGAGATATTTCCTATATGTAATGAAGATGGTGTTTTATCCCCAAATGGGTTACTTACTCTCTCTATGACTTTGTGGAGTCATTTGAGCATGTAAACTTCTAAGGGTCGGTTTCATTCTTCAATGGGAAGCAATGCTCCATGAGTCTAACAACAGAATTTCTTAACTTGAATCCCATGGATCAAATTCAGCAGTCCAAAAGCTTCCTGAATATTGTGAGAAAATATTATATATGTATATATTCTCATTTCTTTTTGTAGGGGGCTCATAGCTGTCATCGGGAGAAGGCAATGGCAGCCCACTCCAATACTCTCGCCTGGAAAATCCCATGGATGGAGGAGCCTGGTAGGCTGCAGTCCCTGGGGTCACTAAGAGTCGGACACGACTGAGTGACTTCACTTTCACTTTTCCTTTCCTGCATTGGAGAAGGAAATGGCAAGCCACTCCAGTGTTCTTGCCTGGAGAATCCCAGGGACGGGGGAGCCTGGTGGGCTGCCATCTCTGGGGTTGCATCTCTGGGGTTGCACAGAGTCGGACACGACTGAAGCAACTTAGTAGCAGCAGCAGCAGCATAGCTTTCATCAGATACTCAAAGGGGTCCATGATACAAAAAAGGAGTTGAGAAACATTAACTTAAATATCCACCAATGTTAATGAAAAAATATACGAAGTCATTAACATACATAGAACAGAATACCATGTAGTACATAGAACACTTCATGAATGTTTATTCATCTCTTTCTTCTTTCTTCATTTATTGAATCCTCTCACCTATTTAAGCTTTCTTTTCCCAATTATGTTACAATTCTCTTGAGGGCAGAGACTACCTTATCATTCCTTGTATGGCTTCCACTGCAATAAGTACAGTAGGAAGGAAAATGCTATAGGATAAATATGTGTGTCTCCCCAAAATTCATATGCTGAAATGTGATCCCCAATATAATGCTATTTGAAGCATCCTGGGGTCTTGGGAAGGTTTTAGACCGCATGAATGGAATTCATGCCCTTATAAAAGAGGTCCCAGAGAGTTCCCTCACCCTTCTGATAAATAAGGATATAGGAAAAGATAGCTGTCTAGGAACCAGGCAGTGGGCCCTGACCATTCCCCAAATTTGCCAGCATCTTGACCTTGAACTTCTTTTTTGTCCTATTTAAAATAACTAGTCCATTCACATGGAACAAAATTCAAAAGCTGCCCTGTTATAGCAGTGAAATCTGCTAACAGAGTAGAACTGAAATGTTCCCACCAACATCAAAAAGATAAATATGTGAGGTGATGGATGTGTTAATTAACTAGATCTTGGACTTAGCCTCCAGAACTATGAGGAATTCCTGTTGTTTACCAGCTACACAATTTACGGTATTTAACAGTCTGAATTAACTAAATGGAAACAATTATTTATAAGTTGGACTGCCCAAAAAGTGATCCTGGATGTGTGTTAGTCTATACCGGAATGTGTGAGGGTGTGTAGTTGTGAAGAATTATTTTCAATATCAAATGGTTCTTTTCCTTTCCATTTCTTTCTTATAGCCTTTTGAACATGGAATGAAAGGTTCATTAAAGATTGAAACCAAAAATCCTTCACTGCTGCTGTGGAAACTCCCTCACCCCTCCACGGTCACTGACCTGCTTCCTTACTGGCTTAGACTTTTCCAGTGACCACATCCCTATTTGGTTGCCAGGCAACCAGTCCTGGAAGGCAGGTTTACTGTATTATGTGCTTTTCCTCAGATGGATGATTTGTTTTACATGTCTTTTCTCAGCCATAATTTGAATCTAATTCCTTCCAACATTCTCTACTGTGGCTCTCATCTTGGGTTTGACAAACTATTACAGTGCACAAGACCCAAGAGTTTTACTTTTTATTTATATTTCATTTCTTTGCTAGGAAGTCTTCTCTTTTGATCTCTCTCATGATTTTCCTCTCTTCTTATTAAATGTTGACATAAGTCTCACTATCCACCAGTCAAGACTTCTCAAATGCACATTCTGTTACTGTGGAATGTCTTGGCTATTTAACCATAGATTGCATAAGAAACACTAAAGCACCTAATGACTTTGAACCATGTCCAGGGTTCAAACTAAATGTGGCCTTAATGGGAAAATGCAGAATATAGAACAAATAGAGGAGGAAAGATAAGAAAAAAGACGTCAGGAAGACATGACAGAAATTTGCCAAAGTCATTGTCAAAACCATGGGGAAATGATCTGACCATTGTTGAGCCTGTGTGGTAGGTACATGAGGATTCATAATTGCTGACTTTTTGAAAAGTTAGAGGAACGTTCTTGCTATTATTTTATGTTTTTAAACCTGAAATAAATCTGTGGCATAGAATTTGGGAGTGTCTGACTGAGAAAAATTCTTTTATTTTAAGAGGATGGAGCCTCACCTGTACTCAAGGACTTAATCCTTGTCGTTAGGGAAGAAGCTGCAAACCCATAGTAGACTGGTCTAGTCCAGCTGAGATCCAGAAAACCTGGAATATTTAGTTATAAAATTCAAGTAGAACACTATGTCACAGTTTCTAAATCAGGGCACTACAAGCCTAATAGGTGGGGTACACAGCTTTCATTCCTGCATCAACACTGCCACTTAATCATGATTGCAGTGAGCAAGCCCTGCTGTGGTAAATGAAGGAAAATGCCAGCCGTCTATAAAACCATCCTTGCTGCTTGATTTTAAGGTCCTCTTTTGCACTGGGAGCCTTCTGGGGTATTCTCATGGGACACACTCTGAGGCTCTAAGTCCATTCTGAGAGTTCCATCCACACTGCTCTTCCCCAGATTTCTGGTGACACCTCCAGATTTGTATCCAGCCATGACTTTGAAGAAGAGGTGAATGTGTTTAAGGTTTTATGGAGGATGGCACCACTACGTTAGGCTGGGGCATCTATGGTGAGCAAGGTTTAAGTACTGAGTAAAATAGAAAGGATGGAAATATAAGCTATAGACTGGGAGAAAATCGTTACAAACCACATACCCAACAAAGGACCAGTATCTATAAAATATAAAACATTTTAAAAACTCACAGCAAAAAAGCCCAAACAATCCAGTTAAAAATGGGCAAGGGTCACAAAGAGATACTTCATCAAAGAGGTTTTGTAGACAGCAAATACGCTCATGAAAAGATGTTCAAACATCATTAGCTATTAGAGGAATGCAATTAAAAATACAATGAGATATTCATATATACCTATCAGAACAGCTAAAATTAAAAGTTGGCAATACCAAATGCTGACAAAGACGTGGAGAATCTAGACCACTCATATTTTGTAGGTGGACACTTAAAATGGTCCAGTTACTCTTGAAAGCAGTTTAGAAAGCTGCACAAAAGTTAAACATACCATATAAATAAGCATTTTACTCCTGAACGTGAATCCCAGAGAAATGAAAACTAATCTTCATACAAAAACCCGTATGTGGATTTCAGAGCAGTTTTATTTGTAGTAGCAAAATACTAGAATCTGATCAGAAGTTATTTAACAGGAGAATACACATATCCCTGGAAAAGCTACTCAAAAATAAAGAGAAACAAACTATTGCTTTACTGAAAACTTCCAAGAATCTCCAGGGATTCATGTTGCGTGAAAAATGCCAGTCCCAGAAGGCTGTATACTGTTTGATTCTGCTTATATAACATTTGAGAAATAAAACTGGAGAAATGGAGGATAGATTAAGGATTGCCAGGGTTTGGTAACCCTGGGTGAAGGGGGTGTCAAGAAGGGGCTGTAGGGAGGTGAACATAATTATACAAGGGCAACAGGAGGGATCCTGTGGGTTTGAAACTGTTCAGCATCTCAGTCCTAGTGGACTGAGACACACACACACAAACTAAAACACACACAAACTAAAACATGTGGTAAAACTGCAGAACTGAACACACACATATACACACACACACAGATATGAGTACAAGTAAAAAAGAGGAACTGAATGAGATTGGTGAATTGTATCACTATCTTGCTCATGACATTAAAGTAGTTTCACAAAATGGTGAAAACTGGGCAAAATGAATATGGCATCTCCCTGTATTATATCTTACAATTGCATGTGACTCTATAACCATCCCAATAAATATTGCAATTTTAAAATCATACTTACAGAAAATACATATTAAGGGTTGTTATTAACTTAATTCACTTAATTCACAAAAGGATTGTCAAAAGAATCACTTACTAAATTCATATATTTTATATATCGATTTATATAATTATACACGCATATACAATTATATAAATTTATATATCCCCCATGGTAAATGCACAAAGAGAAAAATTAAGATTCTGTATTTTGCAGAAATATATCCATTGTTTAAAGTGAGTTGCTCATCTTTTTATTTGCTTTTGTTATTAGAGGGCAAGCAAGTCCAACTTCACAGTGATTGCCCTTCAAATATGACATTTACAAAACGGATTCAGGGCAATTGCTGTAGCGTTCTTGGAATCTCGAAATCCTTGTCCCTGAAGCGCTAAAGAGCGTTGGAGGGGACTCTTGCCATTTTTCCGAGCGGCAGGTTCCCAGCCCTGCAGAAAGGGCGCCTGCCCACCTCAGGGGCCCAGCACGGAACGCAAACTGGAGAATGACAATCAGGTGGGACAGACAGGAAGCAGGGAGTCCAAGGTCCCTGGAGCCCCTCCAAGCTGTCTTTGGGACTGGCAGAGGGTTCCTTTCATGGCCTCCTTTCTCCTTTCAGAGTGCCACATTCTCTGCTATTCAGGGACTGGAACTATTGAGGAGGAAACGAAGTATTTTTTCTCAGGACAACCATCTTTCACCTGGATACACGTGCGGGCTGTGTGCACTTAGTCGCTTCAGTCCTGTCTGACTCTTTGTGACCCTGTGGACTGCCAGGCTCTTGTGTCTGAGGGATTCTCTAGGCAAGAATACTGGAGGGGGCTGCCATTTCCTCCTCCAGGGCATCTTCCCGACCCAGAGATGGAACCCTCATCTCTTACGTCTCCTGCATTGGCAGGTGGGTTCCTTTATGACTAGCGCCACCTGGGAATCCCTACCTGGATACACATTCCCCAAATTACCACTGTGATCATTTTGCAAAAATATGTGTAATGTTTCATAACTGCTGGTCTTTGTAAGTAAAACATGCCTTTTTAAAAAGATGAGATCAGAAGTGCAGATGATAATGGCTAGGTTTGGGTATGTTTCTAGGGCACTGCGGGCCATCATTCCACCTGTCCAAGCTAAGAGATGCAAATCTTTCCTCACACCGCTGTGTTTCTGAACCCACAGACATCTGTGGCTAATCACACAGGAATATGAACGAACTGAAGCACCAGAGAGACATCTACTGGTTGGTTTCTTTCCTTCTGGACTGGCTTTTCAGAGATTATTTTCTGTGTCATAAGGAATTATAACTAACCAGCACTCATCAGCATTGCTTACAAGCACTGCATATATAGCTATGCAATTTATTGCCCAATAACCTGGGATGATTAATTGGAAGTCTGGAGGGACTGAAGTGCTCGCGGTCCAATCTTCCCATCACAGGCGCTCCACTGGTTCTGACAGCCAAGATGGCAGAGAGCCAATCCTGTTAAATTCAGTGCGGGGGGAGTGGAGGGTGGGCACAAACAGGGCAGTTCACAAACATGACCCGTATGAACTGGAAGAACTGGACGAATCAATAGATGCCACTCTAGCCTTTTCAAGAGCATTTTCTATTGCAAAGTGCATAGGCAATAAGGATGAAAATAGACGAAGGTTCAAAGGACTCATTTGGGACATTTTCTTAGAATCACATCAGAAGTGGAGGCCCTAAGGTTTACTCTTTTAAGAGAAAAAACCAGGAGCAAATCTTCAAGTGCATCAAGCTCCACCCTGGAAAAGGCTGACCACTTGGACAGAAAAGGAAGGTGGCTCCCATGTCTCTGCCTCATGATACACTGGGCTTTCCACGTGGCACTGGTGGTAAAGAACCTGCCTGCCAAAGCAGGAGACATGAGAAACACAGGTTCAATCCCTGGGTCGGGAAGCTCCCCTGGAGAAGGAAATGGCAACCCACTCCAGTACTCTTGCCTGGAAAATCCCATAGACAAAGGAGCCTGGTGGGCTACAGTCCATGGGATTGCAGAGAGTCAGACATGACTGCAATGACTGAGCACAACATGACACATTAACATTTGGTAAACCTACTTTTACTTTTCCAGAATTCTCAGCCGTTATGTACTTGTGCACTTTATGAACATCTCTGGAGGCCTTGTTATTTTAGGTTCCCTGGAGAGAATATTTTATCCCAAATACAATTGTGGAGAACAATGAGGGCACAAGCTAAGCTGCAGAATATTTGATTGAATCTTGATTCAATTACAGGATGAATCTGAAACATTCAAGTCAATTCAGGGATCTTAAATCACGATAGACCTGGCTGTTTGGCACAAAGAGTCATAATTTATCCCTGTAGCTGTCCCCCTCTCTTTCCTTCAGGGTTGGGGGTCGGGAAACAGAGATGTTTGCTAGAGCAAAAGACAAAAACATGACCTGTCTAGCAGGTTTCATGTAAAATATATCTCCATTAGAACAGAACAATATTGATATCGATTTTCAAGAGAAATAAAGAGGCACGTAAAACAAAAGGCACATTTCCTTCGGGTGATTAAAATCCATTTTAGAATTGTCATATTCCATAAGCAGTTACCATGAAGTAGGATTCCTGTTGTTTTTGTTGATGACGAAAGCAGCGCAAAACCCCTTATTATCCCATCATTTTCCACACACACACACAAAACACTGCCAAGAGTTTGCTGGATATTTTTTTATGTTTACATGCACAAAGAAACATGCTTATCTACACACAAGCGTGAATATGAAAACATATCCTAGCACTCTTCTATCATGTTTGCTGTGTTTTTTTCCTAAACTAATTATGTTTAGGGTCTATTTCCCTTTCAAGACAGATATATCTACCTTATTCCTTTTTTTTTTATTAGTTTATTTTCTATTTTTTAAATACAATACCTTATTCCTTTTAAATGTGTTTCTCTATTTACCCAGATATTAGCTGTCTCCCAGTTCCTCCTGTGAGAGGACAGTGTTCTCTGATCCATAGCAGTTATCAGAGGGTTTGATTTTCCTGTTGAGTTTTTCCCCATCCCTCCAAGCTTGGCTACAGGCATCCTTCTCTTATAATCTGTAGCTTCCTGAGCATTTTCCTCAAACTCCTCCAAGCAAACAGTCTTCTCTCCTTCTCACAATGTGATGATTCCTTCTCCCTCTTGTCCTCCAGAGTCACCAACCAGTGGTACCTAGAGAACTGACTATGTTCCCAGCATTACTTAGACAGGAGTCAGCGAAACAGACTGGTGCATATGCTGCTGCTGCTGCTAAGTCGCTTCAGTCGTGTCCGACTCTGTGCGACCCCATAGATGGCAGCCCACCAGGGTCCACCATCCCTGGGATTCTCCAGGGAAGTATACTGGAGTGGGTTGCCATTTCCTTCTCCAGTGCATGAAAGGGAAAAGGGAAAGTGAAGTCGCTCAGTCCATGTCCGACTCTTAACGACCCCTTGGACTGTAGCCTACCAGGCTCCTCTGTCCATGGGATTTTCCAGGCAAGAGTACCGGAATGGGGTGCCACTGCCTTCTCCTACTGGTGCATATATTCCCTGAATAAAAGATTATATGAAGAAACCAGGACACTGAAGCTTAGAGGGAACACATCAGTTGCCCACAGTAGCTCAGCTGGGAAGTGACAGAGCTGTCATTGGAACCACACTCATAAGCATCACATTCCACTGATTCAAACACCTTGGTTGAAAATATCTATTCACCTCCTTCGGGAAGAACTCAAAGAGAAAGATGTTTCTTCTTGACTTTCCTGCATATCTCAAATCTGAATTTTCCTTCCAAAAACCCTGAAGGTTTGACCATGTGTTCAATATCATTGAACAAGTCTCTCAAAATAGCTGGAAATGGAGGAAACTTTGGCAGGAAAAGATCTCATGTCTCCATGGCCAATGGGCAAGGAAAGTAGCAGAGTCCTCAAATGTTTTAATGTTATATACATATAGTTCTTTTAAAATTGTAGGTTTCTTTTCATAACGGGATACTTATATCAGGTTCAAGTAGCTCTGCTAAAAAATATGCCAATTTTCAGATATGCTAATGGCCTAAACCTAATGATAAAAATACTTCACTTTTATTGTAGTTCCGATGTGTTTAATTATTAGCGAGGTCATCTGTCTCTGTTTATATTCACTACTTGCATTTTTTTTCTGTGACACTCATATTCATGGCTTTTGCTCATCTCTCTTTTCATGTGTCTGTAAGTATCTTATTAATTTGTAAGTGCTCAGTATATGTAAAGAATATGTAAAATTTTTTCTGTATGTTAAAAACATTTTTTGCAGCTTGTTATTGACTTTGTTTTATTGCATCTTTTCTGTGTAGAAATTTGTAGACTTTCAGGCAATGCTATTCACCAGTATTTATTTTGATTGCTTCTGAGTTTTGATATGGGATATACAGTATCTCTAGGGCATCCCATGTCATGCCAGTGGTAAAGAACCCGCCTGCCAATGCAGAAGATATAAGAGACTCACGCCTGATCCCTGGGTCAGGAAGATCCCCTGGAGGAGAGCACAGCAACCCACTCCAGTATTCTTCCCTGAAGAATCCCATGGACAGCGGAGTCTACTGGGCTATGGTCCACAGGATCGCACAGTCAGACACAACTGGAGCAACTTAGCATGCATGCATACAATATCTCTACATAAATATAAATTTACTTTTCTAATTTTTAATGAATAAGGTGACATAACACAGTCAGCATTTTTTTACATCATAGTTATGAAAGTACCTAGAAATCACCCAGCAAATTTCACCTTACTTCTTTCCTTAAGTTCATACAGAAATGAATTCTGGAGATGAATATGAAGTACTGTCTGAGATCTAAAGACTATGAAAAGAGCTAACTAAAGATCAGATATACAGTATAGCAACTATAGTTAATAATACTGAATTATACACTGAAATTATATACTGAGATTTCCTGAGAGTAGGTGTTAAGGGTTCTCCACACACACACAAAATTATAACCATTAGAAATGATGGCTACATTAATTAGCTTGACTGTGATAATCACTTTACAATGTATAGATATATTAAATCAACACATTGTATGCCTTAAGTATTTACAACTTTTACTTGACAATTATACCTCAATAAAGCAAAAAGAAGGAAAAAATAATTTTCTATGTCTGAAGAGAAAATTAGCAAGAGCTTAAAAAAGGGCTCCCCTTTTTTAAGAGGGAAGTGAACTGTAGGAACAAATCGAGAGTATGAAAGATGTTAGTCCCTCTCACTTTCTCAGATGGTCTTGTTTGTGTGACCAATGAATCCCCAAGGCTTCTGGGGTCTGTGCTGTGAGCCATTTTAATGGTCGATTAGCACACAATTGATTGGATTAAGCATGCTGTCCTTCAAATTAGATTTTAAGTAATCTGACTGACCCTGTCAGACCCTGAGTGACACAGAATCCCTTGGACTGATGCCCAAGGTGAGAAAAGAGGTTGCACACCAGCAACACAGCCCTTCCCAGGACCAAACACGCCAGCAAACATGGCCACCAAGGCTACGTTGAACAGAGAGGGTCATGGAACCAGGGTTTTCTCAAAGCCCAATTTCACCTCTTGCCACCTATATAACTTTAGACAAGTTATGGAAATCCTTTAAGTTAGTTTCTCTTCAGAGGAAATGGACAAATTTATCTCTCTCTTTCAGTGTTGTTTTGGTTAAATTTAATGATGCTATCTAGAGCACATTGAGATTATAACCATGGACGGATCACCTGAAATGGGTATTAGTAGTGCTGATTCTAGGATGGAACCTCAGACCTGCAATATCAGAATCCCTGGTCTCAGGAATTTACTTTCCAGAAATCATCCTAGGTCTAACCTGCAAGACCCCCAGGATATATCGTTTGAATAAACAAGTCTGACACCTAAGACCTCTAACCTGATGAGGTAAGAGGCAAATTCTTGTAGTTCTTCTCTTTCTACCTTCTTTTCATGCTTTCATAATCTGAAGGCCTCATCATTCTCTTATCCACTCAAGAACTGAGTTCCTATGATGTCACAGACTACTAGACTAGCCTGGCAGGCTATAGTCCATGAGGTCGCAAGAGTCATACACAACATAGCAACTAAACCACCACCACCACACTACTGAACAAAATACAAGTTTTGCTCTTTAAAAAAAGCTTGTAGATTAATTACAGAGATAATGATAATAAAAGGCAAAATTTATTGAGAGATTATTCTGCACTAGAGGTTTAATTCTCAATTTTCACAGCTCTTCTAAAGACTACATGCTATCTTTATCCCCATTTTACAACTGAATAGACAGGAAACATGTCACATCTCTACCAGGATTTGTGCCTTTCTTTCTCGGTTTCTGCGGTTAAAATCTGAAGGAAATTAGTGAGAAAGCTACTTGTGATTTAAACAAAATAATTTAACTGAGCATAAGCTATGCTCAATAATATGCATAAAAGAAATTTTTTTTATAAGACCAGCTTCTTAGCTAGATAGGCCCATTAGGAGAGAGAACACAGAGCAAGAGGTAAGAGGTCTTAGGTGTCAAATTTGTTTATTCAAACGATATATCCTGGGGGTCTTGCAGGTTAGACCTAGGATGGTTTCTGGAACGCAGATTCCTGAGACCAGTGTCCAGGGATTCTGATTCTGCAGATCTGAGGCTCCATCCGAGAATCAGCACTACTAATACCCATTTTGGGTGATTCATCCATGGGCCACAAAATAAGAAATGCAGAGACAATGACAATTTCAGAGTGGGGTATGACACAAGAGAGCTGTATCCTAGAAGATCAACCAAAACATGTGTTGCAAAAGGGAAGGGGTCTAGAGGTAAAAGAGGCCAATTAAATACAGTGAGAAGAATTTAGACTGAAAGTAAAGGACCGGCTGGAAAAGGCAAGAAGCAGAATCTTGTCTCAGTCTAACATGATCTCGATCATTTTACCTGTCACCATTCTGCTACTACTATACTGCCAAGTCTATGATGAACCCTTTAGCGTTAAGGGCAGACTAGCTTCAGAGTTTCTCTCTTAAAATTTTAGGTGTAATGGGATTGTTGGGTCATGTGATAGTTTTATTCCTAGTTTTTTAAGGAATCTCCATACCATCTTCCATACGGGCTGTATCAATTCACATTCCCACCAATAGTGCAAGAGGGTTCCCTTTTCTCCACACCCTTTCCAGCATTTATTGTTTGTAGACTTTTTGATGATGGCCATTCTGACCGGCATGTGATACCTCACATTTTGATTTCTATTTCTCTATAATGAGTGATGTTGAGCATCTTTTCATGTGTTTATACCTATAGGGGTGGGATGGGAAGGGAGCTGGGAGGGAGGTTACGCACACCTGCAGCTGATTCATGATGGATGTTTGGCAGAAACCAGCACAATACATTATAAAGCAATCATCCTTCAATTAGAAATAAATAAATTTTAACAATTTATGTGTAAAATATCTTTGACATAATATTGTTCCAAGTCATCACTTTTATTCAGCATATTTCTTTAGAGGGGAAAAATAAAACATAATTTTTACTCCTCTAAACTTTTGGTCTTTTGCTTCTTTTCTGTACTTAAAGTGACTTTATTCTGAACTAATTTTAGACTTATAGGAAACTTGCAAAACTGTACAGAGAGTTTCCAAATATACCTTATTCAGCTTGAAACAGAAAAAAAGGACATTAGCAGAGAAACTGGAGAAGTTCAAATAAGGTCTTTAGTTAAGAATACCAAACTAATGTTAAATCCTGGTTTGACACTCATATACTTTGTCTATTAATTAATGAAAACAGAGGCTACTGCAAAGCTTTAGAGATAACTTTTGAAGCTTGCTTCTTCCTTAACAGAAATAAGTAATTATTTCTATGCATTAGTTTTATATATTAAGTGTATATATTTTTTTCTTTATCCCAGATGTTGATGAAAAATTATGAGAATTTTGACTCCTTAAATTTCTTAGATGTAAGATTATTAAAATAATCTCTGTGATTCCTGCCATTTTTAAGTTGGGAAAATGGAGACACAAGAGAAATTAAGTAACCTGCCTAAGATTACATACTGTAATTAGAACAGAGATTCATTCAAATCTAGGCTTGATTGTGGCTCCAGAGCTCACAATCTATACTACAGCAGCATCATATTATACCATCTCTTACATCCATAAAATCCTAAAATGCAATAATGGAAATTCTTGGGGAAAAAAAGTGTTAGTCACTCAGTTGTGTTCAACTCTTTGTGACCCTGTGGACTGTAGCCCACTAGGCTCCTCTGTTCATGGAATTCTCCAGGCAAGAATACTGGAGTGGGTTGCCATTCCTTTCTCCAGGGGATCTTCCCGGCTGGAGATCGAACCCAAGTCTCCTGCACTGCAGGCAGATTCTTTACTGTTTGAGCCCCCAGGGAAGCCCAGTGGAAATTCTTGCATTCTCCTAAATCCACAGTCTAATATTACAAGGAGAAAAAAAGATATCTAAGTCTTTCACTTTTATAATTTTAGTCTCACACTCTTCAATAGACTGAAACAGTAATAATCATTCTGTAAGTGAAGGAAAATTATAATATTTATCCTGAGATGTATAAAAGAATGATAGTGATGTCAGGTCAGAAAATTTCTCATGAAAGTTCTTTGTATGCCACTAGAAAGTCATAATTAATTACACTTATATTTTTAAACATAATTTATTAAAGATAGTCCCAAATAAGCTCTCTGATGTTGGCAAACATCAGTAGCTATAGGGGTCACTGTGTTAACATTAGAAGTTGGGAGTCAGTCAAGGTTTGCAGCTGCAGGCAGTAGAACTAGCTGATGACTCAAGCAATACTGGAAGCATTTTAAGGTTCACAGAATTGATGAGAGGCTGTTCAGTCAGACTGGCAAAATAGAAGAGGGGCAAGGAGCAGAAAGGGCTTCCCAGGTGGCACTAGTGGTAAAGAACCCACCTGCCAATGCAGGTAGACTTAAGAGACGCTGGTTCGATCACTGGGTCGGGAAGATCCCCTGCAGGAGGGCATGGCAACCCGCTCCAGTATTCTTGCCTGAAGAATTCCATGGATAGAGGAGCCTGGTGGGCTGCAGTCCATAGGGTAGCAAAGAGCCGGACAGGGACTGAAGCGACTTAGCACACACGCACACAAGTTGCAGAAAGGACATCAGCTTTTAGTAGGACCAGCCTGCACAGGCTGTCTTCTCTGACTACTATCTCCAGGCATCACCATCACTGTGAGTGGTGTCATCTCTGCTTCCCTTTATCATTTTCCATGATTCAGAGTCCTGGGTGAGAGCATCTAATTGACCAAGTCTTCATCATTTGCCAGTTTCTGTCTGAGTGATGAAGCCCAGACTTATGCAAAGGGGGGTCTGTGGGATTAAGAAAGGAGTTTAGTTTCCTGGAAACCCAAATGATGACAGTGTCAATTATATGTATAATATTCAAATTTTATGCAAATCCTAATTCGCAAATGGAATTTTACATTGATTTCTTAGAGATTAAAAGAATACAAGGTCAAAATATTTGCCTTTTATGAAAAATCCTTTCATGGAAACAGAAATGTAGAATATAAAAAGTATTCTAGAACCTTCTGACTCAGTCACACACATCAAACAAGAAATTCACTTATAACTGAGTGAAATGAAATGAATGAAAAAAATTGAAACTCATTTATAACTGCTGCAATTAGCAACAGAGCACGAGTGTGGGTTCTAGGTGTGAGCAGACCTGGGGCCAGATCCTTCCAACCCAATCCTAGCTGTATGACTTCTAACAGGTTACTTAACCATACTGTACCCTTTTCCTCTAGTCTCTAAAATGGAAGAACTGGTACTATCAATTCACTTATCTGTGGAGAGGATCAATTGATGTAATTTATTAAAATCAATAACCATCCAATGGCAGTTTCCTTGGAAGTTATGATGCCAGTGTTCTCACTGTGATCGCATTATCATTACCACCATCAACATCCAACTACTGTTTCAGTTCAGTTCATTCCCTCAGTCGTGTACGACTCTTTGAGACCTCATGGACTGCAGCACGCCAGGCTCCCCTGTCCATCACCAACTCCCAGAGCTTACTCAAACTCAGGTCCATCGAGTCAGTGATTGCCATCCAACCATCTCATCCTCTGTCATCCCCTTCTCCAATTTTCCCAGCATCAGGGTCTTTTCTAATGAGTCAGTTCTTCACATCAGGTGACCAAAGTATTGGCATTTCAGCTTCAGCATCAGTCCTTCCAATGAATATTCAGGAGTTATTTCCTTTAGGATGGACTGGTTGGATCTCCTTGCTGTCCAAGGGACTCTCAAGAGTCTTCTCCAGCACAGTTCAAAAGCATCAACTCAATTACTGTTTGAGTATGTTTAATGAAGACCCATATCTTACAATGCAATGCAGTTCATTTTGGTGCCACATAGCTCTCATTATTAGCAAGCTGTGATGTTGAAAAAACAAAAAACTTCATATTTGCAATACCAGGAGCTCTAGTGTCTGCATCTTTCTGTATTTTTAACTATGCTCATGCATCAAAGTCCTCAACCAATGTATGTCTTCTACCCACTCAACACTACACAGCATCATCTATTCAATGGACGATGCTGACCAACTGGTATACAGTTCAATGCTAAGCTATCAAAAGTGATTCTTTTAAAAGATGTTTTATTTCATAGTGGCAGAATACCCACTGGCATTTTGTTTATGAAACTAATGAAGAGCAAAATTTTAGAGAATTAACATCATGAATGTTATGCTAAAATATTCTAAGTTATTTCCCTAAAATATTTATTTTTCAGTAAATCATACGCTCTCCAAAGTAATTTTATAAGAAATTACATTCTTGTTATTAACACTTGTATACTTAACAGCACTATTAACTCACTTCTTCTGAATAGCATAATTTTAAAATTTTGATTAATGCAAAATATGTGTGGCAGAGTTTTAAATTAGGTGTGAAAATTTTAATGTTTTTTAATAAGAGTGATTGTAAGCTATTTGGGCAATCTGAAGTGTGTTTCTTCGCTAAGCAAAAAACTAGTTATTTAATGCAATAGTAAACGATTTAAAATTTTGATGGCTTTATTATGTCCTAACTTATAAAATTTGAAATTAAAATTATATACCTTCAGTGGTATTATTAAAAAATAAATAAATAAAATGTAACAAACCTTTTTGTTAAACAAGATTTTTAGAGCTTTTCTTCACAACAAATTATCCACTAGATGGCACTAAACAGCTGCCAAATTTTTTCTAACACAGCCCTATCAGGTCAAGAAAAGAAGCCAAGAATCCTAATGACTGAAGGAACACTTGTGTCAGACAGACAGACCAAATCTCAAAGAATCTAAATTGTATGCAAGGTGATGCTGAAGAATAATTGGGAGCTATTTACACAAGAAATCTTACTTATCACAGTCATTTGACATACACAGGGCCAGCAGCTAAATATTAACAATTCAACACAAATTGGTAAAGTGTAAATTTATTATTAAATTGCATTAATTAGAATTTCACTAAATATCTAACCAAGACTTGGATTTTCTCTGTTTATGAGGAAATAGTGTTCACAAAACAATAATGAAAAGGAATGCCAGGGGAATAATTTATACATAATTTGAGCTGATAATTATAATTACTCTCAATCAAGGGTTTGGTGGGTTAAGGTGTGTATGAAAATGTCTTCACTTTTTTAGGACATCCTGTCATTTAGACCGATCTTTGTCCAAGGACTGAGCTTATAACTAAGTTCATAAAATTATAAATATTGTAACATTTCTAGAAAGCCAGAACTTCAGATAAAAGCTCCGAAGTTCAGAAAATGGCCAGGATATTTGTAAATTTGGAGGTATGTCATTCTATTGAAATAATCCACTCTTTCTTGGAAACTGATATGTATTAAGCCATAAAATGAATAGTCAAACACTAGATGGTTTTGAAGACATCTTACTGCTTTGTTGTCATTTTGTTGACTCTGCTATGAAATGAAAATATCTCCTGACATGTTAACAAACAAGAAATGTCACAGCCATCAGTGATTTCTGGCCTCCAAACATGAAGAGAGCTCCCAACACTGTGATCCAGAGGATGCTGCCATCCCCCACGAGGACTCCTGAGGAGCTGGGGGAATGCAAGAAGCAAGATGAACAAGGAAATGGGATTGGCCCCAGACAGCGGAGGTGCATATGAAAGGAACGAATTCAGTGAGCCAGGAGGCCTGCATCTTCCCACACATAGAATGCTAAATTCCTTAACTTGATACCTGATCTTTGATGTTCAGACTGCCTGCTCCCCTTGCAGCAAACTTGTATATAGCCTGATTTCCCCTCCTGCCTCCTTGGAGCACTTTTCTCAGAGCTACTGAGATGCTGTCTCCCGGGCTCTGAATCCTAAACATCCCCACCAAATAAAAGAACTCTCTACTTTCCACTTGTGACTATAGTTTTTAGTAGACACTGCTTTTATACATTACGAGGTAGTTTGTATTTTTATAGTATCAACAACCTTAGATCTTGAATCTTTCACCATGTAATATAGTTATTACTCATAAGCCATCCTGAAGATAAAATATTTGGGTGAATAAACTCAGACATAAAATCATAAAATGCTACTAAGAAATCTGAAGTCGAATTTTGACTAGGATTCTGAGTGTCTCAGGCTTGAGAAGGAAGCTAATTATGGAATAATAAAATGGGATCATTTGGTCACAACAAGGTTGGTTCTTACCTTTGCCTTGAACACCTGTTGGACTGGCATCTAATGCTCCCCCTGTGAGTGTCCCGTTCCTCAGATGTGAAGTAAAACAAATATTCTTTTTACAGGGAGGGAGCAACAGGTAAGCTTTTAAGAGCTCAGCTTCATTAACAAGATCATTTTTTTTTTTTTTAGATTTCCCACATAAGCGCTATCGTATGCTACTTGTCTTTTCCTGTCTGACTTACAAATGAACCTATTTACAAAACAGAAACAGACTCACAGACAGAGAAAACAAACTTAAGGTTACCAAAGTGGGGAGGGATAAATTGGGAGTTTGGATTGACATATACACACTATTATTTTTAAAATAGATAACCAACATGGACCTAATACTGTATATAGCACAGGGAACACTGCTTGATATTCTATAACAACCTAAATGGGAAATAATTTGAAAAAGTATAGGTATATGTATATGTTAACTGAATCATTTTGCTGTACACCTGCAACTAACACAACATTGTAAATCAACTACAGTGTTAGTCATTCAATCATGTCCAACTCTGTAACCCCATGGACTACGGCCGGCCAAGCTCCTCTATTCATGGAATTCTCCAGGCAAGTTTACCGGAGTGGGTAGCCATTCTCTTCTCCAGGGGATCTTCCCAACCCAGGGGTTGAAGCCAGGTCTCCTGCATTGCAGGCAGATTCTTTACCATCTGAACCACCAGGAAAGCCTCCAAATCAACTACAGTCCAATACAAAACTTTTTTTTAAAAAGAGCTCAACTTCTAAACAAAGCAGTGCTTAAACTATTGTTTGTTTTTAATTCCTTTTGCATTGCTTCTCTGCTCCAACTTAAAATTTGACATGTTTAGAAAACATGTAATGCTGTGGATTTGTTAAAGCAGGCAGGTAGCTAGATATGAGCAGAGAAAGGGGGGCACAGGCCAGACGGCAGGAAACCACCCATCTTGTAAACAGTGGGGGTCTTTGAGCAGACAAAAGAAGGAACCTCTAGGCTGACAGGAAACCACACAGCTGGAATGATAAGTGTCCTGGAGGCAAACAAAGAAAGGTGGGAAAAGGAAGGAATCTCTGGTGTTCAAATGTAACTTTTGCTCCTTAGGCTCTCATTACAATAAAAGAAACCTTCAAATAAGAATTTCCCATCATTCACCAGCCCATGACAGTTCCTATCAAGGCTAAAAAAGGACAAAAATCCCTCCCCCCCCTGGGGAAGGTGGAGCTGGGAAGAAAATCAAAGAATAGGACCCCCCAAACCACTCCCTCCCCAATGAATATTCCATCCCTTCATTTCTACACCCCGTATAACCCCCATGCCAAGGAAACTCAAGGCAGCTACTCACCTGAGACTGCCCACTCTCCCCTTGAGAGTGTGAAGTGAAGTGAAGGGAAGTTGTTGCAGGAAGGGGGACCCCATCCAGGTCCCGAAACTGGGCTCTTGTCTAACACTCGGAAATGAATTGTCTGAGGAGACATACGTGCTAACAAAGCAAGGGATTTTATTGGGAAAGGGCACCTGGGTGGAGAGCAGTAAGGCAAGGGAACCCAGGAGAACAGCTCTGCCACGTAGCTTGCAGTCTCGGGTTTTATGGTGATGGGATTAGTTTCCGGGTTGTCTTTAGCCAATCATTCTGACTCAGAGCCCTTCCTGGTGGTGCACGTCTTGTTCAGCCAAAATGGATGCCAGAGAGAAGGATTCTGGGAGGTGGTCGGACATGTGGTGTCTCCTTTTGACCCTTCCGGAACTCTTCTGGTTGATGGAGGCTTATTAGTTCCCTGCTCCTTACCAGGACCTCCTGTCGTAAAACAGCTTACGCAAATGGTTACTATGGTGCCTGGCCAGGGTGGACGGTTTCAATCAGTGTTGCTTCCCCTAACAAAGTGAAGTGAAGTGAAGTGCAAGTCGCTCTGTCGTGTCTGACTTTTTGCGACCCCATGGAATATATAGTCCATGGAATTCTCTAGGCCAAAATACTGGAGTGGGTAGCCTTTCCCTTCTCCAGGGGATCTTCCCAACCCAGGGATAGAACCCAGGTCTCCTGCATTGCAGGGGGATTCTTTACCAGCTGAGCCACCAGGGACGCCCCCTTGAGAGTATACTATCACTTAAATAAATCCTCTCTTTGCTTTCTTGACCTCCCTGTCATCTCTGAATTCCTTCTGCAAAGAGACAGGAACCTACCCTCCAATAGCATCTCTGGTGGAGCCAGCCAGGAGATTTCGGTTAAGCCTTAGCGTCTCACCTCCTTTGCGCTTGAGAGGCGCTGCCTGAATTCCTGCTTCTCTCTCTTTTATGCTTTTTTACCGTCTGCGGCATTTTTGGACCTAGTGCCACAACCGTGTGGAATCGTAAAAGTCCCTAGCGTGCTCGGCGCAGAAATATCCCTGGAGAAGATGAGTCGCGGAAAGTTCCAGTGAGAGAATAGGTCTGTCCGCCCACATCAAGGCAGTCTGCGCGCTACCTTTCAAGCTCACAGTTAAAAGCATCTTCTTGCTCCCTCCCGACCACTACCCTTACAGGCCTTTTTTTTTTTTTTTTTTTTTTTTTTTAAGATTTCTTTGATGTGGACCATTTTTTAAGTTTTTTATTTGGTTTATTACAATATTGTGTCTGTGGTTTTGTTGTTTATTTCGGTTTTATAGCTGCGAGGTATGTGGGGACCTTAACTCCCCGACCAGGGACCGAACCTGCAGCCCCTGCCTTGGAAGGCGAAGTCTCAACCCCTGAAACACCAGGGAAGTCCCCCCTTAGAAGTTTCTTACTGGTCTACCTGTGTCTTACTCTCCTTGTCTCATCACTGACACTACTTCCCACTCATTTCCTACCTAACTCCGCTGAAAATGGTGCAAGTCGGCCAGGCCTTTTCCAACCTTACTGCGGGGTCTTCCACTTATCCTTGCTACATCTAAAGAGGGCTCATCAGGGAAAGTTTCCCGCCCTTCCTGCAGGCAGCCAGGGGCCCCAACCATCCGAGCGTTGCTCTGTGCGTTTGCCTCATCCACCATTTAACTAAAAATCATTAGGTCCAACTGAGTGGAAATAGAAAAAGCAGCCTTTCTGTGAGCTCCCACAGCAGTTGCGCCACTGCAGTCCGTTTGGGAGCTCCCCCCCGTAGGTGGTCCGTGGGGGTACCCCCGGGTGTTGGGAGACTCTCAGTGGTGGCGCCGAGTCCAGGTGGTCCTTCAGCGCCAGCTCTGCCCACCACCCAGCGGTCCGCCAGTCCCCTCCCTGGTCCACACACATTCCAGTCCCGCCTGCCCCCAGCCCCATCTCCCACATTCCGGGCAGGGGGCGCACCTGGCCACGCCTCAGGGATGCAAGCCGGGGCCTTGATCCGTGTTCCTGGGGTTTGCTTCCCCGGGTTACGAGACCGGGAGTGTCTTTGCAGGGCCTCCAGGTCTTGAGTCCCCGCAAGTGCAGAGCGGGGGACGGCCTAAACCCCCACTCTCACCCGCTGCACCCAGCCCGTCGCCCACAGGACAGAGCGAGTGTGAGAGGGCAGGCAGGGGAGGGTGGCACCAGGCTGATGGGCGGGGACCACCGACAAAAGGGAGGGGGAAAGAGAGGCTTTTTCACAAACCATTTCCCTTAATGGCCAGTGCCTCTTTTCAGAAATGTACCACCCTTTTAGGAAAATATATATATATTGGGACCTAAATAGGTCCTAGAACTATGAGGATGCGTGCAGCTCCCCTGGAACACACCTCAGCCCACAGGGATTAATGATTGGCCGTAGAATCCATAGAGAAGCTGTCAGGAAGGTCACTCATCCTGGGTACCTAGGAGGCCGGGATAGGACACAGCTCTGGGACGCTGGGGCCAGCAGAACCACCGCTTGGAGGGGTGGCTGACTCCCATCGTGGCCAAAGTCGGGGCTAGGTGGATGGGGACAGCTGGAACCAGGCTTGTCTTAGGGATTCCCCGCCCCTTTGGGCCCCCGGCCTAACGGGAGCATCCTCTCCCTGAAAGATCTGTGGGCAGCACCTTCTCCAGCCCCAAGGACTCACCCCCTGACGGCGTTCTGAGTGAGTCACAGGGACAAGTTTTCTCTAGATTCTTTAAAACCCAAAAAAGCTCATTTTCTTTAGGCCTTCCCAGAAAATCGAAGCCTCAGCTGTAATACCATCCTAGAGTTAGGCATCTTCTGCTAAAGGCAGGGAAAATAGAAGCTTATTACATTTAGGCTTTCGTGGCCCTAAGAGAGTACCCAGAGCTCTATAAGTCCTGCATTAGGGAACCTAGCCAGCTGGAACCCACTCAGTCTACACGAAGTCCTCCCTAGAGGCACCCCTGGGGGGACAGAAGACCAAGCCCCAGCACTCTTTCACCGTCTTCAGCCGCCAGAGTTTCCTTGCCCCTTTCAGGAAGTAGCCCGCGGGGCCTCAGGGAATGACCAGAGTCCATACTGCTTTCTCTGTCTAACCTCATCAGTGTCCCCCTTGCTGGGGCTGTTTGTCAGAGGACACGCCTCGCAGATTCACCGAAGAAATCCGGGGACTGACTCTCTCCTTTGACCTTGGTGGTGGTGGTGGTTGAGTCACTAAGTGGTGTCCTTCTCTTGTAATTCCATGGACTGTAGCCCACCAGGCTCCTCTGTCCGTGGGATTCTCCAGGTTAGAATCCTGGAGTGGCTTACCATTTCCTTCTCCAGGGGATCTTCCCGACCCAAGGATCAAACCCAGGTTTCCTGCATTGCAGGCAGATTCTTTACCAACTGAGCTATGAGGGAAGGCCCCCTTCGACCTTACGTCCAGCTTCAAACTGCACGCGTGCTCAGTCGTGACCCCCTCTTTGCGACCTTATGGACTATAGCCTGCCAGGCTCCTCCGTCCATGGGATTCTCCAGGCAAGGATACTGGAGTGGGTTGCCATTTCCTTCTGCGGGGGATCTTCCCAACCCAGGGATGGAACCTATATATCTGGTGTTGCCTGCATTGCAGGCTGACTCTTTACCAATATCGCCACCTGGAAAGCCCTGACCTTACTTGGAAGGACCCAAATATTGTGCTTTCTTACTGTTGCACCCTTGAGAGGAAGACCTATATTTGGGCACAGGCTCAAACATGCTGAAGGATTACACATTGCCCAATCTCGTCAGTACCCCTGGGACCCCTTGGCGTGATGGCAGTACCTCTAAGGGATTCTAACTGGGACTGTCAGGCAGGCCAGCCTGGTGTCACTAGAAGGGATCAATCACATGATCCTTTGCTTCACTGAAGGGATAAATGATGCATAATTAAACCTGTCAACTGCGGCAAGGTTCAAGAGATCGCCCAAGACCAAGATGAAAATCGACTCCTGTTTCAGGTCTGGTTGGTCAATACTCTCAGAAAACATATGAAGTAGACCCAAACACTTTCAAGGAACATATTGTATTTGCACCCACTTCTTTATCCGGTCAGCCCTTGACACTATCATAAACGTCAAAAGCTTACCAGGGGACCCCAAGCTGCTCTCACCTCTCTTATTGACATGCCCATCAGTGTTTTTAACAATAGGTATCAGGCCGAGGAGGAAAGGCAAGAACAGCATGAGGGGAAAGGAACAACAGGAAAACCAGGCATTTGGGAGCATTGTGACAGGACAAGACCCAGCTCCTGGTCACCCCAGAAGTACTTTCTGTAAACCTCTGCCAGGAAAGGGAGCCTGTTTTAACTGTGGGACCCCTGAACACTGGAGAAAGGAATGCCCAAGAAACAGGTCCCAGCCTCCACCAAAAGGCCTCGCCCACCCTGCAAGACGATGGGCCACTGGAGGAGGCAATGGCCCACACCAGTCATGGCAGCAGTTAATTGATGGGACTCAGGACCTCCCAGGGGTCCCAAGAAGATAGTCATCATCACACAGGTGACCATGGACGTGGCAGGTAAGCTTGTCCAGTTTCTAATGGACTTGGGAGCCAGTTACTCCATCTTGAGTTCATTTTCATGTCCCCCAAACCTGCCCTATTGTCTGGGGGGAGAAGGAAGGCCAACAGTAAAACCTTTCACCATCCCTCTAACTTGTACCCCGGGGAAAAACCCTTAACACATATGATTCTAGTCGTGCCTGGATGCCCCAGTCCATGAGGTAATAAATTTTAAAAATAATAAACATTCAGAAAAGTGCACAAAATGTAAATGTACAGTTTAATAAATTATCACAAAACATACACTGTGTAACTTCCTAGACCTGGAACTCAGAGACTGTGACAGGAGGCATTTCAATCTTACTCATTTTTGTTGAAGAGGAAATGTTTCCCAAGCCTTACACACTATGATTTGTCTGTCTCATTCATATTATGAAAGACACAGACATAGAACTGTGGTATTTGTGCTTTGTCTTCAAATACCAATGAATTAAATATGGTGAATAAAAATCTTTGTAAGATACTCTTCCAAAAGTAGTAATAATCATTGAATAATTTTTGCATTGTCCTGTCGCTGCATGTTAACAAAACCACCACCTTTTCCTTCCCCAAAAGAACTACCACTATAGATAGATAGATAGATACAAACATTATATCATGCTATATATTGATGTAATTTAATATATATTATATACTACATAAATATGTTGTATATATATTAGTTCTGATCTTCCCTGTGGCTCAGTCAGTAAAGAATTCACCTGCAGTGCGGGAGACTGCCTGCAATGCAGGAGACCTGGATTAGATCCCTGGGTTGGGAAGGTCCCCTGGAGAAGGGAAAGGCTACCTACTGCAGTATTCTTGCCTGGGAAAGAATGGACAGAGGAGCCTGGTGGGCTTCAGCCCATGGGGTCACAGGAGTTGGACATGACTTAGCAACTACACCACCACCACTTATTAATTCTATATAAAACACTTTTTATAAAATTTACACAGCATTCAATTCATCCATTTAAGATGTACACTTCAATGGCTTTTAGTATATTCTCAAAGTTGTGTGACCATCACCACAATCTATTTTAAAACGGTTGTTTGTCACCCAAATAAGAAGTCCTATGCTCATTATCAGTCACTATCCATTTCTCCCCCAACACTCCCAGCACTAAGGAAAAGTTAATCAACTTTCTGCCTTTATAGAATTGCCTATCCTGGCTATTTAATATAAATGGAATCATAAAATGATTTTTTTCGTATGTGTTTCTTTCACTTAGCACAATGTTTTCAAGGTTCATCTATGATGTACAATTCAGTACACCTTTTGCTGTCAAATAACATTCCATCATATGGCTATTTCACACTTTATTTTTCCATTCATCAGTTGATGAACATTTGATTTGTTTCCATTTTTGGTGGTTATAAATAGTGTTGCTTTCAATGTATGGACATATATTTTCAATTCTCTTGGTTAAATTCCTAGACGTGGGATTTCAGGTCAAACGGTAGCTCTTTGTTTAATCTTTGTAGGAACTTCCAGACTGTTTTCCAGAGGATCTGCATTATTTTACATTCCTAGTAAGACAGTGTAGGAGGATTCCAATTTCAGCAACATCCTTTCATGATCAAAAAATTAAGCTGCCACAGGTTTATTTATTACCTCCTGTATATGAGGTAAGCTTTTTCTACTTGCAATAAGGGAAGATATTGGAATTTTCTCAGTTCATCAAGAAAAAGATTGCACCACCTGAAAGTTACTAAACTGCTATCCAGGAGCAGTTTAGATCCTGAAGCAATCTGGCTCAGAGGCAGGAAAAAGTGAACACTTTTACCTGTTTTCATTTGTAACTTAGTGTTGACTTCTACTCTTCAGCTTTGGTTAAATAAGGATGTGTGGACAAGTTGTGTGTGAATTGTAATTATCAGTTTGCATAATGGTGAAGATATCAGAAGACACGACTTTCCATTGAAGTTAAAACTAAGAAAAAAATTTTGAGTCTCAATGCATAAAAGATCTAATTCCTAGTGGATCCTGTGCCATTTTGAAAATGAGCTTAATCACGTGTCAGTAATGATTTTATCTCCTTTAAAAGGGGAAATCAAATATAGCATCCTATGTGCCAAGTCATTAGAAATCAATATAAAAGCAGATATCTGTGACTTGTGTAAATGGATATGAAAATTATAAGTTCATCTATCAAAAGAGATTACCTGTTCACGAGCCCTAATGAGAGATCTCATTTGGTGAGTATTTGGCTAATAACTCAGCAGCTGCGGAGCATTATAACTTCATCTAATTATTTCCAAGGAGATAGGATCTATCTGCTGCAAACAAAAGTGCACTCAGAGAAAAGAAATAGGTCTCTACATTTTAACTACCTCAAATGAACCACAGAAGGTAGAAACAATATTTACCTCTGGGTCACCTGTATTCCCCTTGTAATGCTAAGTCCACACCGTCAGTGACAAAGCATCTTAGGGAATGAAAACAATTAGGCAGATAATTAAAGGGAAAGCAATCATTTGCACCCCCTTTCCACTTTATCCCTCCAATAATCAGAAAATTAACATGAAATTTTTTTAAAAGTGAACCACATGAGTAATTGTTTTAATATTCTCCTTGATGTTTCTAGGAAGTCTTATCAAAAGGGAATTCAATTGTGAGGACTTGTCAACTACCCAGAATGATTGATTTCAGGGTTGATGAAGTGCCTATCATTCCCTGTGTAGAAAGCAATATCAGGAGCCTCTGCCTTCGTGGGAACCACCTGGAACCAGACATACAATCGTGTGTGTGTGTGTGTGTGCCTGCACAGTATGTGGGATCTATTTTCCCAGACCAATGATCGAACCAATGCCCTCTGCATTGGAAGGACGGAGTCTTAACCACTGGACCACCAGGGAAGTCCCAGGAGGTACAGTCCTGATAGCAAATGCTTGTTCGTTAACTGTTTCTTGGCTTTAAAAAATAAATAAAAATAAATTTAAACGATAAAAGCTATAAAAAAAAAAAACAGTTTGTGACAGTTGGGAAAATCTGAAGATGTACTGCATACTAGATGATAATTATGGCAGTACTTTTTAATTGTCTTGGGTAAAATAGTAATTGGGCTTCCCTGGTGGCTCAGACGGTAAAATATCTGCCTGCAATGCAAGAGACCCAGATTCAATCCCTGGGTTGGGAAGATCCCCTGGAGAAGGGAAAGGCAACCCAGTCCAGTATTCTTGCCTGTAGAATCCCATGGACTGAGGATCCTGATGAGCTGCAGTCCATGGGGTCGCAAAGAGTTGGACACGACTGAGCAACTAACACAACAACAAATAACAATATTGTGATTATCTCTTTGGAAATACATGTTGAAATCTGAGGGTGAAGTGTCAGGATAGCTACAACTTATTTTCAAATGGTTCAGCCAAAGTCTGGAGATAGAGCAAATGTGATAAAATAATGACCCTGGAGGAATCTAGGTCAAGAATAAACATGTTTTTCTCTTCAGTTTTTTTTTTTTTTTTCAGGCTTTTAGTTTTTCAAAATAAAATACAATTTGGGGAAGGGATGAGAAGAAGATAGGCTTGCTGCCTATGGAAAATTTAAACATGCTTTAAATCCTGGCTTAAATGCTACCCTGTATGTGTGTGAAATCTGATTGTTTACTCCATTGTGAAACGTCCCTCTCTGAGTTATTGTAACACTGGCTATTCACAGAATTAGCTATTAGTCATATTCTGCTATCAATAAACATCCGTTAATTTGATTGATTGACATAGATTTGAAGTTCAAGCAATTCAGTCTCTGACAAAGGATTTGTAGGAGCTAATAAACACGATGATGACAAGGCAGCTGTCATTATCACAGGCTCATTGTCTGCCTGGAGTGGGGTTAAGTATTTCACATAAAGCGTATCATATGATCTCCCTTACATTTGATGGGGAAGCCTGGATTTTCTGACAATGCAGGAAACAAAACCCTGATTCACTTTAGGAAAGCATTTCTCAGTATGCTATGGTATTGAAAATGAATGAAACCCAGGATGCCTCTTTTCCTGGGGTGTCACAAAACTGAGAGATGTTTAATGGACTTTGTGTAGCTTTAAAACCCAGACAACAAACCACTGACAGAGCAAAATTACTGAGAAACCATTTGGGGAAACCAAGGTAGCGGCTCTCTTTCTCTTTACCTTTGCTCAACTCAACATGATCTCACATTCCATTTGCCTGGCTGGCCTTTTTTTAGGGCTTCAAACTTGCCAAGCTACATGTTATACTTAAAGGATATTTAGATTTTCCATTGGCAGCAAGGCTATCTCCTTCTCATCCCTCCCCCAAATTATATTTTATTTAAAACACTAAAAGTCTGAAAAAAAAAACTGAAAAGAAGAAACAACTATTTATTCTTGACCTCGACTCCCCCATGGTCATTTTATCATATTTGCTCTATCTTCAGACTTTGTTTGGCTGAACCATTTGAAAATGAGTTGCAGATATCCTGCCACTTCACTGTCATATTTCAACATGCATTTACAAAGAGATAATCAAAATATCAAGGACAAGATCCTTGAATAAAATCAAACTATGTGACAAATACATGTTGTTTATGATTTTCTGTTTTCTACACTGCTCCAGCAGAGCAGGATGGAGGAGAATGTAGACAGTTAAATAGAAAAAAATTCAAATGATAAAATTCTATAAAAGAAGGGAGGTCCAGGGTGTTAGAGAAGCACAAAGGATAAAGACATGCTAACTCGGAGGGTCAAGTAGGACCTCCTAGGGAAAGTAACAAGTCGTCCCAGTCCTGGAGGATAAGCAGGAACTAGAGAGGTGTAGGACAGAGATGAGGGCGCGGAAATATATATATATTTCCAGTTCCTGGTTGGATGCATCCATGGATGTGAAACCCACATTTATGGAGGACTGCCTATACTCTGAGGCAGATGTGTGTGTTATTTGCCAACATCTATGTTTTTTCAGGTTTTTTTAAAACAGTAAACTGTTTTTCTTTGCGAAACAATTATGCTTTAAAAAGAAATCAGTGATCATGGATAATATATAATATATAGTTGGGGGAAAAAAGGGGGAAAGGTGACTTCCGCTTGACCAGAGTTCATTAACAGTAGGTTAGAAGGTATGCCCAGGAAGCCCCAGTAAGTACTTTACTTCAAATTCTCTATCTTTTGGTTTTATAGTTTAAGGTTTAGTGTTAGAATTTTTTTTTTCTCAGAGAATCTGGGAAATTTTATTCCAATTTGACTAGATCTTTTTGGTGAGATATATGATAAATGTTCAGCAAGCAGATTCCATTACCAAATTTTAATGGGCTTCCCTGGTGGCTCAGAGGTAAAGAAACTGCCTGCAATGCAGGAGACCTGGGTTCAATCTCTGGGTCGGAAAGATCCCCTGGAGAAGGCTATGGCAACACACTCCAGTATTCTTACCTGGAGAATTCCATGGACAGAGGACGCTGGCGGGCTACAGTCCGTGGGATTACAGAGTCAGACATGACTGAGTGACTAACAACTTAAATATTGGTTATTAGCATTGTTTAGGAAAGCTCAATTCTATGATTTGATTACCTGTGTCATTCAGAAAGTTTATTCTTTTTCTTCAAGTGCTTTTCACAAACAAATACCATTACGATTTCACTATAGGGAACTTGTAGATTTTGGATGAATTACTAGCCTGAAGTGGCTATAGTAGTCTGCCATGTGTTCACATAGGCTGAAAGCTGGTGCCTATAAAGAAGGCACACAACTTCCACATTTTCCGTTTGTTTTTTTTTTTTTTTGGATGGGCATCTTCCAAGAGAGAAGAAAGTTGTCCATAGAAAACTCACGGTCTCAGTGGCGTGGTTGAAACCTTGAGGCCGAGCTGTAGACTATTTATTTGGTGACATTAATTCAAAATTTCCTGCTATTAATACATGGTGAATATCAAGAAGCATTTTCTATCATCTTTTAAAAAGACACAATCATAAAATTCATAAAACCACTTGACCCCTTCATATTTTTTTTTCCAAAAAAGTTTTACTTTCATCAGTTTGCAAAGACTTCTTGCCCCCATTCCCTTTTGTCCCCCAAACTTTAAACTTTTTATTTCGTATTGGTGTGTAGCCAATTAACAATGTTGTGATAGTTTCGGGTGAACAGCAAAGGGACTCAGCCATACATATACATGTGTCCATTCTCCCCCAAACCACGTTCCCATCCAGGATGACACATAACATTGAGTAGAGTTCCATGTGCTATACAATAGGTCTTTGTCGGTTATCCATTTTAAATATAGCAGTGTGTACATGAAATATGGTGTTTTTATTCACCCAGTGAAAATTACAGAGAGGGAAAGGATTTTCCTATGGACCTTAATGCCAGTTTACCAGAGCTAGGAATCAGAGCACTCACCTTCAGCCCACTTCCCAAGGAGACTGGATGAATACAAGCCCTTGAGGCATGCCCACTGAGGAACCACTAACGATGCAGGCCCTGAGGGGACAGGATGGTGACCCTGGTTAGCCCTGGGGCCCTGGTCTTTCTGCAGCTCCTTCCCCGGGGGTCTAGTGGGAGCCCCCAGAGCTCCCTGGAGGTGGCTAGACCCTTCCCACCCCCCCACTCCATGATTGTCCACCTTCCTTTTTAACTGGAATTATAGGAAAGACATTTGTCATTTTGTCAATGTATTTAGATTTTTTGTTGATGTCACCAACAACTTATTGTTATTATAATACTTGTGTCATGAAAATTTTGCCTGTTTGGAATGAACCCCAAGTTTCTGGAACCTGATGCACCTGTCGAGCAGATAAACAAGCAGCCCTCTCTGGTCCCCCATTTTTTTCCGTCCTGTGGTGAAGAGCAGAGTGACCACAGAGTAAGGTCTCTGCAGGGATGAGTCTTATCAGCGCCCGGTGTCTTTTTCTGCTTCTTCTCGCCTTTTCTTCTTTTTCTCCTACTCTAGGCATGAATATTGGGTGGAGAAAATCCTCTGAGCGTTTGTATCTGAGCCAGTGGGAAACAACCTTGCCCACATTCAGTGGTGGCACCTGACAAGGTCACCATGACATGACACGGGGCTCCTTAAGCAGACCATGTCTGGCTGGCCCAGTTTCAAGGGTGGCAATGAGGGCAGATGGAGCCCAAGTCAGGAGGCTGCTGGGACTGGACTGAAACATACACACTCGCACAAAAATCTCTCGGGCGTGTAGCTTCCGGGCTTTGATGACTCTAGTACTTGTCTATGTATTTGTCAGCCAGAATAGAGGGAAGTTTTTAGTTATAGTACAAATGCAAAAACATCCAAGAGGGACATGGAGAAAGGATTTCCCCCACCCTCATCTATAATTTCTTTTTTTTTTTTTTTGGCTCTGCAGTGCAGCATGCAGGATTCTAGCTCCCCAACCTAGGATCAGGTGCCCTCTGCATTGGAAGCCTGGCATCTTAACCACTGGACAGCCAGGGAAGTTCCTCTCATCTACAATTTCAGTGGCCTCCTTCGAGAACCAGAAACAAAGACTTGCTCAGACTGAATTATGTGCACAAAGTGCTCTTTGGCACTGTGAGAAGCTGAATTATGGCTCCCAAAAGATATCTGTCTTAATTCCCAGAACCTGCAAGCATGTAACCTTACATGGTAAAAAAAGAACTTTGTAGATATGATTAAAATAAGGACCTTGGAGATGAGGAGAATATGCTAGATTATCTGGTGGACCGGTGTAAACATAAGGGTCCTTGTAAAAGGGAGGTAGGAGCTGGGGAGGAGGTGATGTGACAGCAGAAACTAAAATGGAATGACACAGCCCTTGCTGGAGACCTTTAGAAGCTGGAAGAAGCAAGGCATGGATGCGCCCCTAGACCTTCCAGAAGGAACCAGCTCTGCCGACACCTTCAATTTAGCCCTGTGACACTCATTTTGGACTTCAGAGAATAAATGTTTGCTGTCTTAAACTGCTAAGTTTGTGGCAGTTTTTACAGTGGCAACAGGAAACTAATAGAATTACTCTTCACAAACAATTTGGAGTGAAATTCTGAGTTGAGCCTGGAATGAGGAAAGTCGTGATGTAGAATAGATAAAGAAAATATTGTATACATACAGTGGAATATTATTCAGCCTTGAGAAAGAAGAAAATCCTGCCATTTGCCATAATATGGATTGATCTTGAGGGTATTATGCTAAAGAAACAATCCAGATAGAAAAAGATGGACACTGCATTGGAAGCTATCATTTACATGTGAAATCTTAAAGAAAGAGAGAAAAAGAAAGAAAGAAAAGTCAAGCCCATAGAAACAGAGCAGAAAAGTGGTTGCCAGGGCTGAGGGATGGGAGAAATAGGGGCAGGCTGGTGAAAGGATGCAAATTTTTAGCTGTAAGATGAAGAAGACATGACGATCTAATGTAGAACATGGTGCCTATAATTGATAACACTGTACTGCATCATTGAAATTTGCCAAGGGAGTAGAACTTAAATGTTCACATTAAAAAAGAAAAAACAGAAAGACGTGTCAGGTGACGGGCGTGTTAACCCACTAGGTGAGTGCAGTCCCTTCGCCACGTGCCTCTCAATTACCCCACTGTCCACTTTCAATATCTTACAATTTTATAGTCAATAGTACTGGGTTGCCCAAAAAGTTTGTTCAAGTTTTTCGTAAGATCTTATGGAAAAAACTCGAATGAATTTTTTGACCAACTTAATAGCCGAACTTTTTAAAGAATAAAAGGAAAAAAAAAAAGGAGCCTTGTCCCTGGAGCTGGGTTGCTGTGTTGGAATCATTGCTTTTCCACATATCGGGCCAGAAGATACTGCATGTGTTGCTTAAATTATCTATTCCACAGCATCTTCGTCTGTAAAATGAGAATAATAATAATCCTCACTTCCTATGTTATTATGTGAGACTCTTAGAGGAAGTTAACACATCTGAAGGTTCTTAATATAGAGCACCTTGTTAACCTCCATTAAATGCTGGCTATTGTTACTTGTTTGTTCCTTCTTCCTTTGCACAAACATCTGACAGCTCCCTAGATTTCAGACTCTCTGATAGGCCCTGAGAACAAGTAACCATCATGAAACTGACAGTCTAGGCAGAACATAAACTTTAAACAACAGCCATGCTGTTGCACAAACCAGCACTTGAGAAACTAAGCCCCACACTCGGAGAGTTGGAGAACTCAGGTTTATTACGCCAGCGGGCCCAGGGGAGTTAACGCTGCAAGCTCTGAGTCCTGAACAAAGTGGTTACAGAGTTTTTATACACAGACATGATTAAGTGGGTTGCGGGTTTGCAAGGGCTGGGCGATTGCAAAGAGCAGGACAAGGGTGAGCGAGACAAACTCCAGTTCCTAGTATTGTGAGTCCCCACTTTATGAGACCTACTTGATCTAGACTTTGCAAGGAGCAAGCTGCGTTACAGACGAAGAAGGAGCAGGAGGTTATGGAAAATTTTAACTTTTCCTCTTCAGTGCAAGCAAACATAAAATCACTACTCTGCACTAAATGCTGCAAAGATTAAAAATCAGGGAATCATGAAAGAATATCACTAAGAGATAGGGGTGAAGAAGAGGGTGACAGAGGATGAGATGATTGGATGGCATCACCGATTCAACAGATATGAACTAGGGCAAACTCCAGAAGATGGTGAGGGACAGAGAGGCTTGGCGTGCTGCAGTCCAAGGGGTCTCAAAGAGCTGGACCTGACTTGGTGACTTAACAATGACAAGGGATAGGACTTGGATATTAGGGTCGGGAAAGACCTTTTTGAAGAATAAGTAGCAATGAACCACTTGAGTAGGCAAAGAGCACTCCAGAGAGGAGGGCCATCAAGCATAGATGCCTTGAGGTAGGAAAGATCTTAGAGGGTTCCAAGTACCAAAGAAGACCAGTGTGGCAGCCATTGCTAAGAAGGGAAGGTGGGAGGCCAAGCTGGAGAGAGACTGCAGTGTTGGAGGGATTCAGAAGCCCTGGGAAGGGTGTGGATTTCCTCCGCTCAGCGGGGCATGCAGGCCCTTGGGCACCTTACTCAGCGCTTGGATTACTCAGCTCCCGCCTCTTTTGTTTTCTTTCCTGTCCTGGTGACAGGCAACCATTTACAAACAGATGGTCCCATGAATGGCAGAAAAGGGCAAAATGGCTTAAACTCATGCTTCCTAAAGCCCAAATTACGCTGTGAATCTGTGAGTCCCGGAAACAGTAGAGACATCATTGTCCTTTATATGCCCTCATAACTCATTGGATATTCAGTTCAGTTCAGTCGCTCAGTCGTGTCCGACTCTTTGTGACCCCATGGACTGCAGCACGCCAGGCCTCCCTGTCCATCAGCAACTCCCTAGTTTACCCAAACTCATCACACTACTATACACCCCATCTCACCTCCTGTACCTTCCAGTTTCAGGGGGCTTATTATCAACACGTCCTGTCCAAGGAGAGTCCCATTGCCTCAAAAAAATATCCCATTGGCCATTTTTAATCATTTCCTTTTGTGGGAGTTCTTAGTTGTTTTCATACCTTTTCCTGTTTATAAGAATGCTATGAAGGGACTTCCCGGGAGGTCTAGTGGCTAAAATTCTGTGCTCCCAATGAAGGGGGCCCAGGTTGAATCCCTGGTCAGGGAACTAGATCCCACATGCTGCAACAAAGGCTCCTAGAGCTGCAACTAAGATCCAGTGCAGCCAAGTATATATATATACATTTTATATATTTTTATATACATAAATATATGTATACATAAATTTATGTATACATAAATATACATAAATAAATTTTAAATGCTATGGAGAATACCTTTGTTCGTGAGTCTTTATCTGCATTCCTAATTATAACCTTTAGTGATTCTATAAGCAAAACTACTGAGCTAAAGCCTAAACTTTTCTTTTTAATCTTGATAAATATGATGAAAGTGTCATATGGTTTTATATGGTATCAAGTATTTTATTGATAAAATGCAGAAAAGAAAAAAGGGAAAGCAGTTGCTTCTGGTGCTAAGAAAACTGGTGATTATTTTCCCTCTGTCCTCACCTTTTTTAAACTCTCCTATTTGGTTTTTCACAATGAACATCTCATTTAGATCAGAAAACAAAAAAACTCTTTTCTAAAACTCCAAGTCCTAAATATTTTTCAAGTCTCAACTTAAGTGCTGCCTCTTCCATGAAGTCTTCACTATTGCCTCAGAAGAGATTATCTGCAAATGCATAGAGCCCTGAGCTTTACCACTTTGACCAGATACTGAGTACTTCCATTTTTCACCCCAGACTAAAATTCCTTGGGAATGGAGATAATTTTTTAATGTTGTTTGTCCTTAATATGATAAACATATGGGCAACCAAATGAAAATTGTCATCAGTGCTGCAAAAATCTTGTTCTTGGAAAAAGTATAGTGCCTGGTGTCCCAGAGAAATAAAGTTCTGGTGAAATAGACTGGCACTTCATATTCCACTGAGCGGCAAAACAAGCTTTCTTGAAGATGGTGCAGAGAAATGATGTCAAGTACAGACCCCTTTTGTTGCTGTTTAGTCGCTTAGTTGTGTCCGACTCTTTGTGACCCCATGGACGGCAGCCTGCCAGGCTCCTCTGTCCATGGGATTCTCCAGGCAAGAATATTGGAGTGGGCTGCCATTTGCTTCTCCAGGACATCTTCCCGACTCAGGGATCGAATTCATGTCTCCTGCACCACGGGCAGGTTCTTTCCATGGAGCCACCAGGGAAGCCACAGACCCCTTTAAGACTAAGCCCTTCCAGCTGTTCCACCGGAGCTATTCTCACACATTTGTTGTTGCTAATTAGTCACTCATTCATGTCTGACTCTTTGAGACCCTATGGACTGTAGAGTCACCAAGCTCCTCTATCCATGGGATTTCCCAAGCAAGAATACTGGAGTCGGCTGCCATTTCCTTTTCCAGGGTATCTATCCTGACCAAGGATCAAACCCGTGTCTCCTGCATTGCAGGTGGATTCTTTACCACTGAGACACCCGGGAAGCGCATTCTCATACCTACCTAGGCTTGAAGTAATGGTTCCTAACCAGAGGCATTTATCAAAATTTCCTGGGGAAAATCAATATGGCCACAAAACAGACTATAGTTATGTTTCAGTATCTGCTGGCTGTTGTTTGAGGCTTTGCCAACTAGAGCAGAGTAGAAAATGAAATTCCCCAGTCCAGGTTTTACCTCCTACACTCTGCACATGGACCCGCAAAGACAGGGTGAAGGCCTTGCTGCTGTCATTTACCAATTTTTGACCTTTGGAACAGTCTTTCCAACTTATTGGAAGTCAGCCTCTCATGAGAAATTCCAGCCTGGTGAGAACTCTCTCCCCGAGAGCTATGAGAGAGAGAGACTTACAGAGGCATCTGAATTTACCTGCCTGCTCTGAATCTTCCCCGGGGACCAGCATAATCTAGCCTCTTTGTCCAGAGCAATAGTTTAAAATGTATGTACGTTACTAGGATGTCCTTGGGGGAAACAATCTATGAGAAGATAAAGTAGTATATAAACCAAAATATACAAATATGAATTTCATTCACTAAAAGAGTTTTTAAATATTAAATCTTAATTTTCTGAACTAAGATGGTCCTCACCGATTCCCATTAATAATAAAAATAGCTAAGCTTGTTTTTAAAACTATTTTTCACTTTGCCTAGACTTGTGAAGTGTAATTCTCCTAGCCAGCTGGCAGCACATTCACTCTGTTGCTTTAGCAGGAGTGAAGGTGAACCCTTTTATTTCCCACCTGACCTTCACCTCCAATTGTTTCAGGGTTTTTCTCCATGCACTATAATTTTTATTTCACTCAACTCTTAATCTCTACCAGCTTTGAGGTAACCATGTCATCATACTTATCAGAAACTTCAATGATCCTGTAACATATTTCTTAGTTAAGTGTCAATACTAACTGCAAGTTTTTGAATAAATTATTTGTTAAAGGAGGAGAGAAGGCCAAAAACATGCTAGGTGGCAAGGGAATACCATCTTTGAGTGAAGAAGTCACCATTATTCTCAGATAATTTTATCAAACATTGCCAGGCTGTTTGACAATTTTTAATCCTTTCACTCTTCACAATAGTCTTACACAGTAAGTCTTTTTTATTTCCACATTTTAGTTGAGAAAACTGACACAGAGAGGTGGGTAACTTGCCAAAGGTCACATAGTAAGAAAGAGAGCTAGGTTTCAAGACCTGGTTGCCTAGTTTTAGAGTTTCTACAGTTTAACTATTCTAATACTACATTAAGCTGCTGCTGCTGCTGCTAATTCGAGTCATGTCCGACTCTGTGCGACCCCATAGAGAAACTTAAACCCCTTTGTGGTCTGGAAAGAAGAAAAACTGGTTCTTGGGGAAACTGAAAAGTGAAAGTGCAGATATGATGCAGAAAATAGAAAGAGTAAACTAGCATCATTATTTTCTGTCTTCCAACTGGAAATAAAAGTACATAAAAATGAGGTACTATTAATAAAATGGGAATTAAACACATTAGTACATGCAGGAAGCAAATCAGGGTGGAAGTCAGAAAATGTAAAGTGAAAAATTTCACGTTAGTGCAGAACCCCAGATCTTAGTTCACGCAACCTCAGCTTTGACACTAATACGCCGCCCTGCGAGATAACACAGTTCAAGTCCTTTACAGGGAACCTGCACACACCCAGCACTCGCCAGGCTTTACTCCGCTTCAGGTCCTTTAGCTCAAAAGTGAGGAGTTTGGATTGGATAATCCCCACAGTCCGTTTCTGCGTGGTGTTTCTGGGATGCAGTCAGTGATCTAATTCATCAAATGCTTGCTCTGTAGTTTCTCTCTGTCAGACCCTGGGCTGGGCTCTGAGAAGATACACGGAAGCATCTGGCATGACCTCCCTCCTCCGGGGAGGGGCCCTTGGCGCTCTCCCGTGCCCGCTGAACTCCTGGAGACTTGACTCCTCCGCCAGAGTGGCTGGCACCTGAGGCCAGCTCACTTTGACACTGTAATTGACCTCATCTGACTCACCATTATTAGACAGTGTTGGAACTTTAGAATTAAATAAACGAGTATTAGAGAGTACGTGGGGCTCCTAAAGGGATTAGGAATTTGGAGTGAAATGTTCATCTCTTCATCTAATAATGTTTGGCTTTAGTTCTGGGGCAGAGACTCTGGGTTGGGCCCTAAAATCTATTCTGTTTTCCTTATAAATAGAACCATCAATTTTACCTAGTCACACAAACACCCGGAATAATCATTGCATCTCTCATCTTTCTGACAGCTGTATGTGGCTGCATGACTAATTTCTGACAATGGGACATAATAAAAATTATTGTATACAATTTCTGAGAAATATTCTTAGAGGGAGGACTTAAGCCCTTTATCCCTCCTTCTTTCTGCTGACTAGAAGATAGACGTGATGACTGGAGCTTAAGCAGCCATTTTAAACTGTGAAACAGAAGCCAGATGCCGAGGCTGTGGAACAATGAGATATAGGAGTCTAGATTTCTTGTGACCAAAAAATTACTTTTTCAAAAGCTACCTTTAGTCTTTTAGTGTATATGAGAAAGAAGCTTTTCTATATTACTCTTCTGCAACTCCATTATTATTTAGGAACATCTGTGACTTAGAGCTGAATTTTATATCAACTGATGCAAGAGTCCTTTGTGTAGTAAATAGTAAATAATAATTTGGGGCTTCTTGTTCTATCTGTAACATAAGCCCATATCTTCCATTTAGGACAGTTGCAAATATAGAAACAAATACAACTGATGCAGAAGTATCTGTATGTACAGTATTTTTTAAACTCAAACTACATGTACTTCAGAGCAAACACACCCACCCTCCTCCTGGAGAACATGACATTAGTGGTTGTGAACAATTATTTTCTTTCTTTCTTTCTTTTGTCCTGCTTTTTGAGGTACATAACATTGTATAAGTTGAAGATGTACATGTTGATTTGATAATTTATGTATTACAAGATGATTACCAATATGTGTTAGCTTAGCTAACACATCTCTCAAGTTACATAATTACTATTTAAGATTTACTCTCTTAGTAAATTCCAAGTACATTATACGGTATTACCAACCATAATCACTATGCTCTACATTAGATCCCCAGAACTTACCATCTTTAACTAGAAGTTTGTACTCTTTGACCAGCTTCTCTGTATTTCCCCCACCCCCCGCCCCTGGTAACCACCTTTCTACTGTGTTTCTATGATTTCAGCTCTTGATATATTCTTCAGTAAGTGAGATCATATAATAATTGCCTCTCTCTGGCTTATTATGATTTCAGCTCTTGATATATTCCTCAATAAGTGAGGTCATGTAATAGTTGCCTCTGTCTGGCTTATTTCACTTACCATAGTATCTTCCAGTTCCATCAAGTCTCTGGGAACCACAGTGGCTCTTGCTGCGTGGCCCCTGCTTTTCTTTCTTATTACTGGTTATTCCTTCATTTCTTAGCTTCGCCAGTCTAGGTGGGATGGCACTGAAGTGGGAACTTTGTACAGTGCCCAAAGGCTGGAGACGCTGGCTGATCACTCTGTCCTTCCTTTCCTAGCAAAAAGAATCCTTTCTAGCTGAGGATTTCCTCTTGGAAATGAACCAGTTCTGAAGAAATTGTCTTTGAAGGTAAAGACCGCTTTGAATGACAAAGAGAGATTCCTACACAGCTTGGAAAAGGCCCTCTGGATGCCATAGCAAAAGTTAGCAAGAGATATGACAAAGTAGAAACGTGTTTGACTTGATCATAACACCGATATTAGATGTCTATCACTCTAATGGCAATTATGAGATGCTTAGGAGATTGTTAAAGAACTTAAAGACTAAGCAAATGAAAGTTCACAAAGTAGAGGCGGTTCTGAAGTTCAAAAGCTTTTGAAACTGCACAATATCAAAGTGAATGACTTAAACAGTGTAACCTCTGAAAGCTTTTCCTAAAATAATTGTGAACATCATTATGGGGTAGAGTTGATTTTACCTATTAAAGTGGATTTTCAGTATAAGTAAATGGACCTGTTTTGGAAACAAAATGCCCAATAGAACATTTTCTTAGTGAAGCATCCAAAGAAGTTTAATTGCACTCTTGTTTGGTGAAGTGCATTTGAAAACTACTTAACATTTTAATCTCACAAGGATTACTTCACATTTAAGAATAAATAAAATTTATTTATTTTATTTGTTAAAGAGGACCTGAAACTTTCTAGTAGATGTTTTAAACAGAGAATTTCCTGACTACTTTAAAATATATTATTGTCATTCAATACAGTGAATAAATTTTTGAATAATAAATACTAGAACTATATGGTTTTAATACTTAATGAGTCATTATAATGGATAATTACATTTATATTGAATAAGCACACTTCAGTATTTTCATAGTACTTTGAAAAACTTTTATCTGAGTAATGTGTCTTAAATGGTGAAGATGTTTTCCACAATGCTGCTTAATACTTTAAGATTTTACTAATATGATTTATAGGTGGAATCCTGAAAAGTGGTACAGAGGAACTTACTGGCAAAGCAGACAGAAAGACACAGATCAGAGAACAAACTTATGGTTAACAAGGGGGAAGCAGTGAATAAATTGGGAGATTGGGATGACAAATATTCACTGCTAGCCATAAAACAGATGATTAATTAAAATCTGTTTAACACAGGAAACCCCACTCAGGATTTTGCTGGTGGCTCAGTGGTAAAGAATCCGACATGGATTCAATCCCTCAGTTGGAAAGATCCCCTAGAGAAGGAACTGGCAACCCCACCTGGCAGGCTACAGTCCATGGAGTTGCAAAGAGCTGGACACAACAGTTGGGTGCTGATCACTGGTAGACTAACTCTACTCAGTGCCCCCTAGTAACATAAATGGGAAGGAAATCCAGAAAGGAGGGGATATGTGTATATGTATAACTGATTCACTTTGCTGTACAGCAGAAATTAACACAACATTACAAAGCAGCTATACCCCAATAAAAATTAATTTTAAAAGAGATTTTATTAAACTGTAGAAGTCTATAGCAATAAATGAATCAGAGCTCATTCACAACCCCATTTTATAAAGCACAGAAATCTGATGATCTCAGATAACCCTTATTACAACACCCTCCAATATTTAACATAGGAAATTCACTGCTAAGAGCACCTTAAACACAATGAAGTTGTTCTCCCCGTTTTACCATAGTGCATTCTGTATAATCTTAAACAGCAAAGGAAGAAAAGAACGGCTTTTATCACATCTAACTATTTCAAATGGTTTCTAGGATACAAAATTTTCTTTTAAATTCTTTATTAATGGTACATTTTAAGATCTTTGTATTAAAAGGTTTTTTTTCTTTTATATTGCAAAGCAAAATTTAAATCATATAAGGAAGTACATTTGAAACTAGAGAATTTAATCTTTCTTCTTCACAAGCATACAAATAAAAAACACAATAGAAATGAATTGATTTAAAACTCTACTAGTAGCCACGAAAAGGAACGAATGTGACAGTTGAACTGAAGTGGATGAACCAAGAGCCTGTTATACAGACTGAAGTTAAGTCAGAAAGAGAAAAACAGGTATCATATGTTAACACATATATATGGAATCTAGAAAAATGATACTGATGAACCTATTTACAGGGCAGGAATAGAGATGCAGACATAGAGGATGGACTTGTGGACACAGTGGAAGAAGGGGAGGGTGGGATGAATGGAGAGAGTAGCGCTGACATAGATACACTAGCGCGTGTAAAGCAGAGAGCTAGTGGGAAGCTGCTGTGTCACATGGGGAGCGCGGCTCGGTGCTCTGTGACGACCTGGAGGAGTGGGGTGGGACGGAGGCTAAAGAGGGAGGGATAAATATAAATAGGAACCCCCCTGTAGCTCAGATGGCGAAGAACCTGCTTGCAATGCAGGAGACCCAGGTTCGGTCCCTGGGTCGGGAAGATCCTCTGGAGAAGGGCGTGGCGACCCACTCCAGTATTCTTGCCTGGAGAATCCCATGGACAGAGGAGTCTGGCGGGCTACAGTCCAGGGGCTCGCAAAGAGTCAGATGTGAGTAAACGACTAAGCACACACACGCACATATAAATACTCATGGCTGATTCACCTCGTCCTACGGCAGAAACGAACGCAGCATTGTAAAGCAGTTATCCTCTAATTTAAGAAATGAAAACTCTACAAGGGAGAAACGCATGCACACTTCCTCCTTCTTGTCCATTAATTTCATCTAGAGCTTTGTGAAGTTTCCAAAATTTATATAATGCCTTTTATCATTCTTAAATTCTATTATCAAATAATGTTGGTAAACTGTCTGCAAAACTTTTCAAAGACTCAAATTTTTACATTTCCCTGTGTCTGAGAAATAATACTAGCTGACCTAAAATAACAATTACCCAGAGAATGACCACATTTCTAATTTTTCTTTGACAGAGCCTAATTACTCAATAAAGCCCCAAGGTTGTGTAATTTACTTGTTCTATTATTGGCTACAGCAAATGAACCTAGAATGGCATATAACTTACAATCTCCTAATGCTTTTGGAGCCTATGCAGCACCTCCGATGCTACGCCAAAGAGATCCTGATCCCACTGCCCCTCGTAGGGGCTGAGTCTTTGAACAGGAGCTGCCTTCTCTGGACCAGTCTCCCTCTTTTTTTTAGAGTCTGGAAGTTGAGGATGGAAGGGGCAGGTTTATTTTAACCCCAAAGTCTCCAGAATAAAGTGTTTATGTTTCTAGAGAGTGTTAAACACTCAACATACAAGCAACCCTGAACGAGGGTCTTGTGTTTCACACCAAATTATAAGCCATGTGCCCTCAAAGTTACAAAGTATAAGACAATATAAAAGCTCAAATTTTATAAGCAGCAGTTTATAATACTTTAAGCAAAATATCAAGTACAGAAAATAATATTGATAATATCAGAAAAAAGTATAGAGAAAATACACCATTTGTTACATTTGAAGTGTTTCTAAGTGTGTTTTGGATTTTCAATCTATTAAATCCCCTTAACCCTCTCGTTTTCTGTTTTAATGATCTCCCCTTAAACTTCCTCCTCTGTTTAACTTTCAGCCCTTCTCTGAAACCTTTCTTTACCATTTCAAACTTCATTGATCTGCCCTCCTTTCCCCTCAATAGTAGAAAAGCTTCTGTAATGATGAATAGTTCCCTAATAATTTATGTTCATTAACCACATTAATTGAACACTTCCTTCTTTCCCTACTGGAATACAAATACTGAGAAGAGCCAAGTATATGAGATTGGGAAATAATCAACAACTGGATGGTAAATACTGGCTTGAGAGCCAACATACAGGAGGCAGGCAGCTTCTCCAGCAGTTGAAATCCTCATTAATGAAATTAAGATTGGTTGTACAGGATGAAAAGAAACTCGGGCCCTAGCCAGGGTGAATCAACTGAGCTCAGTTGAAATTTTTCTTTTCCAATCATTTGAAGACTGGAGGGTCCTGGACTGAGAACACTGTCGTCATTCTCATATGGGACACAGCAAATGACTGAGCAAGAGGGCAAGTCTCATAAAGCTAAATGCTTTGGAACCTCTCGGCTGGAGGGGAGAATACCTTGGACATGCCTCGTTCAGGATCAGTGGGTGGATCTGGTTTGAGGAGGGCTAAAGACCCCTCGCCCCCAAATGTCATTTTTCACCTTCAATTTCAACTTCATGGACCAACGTTGAGGTGTTAGTTGTCTCCATAGGAGTTGGGAGCCCCGGGGTAGAGGAGCTGTGGTCGGTCCCCAGCGTAGGAGGCAGAGTGCTCTGAGATACAGGCAGGGACGATGGGCCCGGAGATGGGGCAGCACCAGGGATGCAGGTGACATGACTGGACTTGCCGTCGGCGTGAATGATGATGGTGGTGCCGGTGGTGGGCTTGGCCAAGTGGACAAAATAGAAGAGCAGAACAACAAGGGCTGTAGCAATGAGACAGGCCAATAGACACAGCAGAAATGTTTTCCAGGGTGACCAAGGCTTTGCTGTCACCTGGAAAGGATTATGAAAAGTGAACATTTCAGCTCCATACCAGAGGGCAGGCAAGGATTTGAAAGAGAGGAGAACCCTTCGGAGCGGCTGACCGAGCAGAGCCTGTATACCTCGCCTTATCATCACCTCAAAACACCAGAGAAGACGCCCCACTGCCCTCCAGGCCCCAAATCTCACCCACTGCGGCTGTAAGGTCACCACGGGCAATCTACAACCACACTGTGCTCCTTCGTTTGAACCATAGGGATTTCTGGGTAACTGCAGAGAAAGAATGCTAACATCAACAATTCATCAACCCTGATTTTTAAGGATGAAGAAAATTTATTTGATCTAGGAACATAAATTCATAAAACATGTAAAAAATTATTGAATCCAATATGTATTCCAGGAAGAAATGACCAAGTTCTAGGAAAATCTGAAACTCTAATAAACGGTTTCATGATGTGAATTATACAAGTACATTTTTCATATTAAATGATCAAAGAAGGAAAATAAAGTAATCATCTCAATGCTCACTGCTCATTTAACAAATTTCAGCATTTAAAAGTGGTAAAAGCAGACGAACGATACCAACCCCCAAAACTAGAAGAAAATAATAACTGCCGAATGTGACGAGCAATGTTCACCTCCAAGCAATGACCATAATAGTTAACAGTGAAAGATTCAGAGACATTCCTTTAGAGTCAGGGGAAGAGAAGAATGTCTCCTGCCACCAATATCGGGTACTGGTTTTCTAGAAGTTCTCATCAGTCTGTATAAATAATGGCAACGTGAAGACAAGATTAACATTATTTGCAGATGATATGATTGCCCTACAGAATCCCAAATAATTAGCCAACCACTCTATAAAAAGTAATAAGATCTCAACAAATTGACTGGTTATAAAAACACAAAACATATGTGTAACAGCACTGTTTTATGTGTGGCTATGTGTGTGTGTGTCAGCAACTGCTATTCACAGTAGTAGTGATGCATTTTAAATGGCTAAGCCTACAATGGAAATTTGCTGTATGACTCAGGGAAGTCAAACCAGGGCTCTAGAGCAGGGCTTCCTCAATCTAGAGGGGCGGAAAGTGTGGGAGCTGGGAGGGAGGTTCAAGAGGGATAGGACATGTGTACACCTATGGCTAATTCATGTTGATTTATGCAGAAATCAAACCAATATTGTAAAACAATCATTAACCAATTACAAATAAATAAATATAATTAAAAACAAACAAAAAGATAAAATGGCCAAGCCTGTAAAATGCCATAGAACTTATGTAAAGAAAACCACAAAACTTTACTGAAAAGCAAAAAGACAACTTGAACACCATCTTCTAAGAAAAGATTTCTGTAGTATAAGCTCTCAAGTCTCTGAATATAAATTGGCAAAAATTTCATGTGATAAGATAAAACAATCAGAAGAATAAAATTAAATTGGGTGGGGCCAGGAAGCAAAATATTAGCAGTTTTCTTCCTCTGGGAGGGGTCACGGGTGATTTTTACATTTTTTATTCGTAATTTTCTGTTTTTTCCAAGTGTTCTAAAGTAAGAAAACAAACTCATAGAGAATTAAAAGAAAATATTCTACCCCTTGTTTTGGGGAATATAAGAGGTTAGTCATAGGCTGCCTGTCAGATTACTAAAAAATAGGAAATCCAAACGATTCCTTTTCACGGTCTCAGAAGTTGGTTTACTGGGTATTTTGCATAATTCACTAATTATTTGACTTAATGGAATAAATTGCATAAATGTTTTTGACATGTGGGGAAAGGAGAAGGAAATAAAATGATGTATATATGATATTAAAGCAATGGAATTTTGCAGCTTCCGTGGAATAAGAGGCATCCTATAAATCAGGTTTATGGTAGTCTAGATATTGGATTCCCAAACTGAACACAAATACAACCTTCAAGTTGCAAAACAATTTTTATACCTAATCATATCTTTGTGTTTATCTTGTCTGACTTTTCTCTTGGTTCTGCAACATCAAGTTAGTTTTAAAATCCGTTTCTCTTTGTTAGAAAGCTAGTACTCAAGTTTTTTGAAAAGTAGCATCTTGTAAGGAAATGATTATATATGTGAGCAACCTGAGTTCAATTTCTGTCACTAGTCATTTATAAGATGAAAGAATTTGTGTGAATGCTGAATGGGATCTTTAATATGTTCTAAGAAATATGACGTTTATATGCCTAGGGCAACGTTTTAAGCATAAGTCCTCCCACCATGAGACATTTTCCATAAATTTCTACTTTGGAAACAGGCAGGCCAATAAGAATAAATATTTTCGTTGGATTTAAATATGTATGAATATAAACAATATTATTAATATCTGCTATAAATATAACACTTCAAATTATCTACTAAAATCTTGTCCACTGGTAGTTATATACATTTCTGATATAAATATAAAAATTTAGGCAAAAAGTCTAATGCACAGTTATCAAATGATGGCACAATTGGTTACTACAATTGGTACTACGTAACTCCCTCAATACTTGTGACTCCTGTTAATAACATCCAGATTCCATTCATCCTCTAATAGCAAACATCAGGGAAAAAATGCAAGTTCAGCTTGGGGGAGGGTTAAATATTAAACATAGAAAGCAAGAGTGTTAGATATGAAAGAAGATATAATTCTTTATATGAAAATATGCTTTCATATATTCCAAAGTGAATGACTTTTGCATTTCCATCAACAGTATGGGAACATTCCAGTTCCCCTATATTCCTCCCCTGTGCTTGGTTGATATGGTCAGTATATTCAATATTACCTGTGTAGAGGTATCTCACGATGGTCTGATTGCATTTCCCTAAATGGTTCATCATGTTGAACATTTTTAATGTGTTCATTTGCCAGTTGTGTATCTTGTTTGATAAAATGTTCGTAACAGTTATTTTCCAGTTGATAGTGAATGTTGGCTGATAGTTCCCTTGTTATCAATAACTAAGAAGACAATAAAGGAAATGTGTTAGGGAAAAAAAGGTATGTACACTACTCACCAACTCAGTCAGGTTTTGCTCAATATCCACAGCATGCTGCTGTTTGCCATCCATTCTGCAAGGGTTGGTATCTCCCGTGGAGCTCCAAAAGTATCTGTATTCACTCTGTGGATTAGAAGTTAGGAAATACTGAATTCATGCTAAATTAATAATTGTGTACTTACTCAATCTGGATCATGCAAAGTAATAGTTATCCGTTTCCTGGGAAATCTTCCAAATTCAACCCCCAAGTACACAATGTATGTTAGTTGAGAAAAAAGTAGAAAAAAATTTGCTCCCTTCCCAAAACAAACTGCAGAAAATTATCTCAACTTTAGGACTCTAAGGATTCTGAGAAGATGTAAACCCTTGCCTTCCTTATTTCACAAAATTTATTCAAAGTCACTGAAACTTGATTTCTCACAGGTGAGGAATTTAGTTTTTGCTTCTAAAAAAAGCCACTCCTTGATTATGGATAGTGCAGAACTCTGTGGCTAAACAGAAGCTTTATGGTGATGACTAATTTCAAAAGCTGACCAAAAATAAGACCTTGTTCAGATTACTGGATCATGATAAATGCAGGTGAATGATGAGTGAAGTCTTTTGTAATGAAGTCAGTAGCTCTCTTGAGATAGACAGGAGGAAAGAAAACATTAGAATAGCTTTTACTAGAATTATAGATAAAAATAGGAAATAAGTACACTTCGGTAGCTCTTAAGTACATAAATCAAGGATTATTCACGACGAATCTCAACTGCTTCTTAGCACACTGTACCTGGCTTTAGGCTATGAAATCAATTTGTCACCGTTTCTGATGAACCCTGATCTTTGAGAGGAGCAGGAACCAGAAAAGAAAGACCTTCGTTGGTACTTTTCCACTTCTCACAAGGGCGAGTGTACATGACTCGGCGCGCAAAAGTGAGGTGGGGTTTCAGAGCCATCTGAGAGCTCCTGCAGTCTGACCCTTTGGCAAAGCGGCACGCGGTACAGTCTAGGGAAAAAATGACTTAAGATCTGTTTCATTCATGCATTTCATATAGGCCAACTTTGAGTGGGGAGGCAGTCGCTAGTGGCATGAATTTTCCAAAATATTAATAAACTTACAAAGATCCTAGTTCAAGAGCAGACATATCTTCTTTTACGTAATAGCTGTAATCACACACACACACACACACACACACACACACACAGTTATGTAACTGAATTCCAAATCTCTGAATCTCTCCCTAAGGAAACAATTAATGACTTGTGCTTTAAATCACTCTCAGTTGCTTTTTTCTTTTTCTTTCTTCTTCTTCTTTTTTTAACCTTATAGCCAGAACAAATCTGGTTTCATTAACACAGTGTTGTTCTGATTGGATCTGAGTCCACTACTATGTAATGGTTGGAGAACTTGGGATTTTCAAACTATAATTCAAACTTCTCAGTTGTGGCATAAATCTTAGAGCAGCAAAGAATGAGACAGAGTACCTGGAAAAGCTAGCGTCAGGAACCTGGCTCCCTACCTTTCTAAAAAAACATAGATTACTACATTTTATTACAAGCTCCATCTCTGTGTGTGTTCAGTCATGTCCAACTCTTTGCAACCCCATGGACTCTAGGCTCCTCTGTCCATGGGATTTCCCAGGCAAGAATACTGAAGTGGGTTGTCATTTTCTACACCAGAGGATTTCCCCAACCCAGGAATTGAACCCATGTCTCTTGAGCCTCTTGCATTTGCGGGCAGATTCTTTACCATTATCGCCTCCTGGGAAGCCCCTTTTTTGGCCACTCTAAATCAAAAGTGAAAACCAGAAGACAATTTAAATGGTCTTCAATGTACTGGAAAACAATTACTGGCAAGCTGGGATACTATGCTCAGCAAGAATATCTACCAAGTAAAAAGTGAAAATAAGATCATTTCTTCCTTAAACAAAATCTGAGGAAGTTTTCCACCAACAGGCATTCAATGAAAGAAATGCAGAAGGGTAGAAATGCAGAAGGAAGGACTCTCAGTGTAAAGGGGTGAGATGTAAAAAGCAAGAGGAAAAGGTGGCAAGAGTCCGTTATGACTCCCGCTTCTCTGTATTGTACTGAAGGTCCCAAACAGAACAACAAAATAAGACATCAGTTTTATAAGGATGAAAGCTGTTCTTATTTGCATTTATTAGAATTGTAAACATAGAAATCCAAAGAATCCACAAGCAACCCATTAGAATAAGTAAAAGTTTAGCAAGATTAGTGGATACAAATCAATAGACAAAAATAATTTGAGTATTTTGTATTAGTATAAGTAATTATTTCATGTTTTTATTTACCATCAACAAATATTCAGAAAACTAGAAACTTAAAGAGATATTGAAAGGAAATTTTAAAGCATCTAGAAATAAGTCTATTAAAAAGGTGCAATAGTTTTAACGGAAAACTTGTGAAATCTTATTGAATAAATCACTAGTGAAATTTTAAATAAATATGCTGCTGGCAGTTACAGAAATTGGCAAGATAAATTGTAAAGAATTTTTTATTATCTAGTAAACTTGAAGACATTTGTGTATAATGATGAAGCAGTTCCACTCCTAGTATGCTCCCAAAGGAAATACACAGACACAGAGAAATATTCATAGTAACATTATTTATTGGTTTAAAAAACAATGACCCAAACATATATCAACAGCAGAATAGACAGGTAAATTGTGTTACATTTATACAATGAAATGTATAAATGAACTATTGTTAGACATATCAAATGCATGAATCTCACAAATATAATGTAGTGGGAAAAATCACAGAGGCATTAAAATTAATCTGTCTTATTTAGAGATATGTATGTAAGTGACATTTGTATTTTACAACAGCAAGGAAATGACTCATGCAAAACTCATGATGGTGGTCACCTCTCAGGGGAAGGAGAAAAGCAGAATTGGGGCTGCATACGACATGGAGGGACTCTGGGGATTCTGGAAGTGTTCTGATTTTGACCTGAGTGTGGTAACATGGATGTTTATATAATAAATATCAGCCACATGTGAAAACTACTCTATGTATGATAAAAGTTAAAAGATAAGTACTTACCAAAATATATTGGCAAGCTCTAACAAAATTTATGTTGTGCAAGTCATTTTGAAAATTGTTTCAAAACCCTTTCTTTCTTCTGTGTTTATAGCAACCATCTGCCAAATAATTTGAAAGACCTGTTTGCCCTTAGGGCTTCCCTGATGGCTCAATCGCACTTATTTCACTTGCTAAAAAGGTAATGCTCAAAATCCTTCAAGCCAGGCTTCAACAGTGCATGAACCGAGAACTGCTAAATGTACAAGCTGGATTTAGAAAAAGCAGAGAAACCAGACATTAAATTGCCAACATCTGTTGGATCATAGAAAAAGCAAGAGAATTCCAGAAAAAGCATCTACTTCTGCTTCTTTGACCACACTAAAGCCTTTGACTGTGTGGATCACAACAAACTGTGGAAAATTCTTAGAGATGGGAATACCAGACCACCTTACCTGCCTCCTGAGAAATCTGTATGCAGGTCGAGAAGCAACAGTTAGAACCGGATATGAAACAATGGACCGGTTCCAAATTGAGAAAGGAGTATGTAAGACTGTATATTGTCACCGTGTTTATTTACCTTATATGCAGAGTAATATCATGCAAAATGCCAGGCTGGATGAAGCACCAGCTGGAATCAAGACTGCCAGGAGAAATATCAGTAACCTCAGATACACAGATGACACCACCCTAATGGCAGAAAGCAAAGAGAAACTGGAATGCCTCTTGATGAAAGAGAAAGAGGAGAGTGAAAAAGTTGGCTTAAAACTCAGCTTTCAAAAAACTAAGATCATGGCATCTGGTCCCATCACTTCATGACAAATAGATGAGGAAACAATGGAAACAGTGACAGACTTTATTTTGGGGGGCTCCAAAATCACTGTGGATGGTGACTGCAGCCATGAAATTAAAAGATGCTTGCTCCTTGGAAGAAAAGTTATGACCAACCTAGACAGCGTATTAAAAAGCAAACACATTACTTTGCTGACAAAGATCTGTATAGTCAAAGCTATGGTTTTTCTAGGAGTCATGTACGGATGTGAGAGTTGGACCATAAGGAAGGCTGAGCACAGAAGAATTTATGCTTTTGAACTGTGGTGTTGGAGAAGACTCTTGAGAGTCCCTTGGGCAGCAGGAGATAAAAGTAGTCAATCCTAAAGGAAATCAGTCAGTAATATTCATTGGAAAGACTGATGCTGAAGCAGAAGCTCCAATACCTTGGTCACCTGATTGGAACACTGATCGGCAAGACTGTACTTGCTGATTCTGCAAGTACATTAATTCTTGTCAGTCCTTGAACTTGAACCATAAACTTTAGCCTATGAAATATCTGACTTCATTTACCTTTTTCCAATTAGAAGAGTAATATAAGCCTATTTTGAAGATGATTCAGAAAATTTAAAGAATATAATCACCTATCCACTGTTGACATTGTATTGGTTCCTCCCAATATGAATTTTTCAATGCTTATCTTAGTTATTCTTTTTATTCATTTTAATGTGTTTTATTGACTGTATAATTGTCTGTTACGTAAAAACTAAGATAGTTTACTTAACCATGCTTCCATTCTTAAGCATTTATATTGCTTCTATTTTGCAGATGTAATAGTCAATACAATAATCATTTAAAAAAACTTTTTTTCAAAATGTTGCATTGTTTCTTTAGGTGGCAATTTAAAAGTAGAATTGAATAGATCAAAAGCTCTTGATAAAAATAGATTGCCAAATTGATTAAGAAAATTGTACCAGGTTACACTGTCACTAACAATATTATAAAACCACTCTACTCAATACATATTCTTCACTTTCACCATTTTGACCATTTTCAGGTCAGGAGAAAGAATGTATGTGTGTGTGTATAATCATTTCCTCTGTTTTCTAACTCTGAAATGAAACTTGTCAAGAAACACTCAAATATTATTCAATAGTCACTTTACAAAATGTCATATATATGCTTATTCATGTTCACATTTACGTTCAATGACAGTTTAACTATTCCTGGGTCAGCGTTCTTTTTTCTAGTGAACATTTTATGTACCAAGACACCAGCGATTTTTCTATCTTTTGTGCTGCAAATATTTTTCCAGCAGTTTTTTTTCTCTGTTGTTTCTTTTTTAAGAGCAATTTCCTAACTTCCAGAAGTTTTTTAAAACTTTAGAGGTTACATTAACAATCTGATTTTTACTTTTTGATTTTAAATGACTAACTCTTCACTGCATTTGGACTCAATTTTTGTTTTTCCGCAAATATTTAACCAGTTTTCCCAAAACAATTTTTGTATAAGTTTTTTTCCTTATCAATATATGATGAGTTTTTCCATTGTGGATGATTTTAGCTAAGTTCTTATAAACAATTTAACCTAATTACAAACAAATTTAATTGTTAATCAAGAGCTAAGGACAATTAAACTTTGTGGGTATTCTGGCTACAACATTCAAGGCATAAATATTTTGACAAATATGATATGAACATCCAAACTTCTACGCTTTATTTGAGCATTAGGAAATTGGTCTGCATGTGTGATATTGTCTGACATTTGTTAATAATTGGGGACACATCTAGGTGACATCCAGGTGACTGTCCTGATGTCTGTTCGGCACTATGATGCCCCTGGTTCACATCAACAATATGGACATCTGACATAGGACAGAGTCCTTCCTTTTGACACCACCTTTTTCTGAAAATGTGTCCTTCCTTTTTTATGTTCTGTATTTCTGCATTTTTCTCCTATGACTCTTAATTCTCTCTCTGCAGACAGTACAGGCTCAGATTATCTCTGCTGTATAGCTGAGCACAAACAATTATAACTGAATATATTATAATGTCAGTTTTTCAAGGGAGGGAACAGTCATATTTTTGAAATCAATTTCCTGAGTGGACAGTACCCAACTACAAAATTTAGAAGAACTTACAAAGAACTTTTGTGTGGTAAATGTTGGGTGCCAATTTTCTAGTCTGAGAATTTGATCAGTTCAGTTTAGTTCAGTTGCTCAGTCATGTCCAACTCTTTGCGACGCCATGGACTGCAGCACGTCAGGCCTCCCTGTCCATCACCAACTCCCGGAGTTTGCTAAGACTCATGTCCATTGGGTCAGTGATGCCATCCAGCCATCTCATCCTCTGTCATCCCCTTCTCCTGCCTTCAATATTTCCCAGCATCAGGGTCTTTTCTAATGAGTCAGTTCTTCACACCAGGTGGTCAAAGTTTGGAGTTTCAGTTTCAGTATCAGTCCTTCCAATGAATATTCAGGACTGATTTCCTTTAGAATGGACTGCAAGGAGTTTCAGGCCAAGGGACTCTCAAGAGTCTTCTCCAACACCACAGTTCAAAAGCATCAATTCTTCAGCACTCAGCTTTCTTTATGGTCCAACTCTCACATCCATACATGACTACTGGAAAAACCATAGCTTTGACTAGATGGACCTTTGTTGGTAAGTTAATGTCTCTGCTTTTTAATATGCTGTCTAGGTTGGTCATAACTTTTCTCCCAAGGAGCAAGCGTCTTTTAATTTCATGGCTGCAATCACCATCTGCAGTGATTTTGGAGCCCCAAAAAATGAAGTCTGTCACTGTTTCCCCATCTATTTGCCATGAAGTGATGGGACCAGATGCCATGATCTTAGTTTTCTGAATGCTGAGTTTTAAGCCAACTTTTTCACTCTCCTCTTTCACTTTCATCAAGAGGCTCTTTAGTTCTTCACTTTCTGCCATAAGGGTGGTGTCATCTGCATATCTGAGGTTATTGATATTTCTCCCGGCAATCTTGATTCCAGCTTGTGCTTCATCCAGCCCAGCATTTCTTATGATGTACTCTGCATGTAAGTTAAATAAGCAGGGTGACAATATACAGCCTTGAGGTACTCCTTTCCCTATGTGGAACCAGTCTGTTGTTCCATGTCCAGTTCTTACTTCCTGACCTGCATACAGATTTCTCAATAGGCAGGTCAGGTGGTCAGTCTGGTGGTCTGGTATTCCCATCTCTTTAAGAATGTTTCAGAGTTTGTTGTGGTCCACACAGTCAAAGAGAATTCTATACACTCCACTAGAAATTTCATGATAGCAAAGTTTTCAGATTGTCATTTGAGCTCTCTTGATAGGAACCTCTAATCCTGCATCTTCTTGTGTGGCTATACCTTCAGTATATCCCCTGGTGTGGGGTTGATTGGCAGCAAATGGAACCTGAAGTCCCCATGAAAAAGGAACCTAGAGGGACTTTCCTGGTGGTGTGGTGGTTAAGAATCTGCCAGCCAGTGCAGGGAACACCAGTTCCATCTCTGTTCAGGGAAGATTCCACATGTCTTGAGGCCACTAAGCCCCTGCACCACAACTGCTGAGCCCGCGCTGTGGAGCCCCTACTCTGCAATGACCAGTAGCCTGTGTTCGCCACACCTAGAGAAAGCCTGCACACAGCAACGAACACCCAGACCAGCCAAAAGTAGATGAATAATAAACAGATTTTTAAAAGAACAAAAAAATGCATTCTTAAAAAGAACAAGAATGTATTAAAAACCTAGAACCTTTGTGAACATTATTACAACAGACGCTACTACTCCTAAAACCACCCCCTCCCAGAGTCATTCAAGAAGCCAAATGTGACACAGTGGCATACTGAGAGGAGGTAGAAGGGCAATTACATGTGTTACTATTATGAGATTCTATTCAGACATTCATACCCACAAAATTTAGTATGAAAGCTGAAGAACAGTAGTACAGACCTGTAACTATGTATCTACTGCCCAGCATAATAGATTGAAATCATGAATATAACTGAAGACCCATTAAACACTTCCTATATAATAGCTCCAACCTCTAGAAATGCCATAAGACTCTAAGCTATCTATTTATCATTCACTTGTTGTTCTTCATAAAAGACTCCAGACCTGAAACATAATTGGCAAAGGCATCAAACTGTGTGCTTCTGGACTTGCATTTATTTATTTACTTATTCATTCATTCATTTTTGTTAAGATAAACAGTTCTGCTATGAACAACTCATCCACGTTTTTTGGCACTTTATCTGTCTATCTATCTATCTATAAAGACATGCATGTCTAGGAGAGGAGTTGATGTGTTACAGTGTATGCACACATTTTCCTGAATGTTTTTGCTATTCTACTATTCATACACAAGATGTGTATGAGAGTCTCCATTGTTCTAGATCACTGTCAATGCTTAAGATTTTCAGATATTTTCATTCAAAAGTCTACAAATAATAAATGCTGGAGATAGTGTGGAGAAAAGAGAACCTTCTTACACTGTTGTTGAGAATATAAATTTGTGCAACTACTATGGAAAACAGTATGGAAGTTCCTCAGAAAACTAAAACTTAACTTGGAATATGATCCAGCAATCCCACTTTGTCTTGGGCATACACCCAGACAAAAGTCTACTTCTAAAAGAGAGGTGCACCCTATGGTCACTGCAGCACTGCTTGTAAGGGCCATGACGTGGAAACAACCTAAATGTCCATGGACAGATGAATGGATAAAGACGTGGAATAGTACTCAGTCATAAAAAAGAAAGAAATAATGCCATTTGAACAACATGAATGGACCTAGAGATTATCATACTAAGCAAAGTAAGTCAGAAAGAGAAAAACAAATGCTGTATGGTATCGCATCTGTGGAATCTAACATCCTACACAAATGAACATATCTACAAAACAGAAACAGACTCACAGACACAGAGAACAGACTGTGGTTGCCTAGGGGGAGGGGGAGGGAAGGATTAGGAGATTGGGACCAGCAGATGCCAACTATTGAATATAGGACGGATAAAAAACAAGGTCCTACTGTATAGCACAGGGAGACATATTCAATATGTCAATATATGTGATAAAGCATAATTAAAAAGAATATATATATATATATGCATAACTCTATCACTTTACTGTACAGCAGAAATTAACACAACACTGTAAATCAACTATACTTTCATAAAAAATTTTTTTCTTTTCTTTTCTTTTCTTTTTTCTTTTTCTTTCTTTCTTTTTTTTCTGTCTTTTGTTTTATACTTTCATAAAAAATTTTAAAGAGCTTTTCAGACTTTTAAAAAATATTTTCCAGTCTGGTGGGTATAAACTGTTTCAGTGTCACTTTAATTGGTATTTTACTAGTGGTGACGCTGAATGCCTTGAATGAGGCATATATTGTTCATTTGTGCTTTCTCACAGCATGAGGCAGGGCACGCTCTGTGGCCGGGAGACCTGGGAAGTGGCTCAGAACAGGGTGACTCAGTTTCCTAAGAGATGCTGGGAAATGTCCTAAGTCACTCTATGAATTAACACATTCAGAATAAGCACAATCAGAAGAAGCACATTCAGAAGCATCTTAATAAGATGATTCTTATTAAGAATTAAGGTGATTTGATGACTCACAACAATTTACCATTCCCTGCAATTATGTCCCAGCCTGAGAATCCTTCATAAGAACTATGAACTGAGCCAGAGATAGACAGCTTCTCCTTCCTAGAGGATGACACTGTATGGTTTGCAGAAATAAAATGTGGGGATGTGTGGTCTAGGGATTCCCTAAACAAGGACTTTTACTGGCAAGGAGTGCACAGATGGATTCCTTCTGGTGGCTCTGGGGAGAATCTGTCTCCTTGCCGTCTTCAGTTTCTGGAGGCTGCCTGCATTCCTTTACCTGTGGCCCCCTCCCTGCCTGTTACACTCATCACATCTCTTACTACCTGTTCTCTTACATCCCTCTTACAAGGACCCTCATGACTACATTGGGTACCAATCCAAAATAAGCTTCCCATCCCAAGATCCTTCACTTTTTGGCTGTGCCAGGTCTTAGTTGCAGCAGGCAGGATCTTTGATCTTTGATGCAGCAGGCAGGATCTAGTTCCCTGACCAGGGATCAAACCTGCGCCCCCTTCAGCGGGAGTGTGGAGGCCTAGCCACTGGAAGACCAGGGAAGTCTCAAGATCCCTCAGTTCATCACAACTGCAAAGTCTCCCTTGCCACGTAAGGTAACATTCACAAGTTCCAGGGAGTAAAATGTGGGCATTTTGAGAGATGTCATTCCTCAGCCTCCCACAAGGGGCACTGAAAGTTCACTACCAGACAAGGGAAAAGAAACTAACGTTATGGGGGTCGAAAAGAATTTGTTTCTGGACTTGGTGTAGTTAAATGCAAGCCTGGCTATCATCAGCAACAAAACCAAAATGGGATCACCCACTTTTAGGGAGGCTAGTGCTCTTCGGCACATTTTCCCAGTATCCTGTGCTCACAGCCTTTACCACACATTAAAGTAGTCAGTTCATCCTCTTACATTGTCCTTTGAATTCTCAGCATTTAGCACAATGCTGGACACGTAGGAAATATCCCCCAAGTATTTGCATATAAAGTGAATAACATCAGAAGCATTTCCTACTAAAAGATAAAGCTTAGCATAATGCCCTGAAATATTAGCGTTCACTTAACGCGTGCTGATTAATCTAGTGAACCAGAAAGATTTCTTTTGGGGACAGAAAACTCCCATTTAAGGTAGACACTATCCATTCATTGTTAAATATACACATCTTTGCTCACTGGTCCCTCAATGCTTATAACATAATGCTCTGTTTTTCCATTCATTATGCAGCAATTTATAGCCATCATAAAGATATTTAAGAAAGTGTCTACTGTCTTTTGAAAAATAAATTTAGGAGTCTTAGAAAATATTTAAATGGGATTAGGAGCTTATTATAAATTAATAGTGAGGCGCCTCTGGCAAAGATGTCACCTTTGGATCTTTGGCGAATTAACTAGATCAGAGAAACTCAAGCAAGCTGACATTAAATTCTTTTTTATTTCCTTATGAAATAAATGTGTCTGGAAAGAGCTTTGGACCCATTGACTGCTCCTCCGTCTCTATGTAATGTGTTCTCTTGGCTTCCAGGGCATCTATCTTCTTAGTTCTCCTTTTATGTCATGAGACAGCAACCCTTCCTGAGAAGATCTCTTCGTCTCTCCAGCTTCCAGTTGCTGGAATCCAGGGCTCCGTTTGTGGACCTCTTCCCACGTGTTTCAGTGAGACAAAAGAAGTAATGCTTTGCTGGCAGTGATGGGGAACTAGAATATTCACCTTCCCTTTAGCCCCCACTGCTACTCCAGTCTGCCCCAAACAGGCTGCAGATGATACCAAGTAATAAGAAATATCCAGTAAAGGATACAAAGGAAGCATTGTCCTATGGAAAAGATAGCATTTGTTAAGGCAAAAAGATTACGGAGTCACTGTTGAAAGAGTGAAAAGGTGGGAGAGTTTGTGTTGTGATGGGAATTCTGTAGGGTACAGTGGGGAAGAGCAGGAAGAAGGGAAAGAGTTGAAGGGTGAACTAGGACAGAGGACATGGAAAGGGAGAAGGGGGTGCAAGTCAGCCCGAACCGAGGCTTGCTGATGAGAAGGGCTGACTTACATCTGAGTCACAGGCCAGGCAGAATTGCACCTCTGCTTGTTACAAAGGGTGTCTTAGTTAAAGCAGTTTCAGGGCCTTACAAGCCAAGGCCTGATATCTCAGGGTTCCTGATGGTGAGACATTGATGGGAATGACTCAGCTCTCACACAGCACACTCAGCAAACATTTGGTAACCAAGCACTGTGAGCCTGGCCCTAGGCTAAGCACTGGGGATTATGCATTTGTACAGCTTGAGAACACTAAGGGCAATCGCTCATAGTCCCAACATGCTCAACAAACACAACTGCTGACCTCCCTAAACTTGGGTTTTATTCCCAATCTTCAGAGATTCTTCAATTGTCCTGAGGGCAGAAACTCTGCAAAACAGAGTTTTGTTATTTCGTAAAAGCAAAAACAAAAATCTTAGGCTCCCTCAGCCTGCCTGATTTGCAGACTCTCACTGCCCTGTTGGAGATCTGATTCTCCAAGAGTCTGGGGAAAAGGGTCCAAAATGAGAAAGGAAGAAGGCTAGGGAGCATCCACGGACAAGACTTTGCTGAGGGAGCTGCTTTTCTCACATCATCTGATTTTTAACCCTTGGAGAACAGGACTTCCCGTTTCAACTCCAAGATCTTTCCTAAGTGGTTTATGTGAGGATTGCAAGCACAGTTCCACTCTGCTACTCCTGCAGAGGAAAATCTAGAAAAATCAGTGGTCGTTTAGGACATATACCATTTGTGACACTATTTATAATAAGCAAATGGTAATTTGCCAGTTGTTTCTTAATACGTTTTCTATTTAGGCTGCAGAAATTATGTTCAGTTTGAGCCTATGATCTAAGAACTCCGGCTGAGATCTGAAGAACTGTCTAGAAATTGTTCTCTGGGAACAGGGTCAGTGTCACTTTTCCACAATGTTAACTACTCACATATAGCCAGGCAATCATGTTCTTCATGTTTTTTCCATCAATATACTAGCATATTAATATCACAGCTTAAGATTTCCAAAAAGAGAGGGACAATTTATCTTGGCAAAAGTCCAAGCCTTTGTAAAATTATTAGGAAAATCTACTGGCATCCATTCAAATCACTCTAAGTCCCAAATTTTTTTTCTTAACTCCAAAACATTGTTTGCATAAAGTCAGTTATCTCTTACCAAGAAAAAAGAAAGAAAACAAACATCTAACTTACCTGCCAGTCTCCTACTTAAAACCATGCCTCCAGCCTATTGTCTTGATTTATGTAATTACTCAACTGTTTTCTTTAATTAAAACATAAAACTTAAGGGACCATAGACATTATTTAGCCTCTTTTCTCATTTAACAGATACACAGAGTTGCTGCAGAGTAGACTTTTGCTGACATCAAGTTCACCATTCTTGAATTCTGTCCTTTTGGTTTTGGTTTAGGCATTCACCAAGTCAAACACACGTTGAAATTTCTTTGAGAAGTCGTAAATAAGTAACCAAGCTGGGAGGGAGGGGGAGAAATCAATCAATCAGTGTGAACTGAGAAGCCAGCTTATTAAATGAAGGACAAAAGGGAAAAATACAATAGTGTTTACCTCTTTGTCAGCCCGAAAAACCCAAGTTTTTCTTTGAAGTAGAAACCTTGCTCACAACTTACATTTTCTAATAAACCTTGCCTGGTAAGCTGATGCAAAATCAATAATCATAACACTATTTCCTGATGACTTACCTTCTAGTTCTTATTTATAATATTTGAACAAATGAATAGCTTGATTTTAACTTGACAACTTGGCATTTTACATGTATCTTGCTTAATACTTTGGCCCATGATACATTTCACCAGACTTAACCTAGTCAACAACACTTGTTTCCTTGCTAAAGAATAAGCATTCATTCATCCATCCATTTATTTAACCAACATTTATTGACATCGACTTTGTGCCAGGTAGAGTTCCATAGTAAATGCCTGTGGGTCCAGAGATAAAAGAAAGAGAACTCAGTCCAGTAGATACTCAAGCAAGTGCTTACTTGGTGGTTTGTACTTTGAAAGAGGTACTTAACTTTTTGAGGACTCAAGGAAGGGTGCCAAACTGCCTAACCCAATTGGTGATGTTAAGGAAGGTGTTACCCATCAAAGTTCAGCTATGGATAAGATGTGAGCCATGCGAAGAAAGAAGAGTGAGCCCTCCAGAAAGAGCCAGCGACCTATAAAGAAACTGGTGGAAATTTATGAAGTTAATTTAAGACACGCAGGAAAGGAAATGAAATAAATCTCATGTGGGAAATTTGGTTTTACTCTGAAGGCTCTTTGAAACCACAGAATTCTTTTAAGTATAAGAATGACAAAATAGGAATCGTATTTTTGAAAACTTCCTCTAGTTCAAGCAGGGAGAATGGGTTAAAAGGGGAAAAGGAGAGCGAGGGAGCCCAGGTAAGAGGTGGAGAAAAAAAGGATCGATTTTAAGAAATGGTAAAGAGGTAAAAAACAAATATCCTTTATAAATTTAATTATGGCTCAACCCAATACCCGAAATTAAAATTTTGGCTAATAGAATTTTCAATGCATGTAACTTTTGTGATTGACCTCGTTTATGTTAACAGTGGAAAATATCCACTAGTGTGTCAAACCGGCTTATTGGAAATTCTGAGTTTATATAAACATGAAATAAGTATATATCTTTTACAAGAGTTGTTTTTGTTTTACTATATTGAATCCCTCTTTGCCAATGGATAGCAGTGTGCTTAATACTTCCCAGGGAGCTCGGTGGTACAGAATACTCCTGCTAATACAGGAGACACAGGAGACTTAGTTTCAATCTCTGGGTCAGGAAGATCCCCTGGAGAAAGAAACAGCAACCCACTCCAGTATTCTTGACTGGGAAATCCCACCAGAGGAGCCTGGTGGGCTACAGTCCATGGGGTGGTAAAGAGTCAGATGTGACTGAGCGTGCGCGCACACACACACACAGCAGCAGCATGCTTAACATCTTTCCTGAAGCAGTGGCTTTCCCTCCTCCACACCTACATCACCAGGCAGTTTCTCTGATTCCCACTCTGTCCTCGGTCTTTCTCAGGACCATCCAGTGTCCACCCACAGAGAAGACCCTCTTAGTGGATACCAGCTCCCCTGGTGTCCCCTCCTATCCCCTCATGTCTGTGGCTCCCAGTGCTTTGCAGTCTCACACCGGCTCACACTTGGCAATCTCATAAAATCTTTAGTTGAAATCTTGCCTGCTGGTGTGGTAACCCCACTTTCCTCTTGTGTTCTGCCAGTTCTTGGTCCCGTTATTCTGAGGAGGCACCTGCCTTTATTTGCATTTCAGGCTAGGAGGTGGCCCTGGGTTGTCAATTCTCTGATGGGTTAAAAAATGTCATGACCTTGTGGATTATCCATCCTTTCCTTGGTGGGGTGAAAGTGACACTCTTTTCAGCTTTCTATATCTTAATACATGGGTGGTTTAGGCAACTTGGGCTTTCCAGGTGGCTCAGTGCTAAAGAACCCACCTGCCACTGCAGGAGACACAGGAGACATGGATTCAATCCCTGGGTTGGGAAGATTCCTTGGAGGAGGAAATGGCAACCCACTTCAGCATTCTTGCCTGGGAAATATAGGAGCCTGACAGGCTACAGTCCTTGGGATTGCAAAGAGTTGGACACGACTGAACATGCACACATGTATATTAGGCCACTTACTTAACTGCTCTGAATTGCAATTTTCTCCTTTGTAAAATAAAGACACTAATACTTACCTCTTTGAATCATCATGAGGGTATTCTGAGATGTAAGCGCCTAGTCCACAATAGTGAGTGAGTGAGTGAGTGAAAGTCACTCAGTCGCGTCGGAGTCTTTGTGACCCCATAGACAGTAGCCCACCAGGCTCCTCTGTCTATGGGGATTCTCCAGGTAAGAATACTGGAAGAGGTTGCCATGTCCTCCTCCAGGGGATCTTCCTAATTCAGGGATCGAACCCAGGTCTCCCATATTGCTGGCAGATTCTGTACTGTCTGAGCCACCAGGGAAGTCCACAATACTGCTGCTAAGTCACTTCAGTCATGTCTGACTCTGTGCGACCCCATAGACGGCAGCCCATCAGGCTCCGTCATCCCCGGGATTCTCCAGGCAAGAATACTGGAGTGGGTCGCCATTTCCTTCTCCAATGCATGAAAGGGAAAAGTGAAAGTGAAGTCACTCAGTCGTGTCCGACTCTTAGCGACCCCATGAACTGAAGCCTGCCAGGCTCCCCCATCCATGGGATTTTCCAGGCAAAAGAGTACTGGAGTGGGGTGCCATTGCCTTCTCCGAAGTCCACAATAGGTGCTTATTAAATGCATTCCCACCAGTGTTTATTACGAACTCATGACATCTCTGTTGCATAAGTCATATTACTTGCACACACTTTCATGACTGGGTGGTAATTCAGGAGCCCCTTTCACGTGAGCTGTTTCAACACAAGTTTTCGCTATTTTCAAAATTAAAATAGAAATGACAAGGATTACAAGATTCTAAGCAGGGCAACTGATAAAGTAGGTCTAACGTTATATGGGAGCCCATGAGATTTCTTTTGCCTTGTATTCGTTTGGTTTATTTAGTCAATGTTGAGTACAAAAGCTCTTACGATATACAAGGAAAGATGTTCCAACCTGACCTCTAGGGGTCTACTCAGCTTGCAGGAGAACAGGACAAGGGAGGAAAGGTTCGATGGAACTGGAGGTGATCCTCAGAAGCAGACCCCAGAGCAGGGCAAGTAAGAGAAAACATGTTGAAATCAGAATGAAAGGATGAAATTAGTCCCCACCCTACTTCAAAGCGAGAGAAGAAGGCACCATTGAAGAACTTCTCCATAAAGTTTTCCTTCCTCACACACCCTGCTCTTCTGCCATCTGCTCCCAGACTCACCTCCCCATGTGGACAACCTCAGCAAAACGCAAACCACTTCTCTCAAGACCACACTTCTAACTGCTGTACCCCATCTCAGCTCTCTCCCCAGGAGGCTCAGGTGCTGTCATTTTTAGAAAATTCACAAAAAAAGTATTTTCAAAACAAAACAATGGGCTACATAACTTTTATATATTTTTGGTATATATTCTATATATTTGGTATTTCCTTAGCATAACATTCCAGTAATTGATCTCCTCTGGCAAAGTCTATAACATTTTAAAGCTTTCAGTACTTGTTGTCAAGTTTTTCTCATCCATACATTTGGACTGATTAATACTGCCATTGGTTGAATATAAGATTGCCTATTTCACTTCTGCTCACCACTATTTGAGTGTATTTTATTCCCAGGGTGGTTAAGGAAAAAAAAAATTTGGTATTTAATTTTAAAATTATTCTATTGAAGAAGTTTTTCACTACTAAATTATTACTCTGCTTTTTCATATTATTTGTTAATATCTTTGTACATGTAACTGAAGAGACCGCAGTGGTTTTATGAGAGTATGATTGTCTTTTAGCTTTTGTAGAAACGAGTGTACCTCCACCTGCTCTAAAGGTGATGGTTTCTTCTTCAAATTCCAAGGAATCACAGCTATAGGAGAATAAGTCACATTCTTTGGAGGAATTTATTGAGTATCTTGAAGAAATTAAAAGTGGCAAAAGAAGAACTTTTCTAAAAGTTGTAAGGCTTTCAGTGCCAGAAGCTCAGAGTTGAGCCCTCATGATGCTATTTATTGCTGAAACAACACAATTTCAAAAATACGATTTCCTCGAAATGAAAATCAGAGTTAAAAGGGCCTTCCTTTGTTCTTTTAAAGTGACTTAAACATAACACAATGTTGAGCTAGTGAAAATATATCAAAAATGTGTTGATAGTTATTATATTTTTTTCACAGGGGTAAAATCTGAGCCTTTTAAAAGGAACTTCTTAGCTATACTGAGCTGGTTCAAAGTATCTGAATTTCAGCCAGCATTGGCAATGGCCCCGGCAGGGACTCTTCTTATCTTCGCTTCAAACATCCACTACCTAGAAGCAGGCCTTTGATATTCACTTTGAGAAAATTTATAGTAGGTGCAGAGCAGCCTTTTGTGTGATACAGCTGCAGCTGTTATGACTCAAGCACCGATAATCGTACATGAATTACATTTTTAGCTTCGCTGCAAGTGCCCCACCTTTTACCCTGGAGAGGGAACAGATGTGCTGATCAAAATGGAATCCTAGATGGTCAAGTTCTGGACTTGATGGCCAAGAGGCAAAGTAGAAAGACACTAAACTCACCTCCTTCCCTGGGCACAACGCAACTACAACTAGATTCTCCAGTTCTGATGGCACCCTACTTCTTCTCAATCACATGGCTGAGCGGTCATCTTAAATTAGTAAAAAGGAAAGAGATTGACTTGCCAGTCAGGATTAAGAGGGGTAGAAGTCATTCCAAATCTAAAGAGGAAGTAAATGAGGGGGTACTTCAAGGAAATCAAAGACCATGGCCAGAAACACCAACCCAAAGGAGAAAACCAGAAAACCACGCCAAGACAGCTGAAGGAAAAAGAGAGGCAGCAGCAATCAGGAGAGCTGAATTAAAAATAAAGATCAGAGTCCACCAGGGGTGGCCTTGAAAAGAAGCCAAGTAGAGAAGATTTGGCCAGTTCTTTACATTGGAAAGCTATGTTGAAAAAGAGAGAGAGAGAGAGAGAAAGCTATGTTCCACTTATCTGGGAAACAAGACTTTATCTGTATTAAAGTAGTTGTATTCAGAAGTGCTGTCTGGCAGGTAGCCAGAATCATTCTAGATATTATCTGTGACTCACACACAAAAAAGTTTCCAACTTCTATTTTCAACAGCTATGAAAATATACTATGAAGTGTCAAAATCAAAATAACATATGCGAAGATCTGGATATAAGTGACAAGGATATGAGACATACAAGAAACAAGAAAGGTGCATGCAGTTTCCATAGGTAATGAGTGGGAGAAGAACATTCCAGAAGGGAGCTCAGGCCAGGAACAAGACCCGCCTTCTAGGGAAGGAATTGCTGAGCGTTGTGAATGAGGGTACAGAGTCAACTATCCCTGGGAGAGGGGAAGGCTCCGTCCCCAAACAGCTGCTGGCATCTCTGGGCAGGACCGAGGCAAATGATCAGTCCTAGAGCTGCCAGACCAGCAGACCAGTGCCTCCCAGCAGGTGTCCAGGGGGAGGGACCAGAACCGTGGGCAGAAACAGTTTACCCTGTGGCGAGTCCTGCAGCACATGCCAGGCTCTACTTGATCAAGAAAGCCTGGGCCATCACCAAGGAGGCTTATCTTCACAGATGAGCCTCCCATCACTAGAGATGGAAACAAAACCAGGGCTGGTTTCCAGGCCCACTAAGAGGATGGTGGGGAAAATAGGATGTGAGAAGAGAAAATCAGAATTGAGCCTACAACTGAACCTGCAGTGGGGAACCAGGTGAGGAAGCTCCAGCGTTTTGGTAAGCAAACGTGCCTCCTTACACTTCTGCATGGGGAGGACTCTGACGCTGGGAACCAGTAGACCCCAGAAGAAGCCCATAGTCAACAGAGGGCCTCCATATGCCCCTCAGGACCACAGCAAAGATGATTCAGGGCCCGGAGTAGGACCTCGGTTGAAGTATTGGGAGCTCTTGCTCAAATGCCATCTCCAAAACTATGCCATCTTAAACTGTGGTTTCTTTGGCCTCCTCCCCACAGGCCATATTTGGTAATATCTTGGCTTCTCTGGCTTCTCTGATGGCTCAGATGGTAAAGAATCTGCCTGCAATGCAGGAGACCTGGGTTTGTTCCCTGGGTCAGAGAGATCCCCTGGAGAAGGGAATGGCAACCCACTCCAGTATTCTTGCTGGAGAATTCCATAGACAGAGGAGCCTGGCGAGCTCAGTCCATGGGTCGCAAAGAGTCAGACACAACTGAGCGCATAACGTCTTCAGACATTTTTAATAGTCATATCGGGGTAGTGGCTAATGGCATCTGTCTAGTGAGAAGAGGTCAGAAGTGCTGCTAAACATGCTGCAACGCACAGGACAGGAATGATGTGACTCAAACGTCAACAGCGTTGAGGTTGAGAAAACTTGATCCCCACCTTCACTTCCATCACTTGCCATTTTCAACAATCCTCTGACACTTGTTACTACTGGAAATTATTTTATTTATGCATTTCCACATGTATCACCCATTCCTCCTGTTGTAACATGAACTCTGGTAGCTGTAACCTTGTTTTTCCTGTTTACTGGTATATTCTCAGAACCTGACATGTAGTAAGTACTGAATAAATATTCATCGCATGAATAAATTATGAGAAGAATGAATGATAGAATCAGTACATGAAAAAGGGCAAAAATATAAACCAAGGAAATTTTGACTCCAAATCAGTCATTAGGAAGTAGGTTCAGGAGAGTTCAGCTTATAGGAGGGCTCAGTGATACAGTGATTATTATATTATACCTCCGTGTGTTAGGTTCTCTACTGGAGTATAAGCCCCCTGAGATCAGTGTCCATATATTCCTGATCTCTAGCACAGAGCCCAGCTGTGGTGTAAGAGCACAGACCCTAGAGACAAGATACCTGTGAACTGTTACTCATTTGCAGTTCATTTGGCAGATTGGTAGAAGCCCCAGGTTTGGTCCTTTAGGTCATAGGAAGAATGTACATTCTGTGGGAAGTTCATGCAGAATCAGCATGTTTTATACCATCCCCAAATTACACCTGAGATTACATCTCATTCTTCCCAAGTAAAGTGTTGTGCCACAGCGTGGGAATTGAATATTTTGCCATTCCATCATTTGACCTACATTGTTTATTTACTTGCAGAAAGGCTTGAAAATCGGATAAAAACTTCTAAATGACCCTGTGTCTTGTAAGTAATAAAATAAATAATAAGTAATTAAAATAAAGCAATAAAATATAATAATAATAAAATAAAAGTGATGTTCCTCATGTTTGCATAAGACAAGAGTACCCTGTCCTGTATACCCCACTGTACCCTTCCCTTCAGATGGCTTTAGGAAGGATAAAATGACACACCAAGATGGTCACTTTCAAACAGATAAAACAGAGAGAAAACTTCCAAATAATATTCATTAAATATGTGAATGCTGAGAAGAAGAAAAAATAGAAGTTTCTTCAATTGTGGATATTTTTTTTGAATGGGGGAAGTACTAGAGTATACAGTGGATCACAAACTAACCATATGGAAAAATAACATAGCAGGAAACATAAATATGAGTCAAATATATGAAAATCCCTTGTAACATGACTGGTATACAGTTTATTCATAATTATTGCTGCTCTTCCCCACTCGCCCACCCCACCAAGGCGCTTCTTCTAAAGATCAACAATGACCTGAAGCCTTCACTAGGTACTATAAGACATTATGACTCCAAATTTATGGAAATGGTGATTGTTCAGAAAATGAAATACATTATTCAGTTCAGTTCAGTTGCTCAGTCGTGTCCGACTCTTTGCGACCTCATGAATCGCAGCACACAAGGCCTCCCTGTCCATCACCAACTCCCGGAGTTCACCCAAACCCATGTCCATCGAGTCGGTGATGCCATCCAACCATCTCATCCTCTGTCATCCCATTCTCCTCCCGCCCCCAATCCTACCCAGCATTAGGGTCTTTTCCAATGAGTCAACTCTTCGCATGAGGTGGCCAAAGTATTGGAGTTTCAGCTTCAACATCAGTCCTTCCAATGAACACCCAGGACTGATCTCCTTTAGGATGGACTGGTTGGATCTCCTTGCAGTCCAAGGGACTCTCAAGAGTCTTCTCCAACACCACAGTTCAAAAGCATCAATTCTTCAGCGCTCAGCTTTCTTCACCATCCAACTCTAACATCCATACATGACCACTGGAAAAACCATAGCCTTGACTAGATGGACCTTTGTTGGCAAAGTAATGTCTCTGCTTTTAAATATGCTATCTAGCTTGGCCATAACCTTCCTTCCCAGGAGTAAGCGTCTTTCAATTTCATGGCTGCAATCACCATCAGCAGTGATTTTGGAGCCAAAAAATATAAAGTCTGACACTGTTTCCACTGTTTCCCCATCTATTTCCCATGAAGTGATGGGATCAGATGCCATGATCTTAGTTTTCTGAATGTTGAGCTTTAAGCCAACTTTTTCACTCTCCTCTTTCACTTTCATCAAGAGGCTCTTTAGTTCTTCTTCACTTTCTGCCATAAGGGTGGTGTCATCCGCATATCTGAGGTTATTGATATTTCTCCCAGCAATCTTGATTCCAGCTTGTGTTTCTTTCAGCCCAGCGTTTCTCATGATGTACTCTGCATATAAGTTAAATAAGCAGGGTGACAATATACAGCCTTGATGTACTCCTTTTCCTATTTGGAACCAGTCTGTTGTTCCATGTCCAGTTCTAACTGTTGCTTCCTCACCTGCATACAGGTTTCTCAAGAGACAGGTCAGACGGTCTGGTATTCCCATCTCTTTCAGAATTTTCCACAGTTTATTGTGATCCACACAGTCAAAGGCTTTGGCATAGTCAATAAAGCAGAAATAGATGTTTTTCTGGAACTCTCTTGCTTTTTCGATGATCCAGCAGATATTGGCAATTTGATCTCTGGTTCCTCTGCCTTTTCTAAAACCAGCTTGAACATCTGGAAGTTCCCGGTTCACGTACTGCTGAAGCCTGGCTTGGAGAATTTTGAGCATTACTTTCCTAGCATGTGAGATGAGTGCAATTGTGCAGTAGTTTGAGCATTATTTGGCATTGCCTTTCTTTGGGATTGGGATGAAAACTGACCTTTTCCAGTCCTGTGGTCACTGCTGAGTTTTCCAGATTTGCTGGCATATTGAGTGCAGCACTTTCACAGCATCATCTTTCAGGATTTGAAATAGCTCAACTGGAATTCCATCACCTCCACTAGCTTTGTTCGTAGTGATGCTTTCTAAGGCCCACTTGACTTCACATTCCAGGATGTCTGGCTCTAGATGAGTGATCACACCATCGTGATTATCTGGGTCGTGAAGATCTTTTTTGTACAGTTCTTCTGTGTATTCTTGCCACCTCTTCTTAATATCTTCTGCTTCTGTTAGGTCCATACCATTTCTGTCCTTTATCGAGCCCATCTTTGCATGAAATGTTCCCTTGGTATCTCTAATTTTCTTGAAGAGATCTCTAGTCTTTCCCATTCTGTTTTTTTCCTCTATTTCTTTGCACTGATTGCTGAGGAAGGCTTTCTTATCTCTCCTTGCTATTCTTTGGAACTCTGCATTAAAATGTAAATATCTTTTCTTTTCTCCTTTGCTTTTTGCTTCTCTTCTTTTCCCAGCTATTTGTATGGCCTCCTCAGACAGCCATTTTGCTTTTTTGCATTTCTTTTCCATGGGGATGGTCTTGATCCCTGTCTCTTGTACAATGTCATGAACCTCTGTCCATAGTTCATCAGGCACTCTGTCTATCAGATCTAGTCCCTTAAATCTATTTGATCACACAGACCACAGCCTTGTCTATCTCAATGAAACTAAGCCATGCCGTGTGGGGCCACCCAAGATGGATGGGTCATGGTTGAGAGGTCTGACAGAATGTGGTCCACTGGAGAAGGGCATGGCAAACCACTTCAGTATTCTTGCCTTGAGAACCCCATGAGCAGTATGAAAAGGTGAAAAGATAGGACACTGAAAGATGAACTCCCCAGGTCGGTAGGTGCCCAATATGCTACTGGAGATCAGTGGAGAAATAACTCCAGAAAGAATGATGGGATGGAGCCAAAGCAAAAACTATACCCAGCTGTGGATGTGACTGGTTATAGAAGCAAAGTCCGATGCTGTAAAGAGCAATATTGCATAGGAACCTGGAATGTTAGGTCCATGAATCAAGGCAAATTGGAAGTGGTCAAACAGGAGATGGCAAGAGTGAACATCGACATTCTAGGAATCAGCGAACTAAGATGGACTGGAATGGGTGAATTTAACTCAGATGACCATTATATCTACTACTGTGGGCAGGAATCCCTTAGAAGAAAAGGAGTAGCCATCATGGTCAACAAAAGAGCCTGAAATGCAGTACTTGGATGCAATCTCAAAAACGACAGAATGATCTCTGTTCATTTCCAAGGCAAACCATTCAATATCATGGTAATCCAAGTCTACGCCCCGGCCAGTAACGCTGAAGAAGCTGAACTTGAACGGCTATATGAAGACCTACAAGACCTTCTAGAACTAACACCCAAAAAAGATGTCCTTTTCATTATAGGGGACTGGAATGCAAAAGTAGGAAGTCAGGAAACACCTGGCGTAACAGGCAAAGTTGGCCTTGGAGTACAGAATGAAGCAGGGCAAAGGCTAATAGAGTTTTGCCAAGAGAACGCACTGGTCATAGCAAACACCTTCTTCCAACAACACAAGAGAAGACTCTACACATGGACATCACCAGATGGTCAACAACGAAATCAGATTGATTATATTCTTTGCAGCCAAAGATGGAGAAGCTCTATACAGTCAGCAAAAACAAGACTGGGAGCAGACTGTGGCTCACATCATGAACTCCTTATTGCCAAATTCAGACTTAAATTGACAAAAGTAGGGAAAACCACTAGACCATTCAGGTATGACCTAAATCAAATACATTATTAAAAGGTAGAAAATAACTCTTGTTAAGAAAAAGGCTAGAAGAATTGAAATTATTCAAACTAAACAAAAATGGGCTATTTAAGAGCTTTATAGTCTTGCAGAATTATACTTTTAAAATTATCTGTCAAATATACATATTTGAAATTTGAAATAAATACTTATTGGGATCTACTACGTGCCAATGGGTGCAACAAAAAGTAATACAGAAGGTCTATCCTCATGGATCTTAAGTAGTACAAGTTAGCTAGTATTTTCTTATTCACTTAATGCGTATTTCTTAAGGAACAGTTATGCTACATGATAAAGAACTCTTATTATTCCTTATAAAATGAGCTACACATGTGTTTATTTACAATTATAAACTTCAGATTATTTATCATTCTGATGACTAGTAAAGCTGTAAAAGAATTAGAAAGTGGTAACTCCCAATCAGGAATTGAATGGTCTAACCAGCGGTGTTTTAAATATCTCATAAAATATTCCTAATCAAAACAACAAGGGGAAGGGAAGGCCAATATGCATTATTAGAAATATAAATTAATGTATTTACTAAAATGTGAGCACTTCTGAGCACATGTAATTAAAATAACTCAGCTAGTAAAAGTTAACAGTGAGTGTCCACTGAAATCCAAGTATGAGATTTTAAACTATTTAAAATTTTCTCAGAAGACTTAATTTACAAGTTTTGCTTGGAAATACTTTTTTACTATTTGGTAAATGAAACATTCCCCTCTTAATCATATATATATAAGTTTTTTTGTACATAGCTAGGTCTGTGAAGTGAAAATGCAAGTTGCTATGTTGTGTCTGACTCTTTGTGACCCCATGGACTATACAGTCCATGGAACTCTCCAGGCCAGAATACTGGAGTGGATAGATATCCCCTTCTCAAGGGTATCTTCCCAACCCAGGGATCAAACCCAGGTCTCTCGCATTGCAGGAGGATTCTCTAGCAGCTGAGCCACCAGGGTAATTCTATTTTTTTGCATGCCTAGTACATGATTCTGATTTTTAATTAGAATTCAAGTTGCTTTAATGCCATTCTTAGACTAAGACTTTTGAACCACTGATTCTCAAACTTGTCTGGACATCTATAAAGTTTTTAAAAATATAGATTTCTGGTTCCACTGTAAAGGTCCTGATTTAGTAAATCTGGAATATCATCAATTGTAATTTAAATCCACTAAATCATTATTCAAAAATTAAAAACTTAAATTAATGAACTTACTGCTTAACCTACATTGCTGTTTTCTTCTTCTGTATCTTCTGTCCTTACACACATAGTAGAGTCTTAAGTCTTTAATTAACTGATTTACAAGATTGTAGAAAATTAATAATTTAATTTTAAAATAGAGATTCAAATTCACTTTTGGCAGTATTAATTAAGTAAATAGAATATGGTTGCTTAAAAGGTAAAATCGAAAGGGAAACTGAAGAAACACAATAAAATTCACTACAAAGGAAACAATTATTATAAATTCTAAAATTTTTAAAAATCTCCCCCTTATAAAATGTGTTATGTCTGTCATTTGCCTATAGAAGAATGAAATATTCTGAACTGAAACCAACACATATTAAAAACTAAATGGCTTATTTTACTACAATCTTTTATAGAAAATGTCTTAAAGACATTCTAAATGAACAAATTGGGTTACTTTTTCCATATGAAATTATATATTTTGAAATATAGAAAAAAGAGAAGGTTCTTACAGCCTAAGTGTTCAGTTCTTTTTAAAAATTTTTTATTAACATTGGTTTACAATGTGTTAGTTTCTGGTGTACAGCTCTTAAGAGCAAAACAGTTTTAATAGTTTTGGAAGTCCTAAGTGTTAGTGTGGTGAAAATGAAGGTAATTTTTCCCTTATTCACTGTCTAAATTTCTCTTCTTCAATTGGCATCATGGTAGCTGCTATAAGTATAATGTAGCAGTGGTAGTAGTCAGCTCTTGAAGAGGGAGCTATAGTTTGAGGAAAGAGCCAGTGAGGGGAGATGGTTGTAGGTTAATCTGTAGTGAAAATTACTAAAGGTTAACTTGCCATAGAACATTCTGATGACCAGTGGCAGTTCCACTAGATTAAAGTGATGATGGTGGCACTGCAGCTGCAGGTTCAGATGAACGGGTGGGTGAACACATGGCTGAAGGAGAGTGATGACCACTGGTTTTGTAAGCTAAGTGGGAGCTACAGTAGTTGTAGTTTAAGTGGAAGTGGTAATGGTCATCGATGGAGGAAGTGGTGATTTTATCGTCCTATTATAGTGCTGGAAGCCGTGGTTTCACTTGAACTTGTGGTGGTAGCTGGTGTGGTTGTAAGTTCATTTGAAGTGGTGGAGGTTGTAGGTTCGGGTGAAGTGATGGTTGCCGGTTGCATTGAGCTGGTGCTCACTGTAGGCTGGCAAGTAGTAGAGGGGGGCCCAGGAGTCGGGCTTCCTCTGGGTAGCTGGGTAACAATAGAAGAGTTGTTATTATAATGAATAATATCAGAAAACTATTATAATTATTATTTTTAATAATCAATACTTATTATTAACAATGGATAATAATAATGTTAATAATTGTTATTATTCACCAGGGTTATTATGAGTACTCCAATTGTTGTTGTAACCAGACAGGCTAAGAAACAAACCAAAAAGATCTTCCATAGAGTCAGCTTATGACAGCAATTTTCTTTCACCTAAGAAGAGTGTGAATAAAAAATATTAGTGGTGAAAACAAAAATGCTTGCCATTTATCGTCTCTTTTGCATTATTTATAACCTAGTATATTAACACCATTGAATCCCTATATGTCTCTGAAGCAATTTAGACTTAAAGTCCACATTTTTATTCAGATGGAAGTAATTGCATGCTTTCTGTAATATTAGAAGCAATCAAAATCTGTTAATATCACATCTTCTTTCATCCTCAAAATCTGTTAATATCACATCTTCTTTCATTCTATGTTCCAATGATAATTATGAGGTCTTCTGTCAGAACAATACTTGAATGGTAGATTCTCCTCATTACACCCAATACATCCCTGAATATTGTCATTACCCCAACATGCACCGTTTCCACAATCACTTCTTCAGGAATCCTGTGCTCTAACCACCATGTCCTCCCTTCCAGCTTGTTTGTTCAATTATTGCTGTAATAACCTTTCTTTAGCTTTATTAAAATGTCCAGCCCAGCAGCCCTGGCTTCACTCAGATCTCTCCTTATCCACCTTTTGTTCCAAGGCCCATTTTTCAATACAGTTGCTAACTCCCTAAAACCTCTTGCACTTCCCTCTTCTCAGTTTTTCCAGTTGGCAAGCAAGTGACTGCTTACGCTGGACCGTCCCTCTAACAGTCACACGGCTGGGGAAGGTCACGTCCCTGGGCATGTCAGAATTAACAGAAATGTCTGGTCATCATTCTCAGATGGATTTTCTGTTCCATTCTACCATCCTATTATAACTCTGATTAAGATATGCTCTCCTTTGAAAATACTTCCTTAATCTTCTTCCCTCTCTTTAAACCTGTAACCTCCATCCGCCAACCCTCACACACAAATTGTCCCTCCTCATTCCTATCAATTGACTTCACTTCCTTTCTACTTCATTGGGAAACTTAAAATCACTCAATGGAAACTCTTTCAAACCCCCACTAGGTACCACACGCATCAATCCATTCTCTTCTTTCTCTGATCAATACAAAAGATGCTATCCCTCCTGCCTGAAGGTGATATGTCTATCTGCTTTTGGATCCCATCCCCTCTGCCTTCCTCAGCAACTTTTTTGTTTTATCCTTCCTCCAGGACTGAACATTAACCATTTTTCCCTTAAATGACTGCCTGCTTTTAACATTTAAACACACTCAAATCTCTCCTCTCATCTCAAACAAGAAAATCTCCTTGGTTTCAAATACCCATCTAGTGGCTTCCCTGGTGGCTCAGTGGTAAAGAATTCACCGCCAATGCGGGAGGCTCAGGTTTGATCCCTGATCTGGGAAAAATCCCACATGCCGAGGAGCATATAAACCTGTGCACCACAATTATTGAGCCTGTGCTCCAGAGCTCGGGAGCCACAACTACTGAGCTTACGTGCCACAGGTACTGAAGCCTGTGTGCCCGAGGCCCTGTGCTCTGCAATGAGAGAAGCCACTGCAATGAGAAGCCCTCACACGGCAAGTAGAGAAAAAGCCTGTGCAGCAGTGAAGACTCGGAACAGCCATTCATAAATAAATTAAAATACCCTTCTAGCTACTTCTCTTCCTCTCTCTTTGGAGAACAAAATTTCTCGAGTGGTCTAAATGCAGCGTCTCTATTTGCACACTTTTCAGCCCAGTCCAGTTTAGCTTCTGCTTCTGCCAGGCCTCTGAAATACCTCTTAACAGAGTCAATAGCACACATTCATCAAAATCTAACTGATGGATTTTAGCCCTCGTCTTTAAGCCCTCAGTAGCATTTGCCAATGAAGATCATTGCTCTTCTTTCTTGAACGATTATTTCCATTCTCATTGGTTTTCTCCTAACCTCTGGGGATCTCCTCAGTTTCTTTTGAAAGTTCTGATGGACTTTCAATCTTTACTGTTGACATTCTTATGTGCATGCTAAGTTGCTTCAGTTGTGTCTGATTCTTTGCAACCCTACAGACTGTAGCCTGCCAGGCTCCTCTGTCCATGTTCAAGGCAAGAATAGTGGGGTGGGTTGCCATGTCCTACCTCCAGGGGATCTTCCTAACCTAGGGATCGAACCCGTGTCTCTTATGTCTCCTGCATTGGCTGGCAAGTTCTTTACCACTAGCACTACCTGGGAAGCCCTGTCATTCTTAGGCCCTTGTATTTTTTCACACTAAGTCCTAGGGTAGTGAACTTTTTCTGTGAAGGATCAAATAGTAAATATATTCAGCTTTGTGAGTCATACAGATTTTGTTATAACTACACCAACCTGCCATTATAGTGTTAAGCAGTGATAGACAGTGAGTAAGCAAATGAGCATGGCTGTGTTCCAATAAAGCTTTATTTACAAAAATAGGCAGTGGGCCAATGTAACCACTCTATTCTTTTCCCCACTATGATTTTAATTTCCATCTGTATCCCAATGACTCTCAAGTTTATCTTCAATCCAGCTTTCCCCTCTAGCCTTTCAATGCTTACACAATAGCACATTTCAGATGGTTCAAAGGTATCATACTGAGTCCAAACCTAAGCTTATGATCTTGCTAGGGAGACCTGGCCAACTCTCAGATGTTGTTAAATGGCATCACCATCCATTCGATCCACTTTCATAAAGTGGAGCCTTGAAATCTCCCAATCCGTTACCAAGCCCTTTTAACTTTATCTGCTAAACATGTCCCTATATCACTGCCTTCATGTCTGTTGATACCACTTTAGTCCAAGTTTCCTTTTTCCCTTGACTAGTACAGTAGTCCCGAGCCCCCTGTCCTCCACTCAGGTTCCTTAATGTACCGTGCTCACTTCTAAGGTAGGACTTTGGCACAAACAGTTCTGCTATTTGGGAATGACTTTCCCAGCCTTCACTCACTGTGCAGAAGGCTGCATGCTTTACCTTCAACACAGCAAGGTCTTCTCGGGTATTTTGTTTTACCCCAATACCTGAGTATTGGACAGCGGTAGTGCTATTAGGAGGGGAATGATACACTGTAAAGTTTTTCAAAATTGTTCTTAGAGTATTCCTAAATCTTTAAGTTTTATTGATCACCAAGTTATGAACCACTCCTAATAATAAGCCTTTTAGTTTCCTATCATCCATCCTGTAAGTAGCTTCCTGGGACCCAGGATGACTATGGGCACAGAGAATCTAGCTGAGTTCATTATATCCTTTCCAGGCTTAAAATATCTCAAAGTGCACAATGAAAGAACTCTCAGAAGCTTTCCAAAGATGACAGTACAAAATAAAACAAGGTCTGCAAAGTTCCTGGCACTGTGAAACCTACATAAATTTTCAATTGTTCGATATGATTAATTATTTCATTATCATTTGGATGAGAGCACAACCCTCACAGAATGGAATACAACTACGACACTCATGCCTTCCAGGCTAGAGCAGGTCTTAAATGTCACAAAATACAGGCTGTGGTATTTGTCGAAAGATCAGGGTTTGTGCAAATGGTGGCAGCTCCAAGGCAATAGGAGCAGAATGAGGACAGGGTTCCTGAGGCCGGGCAAGTGAGGACCACTAAGACCAAGTTAGTCCTAGAGAAAGTGTCATCTTCTTTACCAAGACTGAAGGTACTATAATACTGCCTTCAGAAAATTTTATAAAAAGCAGCTTAGTGAAATAAAGTGCCCATAGCCAGACAACAGGACACCTAAGTCCTCCTTCTATTTCAGCCACTTCTGGTAAAAGCAATATGGGTTCTGGAAAACCTTTTAAATTTCCTGGGTCACATTTCCCCTAATTGTTAAATGATGGAATGAGACTAGATCCCACATTCGCATCATTAGCTGCACATTAGATTCACCTGAAGTTTTTAAGAACTATTGTTACATGCATTCCACCACTAGAATTTCTAATTTAACTGTTCTAGGGCGGGGCTCAGCCATCAATGTTTCTTTAATAATCCCTGGGTGTTTTTAATATGCAGCTAGGTTTAAGAACTACCAGATTCGATGTTATCTAAGGCCTCTTTCAATTCTGCTTTTTACCTCTGCAAACAAGTAGGAACATTTTCTATCTCCACTCATTTAACTCACTTATTATTTCACACTGACCTAGCAACAGTATCAACAGTTTATATTTTTTCATCGAGTAACAAAGTTCATACTTTTTCTACTGAACCTCCACAGCAAGACTCCACAATGGAGTATGGGCATTCCAGATTCAGGGTAACCCAACCAAACTGCCAAGCAGTATAAGTAATTAATAGTCAATGCCACATTTCTAAACTGGGGCTGAAGATATAGGGATACAGTTCTGAGATAAAGTTAAGTCAGCCAACAGCCAAGATCAAGAACCAAGGAAGGTAGAATCTAGTCTCCAAAGCTAGCAGAGAAAATCTGGATAGTAGAGCCAGGATCCTATGTCAAGGTCATGTGCACTAGAGGTCAGAACCAAGAGAGCATAGACAGAGTCACATATAGGTTTAGAGGCTGGAACAGTGAAAGAAAATAAGATGATCACATAGAGCAGGAACCTCAAAGTTTCAGATATGACCCAGTCTCTCCGGAGGCTCTTTAGTGGACTCATCTCTGCACTGCTGATGTATTGGCTCCGTTCCCCCTCCCCAAACTTGTGTTTGTACCTTACACTTATTCCTTTCATTTTCATATGTTATCTGAGAATATTTGAATCCACAACATTCAAAGAACGTTAGTTCTTTGAAAACAGAGACTATCAACTACTCTTCTTCTTGTAGATTGCCTCATGGTGACTTATACTGAGAACACGGCAAATGCTCAAAATGAATGTAGGTGAATCAGAGGATTAAATACATGTCCTGGGAGAGAATAGACCAAATACATCTCCATACAGAGCACATTCCAACCTGGATAAAAGGCGCTCTACTAAACATTACCTGTGCGTGGCATTCCTGACTGTGCAGGGACTCCTGGGTTCACACACACCCCAGTTAAGTTGGAAGGGACATCACTTGATCGTGCACGCCAGTATGTGGCGCTGTGAGCCTCTTGGTTATTTGAACACGTGGCTGACTATAGAGATGAAGTGTTAAGTAAATAGAAAGCATAGTACTGAATTTCTAAAATTAAACTCTTCAGTCAAAAATAAACAAGACTGTTTTTATTATTATTTAAAGGGATAACAACAAGACTAACAACAAGACTTCAAAAAGAAATAAATGTTTTCTTATCCTCTGAAGACAAAAAAAAAATTTTAGACAGATTATTCTGTTACCTTTTAACCAATTTTCATAAGTTATCCAAAATTTCAGATCTGGAGTGTATATAATCCATCTTCTCTGTTATATTACAAACGTATTAACTCATTAAATACCTTAATGTTGCAAGATGTTATAGGTGGAGCATATTTAAGGGAGCATGTGTTCATATGAGGAATAGAATGTCAGAGCTGAAAAAGTTCTTCCAGCTTATCAGATACAACCTGTTTAGGTTATTTCAGAAATGAGACTATTGAAGCAAAAAGAGTTGATGTTGGAAGTAGTAGTACCATTATTATCCCATGATGACCCAATAAGCGCGTTGGTGCTCAGATTTCCAGTGTTAAGGCTAGTGTAATTTCCACTCTACGGCATTATATATGGCATATTATTATATTGAACTACAACAATATATCAATATAGTGTATACTACACTACACTATACCAATGAAAAATTCTCACACAAAGAGATTCCTTTGCATAATCCACATAATGCTCTATGCAGTGGAACTTGCAAGCCCATGATAAGGACACAGAAGGTAAGTCTTTTGTCCAGTTTGTGACATGTTTTTGCTGGGTTCCTCTTCAGCATGAAAGTGAAAGTCACTCAGTCATGTCCAACTCTTTGTGACCCCATGGACTATACAGTCCATGGAATTCTCCAGGCCAGAATACTGGAGTGGGTAGAAGTTTCCTTCTCCAGGGGATCTTCCCGACCCAGGAATCAAACCGGGGTCTCCTGCATTGCAGGCAGATTCTTTACCAGCTGAGCCACCAGGGAAGCCCAGGAATACTGGAGTGGGTAGCCTGTCCCTTCTCCAGCGGATCTTCCCGACCCAGGAATCAAACTGGGGTCTCCTGCATTGCAGGTGGATTCTTTACCAGCTGAGCCACCAAGGAAGCCCAGGAATACTGGAGTGGGTAGCCTGTCCCTTCTCCAGCGGATCTTCCCGACCCAGGAATCAAACCGGGGTCTCCTGCATTGCAGGTGGATTCTTTACCAGCTGAGCCACCAGGGAAGCCCCCTTTTCAGCATAGAGCAGTATAAAAATAGTTCTCAACAACAACAACAAAAGTCTCTATCCACAGGGAGTTTGCACGCTAATATAACAGGGAGGAAAACATGTGTGTATCATTAAATAAACACAATAATTGCTAAACATTGTTGAGAAAAGGGGGTGATAAAAATTGAAAATGGGTGAGTTCAGTGGGAAAGATTGGGAGGAAGAGGTGTGTTAAAAAGAGGAGAAAGAATAAGAGAAAATGAAAATGGGAAAGGAGGAAGTTCAGGAAAATATGGATCTGGGCAAAAAGTTTTATTACATCTCAAAAATGATACAGGATTGCCTGAGGGTCTCCATCTCACAGGAAAATAATACTGATTTTCTAGCTGTGAGTCAAGGACATCTCTGCCATTTCTTACTAAAAAGAAGGCTACAAGGACTCCTCACACTTGTAGATTTGCTCTGAGGATTAATGATTAGTGGCTCACACAGTAAAGAATCTGCCTGCCATGCAGGACAACTGGGTTCAATCCCTGAGTTAACAAGATCCCCTGGACAAGGGCATGGTAACCTTCTCAAAGGACACTCCAGCGTCCTTGCCTGGGAAATCCCCCAGACAGAGGAACCTGGCAGGCTACAGTCCATAGGGTCGCAGAGTTGGACACAATCGAGCGACTTTCACTTCACTTAATGATTTATGAAAAGAGTTACAGCAATATCTGGCATAGAGTATGCTTTCAGTAAGTATTAGCTATCATTATCCTTAGTATAGTATTGGTGCTTTTATTTCTAATGCTGCAAGTACTAGTCATCTCTTATCATGCTGATTTAATAACCCATTAGAAAATAGCTATAAAAATTGCTGACCCATCAACCAAAGAGTTGCATAAAATTGTCAATCTAGCATTGTATAAAGTCATTGCTCCACTGGGAACTATAATCAACCATATCAAAAAAATTAATTGCTATTAAATACAGGTAAGATGGAATACTCTTGTCAGTAAAGACATTGCTAAGTTAGATTTTTCTATAAGGATTCTATCAAAGGGATAAAGGAAACAGCTCTAGTTTTATTGCATAGGATTAAACAAAGTCCATGTTATTCACTAGGTAAATCTGAGTAAATTTGGATTTATCTTTAATAACCACCTAGCTTATTTTCCTACCTGATGATGTCCATCACTTTAGTTATTACCCAGTTTGCCTGTGGCTGATGGACTTGGATATTTTCACGTGCTAAACAAAGTAAGACTCACTCACCAGGCCATTTTTTCCAGAATTTTCTGGTATGGATAGAATCTCAACCCTTTCAAAGAAGGAAAATGATGGGTGGCATTTGCAATAAGGGTGGAGAACCTGTGATCTAAGCTCAGCTTCTGGATAATACTACAGCCCCAGTAATAATTTTTGCTGTGTCATGGTTGCTCTGACACTTAGGACAAATGAAGTCTCTATACAAAATTGGAATCATTGAAGAGCTGTGAATAATGTTTAATTAGAGAATCAGCTTTAGCTAAGATTGGCCATAGACAACTGAAGTACATTAACAATTACCAAGGCGAGTTCTCTAAGCTTTTCTCCTCACTTTATAAAGATTAGGTTCTCATATCTCCCATCAGAAAAACAATATACCAGAATTTATTTTCTTTATGAGTTTCAATTCATTTTTTAATTCTATTATTTAATCTGATCCTAAGAAAAAATATTTTTATTATTATGCCTTAAATATCTATGGTAATTGAAACATTTTTAGCTAGCCAGACATATGCTGTAAAACATACTTGAGATAGTATTTGTAAACATCTGCAAGTTTGCTGTTTCCTAGAGAAACTATCAAGATGAATGCTTGACTAAAGGGATTTTTTTTTCCACCTGACTATTCCAGCATTCTGAAGATCCAGTTATAGAGTGTCAAACTCAGAGACAAATGACAAAGAGAATAGCCTCAGGATGGTCCTTTGTGTGATGACTTTTCTTTCAGTAAACCAGGAATCCTCTGTGGGATTCTTATTCAATTAACCAATAGGACTTGATCTTCTTAGGCTTAATTTATAGGTGAGTAAATACAGGCCTATTGCCACAGCTCCAAACTGTAAAGACAAAATATTGCCTTTATTTTTCAGGTGTGAATTTTAACTTATCATTTCAATTTTTAGCACAGTTCTATCCTTGGTTCTGGGCTTCCCTGGTGGCTCAGTGGTAAAGAACATGCCTGCCAGTGCAGGAGATGTGGGTTCAATCCCTAGGTAGGGAAGATCCCCTGGAGAAGGAAATGGCAACCCAGAGGAGCCTGGGGGTCTACAGTCCATGGGTTCACCATGAGTTGAACACAACTTAGTGACTTAACAGCAATATCCTTTGTTTACTATCTAAAAGACCACTTAAAACTATGCAGTGAAGACTTGATTCTTGGTATAAAGCCCTTAAAAATAGACAGAAAGGTCATATTTTCATACAAAGTAGAGGTTTTCTGAGGATTTCTTTCACCTAAAGAGAATATCCAGGATTAGTATCTGGATTTCCAGCATATTTAGAAATATGGATTCTGACAGATTTAGAAGTTATATCTAGAATCTAAGTATGAAGTTGTAAAAATGTAACTTCAAACTAAACCCAAGATGTCTTTGGAGCTTTATGAATTTTATGAATTTGCTCAAGCAAATTCCTCTCTGAATCATGTCTCACCATAGTGGTGAGTACTGAAAAGTTAAATGAATTTATTTTATATCATGTGGTCATGGAAACATTTCTAACTCTGTATATAAGTAAATATAAAAGTTAACTTCTAAAGTACAATAGAGCAGAATATAGGGTGAAAAGTTGAAGGAAAAATACATGTTTACTCTTCCTTTTGGAGAAGGATGTAAAATTGTGACTGACTACATTGCAGTAAGAAATTAGACTGCTATTAAATGCTGAAAGTCAGACTGCAATATAGGCAGCAATATAGGCAAATATTAGAGCAATCATACTCACTGCTGAGTTTTCAGAGTGTTCAATATTCAACGTGTATTTTCCTTGCTTTTCGTTCATTCTTGAGCTTGCAGTTCTACAAACTGAAGTCCAGAAATATTTTCAGTCCATTCATTGCCCTATATATCTGCAACCCTGAGAAATAATTATAATGACTGGTCTGATCCATCAGCGCAGGTGTGGATGAAACTGAATGAAAAATAATTATTCACTAAAACAGAATCCACCTTAGAGAAGGAAACGAGGTATTAATTACAGCAAGACTCAAGAAATCACGCTTCTGAGAGCTACTATGACTATCCCTTCAACAATCCTCCTGACAGAAAGGAGCCCCATAAATCTTATACAAGTCTTTCTCTTATTTTTCAGACACCTGCCTTCTATGTTAGGACCAAGCTAAGAAAAAAAAGTGAGGTGGAAGGTTGTCATCGTTTTGTCTCTACTCACCCTTGAATGCCTTCTCAGCCCTGTAAGCACCCATGGCCTTAGGGCGACTTTATCTTTTAAGTCTCAAGATAGGTGTCTGAAAGTTTACTGGGTCAGTTGATCAGTAGTTCACATGCATTTAAAATCTATTAGAACCAATGTTCTAGGCAATAATATGTTGAAAATCTTGAGGAAACCCTTTTTCTGGTCAAGAAATCTAGTTTGTCTCAGATTAGAACAGGATTAACTCATAGATTTATTAACTCACAAGTGAGAATATTGTGTTTCTAAACCATGCCAGGTATTTCCTTTTTTTGGTAGCTGCTGCTGCTGATGTAAGTCGCCTCAGTCGTGTCCGACTCTGTACGACCCCACAGACGGCGGCCCACCAGGCTCCCCCATCCCTGGGATTCTCCAGGCAAGAATACTGGAGTGGGTTGCCATTTCCTCCTCCAGTACATGAAAGTGAAAAGTGAAAGTGAAGTTGCTCAGTCGTGTCCGACTCTTAGTGACCCCATGGGCTGCAGCCCACCAGGCTCCTCCATCCATGGGGTTTCCCAGGCAAGAGTACTGGGGTAGGGTGCCATTCATAAGGATATTTATTGAATGCCTGAAGTCAGGCATTGTTTTGAGTACCTCAAACATGCTCGCTTATGAAATACAACTTTCACATGATGTTAGAGTATCTTTGGCCACGTTTTATCCGGGAAGAAATTCAAACAGACAAATAAATCCGTTTATTAAAAGGTCATGCTGAATATTATCGATGCCTTCAATTTATGCATGTCGCTTGTAGCCCATGGCCATACAATGATATCAAAACCAAGCAAAGGAGAAAAAAGTAAGTCATTGTGTTTTTACTCCTCTGGAGACAAATCCCTTCCCAGCTTTTCAATTCTTTAGCACTTTTTCTATGTGATTGATGTTCTAAGGCTTTTTGCTGTTGTTTAGTTGCTTAGTCATGTCAGTCTCTGTTGAGACCCCACGGACTGTAGCCCACCAGACTCCTCTGTCCATGGAATTCTCCAGGCAAGAATACTAGAGTGGCTTGCCATTCCCTTCTCCAGGGGATCTTCCCAAACCAGGGATGGAACCCAAGTCTCCTGCATTGTAAGCAGCCCAGCGTTTCTCATGATGTACTCTGCATATAAGTTAAATAAGCAGGGTGACAACAGACAGCCTTGACGTACTCCTTTTCCTATTTGGAACCAGTCTGTTGCTCCATGTCTGGTTCTAACTGTTGCTTCCTGACCTGCATACAGGTTTCTCAAGAGGCAGGTCAGAATGATATAATTATCAAACATATGGTATAAATTTGACTTTATTTGCTTTAAGATATTGCTACATTTTTATTCCACAGAGACATTGATTTTCATTTGTATTGGAGGAACATAGTCATGGTGTATCCTGATAGCTCAGTTGGTAAAGAAACTGCCTGCAAAGCAGGAGACCCGGGTTCCATTCCTGGGTCGGGAAGATCCCCTGGAGAGGGATAAGCTGCCCACTCCAGTACTCTTGGGCTTCCCTTGTGGATCAGCTGGTAAAGAATCCTCATGCAATTCGGGAGACCTGAGATCAACCCCCGGGTTGGGAAGATCCCCTGGAGCAGGGAAAGGCTACCCACTCCAGTATTCTTGCCTGGAAAATTCCATGGACTTGTATAGTCCATGGGGTTGCAAAGAGTTGGACACAACTGAACGACTTTCACTTCATCTCACCTCACTTCAGTCATGGTGTAAGTAAAACCTTTCCATTTTTGACAGCATCCCCACATTTTATCAATAGCATAGAGAGGAAAGTTCATTCTCTTATTTGAATATCTTGCTTACAGTCTCTAATTGACCTAGCAATTGCAAGCCTCAGTCACAAGGCTTCGTCTATATTTTGAAAGAAATTATAGGAAATACTAAATTTTAAAACATAGCAACAAAATTAAATGACACATTGCTCTGTGGCTAAATATATCATGTGAAAATCAGAATTTTCTTTATTTGGCAAAGAACAACACTTCAGCGTGTATTATTGACAATTCTTGTGAATATTTCAATCTGAAAATTAACATTAAAAACAGAACATATCTGGATTGTTATAATGAATAGAGAGCCTAGGTATCTGTCATTGTGTTGCCACAATCTCCTATGAGAAATCTTCATCTTGAGCAGGATTTATAGCCAAAAAAAAAAAATGAAAATCTTGGCTGACATGTAGTTGAGAGAACTCTGGTAGATGAGCAGTCTTAGGGGAAAAAAGCTATTTTTCATTCATCTAATAGAGATATTTTCTGAATTATTAAAAGTAAAATTAAAAATAAATATGAAGCATTCTGTAAATGTGTTTTATGTATAATTATCATAATAACACTATCAGGGTGTTCTTTATTATATTTTTTACAAAACTGAACCAATTTCAATAGCAGGTGTTCGTTCACTAAATATAAAGTAATCTTAAAGTATTTTAGTTATACAGTGGGATAACAATAATTAGCCCTACTTAAAACAGAAACTTCAGGAGGAATAACATCTTTCAATGCCTATTATCGAATTTCCAAATTACAAATTTAAAGTGTACTTACAAATTTTAAGTGTGTTTATACTGACATAACATGGTCTTTCATTAATTTAGTCCCAACTGCTTATTGAGCACCTGACATACCCTGGGCATGTATCAAACCATGATCGCCAGACAGCGTTGCTTGAGTCAGACAAGATGCCTGCTTACACTCTAGTCTTTGTTTATTGAATGTTTGGCTTTTGATTTTAACTTTCAGATTTGTTTACAATGTAATATTTTGTTTAAACAAAGAAAATGTTCTTTTTTTACTCGTTTAAAAATATGTATTTTTGCATTTTGGGAAATTAATTCCATAATGATAAGTCTTAGGAGCAAAGCTAGTGGAAGTGATAGAATTTCAGCTGAGCAATTTAAAATCCTAAAAGATGATGCTGTTAAAGTACTGCGTTCAATAAGTCAGTGAATTTGGAAAACTAAGCAGTGGCCACAGGACTGGAAAATGTCAGTTTTCATTCCAATCCCAAAGAAGGGCAACGCCAAAGAATGCTCAGACTACCACCAAGTTGCACTCATTTGCACAGGCTAGCAAGGTTATTATGCTCGAAATCCTTCAAGCGAGGCTTCATCCATATGTGAATCAAGAATTTCCAGATGTAAAACGTGGGTTTAGAATAGACAGAGGAACCAAAGATAAAATTGCCAACATTCATTGGGTCGTAGAGAAAGCAAGGGAATTCAAGAAAAACATCTACTTCTGCTTCATTGACTACACTAAGCCTTGACACTGTGGATCACAACAAACTGTGGAAAATTCTTGAAATGATGGGAATACCTGACCACTTTACCTGTCTCCTGAGAAACCTGAATGCGGGTCAAGAAGCAACCGTTAGGGGACTTCCCTGGTGGTCCAGTGGTTAAGAATCTGCTTTGCAATGCAGGGGACACAGGTTCAATCCCTGGTCAGAGAACTAAGATCCCACATGCCTTGGAGCAACTAAGCCCGTACCCTGCCACTCCTAAGCCCATGTGCCACAGCTAGAGAGTCTGTGCACCACAACAAAAGATTCCACATGATGCAATGAAGACCTGATGCAAATAAATAAATAATAAAATTTAAAAAAAAAAGAAGATGCAACAGTTAGAACTGAACATGGAACAACAGACTGGTTCAAAATTAGGAAAGCTGTATGTCAAAGCTGTATATTGTCACCCTGCTTATTTAACTTCTATGCAAAGCATATCATGCAAAATTCTGGGCAGAATGAATCACAAGCTGGAATCAAGATTACTGTGAGAAATATCAACAACTTCAGATATGCATATGAAACCACTCTAATGGCAGAAAATGAAGAGGAACTAAAGAGCCTCTTGATGAAAGCGAAAGACAAGACTGAAAAAGCTGGCTTAAAACTGAACATTCAAAAAACTAAGATCATGGCATCTGGTTCCATCACTTCATCACAATTAGAAGGGGAAAAATTGAAAGCAGGGACAGATTTTGTTTTCTTTGGCTCCAAAATCACTGCAGGTGGTGACTACAGCCATGAAATTTCCTTGCTCTTTGAAAATAAAGCTATAACAAATCTAGAAAGCAATTAAAAAGCAGAGACATCACTTTACCAACACAGTCAAAGCTATGGTTTTTCCAGTAGTCATGTATGGATGTGAGAGTTAGTCCATAAAGAAGGCTGAGCACCAAAAAATTGGTACCTTTGAACTGTGGTGCTGGAGAAGACTCTTGAGAGTCCCTTGGACTTCAAGGAGATCAAACCAGTCAATCCTAAAGGAAATTAACCCTGAATATTCATTGGAAGGACTGATGCTGAAGCTGAAGCTCCAATACTTTGGTCATCTGATGCAAAGAGCTGACTCATTGAAAAAACCCTGATGCTGGGAAAGACTGAAGGTAAAAGGAGAAGAGGGTGGCAGAGTATGAGATGGTTAGATAGCATCATTGACTCAACTGAAATATATTTGAGCAAACTCTAGGAGACAGTGGAGGACAGGGAAGCCTGGAGTACTGCAGTCCATAGGGTCACAGAGTCACACACGACTTAGTGACTGAACAACAGAAACAAACAACAATGGAGAGTTATCAGATGCTACAGAATAAAGGGCAACTACATAATTCACCTCTGTTTGACCACAGTGAGTGGGAATTTGTGACTTTTCCAGGGACTAGTAGTTCATTTTAGGGGGACCTTAACTGAAAGTTCTTTTTTCTATTAACCCCCAAATTTTCGTGTTCCTTCAGTGGACATACTCTGGTCCTGCTGTGTCTGGAGACATCCAGAATGAAACCAATTCTTTCTTCAGAATATGGGTCTGTGATCCTTGATGTGTAATTCCAAATCCAAATGGCTTCAAAAACTGAAAATTATTTTTTACTCTTAGCACAAACTTATTTAAGTTCATTTCAGTGCAGTCGCTCAGGAGCCTCCTCCAACACCACAGGTCAAAAGCATCAATTCTTTGGTGCTCAACTTTCTTTATAGTCTAACTCACATTCATACATGACCACTGGAAAAACCATTGCTTTGACTAGATGGACCTTTGTTAGCAAAGTAATGTCTCTGCTTTTTAATATGCTGTCTAGGTTGGTCATAGCTTTTCTTCCAAAGAGCAAGTGCCTTTTGATTTCATGGCTGCCGTCACCATCTGCAGTGATTTTGGAGCCTCCAAAAATAAAGTCTGTCACTGTTTCCATTGTTTCCTCATCTATTTGCCAGTGATGGGACCAGATGCCATATCTTAGTTTTCTGAATGCTGAGTTTTAAGCCAACTTTTTCACTTTCCTCTTTCACTTTCATCAAGAGGCTCTTTAGTTCTTCTTCGCTTTCTGCCATAAGGGTGGTGTCATCTGCATATCTGAGGTTATTGATATTTCTCCCAGTGATCTTGATTCCAGCTTTTGCTTCATCCCTGCCTGGCATTTTGCATGAAGCAGCATGACAATATACAGCCTTGACGTACTCCTTTCCCGATTTGAAACCAGTCTGTTTTTCCATGTCCAGTTCTAACTGTTGCTTCTTGACCTGTGTACAGATTTCTCAGGGGGCAGGTCAGGTGGTCTGGTATCCCCATCTCTTTAAGAATTTTCCACAGTTTGCTGTGATTCCTACAGTCAAAGGCTTTGGCGTAATCAGTAAAGCAGAAGTAGATGTTTCTTCTAGAACTCTCTTGCTTTTTTGATGATCCAACGGATGTTGGCAATTTGATCTCTGGTTCCTCTGCCTTTTCTAAATCCAGCTTGAACATCTGGAAGTTCACTGTTCAAGTACTATTGAAACCTGTCTTGGAGAATTTTGAGCATTACTTTGCTAGCATGTGAGATGAATGCAATTGTGCGGTGGTTTGAACACTCTTTGGCATTGCCTTTCTTTGGGATTGGAATGAAAATTGACCTTATTTAGCAGTAGGTAAAGTTACTAAATGACAAATAAAAGCTGCTTTTAGCCTTTAATGAATTTAACATGATTATTTATATGTTTAATTACAAAATATGAAACTCGATTGCAGATTTGGCTTCCCTGGTGGTTTAGCATTAAAGAATCTACCTGCCGTGCAGGAGACTTGGGTTCAATCCCTGGGTCAGGAAGACCCCCTGGAGAAGGAAATGGCAATCCACTCCAGTATTTTTGCCTGAGAATCCCAAGGACAGAGGAGCCTGGCAGCTAAAATCCATGTGGTTGCAAGAGTCAGACACAACTTAGCAACTAAACCACCACATTGCAGACTACCACCACTGTCCTGCTGCAGGTCTTTGTAGTATACATCATATTACTCCTATAAAAGTAAAAGAAAATCTTATTTGTGAAACACACCTCATCTAGCACTTCATTTGAGAGCATGTTATTGTTGCTGTCCAGTCACCCAGACTCTTTGCGACCCCATGGACTGCATCATGTCAGGCCTCCCTGTCCCTCACCATCTCCCAAAGTTTGCCCAAGTTTGTGTCCATTGCATTGGTGATGCCACCCAGCCATCTCATCCTCTGATGCCTTCTTCTCCTTCTGCCCTCAATGTTTTCCAGCATCAGGGACTTTTCCATTGAGTTGGCTGTTTGCCTGAGATAACCAAAATACTAGAGCTTCAGCTTCAACAACAGTCCTTCCAATGAATATTCAGGGTTGATTTCCCTTAAGATTAACTGGCTTGATCTCCTTGCTGTCCAAGGGACTTTCAGGAGTCTTCTGTGCACCACAGTTTAAAGGCATCTATTCTTTGGCACTCTGTCTTCTTTATGGTCCAACTCTCACAACTGAATATGACCACTGGGAAGACCATAGCCTTGACTATACGGACTTTTGTCGGCAGAGTAATATCTCTGCTTTTCAACACACTGTCTAGATTTGTCATAGCTTTACTGCCAAGAAGCAATCGTCTTCTGATTTCATCTGCAGTGACTCTAGATCCCAAGAAAAGGAAATCTATCACTACTTCCACATTTTCCCCTTCTATTTACCATGATGTAATGAGACTGGATGCCATGATCTTAGTTTGTTTAAATGTATTTAGTTTTAAGCCAGCTCTTTCACTCTCCTCCTTCACCCTCATCAAGAGGCTCTTTAGTTCCTCTTTGCTTTCTGCCATTAGAGTGATATCATCTGCACGTCTGAGGTTTTTGATGTTTCTCCCGACCATCTTGATTCTGGTTTGTAACTCATCCAGCCCGGCATTTCTCATGATGTGCTCAGCATATAGGTTAAACAAACAGGGTGACCCCAGACAACCCTGTTGTACTCCTTTCTCAATCTTGAACCAATCAGTTGTTCCATACACGGTTCTAATTCTTGCTTCTTGACCTGCATACAGGTTTCTCAGGAGACAGGTAAGATGGTCCGGTATTCCCATCTCTTTAAGAATTTTCCACAGTTTGTTATGATCCACACAATCAAAGGCTTTAGCGTAGTCAATGAAACAGAGGCAGATGTTTTTCTGGAATTCCCTTGCTTTCTCCATGATCCAGCGAATGTTGGCAATTTGATCTCTGGTTCCTCTGCCTTTTCTAAACCCTGCTTGAACATCTGGAAGTTCTTGGCTCACACAATGCTGAAACCTAGCATGCAACATTTAAGCATGACTTTACTAGCATGGGAGATGAATGCAATTGTCCGATGGTTAGTACTACCCTTCTTGGGAATTAGAATGAGGATTGCCCTTTTCCAGTCCAGTGGCCACTGTTAAGTCTTCCAGATTTGCTGACATACTGAATGCAACACCTTGTTGGCATCATCCTTTAGGGTTTTGAATAGCTCTACTGGAATTCCATCACATCCACTAGCTTTATTAACAGTGGTGCTTTCTAAGGCCCACTTGACTTCACATTTCAGAATGTCTGGCTCTGGGTGACTGACCACACCATCGCATGTGAGGGTATACAGGCTGGTAGAAATTTTCAATTTTTTAAAACTAACGTGCCTTTCCCTTACTCTTATTGATCTGAAAAACTACTTCATAAAGATTTACAACTGGCATTTTTATTTACCTTTTAATTTTTACCTTATATTGGATTATAGTTGATTTACAATGTTGTGTTAGTTTCAGATGTACAACAAAGTGATACAATGTATGTACATGTACATGTGTATATATATTCGTGTGTGTATATGCATATACATGTATCTGTATATCTGTGTGCTCAGCTGTTCAATCACGTCTGATGCTTTGTGGCCCATGCACTGTAGCCCACCAGGCTCCTTTGTCTATGGAATTTTCCAGTAAGAATACTGAAGTGGGTTGCATTTCCTCCTCCAGGGGATCTTCCCAACCCAGAGACTGAACCCGCGTCTCTTGTGTCTCCGGCACTGGTAGGTGGATTCTTTACCACTGGTGCCATCTGGGAAACCCAAACATGTATCTAATACTTTTCAAATTATTTTCCTATCTAGGTTATTACAGAATATTAAGCCAAGTTCCCTGTGCTACATAGTAGGTTCTTGCTGGTTATCTATTTTAAATATAACAATGTGTTTATAACTGGTATTTTTAGCTCATGTTTTCTATTCAATAAATGACAAAGAAAATATACATACTTGATAATACTGTGCACTGCAATATTTTTTTATAGGACATGGAACTCTACATCAATTTTTATGTGGGTGAGAAGACAAGTGAAAATAAAAGCTTAAATCGTGGCCAGATCATAGCAGTCTTACGGTTGGGCAGTCTCTGATGTAATATTTGATCAATATAATATTACTAACTTTTTAGAGATAGATGTCTGTGCCTATTTTGGTGGACATACCACTGGAATCAAATATTATTATCCCCACTTCACTGATAAGACACATTCGTTTAAGTGAACTTTTATGAACCCAAATTAAGATTAGAGTGTGTGGCCCTCAGGCTCCCAATTCATTTATTGTCAGTAGTCATGAATTAAGCTTCCCTTGAGAGAAACCGGGGCTTGCAAGGTTCAGAACCATAACTAGGTTACCAGAAACGAGGACCCATGGGTGACTGAGGTCAACCCTAAACATAGGATTAAATTAACACCCAAGGTCTCATTGGTGGGAGAGTGGACCCAGGGTACAGTGGACAGTTCAGGGCTCAGAAGTCCCAGAATTCAAAGGTGAAGCTTTGTTTATTTCATCAGCCTCACTTGGGGTGGGAGGTCAGGTGTAACAGATGAGAGCTATATGGGCTGAAGCAGTTCATAGAACCTCTACCTGAGTCAGGTTTGGACCTGAAACAGTGATGGCAACTAAGGTAGGACCAGAGGAGGATGCAGTGAATTTAGCTTTGAGGAGCAGGTGGGGAGACGGCAGCCAGGCAGGGTAGTGAGAAGAAGCGGAGGATAAATCCAATGGGTGTGATGTTTGAAATACCAGGAAAGCCAAGGCAGTGGTCTTTAAGGGATGAAACTGGTCATGGTTTGCAAGAGACAAATTCTGATCCGTATCTTAAAGGTCTTCAAATACCTGGATGCATAGAGAGAGGAGGAAGGATAACTCATGGAAGATAGCAGCTGAGACATGTGGAGAAGCAGAAAGAGGCAAGGAACTGGGGGAAATTTTGAAGAGCAATCTAGGTATCCTATGAGGCCACAGTGGAAAGACAGATATTAGATCAAATAGACAAAGGGAACAGGCAAATGTCAGGATGTGAACTTTAAAACACAAATTGAGAGTGAACCAAACAGTAGTATTTTGTATAAGAAAATAAATGAAAATTGTTTGGAAAAACTAATTTTGTACCCAGTAGTGTGAGTAGAAAAGGAAAGACTCTTACTATTCCTGAATTAATTCCAGTTGCAACACTGTTATTCATACTGCTGTCTACCTTTTGTGTCTCCTGCTGTGTGTTGGACCTGAAATATAAATAATGATCCCATCTGCTTGCAGAAGAAGGACAACACGTAACTGGCCTCCCACTTCCACACATGGTCTTCTCCATTGCATACTTCACAAGGCAGCCAGGAAAAAAAGAATGAAATAATGCCATTTGTAGCATCATAGGCAGACCTAGAGATTATCACACTAAGTGAAATACGTCACACAGAGAAAGACAAATATGATATCACTTATATGTGAAATCTTACAAAACAGAAATAGACCCACAGACACAGAAAACAAATTTATGGTTACCAAAGGGGAAAGAGAAAGAGAAGGGATAAACTAGGAGTTTGGGATTAACAGATACTTACTATTATATGTAAAATAGATAAACAACAAGGACCTACTGCATAGCAGAAGGAACCATATTCAATATCTTGCATGGAAAAGACCATGATGCTGGAAAAGATTGAAGGCAGGAGGAGAAGGGGACGACAGAGGATGAGATGGTTGGATGGCATCACGGACTCTATGGACATGAGCTTCAGTAAGCTCCAGGAGTTGGTGATGGACAGGCAAGTCTGGCGTGCTGCAGTCCATGGGGTCACAGAGTCGGACACGACTGAGGGACTGAACTGAACTGAATAACTTATAATGGAAAAGAATCTGAAGAAGAATATATATGTATATATATACATGTTTGGAGAAGGAAATGGCAACCCACTCCAGTGTTCTTGCTTGGAGAATCCCATGGATGGAGGGGCCTGGTGGGCTATAGTCTATGGGGTTGCAAAGAGTCAGACACGACTGAGCACTAACACACACATACGTGTGTATCTATAACTGAATCATTTTGCTGTATTCCTGAAACTAACACAACATTGTAAATCAACTATGCTTCACTTAAAAAAAAAAGGAAACTGTGTTTCATCTGTCAGGAATAGAAATAGAAATGCCAAGCTGAAAACAAACATTTAGAAGGAAGCAAAGATCTTCAATCCTTTGTTTTATTTTACTGAAAGTATAATTTATCAGAGAAATATATATCAATATCACATTAATACTATATCACATCAATATCACATTAATATTAGAAGAGAGTCTTTTAATAATAAATTTGGGTTTAATTTCTAAGTCTCCACCCTAGGAAAGGATCGTTCTTAAACTGTTTACTGTTGTTCAGTCGCCCACTCATGTCCGACTTTTTGCAACACCATGCACTGTCCCCCACCATCTCCTGAAGCTTGCTCAAATTTATGTCCATTGAGTCAGTGATGCCATCCAACCATTTCATCCTCTGTCATCCCCTTCTCCTCCTGCCTTCAATCTTTCCCAGCATCAGGGTCTTTTCTAACGATTGGGCTCTTCGCATCAGGTGGCCAAAGTATTTGAGCTTCACCTTCAGCATCAGTCCTTCCTATGAATATTCAGGGTTGATTTCCTTTAGGATGGACTGGTTAAACTTTGTCTAACAGTAAAAGAAGGAAATGTCCACCAACTTCTCAGATACTCTTATACCTGGACCTCTCCAGTTAAAAAACAATTTTTTAAGAAGGTAATAGAAATTTGTTAAACATTTACCTCTACCCAAAGTGAAATCGAGACACATGTAGGGGCCTGTTTATATCTGAGAAACACTAAAAGACTGATTTAAATCCCCTCCTTTCTGACTCTGACGGTGTTTGCAAGTCCCATTAATAGGTTCCCCCAGAGCCTCCCAGCAATGTGTGTTGTAACAGGGCTAAGTATTGATTCTCACACCTTCTCTGGCTAATTCAGATTCTTATTTGGCAGCATGAAAGTCTGGCTGAGACTGCCCTCGTCGGAGTTCAGTTCCTGTTGGCACTTTTCACTTGGAGAATTGCTTATCCTTTCTGAGTATCTATTTTCTTATTTGTGAGATGCTGGAAATAAAGACACTTGACTTATAAGACTCAGAGAAGGATTGGTGCAAATAAAAAGGCTTTGCAATTTACGAAACACTGTGCAAATGCAGGACAGAAGTGAGAAGCTGGATGCCATAGCTAGACTGCTGTGTGAGCTTGGGCCATTTAATTAAAGGCCCTGACCCTGCAAATCCTCAGCTGGATAATTAGGATGATGGGAGAACAGGGCTTTCGTGAAGCAAACATAAGATAATGTTTACAAAGTAGTTAGAACACAGCTTGCCATATAGTAAACGCCATATAAGAGTCTGAGATGATGATTCTAACATTGATGATGAGGTGGTGATGCTGTAATTATTGCTTTTTAGTATTATTGGACAGGCAACAGGACAGAAAAAGAATGCAAGCTCTGGAGTCTAATTTGAGTTTAAATCCAAAACCTCTGAGATCCAAAGCAAGTTTCTTTAAAAAAAATTATTTTAGCATTGATGTATAGCCAATTAAACATGTGATAGTTTCAGGTGAACAGTGAAGGGATTCAGCCGTACATGTACTCCTCTGAGTCTTTAGGTTTTTTATAATCCCTAAAGTGATGGATAATATAATAATAGTAATAATAAAAAGTAGTCTTAAGGGGAAAAATTAAAAAGAAGATGTAATTTTATTTTTTAAATTACTTTGTCTTTATCAGAAGCAATGTAGCATAGCAATTAAGAACTCTGGGTCGAAAGATTGAGGGTTGAATTTTTATCTCTGACTCTTATAAACAGGCTAATATCTGGCAATTTTCTTAATGCCCTAGCCTCTATTTCTTCACAAGAAAGAGTACACCTATATCAAAGGATAATTGTAAGGACTAAATAAGATGATAATGTATATAAGGTATGTGTGCAACGCCTGGTACTTGTTCAGTTTTAAAATCTGTGATGACTGATAAGCTCGTTGCCACTCAGGCTTTCATGGCTGAGGTCAAGGAAAAAGTTGAGGTGAGAACACATCTGATATCTTTGGAAGGAATGGTGTGTGTCTCACTGCAGAAAATAGGGACCCTGTTCTAGGGAGGGACATCCTAGTTTGGGAGTCTCAGGGGGCGGCTCCTTGAAAACCTAGAAGAACCAAATAGTGAGCAACAAAACAGACCCAAGAGGCAGCAACGGTCACCCCAGGTCACCTTGCACCACAGTGTAGTCTAGGCTTCAGCTGAAGAAAGCTTGGAGATGGAGCAAAATGAATGGCTGCCCTCACAATTCAGAATAGGCATGTTTTCATTTGGGTCTGAATCAAAACCAGAAGAAGCATGAAGTGCAGGCAGATTGGAATGTTGCAACAGAACTGAGCACACGGGCTCAGTCTACCACTAACTTAGCCATGCGAATTCTTGCAAAAATGTGGCCCTCACAGAACAATATTTTCCCCATCTGTTAAATAATGTGTTAAGACCAGATGGTACTTACAATCTCCTTCTGTTCAACGGTAGATGAATTTGCAAGCAAGAAAGTCGTTTTAAGTAACTCCACCAGATCCAGGTCTTTCATTGTTCACTTTGCTCTCAGACCTAAAAGGTAAGACTCTTTTTTTTTTTTTTTTGGCATCAAGAGTTAGGTTCAGACCCTCCTTCAAAGGCCTCTAAGCAGTGGTGGGGTACAGTATAGGGTGAATGATGGAATCCGGTACACCCAACTAAACAGCCAACTACCATCAATGATCAGTCAAGATCAGAGTTCTCCCTGGAGGTGAGGACTCAGAGAGAAGGGCTCAAGATGAGGTGAATACGCCTTCAGGGACACAGATCTGAATCAAGTCACCAAGCAAAGAGGAAAAACCAGGGGGTGAGGACAGTCCAGAGAAGACAGCAAAAAGAAGAGCCTCAGTCTCAGAGGCAGGAGGGGAAGACAGTGATTGTGTGAGAATAGAAAGTTGATGAGTTTTTTCTTTCAAATTAATAAAATATAGACAGAAGTATTACATATATATGCAGAAGTACTATATATATATGCAGAAGTACTATATTTATATACAGAAGTATGTATATATATTCACATATATATATATATATATATGTGATAGTACCAAGACATTTTTGAATCAAGGGCTAGAAAAGAAAAAGTTCAATGTCAACCAAGTCACAGCAATTGCAACTGAGAAAGCGATACTGCACAACATGTGACTGGTTAGGAGACAGCCACTCCCCGAGCCTCCGCAGAGCCGTCCATGCCTTGCAAAGCTACTGAAGACCCAAGTCAAAAAATCTTCCAGCCATTCATATTGAAAAAAGTCTGATCCATCATCAGAGTGTATCGGGTCACTATCTCCGACCCGCTTTCTCTAAAATTAAAATTTTAATTGTAATTAAAAAAAATAAAATGTTTTTCAATTTTGTTTTGTTTTTCTGGCCCCTTCCCCCCCAAACCCCCTCCATCAGGAAATGTGCTCTTTGAACATCAGAAGGGAAGCCGGTGCGTCTGGTTCGGAGCCTGGTCAGGGGCCTGGTCCAGGTGCACGGAGTGTAGGGATTCTCAGGAAGGCAAAAAGGACGCAGGTGGAGTCTGCCAGGTACCCTCGATGGCCCTGGGGGGTGTGGGTACGGGGCCTGGCTGAGGGGCGGGGTGAGGATGCGCTGGGTGCCTGGAGCATCCAGGAGGGTCAGGGATGAGCATAACCAGGCCCCACCCACTGCTGCCCCCCCGCCCCCAACTCTTCCCAGAGGAAGCCTGATTTTGCTGGATCTTAGCAAACGCCTGGGTATCTCAGGGGCTGCAGTCCCCTCCTTTGAAATTCATTCCTAAGAAATCTGGTTCAAGACGCCTATCAAGCACACCCCGATCATCACTGATTCTGAAAGAATTCTGGGATGTTTAATTTCTTGAGTTGAGTGGTGGCTGCTGGGTATTATGTTCCTCTTTATAACGTTTTAATATCTGAAATACTTTATACTTAATCTGTAAAGGAAAAGCTAGAAAGTTTTTTGGGGGAAAAATTACTTTTTTTGAAATAGGCTTAGAAGAAGGGGAAAATTCCATATATTGTTTTAAAGAGAAGTAAAAGCATTTATTGGAGAAGGAAATGGCAACCCACTCCAGTGTTCTTGCCTGGGAAATCACATGGACAGGTGGGCTGGAATCCATGGGGTCGCAAAAGAGTCGGACACAACTGCGCATGCACAAATGTCTGTTAGGTAACCTATTTACCCCCCTCTGAACTGCAGTTTTCCCACTCACCCTCCATCCCATCCGTCCCGGGCACCGCAGAGCCCTGACCTGAGCTCACTCTGCCACACTGCGATGAGCTCAGCTCTCTGATTTACACATGGTGGTGTATACACATCAATGCTACCCTCTCAGGTCATCCCATCCCCTCTTCCCCATTGTGTCCACACATCTGTTCTCTACATCTGCTTCTCTACTCCTGCTCTGCATATGGGTTCATCTGAAGCATTTTTCTAGATTCCACATACATGCGGAATTACGCATGTATTATTGCATAATATACGATATTTGTCCTTCTCTCTTTGACTTACTTCACGCTGCTTGTTTTTTAAGGATTTGAAGCATTTCTAATTTTGTTATTTTCTAGAAAAGCCATCACCTTGACTGACTAATGCCTTACTAAAGGCAACTTCTCTCTTTTAATCTTAATATTTTAACGTTATGAATTTCCAGATCTGAGGATTCAGAAACATCTGGAGACCGTATTTTAGAGTCATATGAACTATAATCAATAGGCTTTTTTTTTTAAATAAATTTATTTATTTTAGTTGGGGGCTAATTACTTTACAATATTGTAGTGGTTTTTGCCATACATTGACATGAATCAGCCATGGGTTTACATGTGTTCCCCATCCTGAACCCCCCTCCCACCTCCCTCCCCATCCCATCCCTCTGGGTCATCCCATTGCCCCAGCCCTGAGCATTTGTCTCATGCATCGAACATGGAATGGTGTTCTGTTTCACATATGATAATATACATGTTTCAATGCTATTCTCCCAGAACATCCCACCCTCACCTTCTCCCTCAGAGTCCATAAGACTGTTCTATGCATCTGTGTCTCTTATTCTGTCTCGCATATAGGGTTATTGTTACCGTCTTTCAAATTCCATATATATGCATTAGTATACTGTATTGGTGTTTTTCTTTCTGGCTTACTTCACTCTGTATAATGGGCTCCAGTTTCATCCATCTCAATAGAACTGATTCAAATGTATTTTTTTAATGGCTGAGCAATATTCCATTGTGTATATATACCACAGCTTCCTTATCCATTCGTCTGCTGATGGACATCTAGGTTGCTTCCATGTCCTGGCTATTGTAAACAGTGCTGCGATGAACACTGGGGTGCACGCGTCTCTTTCAATTCTGGTTTCCTCAGTGTGTATGCCCAGAAGTGGGATTGCTGGGTCATATGACAGTTCTATTCCCAGTTTTTTAAGGAATCTCCACACTGTTCTCCATAGTGGCTGTACTAGTTTGCATTCCCACCAACAGTGTAAGAGGGTTCCCTTTTCTCCACACCCTCTCCAGCATTTATTGCTTGTAGACTTTTGGATAGCAGCCATTCTGACTTGTGTGAATCAATAGGCTTTTTTTAAATGCCTTCTTTGTTGAATGACTGTTCCATCATTCAACAAATATTTATTGAGCAACATGGCTTTCTTCTTTATTCTATCTCCTGGGTGGAGAAAAATATTTCTCCACACAGTTATAAATTATCCTTCAAACCATCCAGTTCAAACTACATTTCTGTATTTGTTTCTATCACCAGGGCAAATGTCAAACCTAGAACAAGGAGATCAAACCAGTCAATTGTAAAGGAAATCAGTCCTGAATATTCATTGGAAGGACTGATGCTAAAGCTGAAACTCCAATACTTTAGCCACCTGATGTGAACTGACTCATTTGAAAAGACCCCAATGCTGGGGAAGATTGAAGGCAGGAGGAGAAGGGGACGACAGAGGATGAGATGATTGGATGGGATCACTGACTCAATGGACATGAGTTTGAGCAAGCTCCGGAAGTTGGTGATGGACAGGGAAGCCTGGTGTGCTGCAGTCCATGGGGTCGCAAAGTTTTAGAACTGACCTCAAAAAGACAATGAATTATACACCAAAATCTAGACATCAAATTTTTAAAAACGTTTTTAAAAGTAGCTGAAGTTATGCATGGTTACAACTGCGTTATTATTATGATTATAGTTATATATTCCCAGGAAAATACTGATATTTTAGATTAATAACACACAGAGTAAAAATTTCAACTATGCTCACAGATAGTACAAAAGTAGATCAGATTTCTGATTTATAGGTAATCACTGACAAGTTAATAAATTGCCTTTCCCTTACCAATTATATTCACTGTAGTGGAACAAACGGAAGCACATTAACATAGCTTAAAGCCTCTAGGAGTCATTTGGCAAAGTTGGGAGACACTTAGAATTATCGCAAAAAAGGAGGGGTTGAGGCTTCCCCGGTGACTCAGCAGTAAAGAATCTGCAATGCAGGAGACATGGGAGAGAGACCCAGGTTCAATCCGTTGGTCGGGAAGATCCCCTGGAGAAGGAAATGGCAAACCACTCCAGTATTCTTGCCTGGGAAATCCCATGGACAGAGGAGCCTGGCGGGCCGCAGTCCAGGGAGTCACAAAGAGTCACACACAACTGAGCGTGCTCGCATAAGGAGGGGTTGCTATTGGCGTCTACTGGTAGAGACCAGGAATGCTGTTAAACATCCCCTAATAACAAAGAACTGTTTAACCCAAAATGTGAATAGTCCCAGGGCTGAGAGACTGCTCTAGCACATAAAAAGCATGAAAAAGCCATTGAAAAATGGAAAAGATAAGGAAAGGATTTGTTCCAAGGAGCGATGAAAACATGTTTGCTCAGCAGTAAAACTAACCCATGATGCTATGTGTGGTCTCTGGGCAAGGGGATTGCAAGGGGTCCACAGATGTGAAAGTTTCCATAGTAACAAACATGACCATTGAGTTTAATTCACCTGAAAGTAACTAGGTTATCATTAGCCAACCAAATGAATGGACTTTAAATAGAATAGGAATTAAACTGAATTGTCTTTAAAATCTGGCTACACATTTTGAAAGTACCACTGCTGTGCTGTGCCCAGCCATGTCCAACTCTTTGCCACCCCATGGACTGTAGCCCTCCAGGCTCCTCTGTCCATGGGGTTTCCCAGGCAGATCCCCTCTGATGCCAGGTGCAACCGTATGACTAAGTTCTGTGTAATGAGGTATCAGCTGAGTTAAGTCAGCAGCAACAAAGTTAGTCATTTAAAAAGGAGGGGTGTACACACCCCCTTTTATTTTTTCACTTCTTGACAGCTGGAATGAGGACATGAAGGTACATCATCTCAGGTCCTATGTTTAAGGACAACACCCTAAGGATGGTGGAGCAACAGGAGGCTAGGTGAGAAGACCATGGATCAATTCCATACAGCAAACCTCAGGAGCAGCCTAAAGCACTGCCTTCTATGATATTGATACCCACATCTTAATTTGGTACTGGGGTACCACAAACATCACTGACTCAATGGACATGAGTTTGAGCACGTTCAGGGAGATGGTGAAGGACAGGGAAGCCTGGCGTGCTGCAGTCGATGGGGTCGCCAAGGGGTCGGACACAACTGAGCGACTGAACAACAACAAACCATAAACCATAAACATAGAGCAAACAAGATCCCATAAGCGTGTGATTGAACGAACCTCTGTGCTATCCAGTAGCCTGAAAAGTGATACATTATTCTATTACTTCTGCAGAAACTTTTTAATTCCCACCCTCAAAATCCTACATACATGACCCAATTATTAAGTTCCAAAGAAAATATAAAACTAAACATTTAAAAAATCATGTTATCATATAAAACCATGTATTGTGATTAAAAATAATATTTTTAAGATTTTAAAGATATTTTTGATGTGGACCATTTTTTAAATCTTTATTGAATGTGTTGCAATATTGCTTCTGTTTTATGTTCTGGTTTTTTTTGGCACAAGACATGTGGGATTTTAGCCCCCGACCAGGGATCGAACCTGCGCCCCCTATAAGACTTAACCACAGACCATCGGGAAAGTTCCCTACATTCTGGCCCAGCTCTAAAAGATCATGATGGGCCAGGCTAGTGGAGGAGAAAAAGGAGGTTTTCACAGACAAGTAGAAAGGGAAAGCCTCAAAGAGAAGGATAGAGATTGATATCAATAGAAACAGGTCTGTCTGAGTAAATAGCAGAGAGAAATGTTATTGAATAATCCCAGGCATATAGAAGTTAAATGACAGCATGAGACTTTTGATACTTTATGTAGAAAGGCCAAGCCCAACAGCAAAACCCTGTGAGATTATACTTGGATAACTCAAGTTAAGCATGCTTACCCACTGATACAAGACAGAAACTTTGCTGATTGACATAAGCCATGTTCAAAAGCATATATACTATGAAATTACATTTATGTGAATAAAAGGCAGTTAAAATTAATCTATGGTGACAGAATTCCAAATGATAATTACCTCTGTGGAAATGGGGCACCGGCATTAGGAATAAGGAATTTCTAGGGTGATGGACATGTTTTATACATCGATCTACATATATGTGTGTGTGCTGTGCTCAGTCATGTCCAACTCTTTGAGACCCAACACACTGTAGCTTGCCAGGCTCCTCTGTCCATGGAGTTTTCCTGGCAAGAATACTGGGGCAGGTTGCCACTTCCTCCTCCAGGGGATCTTCCTGACCCAGGGATCGAAACCACATCTCTTGTGTCTCCTTGCATTGGTAGATGGAATCTTTACCACTGTGCCACCTGGGAAGCCCAATCTAATATATACATACATGCATAAAGTTTATTGAAAATTTAATTTAAAAAGAGGAAAACCAAAACATTACACTTATACTTTATTCTGTTGATATTTTTATTCATAATTTTAAGCTAATGTTACAGCTCATTGACTTTCAGCATTTATACTAATGTCAGCTCATTGACTTTCAGCATTTATACTAATGTCAGCTCATTGACTTTCAGCATTTATACTTTTCAGTATAAACTTAAAAATAATATAAATTTTCTTCGAAATTCATTTGGAGGAAGTATCATATTTTCATTACCATGCAGTTCTTAGAATCTTCTAATTTCTGTTTTTTATTTGACTGATAATTTATTTTGAAAGTTTAAAAATATTCTCCAGTGTTATGGCTCTTCTAATTAACGTTTAAATTTTGCTTCTAACTTAACTGTTTATGATAAGAAAAAATAACTGGAATAATATGAATTCTGAAATTTATTGAGAATTATTTTATATGTGGTCAATTTTTGCATTTGTCCCCTGTGAGTTTGAGAAACACGTGTATTCACTTACTGTGGAGTGAGAAAACTATACATTGATTCACCCATTCAGGAGTTCTAACTTCTAAAACTGCACTTCAATAATCTGTGCTGCTTTAAACCATGAAGTTTATGGTAGTTACAGCAACAACAGAAAACTAATACAGATATTGAATCCTGGAAGTGGAGTACTGTGATAACAAGTTCCTAAATAAGTGGAAGTTGCTTTGGAACTAAGCAATGAAAAGAGGTTGGAAAAAAATTTGAGAGGCATGATACAAGAATCTGAGATTGCCTTGAACAGATCTCAGATGATATATGGTCAACATCCCTCTCTATGGATGCTAATAACTCTGCTATTGCAGTTTCAGAAGCATGATAGAGGAGACCTATTTGTCTTAGAGAATAACTGAATCATCATAAACAGACTGTTGTTAGAAAAATGGATGTCAAAAGTGCTGCTGGTGAGGGCTCAGGTGAAAGTGAGAAGCACGCTGTTGGAAAGGAACAGAAATTGGATCCTTGTTACATGGTGGCATGAACGTAGCTGAATGGTATCCTTCACGATTTAGTTATGTGGAAAGCAGACTTGTAAGCAATGAACTTGGACATTTAGCTGAAGAGATTTCCAAGCAAAATGTAGAAGGTGTGAACTGGTTTGTCCTTATTATTTATAGTAAAATGCAAGAGGAAACAGAAATTTAGGGAAGAACTGTTGAGCATTAAAAAAAAAAATGAGGAGTTGATGATTTGGGAAATTCTCAGCCTGTCCAGATTGCAGAAGATGCTAAAAATAGGGGAGTAACTGTTAGGAAAGCATGCTAGAAAGAGCCAGGAGTATAGTTGGACCACCTTTTACTAGTGCCTTGGAAGGAGAGAAAGTCAGAGTATTCAATCATAGAGACAGCTCTCTGAAGAACTTGCGATGCATGGATTCTCTCAATCGTCTCAGCAGAAGCCAGGAGTAGAGATGGGAATTTTTTCAGGAAAGATCTGTGGAGGAATCGCTTGTCTGATGAAGTGACATACACAGAGGACCACAAGAATTCTATACCAGCAGGAACACTGCCAGCTTGGATTGCAAGGGAAAGAGACAGGATGAAATAAAAGAAGTTACTTTCACTCTCAAAATTCTTCAGGCAGGAAACAGGCTGACAACACTGTTCAGCTGCAAACATACGCTACTTTTCAAGAAAAAGGGAAAATGACTGCTTTTCAAGTAAAAGGGTGAGACAGCAGATCCAGAAGGTGGAACCTCAAGCCAAAGGGGTATTTCCAGGCCTTGAAATCTAGCGGAGTTTTTCTCTCTGGATCTCCAAATTGCTTGGAATCAGTGGCTACTTTTTTCTTTCATTTTCTCTTTTTTGGAATGGGACTAGCTATAAATGCTATGTTATGCCCGGCTCACCATTGTACTTTGGAAGCAGACAACTTGTCTCCTGGTTTAGCAGGTCCACAGATGAAAAGCTATTTTGTCCCAGAATGGATTATATTCAGAGCTTTATCCGTGACTTATTTTAAGATGACTTAGATGATGAAATTGAGGATTTTTAGGTTCATGAAGCTTAGATGATATTTTGGACTTGAGCTGATGCTTTAAGGGGTTGAGACTGAAAGTTTGGGATGGAGTGAATGTATTTTATATTTGGATGGATAAGAATCATTGGGGGGGGGGGGCAGCAAATGAACAATGTTGGTCTGAATAATACCCTCCCAAATGTATACATCTTAATCCCCATGTTATCTTACTTGGCAAAGGAGACTTTGCAGACGGAATTAAATTAAAAATCTTGAGATGGGAAATCATCTTGAATAATCAAGATGAACCAAATGTAACTACCAGTTACTTATAAAAGTAACTTTTTAAGTCTTACTTATAAAAGCAAGAAGATCAGTAAAAGAGAGAGGGGTGATGACAAAAGTAGGGGTTGAAGTGATGTAAAAGAAGGAGCCATGAGCCAAGGACTGCTGGCATCCTCAAGAAGCTAAGTAAGACCAAGAAAAAAAAAAAAAAACAGACTCTCCTCAGAGATAACGATTGTTATTATCTCTACTTTAAAAATAATAAAATTGCATTTTAAGTCCTTAAATTTTTGGCAATATGGCAGTACGAGAAAACTAACACACAAGTAAATTAACATTTATCCATACACGGACTGAAGCCTGTCGGGCTTCTCTGTCCTTGGAATTCTCCAGGCAAGAACACTGGAATTAGTATTCTTCTCCAAGGGATCTTCCCAACCCAGCGATCGAACCTGAGTCTCCTGCATTGTCGGTGGATTCTTTACCATCTGAGCTGCCAGGGAAGCCCTATATATCTATTTATGTAGGTAGGTATTTATGCAGCAGATATTTATTGTGCACCTATTATACCACAAACTGGAAAAAAAAAATCTTACTACCTTTTTAAAAAGTAAGTGTGTGTGTGTGTGTGTGTGTGTGTGTGTGTGTGTTTAACTGAAATGACTTGGAGAAAAAGAAATTTCAATTCGTGTAAGTAAAATCCAAATTAAAGTATTCAAATACAATTATTTCAAGTATGTAGAATTTATGGTAAAAATAATATTTCTATTGAATTAATTTAAAAATTATTTCTAATTAGCATGGGCCATATTGAAATTTTTATTTAGAACTTTTTGCTTAAACATACATCTTTTCTTTCTTTCCTATTTGGTAAGCAAAATATTCCCTCCTCACCCCTGCCAGAATGTAACCATATAATAAATAGCAGTGCATTCTTTATGGGTTTGAATAAAGCTGCTGCTTTTTATAGTGTGTACAACAGACTGAATACTTGTGTCCCCCAAATTTATATTGCTAAATATTAACCCGCAATATTATGGAATTTGGAGGCAAAGCCTTTGTAAGGTAATTAGGTTATAATGGTAAAGCCCTCATGAATAGGGTGAATGTCCTTATAAAAGAGATCCCAAAACTGCCTTCCCCTTTCACTTTATGAAACCACAGAGAAAAGGCAGCTGTTGATGAACCAAGAAATTCTCACTAGATACTAAATCTGCCAAACTCTTCATCTTGGACTTCTTAGACTTTCCACTATGAGAAATAAATTTCTGTTGTTTATAAGCCACTCAGTCTATGGTATTACATTATTGCAAGACTGACCAGACTAAGACAGTCTTGATAACTATTAAAATAATTTTTCAATGTCTACTGGTTTGTAAAAAGATATATTCCTGGCTCCCTCACTGATTTTGCATCAGTAATTTCCAATGGAGCCTGGTCATTGTAGGCATCAATTTAAATTTCATCAATTAGAAATTATAAACAAACTCCAAATTAATAATTTCATTAATACTCCTGCATAGTTATTTTCTTCCTTGGAATCTTCTTCAGTATGTAGGTAGTGCTTCCATTTGGAATAGCAAAAACAAAGTAATGTTAATAGCAGCCAATATGCTAAAGACAAAACCATTTGAGAAGAAAAATAAATACATTTTTGTATTGCATACATAGGAAACAAAATAATTAAAATTATCCTATGTAGGTTTATTCAACATCTACATTTAATGTTCATCCTTTAGATACATTGGTATTTAACAACAGATATTAATAGTAATTTTACTATGAGATTTTTATCATATGTTTCTTAGAGAAGGCTTTTTCAATAACAAATTAGGTTCACTTTTATGCAAATATATATGATCCAAAGCTTTTAGGAAAACTGATAAGCTTTTTAAATTAAAAGTTCAGTTATGAAAAAATGGTGATCTATTAAGTGTGGAAGACAATGTGGGTTTTATGTAATTACAGCAGTGGAATAGTAATGGGCTAAATGGTTGTCTTTTGTCCTTGAGAGGGTGATGAACTTCTAGTGAAGTATTGCTCTTGGCTAGAGAATTACCTACAATGGTTATAGATATAAATTTAATATGAGAGATGGTAGGGGGGACTAAATAATGGGATAGTTGGAGAAAATAACTAAAGATTCTTTTGCTATGAAAAGATCACTGTGTTGTCGCCATGTTTTTCTGTTTTCTTTTTTAAGTAATGCTGGGAACAGTTATGATAGTCCATCAACCCAATATGGTGGTTATAGTTGTGGTTTTAGGCTCAACTGAAAAATATCACATCATTTGTTCCCAGAACAACCCAAATTACTCCCACAAGTTCAGACAAATGTACAGCATCATTTCTTGTGGCAGCTGATATTTCCATTGTTGTGTTGGTTTTGTTATGGTTGTAAATTTAGAGATAGTAATGGTGGTCATAACTTCAACTGAAATTATTATGGTGTCTTTGTGGTAGTAAAATATGTAGAACATATCGTGCTTTTTGATTCAGCTGAAATAGTGAAGATGGCCTATTGTGCTTGTTGGTTCGTTAGAAGCATTGGTAGCTTTGGTAGCTGTAACCTTTGTTACTTGGATATTAGTTGCTGTCATCTCAATTAACCACGTTAGTGGTCAATGTGGGGCAGAATGAATATATGATATTGAGGTGACTGTATTGTGAGAGAGATGAGTTTCACTGAAAAATTAGCAATGGCTGAGGTGGTTGCAAATGCAAAGTTGTACAAATTACAGGTTTACTTTGAGTGCTGGCTATAGAAGAGCTGAGAGAAAGTGGAAGTGGGGTGATGGCTGTCTTGGTAATAGGTTAGTGGTGGCCATAAATTCAGCTGAATTAGTGGTTCCCATTGTGATTGAAGTGGTTAAAGCCATTGAGTTATAGACTTATTTGAAGCGTTATAAATTCTGCTGAGGTGTTTTTTTATTTGTAGCTTCTGAAAAAAGTTATGAGTGTTTATGAATGAAGTTTTGGTTCTTGCTTTTTTATCTGTACATTTAGTGGTACTCGGAAATTAAATTTAAATGAGAGTGACTTTTTTGGTTGGAGGCACAGTGGTGGAAGTTTAGGTTCACTTCAAGAGTAGTTGGTGCTGTGGTGGAGGGTTTAGTAGAAGCAGAAACTTGAGTTATTATATTTGTAGTTTCAGCTGAAGAGGTTATTATATCTCTAAGTATAATAGATTCAGTAGAAATTGTAGTACTTGCAGCCTCAATGAATGAGGTGGTATCGATTGCATTTATTGTAATTTCAAATGGAGAGGTTGTTATATTTGTAATAGTAGTAGGTTCAGTAGAAATTGTCATCTTTTCAGATTCAGTGGAAGTGATCATTTGTTTTGTAGTCAAAAGTTCAGTTGAAGTACCTGTAGTCAATGGGTTTGGGGACCGACTGAAGAGGTGATATTTATAGATTTACTATAAGTCAGGATGGCTGTTGTGATAGGTTTAGAAGAGGTTGTGATGGTTGTAAGCACAGGAATTGTATGTTCTATTGAAGTAGTTATTGTTATAAGGTTTATTGGAGTAATGCTAGGTATAACTTCTGTTGACATGGTTATAATTTTTGTGGTGGTGTTATGCCCAATCCAAGTGGTAAGTTGTCTCAGATGGGTAGTAGTATCCATCATGGTAGATGGTTCAGTTGAAATGCTCCGGTAGCAGCTTCAGTTGAAGTGGAGGTTGTGGCAGTTCTGTTTGTAGGTTCAGTTGAAACTGTGTTGGTTGTAGGTTCAGGTGACATGGTGGAAGGGGGCTTTATGGTAATAGCTTCAGTTGAAGCTGTGATGATTGTAGGTAACTTTGCTGTGATCATAGCAGTTGTACTGGTAACTGTAGGCTGAAAAGTAGGCAGTGAGGTTGTTCCAGGGATGATTATTATAGGTTCCCCCTCATTCAGAGGTATATGGATATTAATGAAGGCAGTATCATTGAACTTTATTGGCCAGGCACACTATGAGTACTCCACTAAGAGACAAATAGAGGCTTCCCCAGTGCCTCAGCAGGGGATGCAGAAGACGCTGGTTTGATCTCTGGGTTGGGAAGATCCCCTGGAGGAGGGCATGGCAACCCACTCCAGTATTCTTGCCTGGAGAATCCCATGGACAGGGGAGGCCTGGTGGCTATAGTCCATGGGGTCACAAAGAGTCAGACACAACTGAAGCGACTGAACACACCCAAGAGACATGCACAAGAGACAAATGAGGAAAATTTTCCACAAAGGCTAGAAACTGGATATATTTTGTGTCACTTAAAAGAATTTAAATAAAAATAGTAAGAATGAAACCAACTATTTCAAGAAAAGTAAAGAGCATTGTCATGTCTTTGTAATCTGTATTTATATTTGTACTCTGTCACTTATATGTAATTTTCATCAAGGAAACGTGTAGGGTCATTATTATTTATTATCTTTTCATAATAAATATTGTTATATTCTACATTTTCATCCTGGGAAAGGATTGGTATTATGCTTTCCTTGTGATTGGAGGAAAGAAATATGTACAAAATTATCACTCATTTTTATTCTTAGGTCTGAATCTTTAAATGGTAAAAAAAAAAAATTACTAAAAACTCAACAGCTATTCCCAAATCCCCAGATAGAGATGAGTTTACAGGTAGGTGGCTGACTGCACAGTATTAAATATAAGTAAGTACCCCTAAAATTCTTCTGGTTAGAATTTCCTCCTTTCCAAACCTGTTAATACCCTAGTGAAGTGAAAGTAACTCAGTCGTGTCCAACTGTTTGTGACCCTGTGGACTGTAGCCCGCCAGGCTCCTCTGTCCATAGAATTCTCCAGGCAAGAATACTGGAGTGGATAGCCGTTCCCCTCTCCAGGGGATCTTCCCAATCCAGGGATCGAACCCAGGTCTCCCACATTGCAGGCAGATTCTTTGAACTCTGAGCCACCAGGGAAGCCCACTAATACCCTAAATTCTCCCCAATAATCAAGGTCTCTAGAAACCTTCCAGCAACATGAATTTTAATTATTGCACAACCTTCTGCTAATCTTCAGCTCAGATAGAATTCATCAGCATGAAAATTTTCAGACAGACCAGCTTCTGCAAGCTACCAGCTGTTTTCACTTGGAAAATTGCTTATCCTCTCTGAGCTCACATTCTCATCTGTAAAATGACAGTAATAGTAACACATGACTTAAGAGTACTGGCATAAGGATTAATGGAGGTGAAACTGCTTTATAAACTATAAAGTGCTATGCAAGTGAGAGGCTGAATACATGGTGGTTGGATGGCACAGTCTGAAAGGAGCCAGAAGCACCACAGATTCCAACCTGGTTTTGCCCCTTATTTTGTGGTCTTGGAGAAGCTACCTCAACTCTGCTTCTCAGAGTCTTCATCTATAAAATAGGAATAAAGACAGCACTGTCTCACAAGGTTATCGTGGAGCCCAAATGAGATTGCATGGGTAAAATGCTTCTATCACTCCTGGCACTTAGTAAATGCTATAAAATGTTTGTGATCATGTTTACACTGATGATTATCATGATGTTGCAACAAATCTTTTTTTGTTATTATTTAATAGACAAGCAACATGATAGCACAAAAAGAATAGGATTTTGTATTAAGCATTCTTGGGTATCAGTCTCAAAATTATGAGATCTAGTAGAAGTTTCTTACCTTGCCTAGTACTAGTCCCATATTAGACAATTAGTAGCTGTATGTGTTCGTGCTCAGTCGTGTCCAACTCTTTGTGACCTCATGGACTGTAGCCTACCATTCTCCTTTGTTCATGGGATTTCCCAGGCAAGAATACTGGAGTGGGTTGCCATTTCCTCTTCCAGGGAATCTTCCCAACTCAGGGATTAAATCCATGTCTCCTGTGTCTCCTGTATTGGCAGAAAAATTCTTTACCACTTAAGCCGCCTGGGAAGCCCTAGTAGCTGTATAAATTCCAGCAAAGTCTCAACTTTCCTGAATAATTTTTTCAGTCAGTAAATGAAGAGATTGGATAGGATTAAATGGAATCTAAAATCACTTTCATCTTTGAAAAAGAAATGTTTTATTTTACTTTTGTAAGCAAGGAGAAAATCCTCTTGCTTTTTCCCTTTAAAAATCACCCCTACTCACACATGGCCTCAGCTCTCCCAAGGTGACACTTCACAATTTTGTTTCATACATACTGTATGAATAAAAGTGTAAAACTTGTGATTGACAGTGAGTGGTTGAAAAGTTAATAAATTGACTTTTCTGCAATAACTAGAAGTATTCATTCTTTTTTATTTTTTTGAAGATTACAAAAACTAGTAGAATTTTCTGTAATGACTGAGGATAAGACTCACATAAGCAAGCTGTCAAAATGGAAGAACACTCCCTGGCTGTTTTCCAGGGGGTTCAATGGTCATGGTATATATTTTTTATGCTCTTTATCCATTCTTAAACATTGATCACCACACACTTAACACCAGAAACAGTTTTTCAATTTGAACAGTGGTATTTATACCTGGAATTTTGAGAAATAATCAAGTTGACTGATGCAATGATGTTATCAACTATGATGGATCCGTGCAACAATGAACTAAATTAAGTAATAAACTATCATTCCCCAGTATGGGGGTTCCCTTGTGGCTCAGTTGGTAAAGAATCTGCCTGCAATGCAGGAGACCTGGGTTCAGTCTCTAGGTTAGGAAGGGAAAGGCTACCCACTCCAGTACTCTGCCCTGGAGAATTCCAAGGACTGTGTAAGTCCATGGGGTCGCAAAGAGTTGGACACATTGGAGCAATTTTCACTTTCATTACCCCAGTATGGGATGCACCTTAGACGAAAAAGTAAGGTAGCAGTTAATACAAGAAAACTTTGGGGGCTGCTTCCTTCTGGCCCTACAAAGAGGAAAAACAATTCTCAAATTATAGTCATGTTACAGTCTCTTCACTTTTAGCAACATCCCTCATTTACCCTTTCTTCTGACTTTGGGGCCATGATAAAACATTTGATATTTGCCACTGCTTTCTTTCCAACTGAGCATGGCCATCTTCTCTACCCTTTTGGGCACCTCCTCTTATAGGTCCACACCTCTCTGCTCCCTAGACTTTGGCCTTTCAGACTCTCCTCCCTTGCTCTAAAACTTTCCAGTCCTCCTCTCCCTCAGCTTCCAGAAAAATGTGTCTCTCCTGAACACTCTTTCCCTGAGAGCTTGCAAAGATGATATACAAATAATTGCTAGTGTATTCACTGAAATCTTCCTTCTTTCAGAGGGGCACTAGGAAATTTAGTTAAAGGGAACTTGATTAAACAAGGATCTTCCAACATCTTCATGTTTAATGGCTGAGGCTGCCTCTGCTTTACATAGGTAGAAATGTCACTGTGACTCAGCAAAATCTAAATGGCAGTAGGCTGGAGTCTAGAAATAACTCAATTTAGAAGTTAACAATTAGTATCTAACACATACATCCCAAGAGATCTTCACAAAAGTGGCACAGAAAGTTCTTGGTGAAGGATGGTATTTGAATAACACAAGTTTTTTTTTAATGACTCATACAGTAAGTAATCAAAAAATAATTCAAAAACTTTGTTCTTTTATGACATCTAGTCAAAGCTATGGTTTTTCCGTAGTCATGTATAGATGTGAGATTTGGACTATAAAGAAAGCTGAGCACCGAAGAATTGATGCTTTTGAACTGTGGTGTTGTAAAGACTCTGGAGAGTCCTTTGAACTGCAAGGAGATCCAGTCAATCCTAAAGGAAATCAGTACTGAATATTCATTGGAAGGACTGATGCTGAAGCTGAAACTCCAATACTTCGGCCACCTGATTTGAAGAACTGATTCATTTGAAAAGACCCTGATGCTGGGAAAGATTGAGGGCAGGAGGAGAACGGGACGACAGAGGATGAGATGGTTGGGTGACATCACCAACGCAATGGACATGAGTTTGAGTAGGCTCTGGGAGTTGGTGATGGACAGGGAAGCCTGGCATGCTGCAGTCCATGGGGTCGCAAAGAGTCAAACACAACTGAGTGACTGAACTGAACTGATGACAAATATATCACTCGTACTAATTGACCAGCTAGAGATTCATCTAATTTAATAAATCTCAATAATATGTAGGCCATCTATTCTAACCAAACCAATTTTCAACTGAAAAAAATTTAGTCGCCAAGAGAAGAACTGACAAAACCATTTTAATCATCCTGGTCAGAACCTCCTACTATCTTTTAGGCTAGTAGCCACTCATATGTCCCAGCTAAGGATGAAGAAAGGCAGACAGTCCATTGGAGAGTCTGTATCTCTCCTTTTGAGAACAAAAAGGAAAAAATAAACCAAGTTCCAGAGTTGCAAAGGAATGGGAAGATACAATTCACCTATTAGCTCAAATTATTGTATATTTTTATTTGAATTTACACATAGACAATTAAATTATGCTCGGTCCATTGATTAGTGAGACCAGTAGGACCGCTCCTAATCTCTGATTTGAGGCAATGTTTAGCTAAAGGTATTATTTTAGCTCATTGTTTTTATTGTTTAACATAGAAACTAACAAGCCAGACAAGAGGTTTAAAAATATAGTGTTTAGTGATAATTTGTATTATTCAATTAATTTAAATGCATGAAAAATCATTATAAAACACACAAAAAGGCAAAGAAATGTTCAAAAGCCCTTTAAGAATTGGCATTTATTCAATTAGTGCTTTGCATAAAATCATTAAATGTAGAAGTTAAAAAAAAGGAAAATTTTATATTTTCTTATGTGATTTTCATAAAAGGAAGGGTTTTTTGTTTTTTTTTTTATTCAATTCAGTTCCCAAAATCTATGACAGAATGTTATTTCAACAAATTTAAAATAATGAAATATTATTTAGGTAACATCTTGGACCAACAATAATGATTACTATTCAAAATGGAAACAAACAACTGCTTGATCTGTATCAGTGATTTTTTTTTCTAATTTCACATTATGCTAGATTCCATTCTAAGTCTACTTGAAAATGTTAAATGTATTTTTACTGATAGAATATTGAAGTTTTTTATTTAGTCATCAAATAAATTGAATTATTGAGAACATACTATATATCGGATATTCTTCTGGGCAGTGGGGATTTATATGGCAATTAATAAAATAGGCAAGCACTTAATCTGTCAGAATTTACTTACAACCTTATTACAGTTCACAATGCATGTAATATTTTACCTTCAGTATAAATGTGAAAGTTTGTTTAAATAGTAGGTGTGGTTTTTGTGGGAAAAGCTCTACTTTATAAATGTATGTAATTAATGTTTGAGTTAAGAGGATTCTAGATATTCAGGCCAAATGCCAGCAAATGAAGTGAACTCTTACTCCAGCCTCTCTGTGCCATGAACTGGAGCTCATCTGTTTTCTGGGGTTCAGTATTCCTTTCTGGGTTGACTCTCTTGCTAGATCATTCTTCCCTATGTTGAGTCAAAACTTACTTCAACCCACTGACCTAGGTTCTGTTTTCTAGAAAGATATGTGAAATAAATAAAATTCTACTCTCAAGCAGCAGGCCTTAATTATTTTTGCACTAAAATCATGTCTCTCATTATTCAAGATTTTTTAAAAAATCTACTTCTTAAAAGACAAAAGTTACTCACTTGAGTTATATAACTAAGTCCTATTAGTATTTTTAATGGGTGGAAAAAAGGGAGGGAAGGAGGGAGCGGTGGGAGAGAAAGAAAAAGAAAATAGCACCATAGCACCATCTGTTGTTGCAATATGTCACTGCAGCCTCCTAAATGGGGCTTAACACCTGCATGTTAAGTCCTTTCTAGGACTATTCCTGACACTTGGAATGAAGAGATGCGGCTTTACAAGTGGGTGCACCCCTCTGACTCCTCTCACAACTCTAAAAAATTAAGTTTTTATCCCCATGTCCTTATTGAACCATCAAATCTTAAAGACATGTAATGAGTCCCAAGCTAAGTTTAGTGTGTGAATCTGAGGTTGCTCTAGACACATATCCAACAACCACTAAAATCAGGCCATTCTGCAATTATTGTACACTTACGTTAAGAATAATGGGGAGAGGTAAATTGTTCATTTAAATGAGTAAACCTTATAATGTGAATTACATCTCAATAAAGCTGTTAGAAAAAAAAGATTATTAATAGCAGTTTCAAATAGGAAAAGGAGTACGTCAAGGCTGTATATTGTCACCCTGCTTGTTTAACTTCTATGCAGAGTACATCATGAGACATGCGGAGCTGGATGAAGAACAAGCTGGAATCAAGATTGCCGGGAGAAATATCAATAACCTCAGATATGCGGATGACACCACCCTTATGGCAGAAAGTGAAGAAGAACTAAAGAGCCTCTTGATGAAAGTGAAAGTGGAGAGTGGAAAAGTTGGCTTAAAGCTCAACATTCAGAAAACTAAGATCATGGCATCTGGTCCCATCACTTCATGACAGATAGATGGGGAAACAGTGGAAACAGTGGCTGACTTTATTTTTGGGGGCTCCAAAATCACTGCAGATGGTGAATGCAGCCATGAAATTAAAAGATGCTTACTCCTTGGAAGGAAAGTTATGACCAACCTAGATAGCATACTAAAAAGCAGAGACATTACTTTGCCAACAAAGGTCTGTCTACTCAAGGCTATGGTTTTTCCAGTGGTCATGTATGGATGTGAGAATTGGACTATAAAGAAAGCTCAGCGCCAAAGAATTGATGCTTTTGAACTGTGGTGTTGGAGAAGACTCTTGAGAGTCCCTTGGACTGCAAGGAGATCCAACCAGTCCATCCTAAAGGAGATCAGTCCTGGGTGTTCATTGGAAATGTTGATGTTGAAGCTGAAACTCCAATACTTTGGCCACCTGATGCGAAGAGCTGACTCATTGGAAAAGACCCTGATGCTGGGAAGGATTGGGGGCAGGAGGAGAAGGGGACGACAGAGGATGAGATGGCTGGATGGCATCACCAACTCGGTGGACATGGGTTTGGTTGGACTCTGGGAGTTGGTGATGGACAGGGAGGCCTGGCGTGCTGCGATTCATGGGGTCGCAAAGAGTCGGACACAACTGAGCGACTGAACTAACTGAACTGAACTGTGATAGTAAATCACTTAACTGTGGTTGAATTTTCTACTAACAGGTATTGTTTCTATTACAAGGTTATGGAGATTATTATTTCAGCTGAGGTCATTATGGTGCTGTGATTAGAAAGTCAGCTGAGTTGGTAACATCTGTGTTGACTTTATTTTAATTGAGGAGGTGGCAAAGAGAATTGAATATAATGCTTAAATTATGTCAGAAAGCATACTAGATTCGCTTGCTGAGACAGAGGTAGCAATTGTGGTAGTGTAAAATCATGGAGTAGTAAAGAATAGTGTCAAGAGATTCTGGTAAGCTGATACTGTAGGTTCATTTCAAATGAAAATAGTTCATACTTGAGTTGAAATTTTTGAATGATTTGTGCAGTTGTAGCTTCAGCTGAGTAGGAGGGTATACTATTGTGAACAGAAAGGGGTGAACTGGTAAAGTATTATAATAAGAGAAGATTCAGAAAGAGATCCAGAACTCTGGGTCTTACTGGTTACAGATCCAGTTAACATGAATCAGGTACTCATGGACACTGAGCGCAATTAAAATACTAATTGCAGTTGTGGTAATACCCTCAGTAAGGGAAATGATTGGAGATACGGTGACAGGGTAAGGTTAAAGATGGTGCTAAGAGTCTTCCTGGTGGGTTCAAAAGAGGAGGTGGTTGTTGCTGTGGCTCTATTTTCAGCAGAAGTTGTAGAAGGGATACTGGTTGGTGGTGGTTGTGGTTGTAGCCTCGGTGGTAGTACTGGTAGGTGTTGTGGTAGTACACTAAGTTTAAGTGGGAGATGGTACCATGGCTGTGGATTGAGTGGAGGTCCTAGTGGTGTCTATTGTGGTTGAAAACTCATTGGTAGTGCTAGAAACTGTTGGAGAAGTTGTTTCAGTTGAAGTGGTGGCAACAGTGGTAGTTGGGAGTTCAGCAGATGGGGGAGAAGCAGTGGTGGCTATTGCGTCATAGGCTCAGTATTAGTAGTGGCAGTTGCTGTGGAAGCTGGTACAGCTGAAATGGTGGCAAATATGGTAGTTGGGGGTTCAGTAAACATGGGAGAAGCACTGGTGGCTATAGAGGTTGTAGTCTCAGTGGTTGTGGATGCAGTTGTTGTAGTAGGTGGTACAGCTGAAGTGGTGCCAACTGTGGTGACTGTAGTTTCAGTAGAAGTGGGAGAAGCAGTGGTGGTTGTTGTGCTTGTAGCCTCAGTGGTAGTGGAGTCAGTTATTTGTGATAGTTGGTTCAACTGAAGTGGTGGTTCTGGTTTCAGTAGATGTGGGAGCAGCAGTGGTGGTAGTTATGGTTGTAGCCTCAGTGGTAGTGGTGGCAGTTGTTGTGGTAGTTGGTTCAGCTCAAATGGTGGCAACTGTGGTGGTTGTAGCTTCAGTAGATGTGGGAGCAGCAGTGGTGGTGGTTGTGGTTGTGGGCTCAGTGGTAGTGGTGGCAGTTGTTGTTGTAGTTGGTTCAGCTGAAGTGGTGGCAACTGTGGTGGCTGTAGTTTCAGTAGATGTGGAAGCAGCAGTGGTAGTGGTGGCAGTTGTTGTGGTACTTGGTTCAGCAGAAGTGGTGGCAACTGTAGCAGTTGTAGTTTCAGTAGATGTGGGAACAGCAGTGGTGGTGGTGGTTGTTGTAGGCTCAGTGGTAGTGGTGGCAGTTGTTGTGGTAGTTGGTTTAGCTGAAGTCGTAGCAACTATGGTGGTTGTAGTTTCAGTAGATGTGGGAGCAGCAGTGGTCGTGGTTGTGGTTGTGGGCTCAGTGGTAGTGGTGGCAGTTGTTGTGGTAGTTGGTTCAGCTGAAGTGGTGGCAACTGTGGTGGTTGTAGTTTCAGTAGATGTGGAAGCAGCAGTGGTGGTGGTTGTGGTTGTAGGCTCAGTGGTAGTGGTGGCAGTTGTGGTAGTTGGTTCAGCTGAAGTGGTGGCAACTGTGGTGGTTGTAGCTTCAGGAGATGTGGCAACAGCAGTGGTGGTGGTTGTGGTTGTAGGCTCAGTGGTAGTGGTGGCAGTTGTTGTGGTAGTTGGTTCAGTGGAAGTGGTGGCAACTGTGGTTGTTGTAGCTTCATTAGACGTGGGAGCAGCAGTGGTGGTGGTTGTGGTTGTAGGCTCAGTGGTAGTGGTGGCAGTTGTTGTGGTAGTTGGTTCAGCAGAAGTGGTGGCAACTGTGGTTGTTGTAGCTTCAGTAGACGTGGGAGCAGCAGTGGTTGTGGTTGTAGGCTCAGTGGTAGTGGTGGCAGTTGTTGTGGTAGTTGGTTCAGAAGTGGTGGCAACTGTGGTGGTTGTAGTTTCAGTAGATGTGGGAGAAGCAGTGGTGGTGGTTGTGGTTGTAGGCTCAGTGGTAGTGGTGGCAGTTGTTGTGGTAGTTGGTTCAGCTGAAGTGGTGGCAACTGTGGTGGTTGTAGTTTCAGTAGATGTGGGAGCAGCAGTGGTGGTGGTTGTAGTTGTATGCTCAGTGTTAGTGGTGGCAGTTGTTGTGGTAGTTGGTTCAGCAGAAGTGGTGGCAACTGTGGTAGTTGTAGTTTCAGTAGATGTGGGAGCAGCAGTGGTGGTGGTTGTGGTTGTAGGCTCAGTGGTAGTGGTGGCAGTTGTGGTAGTTGGTTCAGCTGAAGTGGTGGCAACTGTGGTTGTTGTAGCTTCAGTAGACGTGGGAGCAGCAGTGGTTGTGGTTGTAGGCTCAGTGGTAGTGGTGGCAGTTGTAGTTGGTTCAGCTGAAGTGGTGGCAACTGTGGTGGCTGTAGTTTCAGTAGATGTGGAAGCAGCAGTGGTGGTGGTTGTGGTTGTAGGCTCAGTGGTAGTGGTGGCAGTTGTTGTGGTAGTTGGTTCAGCAGAAGTGGTGGCAACTGTGGTGGTTGTAGCTTCAGTAGATGTGGGAGCAGCAGTGGTGGTGGTTGTGGTTGTAGGCTCAGTGGTAGTGGTGGCAGTTGTTGTGGTACTTGGCTCAGCTGAAGTGGTAGCAACTGTGGTGGCTGTAGTTTCAGGAGATGTGGAAGCAGCAGTGGTGATGGTTGTGGTAGTGGTGGCAGTTGTTGTGGTAGTTGGTTCAGCTGAACTGTTGGCAACTGTGGTGGTTGTAGTTTCAGTAGATATGGGAGCAGCAGTGGTGGTGGTTGTGGTTGTAGCCTCAGTGGTAGTGGTGGCAGTTGTTGTGGTAGTTGGTTCAGCAGAAGTGGTGGCAACTGTGGTGGTTGTAGTTTCAGTAGATGTGGGAGCAGCAGTGGTGGTGGTTGTGGTTGTAGCCTCAGTGGTAGTGGTGGCAGTTGTTGTGGTAGTTGGTTCAGCTGTAGTGGTAGCAACTGTGGTGGTTGTAGTTTCAGTAGATGTGGGAGCAACAGTGGTGGTGGTTGTGGTTGTAGGCTCACTGGTAGTGGTGGCAGTTGTGGTAGTTGATTCAGCTGAAGTGGTGGCAACTGTGGTGGTTGTACTTTCAGTAGATGTGGGAGCAATGGTGGTGGTGGTTGTGGTTGTAGGCTCAGTGGTAGTGGTGGCAGTTGTGGTAGTTGGTTCAGCTGAAGTAGTGGCAACTGTGGTTGTTGTTGCTTCAGCAGATGTGGGAGAAGCAGTGGAGGTGGTTGTGGTTGTAGTCTCCATGGTTGTGGTGGCACCAGTTGTGGTAGTTGGTTCAGCTGTTGTAGTAACAACTGTTACTGTTGTTGTTTCAGTAGATGTGGGATATGCAGTGGTGTTTATGGTTGTAGCTTCAGTGGTAATAATAGCAGTCACTGTTGTGTTTGGTTCAGAGGAAGTGGTGGCTGTCGTTATAGTGGTTTCTGTTGCATCAGTGGTTGTCATACTGGTAGTTTCTGTTGATGTGGGAACAGTGGTTGTTGTCATGATAGTGGAAGTGGATACTGTGGCAGAATCTACTGTACTAGTTCCAACAGTAGTTTTAGAACTAGTAGACGAGGTTGAGTCAGTTGTCGTTGACACTGTCCCCTGGTTTTGAGGTAGTTGTATAACAATTTGGGGATTATTATTTTTCCCATTATACACCAGACTCACTATCAATACTCCAATTGCTGTTGTTATCACAGAAGCTAAGAGAGAAGCCAGGAATATTTTCCACAGAGACCAGTCACTGAAGAAATTTCTTGTCATCTGGAAAGAATTAAATAACATTATTGAAGTTGAAACCAAATGTTGCAAGATAAATTTATGCCATTGATAATCTTTTCATATATAGATTACTTCAGTGGAAGAAGTATAAACAAAAAAAAAATACCTTAGTAGCCTGTAATATTATAAATATTGGCTCAAGCTTAAGGTTTCACTTAGGAAAGGCTTGGCCTTTGTAATAGGAATAAAGGAATATCCACTGATCTCTCTGCTTTCTTTTCATCGTCTATACTTAAAACTAAAGGAAATAATGAATGTCATCTTAGAAACACTTTATTCCTCCCTCTATCAAGAGAAGTATCTACAGTTGTGTGGCTGACTGCTGCATACTGAGTCTGAGGGACCCAAAAGATCACCTGGTAAAATGTTCTCCCATCTTTGGCAAATCAGCCGTCAGAAACATGTCTGCTTTGCGGCCTTCCATTTTAAATGCATTAATTAATTGCTTTTCAAATATTCGAGCTAACTTCATACAGGTTAGTAATAACAATATGAAATTCAGAGTTGAAAAAATTTCTTGAAATACAGCTTGTGCTGACATCAGCTATTTTCACTGGGTAAGATGCTTACCTCTTTGACATTCTTTCATCCATAAAAATACATGTAATAAGATTAGAATTGGGATTAATGTCTGTTAAATACTTTGTAATCAATCTCTCTCTGTAATTTGTTATTGTAGAGAAAATACTGCATAGTATAAAACATGTAAGCCTTGAGATAAGGAGGTCTTGAATTTCAACTCCATACTGTTAATATTCTGAGCAAATTTCTTAACTTGCCTAATTTTCAACTTGCCTTATATCAAAAGTGGGGATAACAATATCTACCTCCAAATGCTATTGAGAAAATTAAAATAAGAAACATCCTCCAAATAAGATTTTTGCAGAAGGCAGTGTATTATAGTAATTAAGGGCATAGCCATTGGAATCTAACAGATTTAGTTGTAAATTATATTAATAAATCTTTTACTGGACAGATGGTGGTATTTGGAAATTTCCCTTTACATATAAAGCCTCAATTCCCTTTAATAGAGTTGTTGTAAATAGTAAATAAAAACAGTCTGAGTAACATTTTCCTAGCACTTTCTTAAGTACTTAAATACTTCTGATTTCACTAATGAACTCATTCTGATCCATTTCCTCTTGACTGAAAACAACTACTAAAGGAAACAGAAGTCTTTGGCGCATGTAGGGTAGCCCTTCAGTGTCCCAAAATATGACACATTGTCTCAGGCAATAAACCACAATTTGAGTGTGGAGAGCAACACCCACTAGGCAGTCAGAAACAGCTCAAGGGCACTGGGTACCAAGGCTAAGGAAATCTGGGGCACCAACTAAGAGAGTCCAATGACTAAAAGAACCTCCTGCCCCATGTCATCTAGGCCTTAGAAGGAAATCAAAGGGGAAAGAGAGGAAGGACAATATTTATATTTCAGAGGCAAAATTATCCTGATTTTTTGCTTGGATTTTTAAAAAGAGGACCAAGATTAATTGAAACTCAATCTCAGACCTGTGTTCAAGTGCTATTACTGCTACTGTCTAGCTGTGTGAATTCTTACAAACAATCTCAACTCCCTAGACTACAGTGTTTTTCCATCTGTGGTTAAGAAAAGGCATCTAAAATAACTTTCAGCTCTCTGACTGGACTGCTTTGTTTGAGGTCATCAGAGATAAATTCTCCAAATGTGTGTTTAGTCATTCAGTCGTATCCAACTCTTTGCAACCCCATGGACTGTAGCCTTCCAGGCTCCTCTGTCCATGGGATTTCCCAGGCAAGAGTACTGGAGTGGGGTGCCACTTCCTCCAGGGTATCTTCCAACCCAGGGATCGAACCCCCATCTCCTGTGTCTCCTGCATTGCAGGCTGATTCTTTACCCTTGAGCCATCAGGGAAGCCCATTCTCTAAATAATTCCTATCAGAAACTTTCTTCCACAATGTCTCTTGGCATCAAGAGTTTACCCTCTTATTTTATCAAAGTCTTTCTAAACTGTTTCTAAAGCAGGGTTAATTAGAGGAGGGGTATAATCTAGAACCAGAAGAATTGAGCCAAACTGCCAAGCATCGTTATCAATCAGTCAAAAAATCAAGTTTTCATCTGGAGTAAGGGGTAGAATCAAGAAAGACTCAGGCATCAGATTTTAGGTGAAGAAAAGAGGATAATGAGAAACAGTGTGAAGAATACAGGAAATCTGCCTCTGGGCACCAAACCAAGGTGGTACTAAATAGTTTCTAAGTCAAGGTTGATAACACATGGGGTCAGAGACAAGAGGCAGACAGAAGGACCACAGTTAGGCCCAGAAGCAGGAAAGGAAGGCGAGTGAGGCAGATCACCCACAGACTAGGGCCCCAGGGCCTTAGCACAAGACTTCACTTTCTACCGAGCAAGGGTTGCGACATCATTCACTGAAAACGCACTGCTGTCATCACCTAGTCAGTCCTCCAAACAAAGGAACCCAAAACTTTGCTTTTTTTTTTTTTTGACACATATATTTTCCCTAAAAGTGAAGTGAAAGCGTTAGTCACTCAGTAGTGTCCAACTCTTTGTGACCCCATGGACTATACAGCCTACCAGACTTCTCTGTCCATGAGATTCTCCAGGCAAGAACACTGGAGTGGGTAGTCATTTCCTCTTCCAGAGGGTATTCCCCACCCAGGGATCAAACTGAGTCTCCTGCACTGCAGGCAGATTCTTTACTGTCAGAGTCACCAGCGAAGCCCCATATATTTTCCCTAAACTCCATATATGTTTTTTCTTTCCATTAAGATCATTAGCTCTTTAAATTAAGAGCCCCATAAATCTACCTCTATTGCATTTCTTCTCAGTGAAGACATGTTCAGAGGACGTTGCAGATTTTCAAAAGAACAATGTTAATTGACTGAATTTTTTTTCTCTAATATTAAATCAAGAGCATTTCTATGTGGATTATATCATAACCCAGAGAAACAGTGTCACCCCAAACATTACCTGACAATATTGAGATTCTCTGTTTGGAAATTCTGAATATCCAAGAGTCCCTGTGTTGGTGCAGACATCAGTTAAATTGGGACCAGCATCACCAGTTACATCAATTGATGTTGTAAGCCCACATGCTGAACTGTGAGCTTCATAGTTTGTAAGGTTCGGTAATGGCTGTATACAGAAAAGAATGGGGAGAAATAAGATGCTACTGTATCTTATGTCTAAAGTAATACAATTCTGACAAATGTAAGTAAGGTTGTGACATATTATGACATATTTGGTCAAAGAAGATCATTTGAAAGCTGACTGAGGAATAAATAATTATACTTCTCAAAACAAGATTACATTTAATTATTTTATATAATCATTGACATTAATTACAAAATATCTGAGCAAACTAGTAACAGAAGAGACTTTTCCATAATTAACAAAGGGTAGCCCCATAAAACCCAAGTTATCAGCATAAATAATTGTGAAATATTTCATGCTCTCCCCCTGAATTTGGGAGTAACACAAGATATTCATTTTTACCATTTCCATTCAGTGTTACACTGGAGGTCTTAGCCAGTGCATTGTTAGCAAAACAAAAATAAACTTATAAAATTTGAAAAAATAATAATGATATGATTGTGTTTACAGAAAATCCGAAAGAATCTACAGAGAGAATGTTAGAATAAGTGAATTAATGAGGTCAGTAAATACAAGATAAGTATACAAAAATCAAAAAAGTTGGAGCTATCAGTATAAACTCATGTTCATAAAATACAAATATAGATGATTGCATAGAGAAGTATTTATACCTATGTTTGTATACACAGGTTACTATATACGCATACATTTCCTGCCTTTGTCCACTGAGGGGACCTAGAAGCAGCAGCACACTTGCAGGAACAAGCGCCCAGATCTTGGTTTCTGATACCAAACTCTTACTTAGTAAGAGAAATGAGGACTCTCCGGAGAAAGGGCTAATGATAGGGCTGGGGTGGAAATTTACAAGCTGAGCCTGGAGCATCTTGTAATATCAGAGATTAAGGAAATCCTCCCATGCTTCACCAAAAAATGATGATGATGATGATGACAGGTGTATGTCAGTATGTCAAAGTGACACAGGAATCAACTGAAAGAGTTCTCAATGGCCAAAGCTATTTGGAGCTAAAAACTTAGAGTAGTACTGGATTATAATCCAAAATAGAAAGTAAACATCTGAGAGTCCATACTGATATAAATGATTGAATAAATAAACAATGCAGAAGAACAGAAAGGGGGCAGTAAGTAAAAACTAAAAGTCTGAATAAAATATGGACTTTAAAAAATAACAGTGTATCAACATTGGTTCATTAATTATAACCAATGTACCATATTAATGTAAGATATTAATAATAGGAGACACTGTTGAGGGAAACATGTGAGGGAGATTAAAAGGCACAAACTTCCAGGTGCAAAATAAATGAGTTACAGGTATGAAAAGTGCAGTATGGGGAATATAGTCATTAAATACATAGTATCTTTATATAGTAACATCGTAAGTGCTGGTCATTTTGAAATGTATGGAAATACCAAATCACTATGTTGTATAACAGGACATAATATAGTGCTGTAGGTCAATTATACTTCAAAAACAAACAGAAAAACATATAAGAAAAAGAGGTCAGATTTATGGTTATCAAAGGCGAGGTCCATGGACAGAAGGGAGAATTGGATGAAGGCAGTAAAAAGGAACAAACTTCTAGTTGTAAGATAAATAAGTACTAGGGATTCGATGTACAACATGATAAATATAATTAACTCTACTCTATGTTATATATGAAAGTTAAAAAGCAAATCCTAAGAGATCTCATCACAAAAAAACATAATTGTCTGTCTGTAAGAGATGATAGATATTCACTAAACAACTGTAATAATCATTTGATCACGCATGTAGGTCAAATCATTATGCCATACAACTTAAACTTGTGCGGTGCTGTATGTCAATCATATCTGAATAAAACTGGAAGAAAAAATAGAGGAAATTGGTTACTAGGTATGTTCTATTCATTTGCTTTAAAACTGTACTATGTTTGCAGTTTTCTATAAAGCTATAATTATTTTCTAAAATAAAGTTTTTATTTTAACAATAATGTAACAATAACACAGTTACATTATTCAGGTTCTAGCACCCAGGATTTCTAAGTCTAATAAGACCAGTACCCATCTATCCACAACCTACTAACTAAACTTCATACCAAAATGAGTCCTGTAGCCTTAATATTACTAATGCCATCCTCTTTTTTGAACAGAACTAGGCGGTCCATGAAAGACAAATCATTTAGGAATCTCTCAATATGCATTTTCTAGTTTCTATATGATTATTTCACTCTTACCAGATCTTATACTTTTTTGATGAAGCACAATAGACTTTGAGAAAAATATATGCAGATAAATATGATAAGGTTTAGAAGCTGGAAAATGCTTGGTACAAGCATATTCACCTGAGTCTTCATGGGGCAGGTAGCACAAAGGAGGAAGGGAAGGGTGTTGGGAAGATATAAACAAAAGATTTCACAAGCCTTCAACAAGTAGTGATCTAAAACACACTATAATGCATATAAACAATATTCTTGTACTACAATTACGTAATGTGGTAAATATCACTTTAGTGATAACTATAACTATAGTTGATCATGTTACGGTATAGTATCAAAGTAGCACACTGTTCAGCTTAAACTTACAATGCTATGTGTCAAATACATTCAAAGACTATAAAAACAAAAGACTTCAACTATATCTGTAATGGCTTATTTCTTAAATTTGGTGTTTGGTACATGCATGCTTATTATATTATTCTTTAAGTCTTTTAAATACATGTTGAATTCTTTTAAATAAATGAATTAAAAGTATGGGTTCAAATAAGAAAGGTTTTGGTGGTTAGGTTTTTCTTGAAGTGAATTTAAGAGAAAAATAACTCCAGATACGGTTTTAAGAAAAAGAAGGAGAGCAATCCGTGTTACATTCTTACCGGGGTGTAAATTGTTCTGTGTAAATTTGTAACAGCTGAAAAATACTGTAGAATTATTTAATTTCTTCTCACAGGATAACAAGAGTATTATTTAAGTGTGCTCTCTAATTATATTGATTAACTAACTAATCCTAAATGGTTATTTAAAATGTTACTGATGTTGCTAGTTCAATCAATCTCTAATTTCCATTAAAACAATCAAGATACATATGTGTGCAGACACCGGCCATTGAGCAGCTATAACAAGAATAAAATGGGGTATTACTATGATTAGCTAGAGTCAAGAAGGAATACACTTGAACACAAAAAAAATTAGTCAAGTTCTGTTTTTCTAAATGTACAATATCATGCCAAACAAATAAAGAGACTAGCTATGCAGTGACACAGAGGAAGAGAAGATATGATAATATGATACACACAAGCATGTTAACAAATTCCTATCGGCTCTTAAATAGGCAACTTTGAGAAAATCACAAAGATTTATATTTTGTAAAAGTTTGTGTTTCTCTATATTATTACTATCACTATTCTGCAGATACTCAGTTTGTGGCTGATGAATTTGAATATTTTTGTAACTTTTGTAACTAAATAAAAATTCATTGGCCAGACCAGCTTATCAGAATCGAAAATATTTAAGAGAAGGAAACTGGGAGGTAAGCACACTGACAGCAGAGTAAAGTTAAAATTTTGAGCAGTTGGAGAGCTATGAATTATAGTTTATTAGCTCTTGGTAGAAGTCAATAATCTCCATTACACATACCTAATATGCATTAGCTATGTTCATGGAATAAAATTTTAAATTCTATGCTTATAACTTAAAAGAGGTCACCATTTCCTGTTCCCTAACAGGGAAAAACAAACTCCTAAATTTCTCTTTTTTTATGTAGATGTCAGTTGCTCCTTTGATCCATTGGTGAAATTTGTCTACCATTATGTACAAATAAGTAGTTAACTAGAGGCAAGTCTTTAACTAAAGGACTTGCTAGATAATTTGCTTCCTGTACCAAGACTTCACTTAAAGGATCATGGTCTAACTTTTAAAAATATATGAAATTTTTTAGCTCTGACAAATCTACATATTACACTAAAAGTCCAGGCAATTAATACAAAAATCTATATATCACATTTTAAAAATATAATTTGTTAATGCAATCAACCACAGATTCATCGTCTTATACTTGAGTTACAATAACTGTAGAGAATTATTTGAACAGTTTAATAAATTGTTACCCCCCAAATTGCTAATATCTTAGTGAGAATTAAAATAAATTTCTTAATAATTCATATATTGATATACAGAAAAAAACAGGTTTCCTAATTAACAAGTAGTAATAGAATAGCTGAAAATTATTTTTCATGTAGAATTTTGATTAAGAACTCCTTTTAGAGAAGAATTATGTTGTAATTTTAAAAAATAGAGTTGTATTATTGTTGAAAACAAGACTGTGAACTATCAGAACATACCACAGTGGTGCCACCAATACGCACTGGCTGGTTTCCAGAGTGTTCAATATTCACTACGTATTTCCCACGTTTTCTGTCCATTCCTGAAGTGTCAAAATCACAAGCTTATCTTCAGAAACATTTTTCAGCCTGTTCATTGCTCTTTATACCTGGACCTGGGGCTGTATACAATTAGCAAGAGTTAAGAAATCATTTTTAACCTCAGATCAAAAGTTATCCATCAGCTCCCAAAACATGTTTCTAGGGAATCCCAAATAAACTGGTATAGAAGTTTGTTCATGAAGAACGGTGCTTAAATAACCTAAAAGTTTACAAATATCTCTTCAGTCTGTAATTAGTCCATAGTTAATTTCTTATTAATGAAGCAACAAAGACAAAGTACTCACTCTTTTTTGTTGAAAATGTCTCATGGAGCACTTGTTACCTGGCCAGACATCCACCAGGTCTCAAAGACAAGAATCACCTGATGACACAGCGGAGTGAGGGCTGGGGGTCTTGCCGTTCGGCTTTGTCACTCTAAGTTTCAGAACATTTGTATCCAAAGAGAGGAAGTGATAAGACCAGTTATGTGGTGGAACCCAGTTTCTTTTCAATCTAATACTCTCTCTATAATTAGTTTATTAATAGCGGCTTTGTAGAAAGATGGACAGCCTAGTAGGAATTCAAGTAAATGTCCTTTTGACAATAAAATGAAACAAAGATTTCAAAGACGTGGACTTGGAAAAGATTCTAGATATGATGCCTGTTGTATACCTGAAGTCACCTGAGGCTTACTGAACCAGACTTTCAGGGGCAGAGGCTGGGAGCCTGAGTTTTTGGCCAAAGGTTAGGTAATCTTCACTTGGACAATGTTTGAGAAATATTTTCCTAACCAATGACTCCAAGCAGGTGCATGGAGTGTCTTCATATCTTTATGGAAGAAAATTGTGTGTATGAAGCAGCTTCAGTTTTCTCAAATTAAAAAATGGGTAAGTTTTAAACTGCTTATTCCTTCAATAGCACTACTGAATCTCTGTTATAACCAAGCATTGTGCAAGAGGCTGAGTACTCAACAGTGAAGAAAAGCCAAGATTCCTGCTCCATTGGAATAGAGTAAAATATATACTGATTATGTCTTAAAATATTTTTTATCATCTCTATAAAGTTCTCTTATAAATGCATTCTTTAGATACAAGCTTCCATTGGAATCCACAGAAACAAAGTAAAATGGCCTTTGGATGTAGAGAATGTAAAAGATGTGAAAAAAAACTAGGAAAGGGATTTATTCTAGGGAGGAGAGAAAGACAGTGCTTTAACCCCTCCACGATGAAATTAAGGCAATGGAACTATGACTTCTATGACAGTATAAGTAGAGTGATCAGGTAGTTTACCACTCCAAACCAAAATACTTCTGAAAGCAAAAGTTAATAAGCAAAAGCAGTGTTAATAATTTAATTTTACAAAGACAGTACTATCCCCTATAAGCCAGACTATGTGGTCACTTAGCAATATGGAATCCATGCAAGTTAGGAGATTCACTAGTACTAATCATGACCACTGGATAAGTCGATGAATTTAAAAATCGATTTAATACATTTAGTGAATTGATTTAATACATCTAGTGAACAAATAATAATTTGATTAGAATACACAGTTTACTTGAACTTAAAAAAAAATCTAGTATGGCATTGCGGTACTAACATACACATGCGTGTGTGCTCAGTCTTATCTGACTCTTTGCAACCCCATGGACTGTAGCCCACCAGCCTCCTCTGTCCATGGGATTTCCCAGGCGAATACTGGAGTGGGTGGCCACTCATCCTCCAAGGGATCTTCCCAATCCAGGGATGAAACCCAGGTTTCCTGTATTACAGGCAAATTCTTTATCATTTGAGCCACTTGGGAAGCCCCCACAAACACATATACAGATATTTAAGTTCTCCAGAATGACTGAGAAGGTAAAATTCCAGAGTATATGTCACCAATAAAATAATATCAAAATTTCACTCTCATTGTCATTAGCTGATGAACTGTTACATGAGCCAAAACAAAGTAAATCGCTAAGAACTTAAAGTTTCACCATAAAATTAGAACCTTATTTTTCCAAAGAATACTTTCTGTGCTTTTTTCACATCACAGACCAACAGCTAAAGTGGAACACACCTGGATTACCACAACATGCAGTACAGGTACTCTCATTGGTATGCCAAATATCTCCTAGAAAATCTCTCTAATATCTGTAGCATTTTAAGCCAAAAAAAATTTTGAAAGTCTATATTAATTGAGAGTGGTTGACAGTCCTCTAGCAACTGGTAATTTGTTCAGCCCAAAGAATGCAGAGCTTATTAAAATGTCATCTGTTATAAAATGAACTACACTGTAGTCTTAAAGATTACAACAAAATTAATTTATTGATCAGGTCACTCACTTCAAATACTTCCATGACTGAAATTTCACCATGATCAGATACTAATCAAAACGCCTCTGTATTTCTGCTTTGGTCTTTCAGTATGATGACAACTAATTTGACAGATTCAACTCTGTCATCTTTAGCAATTTGTTTTAGACCAGGACATTGGTATAGTTCATTATGTTGTGTTGAGTGACTAAAATAATAACAGAGAACAGATTTCAAATGCTTCAGTAGAATATTTTATCATAAAAAAATTGCAAAAAGCTATCTGCACATTTGTTCGAGAAGCTACCTCTCTTGCCCTTCCCAACAAAAAACAAAAGCTTAAACAAATTAAGAGGTTATTTTTCCTTCCATAAATAGAAAACTGCTGCTGCTAAGTCACCTCAGTCGTGTCCGACTCTGTGCAACCCCATAGACGGCAGCCCACCAGGCTCCCCCGTCCCTGGGATTCTCCAGGCAAGAACACTGGAGTGGGTTGCCATTTCCTTCTCCAGTGCATGAAAGTGAAAAGTGAAAGTGAAGTCGCTCAGTCGTGTCCGACTCTTAGCGACCCCATGGACTGCAGCCTACCAGGCTCCTCCGTCCATGAGATTTTCCGGGCAAGAGTACTGGAGTGAGGTGCCATCGCCTTTTCCGAAATAGAAAACTACAGGAGGGCAGTTCAAGTGCAGATGAGAGAAAAGCAAAGGAAAGTTTCATCCCTTGAAGAACGTCACTAGGGCACACAAAACGGATGCTGCTCTACACCTAGGTGGTTTCTGACTCAACCACATCTTGTTATTAATATTGACATTTCTTGTGAAGGGGTGCCTCTTCTAGTACATAGCTCACTGATCATATCTAATCCTCCTAATACCTTCCTGAATTAAATATCATTACCCCATTTCCATGATGAAATACCAAAGCATTTAGTGATATTTAATAAGGTTCAAGATAGGTCTGTGGCTCTGCATTCATTCAACCCAAGAAGTAGTTATTAAATACTTACCACACTCACTGTGTCACTTTAGATGCTGAGAAAATCTGGGAGATGAAGGAGAGGGAAAAGTATTTATAAGCTTAATATCTTATGGATAGAAAAAAATTTTTTAAAACAACCAGAGAGTCTTGCGACAGGCCTCAGATATATGGAGGCAGCATGGTTGTTTACTAGCAGTAAGAAGGGAGAGTCATTAATGCTTGGAGCAGACTTGCCTACTAGGGAGAGGATGCTGGAATTTAGACTCAGTTTATAGTACAGGCTTAGAAATTCTTGAGCAGAATGTAAGACTTACAAGCTTTGCAGACTGGATCTCTGTCTGGGGTTCAAGAAAATGATCAGCATGAGAGAATTCAAAGGAAAATATCAAGATTTTTCAACAGGTTCAATTCAATTGGAGAATGATCCTGAGTTTGAGTATTCATTGTCATCTATGTCACAATTTGCCTACAGGTATCAGTGCAGTAGCACCTAGATAGATGAGACTCCAGTCCTAAGGGATGGAGATGAGGCTTCCAGTCCTGTTGGTGAACCCCTGGAAAATAAGTTGATTGCTAGAACAGGACTTCAGAAAGGAGATCCAGGAGAATCTGAGGCCTACAGAATGAGTCATAGAGACAGGACTTGGACTTGTAAATTCCAATAGCATACTTAGTTCTCAGATTTAGGGCATCATTAAATGTCGGAATGAGCACTGATCTCCAACCACAATGCAAGTTGTACTGGTCATTCAAGTCCTTCCAATATATGATAGAATTGTACTTTCTGCCTTCCTCAATTTCTCCTCAGACTCCTTGAGGTCAGGCTTATTCTGGCCAGAGTTGTTAGTAGAAGAGAGGTGTATTATTCTGAGGCTAGAGCATTTAATGCTGAGACAAGTCAAAAGCTATGGTCAATGGCAATGTTCCACAAAGGGCCAGGTTCCATTAGTTTGAGTCTCAGAAAGTGATACTGGAGCACAGCCCATAGATGATCAGTAATAAGCAAGTAGTGTGACCAAGAAATAAACCTTTGTTGTCAGAAGCCATTACAGTATCTGTGCTGTTTGTTACTGCAGCAAAACCTAATCTATCCTGACTAAAACACAGCTCCAAGTGGTCAGCAATGGGCTGTTACACCTAATCTCTAAACTAAACATTAGATATCAGGGCATTGTTGTTATTGTTCAATCGCTAAGTTGTGTCCAACTCTTTGTGACCCCATGGACACCAGGCTTCCCTGTCTTTTGCTATCTCCCAGAGCTTGCTCAAACTCATGTCCATTGAGTCAGTGATGCCATCCAACCATCTCATCCTCTGTCACCAGGGCACAGTAGATGACTTGAACCCTAATGTTCAAAACTGGGCTTCAACAATCTGGCCTGTCTCAGTCTTTGTGGCACCGGAATTTGGGCAGGACAAAAGCTACTGTGAAATGCTGGAGTAGACGCAATAAAGAGCAATGTGGTGAAACTTAATAGTAAATACACAGAGAGTAATGTTGTTCAAAATACAACATAAAGCAAAAGTAGTGACTAATACAGAACAAAGCAGTCACTGAAGGCTTCTTGGAGAATCTTGAGCCAAATCTTAAAGGATACTGGAGGTTGGCCAAAAGAAGTGAATGTGGGCACCATGAATAAAGAGACCCTCTGAGAGAGAAGTAGAGTGGGGGAAAGTACTGTGTGCTGTCAGGAAGATGCCAGAGAGCAGCCTGGGACATGAGACTCCTTATTGATTGCTAGGCTCTGTTTTAAAGACTCTGATAAGAATCTCTTCCTCTGGTAACTACAGTAGCTCATCACTAGCTTCCCCAGTCTACTCTCCTCCAAGGACAGAATGATCCTTAAACGCCAACCACATCAAACATGCCCCACCCAGTACTTTTAAGGATTTCCACTGCATGCAGGAAAAAAATCACAAATCTTTACCAAAGCAAAAATGGCCCTGCAAAGTCTAGCTCCATACACCCCAGAACGTCACCTTCACCACTATTTCCTACTCTCTCCACCCTTCAAATATGTTCTTCTTTTCCACTAATTTAATAGAAGCCTGTTTCAAAGTCTCTGTCCACCTGTGTTCTTCTCCTTGGAAAGGCATCCCCCAACTCCAGAACCCCTTCCTCAGGCTCATTTCTACCCATCTGTGGCAGATGAAATAATGACCCACCCAAGATGTCCACATTCTCATCTCCACGGACATGTTAGGTTACACAAGCAAAGGGGAATTAAGGTGTGCATCTCAGGTGCAACTGAGATGGCTAGTCGGCTAATCTTAAAATAGAGAGATTATCCAAGTGGGTCCAGTGTAATCACAGGGTCTTTAAAAGCAGAAGAAAAAGACAGAAATGAGTCAGAGAAAGGGATGTGAGAATGGAAATAATGATCAGAGAAAGGAAATTTTGGTAGCTTTGTTTGGGGGGTGGGGGGGCACCACGAGCCAAGGAATGTAGGTGGACTCCAGAAGCTGGATAAAGAAAGAAAGTAGATTCTCCCCTGGAGCCTCTGGAAGGAACACAGCCCTGCCAGCACCTTGATTTTAACCCAGGGAGACCTTTGTTGACCTTCAGAAATGTATGATAATAAATTTGTGCTTTCTTAAACAATGAAGTTTTTGGTATTTCTTACAGCATCCTTCAGGTTTCAATTTAAATCTAATTCTTCTACTTTCATAATCTATATAATCTTCCCAGCACTGTGCTCTTTCTTAGTACTTATCATAGTTAGTAGATAGACAGATAGATAGTGCTTATTTGTTTTTAATATTTATCATCTCTTTTGGACTCCAATATCCACAAGGATGGAGACTGTGAGGTTTATATGTTCATTGTATCCCCAGCACCTGGCACAGTACATTGACTATTGTGAGCCATTAATAAGGATTTATTGACTAAACACAGAGTAGAATTCCTCATGCCTGCAATGCATTTTATAGGTTAAAGAAAAGGAGATAAAAAAAGAAAACTGAAGTTTTACTTAAGGTACCCAACAACTAAGTTGCAGATTTGGAACTTGAACACCAGCAAGCTGATCTTGAATCTCAGGTCTCTCTTATATAGGTGTGCAGTTGGGTCATCCATGGTCCATTTCTTAGCAGAACCTCTGGGGGTAACTCTTACTGACACTATTTTCTCTCAGTAAGTAACTCTTTCCTCAACAGCTCATGCCTTTAAAGCAACTAGGAGTTCTGCACATCACATTCAAAATCTCCCAGAATTGACTGAGACACACTGTCTATGGCATCTAAACTTGCACCAAAATTAATTAAGGCAAAAACCCTCAAGATTTATTCATAAAATAAAAGAATGTTAGAATGATAAATATATCAGAATATTACTATTATTTTCACAAATGACACATTTTAGTCTTCAGAAGAATTCATGGAGAGTGAGTTTAGTTTCCAACCCAGCATCTGGCACAGTGACCAGGATGAAAACTTAATAAATGCTCAGTGAAAAAATGATCTCATTTCTTTGTATGTGTCCCCTTCCCCTCAGCCTTATTGAGATATAATTGGTATATAATATTGCATAAGTTTAAAGTATACAATGTAATGAATACATATACATATATATGTATGTATATATATACACACATATATACGTGTATATATATATACACACACACATATATATACACACATTGTGAAATACTTACCACAAAAGGTTAGTTAACACACTCTTCACCTCATATAATTACCATTTCATTGTTGCTGCTGTTATGGTGAAAATTTTAAAGGTCTATTCTCATACCACTTTTCAAGTATACAATATTAACTATAGTTACCATGCTGTACATTAGATCTCAAAAGTGTATTCACTTTATAACTGAAAGTTTTTTCCCTTTGAGCAACTTCTCCCCATTTTTCCACCCTCAGGCCCTGACATCATCATTCTATTTTCTGTTTCTATGAGCCTGAAATTTTAGATTCTACATATAAGTGAAATCAGACAATATTTGTCTCTGACTTATTTTACTTAGTGTAATATCCTCAAGGTCTGCCCATGCTGTTACAAATGGCAGGATTTCCTTCTTTTTATTGCTAAATAATATTTCATCACACATATATATTATTGAGACATATATATATATATTTCCCTGGTGGCTCAGTTGGTAAAGAATCTGCCTGCAATGCAGGAGACCCGGGTTCGATACCTGGGTCAGGAAGATCCTCTGGAGAAGGGAATGGCAACCTACTCTACTCTTCCTGCCTGGAGAATTCCACAGACAGGAGACTGGCGGGCTACAGTCCATGGGGTAGCAAGAGTCAGACACAACTGAGCAACTAACACTTTCACACTTTTCATATATATATACATATATATATATATATACCATTTTCTTTATTGATGAGCACTTAATTTGTTTCCATATCTTAGCTATAGTGAGCAAGGCTGCAATGCATATAGAAGTGCAGATATCTCTTCAAGACAGTGATTTCATTTCCTTTGGGCATATACCTAGAAGTGGAACTGCTGGATCATGTGGTAGTTCTATTTCTAATTTTATTCTGAGGAACCTCTATACTGTTTTCAATAATGGCTGTAGAAAACCATAATCTGAACAGATACATGCGCTCCAATGTTCATTCATCACATCACTGTTTACAATAGCCGAGACAAGAAAGCAATCTAAATGTCCATTGACAGAGGAATGGATAACGAAGATGCAGTACATATATACAATGGACTATTGCTCAACCATAAAAAAGAATGAAATAATGCTATTTGCAGCAACATGGATGCACCTAGAGATTATCATACTAAGTGAAGTAAGTCAAATGGAGAAAAACAAATACATGATCCCACTTATAAGTGGAATCTTAAAAAAACAGTACAAATGAACTCACAAGACAGAAACAGACTCACAGACAAATTAATGGTTACCAATGGGGACAGGTTGGGGGAGGGATAAATTAGGAGTTTGGGATTAACATGAACACACTACTATATATAAGTAGTGTGTACTACAACACAGACCTACTATATAGCACAAGGAACTCTACTCAAATTCTGTAATAACCTAAATTGGAAAAGAATTTGAAAGAGAATATATATATATATAGATGGATGGATGGATGGATGGATATACATATATATGTGTATGAATGAATCACTTTGCTGTATACCTGAAACTAATACATTATAGATCAACTATAGTTCAATATAAAATAAATTTTTAAATAGAAAAAATCTAAAAGAAAATAAAATTTGTATTTTTCTTTTTGCTTCTAGTTTTATTAAGATATATTTGACATATAACACTGTATAAGTTTAAGCTATACAGCATAATGATTTGAGTTACATATGTCCTTAAATCATCATTTGTATTTTTAAATTAAGGGTTTTTGGTAAGAATCAATCAATTAGACAACAATTAGGCAGTGATTCTGTATTACCAGCTTTGCCATGACCTCTCAGGACTATGTACCAATGCATGCTAATCCATTCATTCATTCATGCATACAGTAAGCATCGACTGAGCTTTATTCTGTGCCAGGCCTGTGTTAAGCACTTCATAAACATTCTACAGTTTAATCCTCATGACTACATTTACTAGCAGGCAGTACTTAGTGACCCCTTTTCACTCACAAGAAAACAGCTTCTGAAGTGCAAGTAACTTGCCCAAAGTCACACAACCAGTGAGTAACTGAGCTTTCTGGAAACTATCCTTCTTTCAAAACCCAGGTAGACTGCCACCCCTGAGATGCAGCCTCTCCACATGGCCTCTGCTTGCTCTAGCCCTCAGTCTCGCCTCTAAGTGACTCTCAAATAAGAGATTTGTAACTGTCTTCCCATCTCTCTAACATTTGAGCTCCTCAAAGAAAAGATTGGTACAGAGATTTTTTTTTCCCACCATTATCTCTTAGCTAAAAAACTAGGAAGTTAAACAAAGATAAATGTATAAACACCTGACCTCCACAAGGCCAGAAAGTATAATGGATGATTTTTTCCTCTCTTTCACTTTTGATAATAACAATTTAAGTGGCATGTGAAAATTAATACAGTTCAAATTAGAGAGAAAGTATTCCCTACCAGGCTCAGTGCTGAATGACCCCAGGTCAGGCCTTCCATTTTCTGGGTGTCAGCCCCTGTGCAGGTACTGCCTGGCTCCAAGTCCACGCCACCCACAGGGCCAGGACATCCAGCACCTCCCAGTCCAGGCCCCACTGACGAGAGATGCCTTCTGTCTCAATGGGTGGAGCTTCACATTTTCTCCAGGTAAGTGCACTTGCCATAAAATTCAGGTAAGCCACACAAAAAAGGCTTGTTCCAGGGATTAAGGGAGCAGCTGTGGAGAGATGAAAATCAGGGACATAAGAATCCCCACAGGTTTGGATATTCAGGTTTTTAGTGCCTTCTGGGCCCTGGATCCAAAATGCAGACCACAAAACCATCCCTATTGATGATGATTACAGACTGACATCTTTCCATCAAGGAAGCCCTTAGGTACCATTCTTTAAGTAGGAAGAAAAGGCATCTGTTTCTCAAACCTAGGAAAAGAGAGTCATTTATTTGTATTTATTTAACAAACACCTAAATAAAACTTAAGAAATCCTAGGCAAATGTTCTATGCACTTTATGAACATTAGCTCATTTCATTCTCAGAATAATTCTAGCAGACATTTTCCTGATTTTACAGACAAGGCATCATTTTTGAGGCATACAGAGGTTACAACAGGTGGTCGAGGTCACAGAACTTGGAATCAGTGAAGCCAAAATATATACCTAAGCAGTCTAGTTTTAGAGTCGCTTCTTTTAATCACCACAGTATGCTACCTCATATTTTAGAAGAATATTTTTTATGTTCTTTTTTGAAATTGTATTTACAATGTTGTGTTAGATGCAGGTGTACAGCAAAGTTACACACATATTGGATTGTTCGAAAAGTTCATTTGGGTTTTTCCATAACATCTTACAAAAAACCTGAACAAACTTTTGGCTGACCCAATACATATATTCACTCTCTTTTTAGATTCTTTTCCTGATGCAGAGTATTGAGTAGAGTTTCCTGTGCTATACAGCACGTTATCTTTAGTTATCTATTTTGCATAGATAATTGAGTTCTGACTCCTCCTGTCTGGCTTTCAAAGCCTAGTGGTCCCATCTCTCATCCGTTCAGCTGTGTTTCTCATGATCCTCCTCTCCTACACATACCTTTTAGCCAAGTCAAGCCCATCTCTCAGTGCATAGAGACCACCCCATGAGAACTTCCCCAGAAGCCGCAGCTTCTTTGAGTTTCCTTGCAGCCAGATTACTCCTCCGAACTGGTTCAAAGTTTTCAACTTTGCACAAACGAACTCTGACTTGGATGCTTACTCCACTTCTTGTCTCCATACATCACCTCCTGAGACAGACTATCTGGAGGTCCTACCTCCTTGTGTGCTGCCTTCTCAGCCCCTCTGCTCTCCTTCTCCTCCGTGCTGTCCCCACGCGCTTCTTTTCCTTCTCTTCTTCTAAGGTAGCTGCAGAGGATCAGGTCAGTCTAACTCGTCAGTTCACATCATGTCATCACTGGTCCTCGCAAGGCTCTCATTTTATTCACTTTTATCTCTGCATCCCCATCTCACTTTCCTCCATCTTATACAGTAAATGGTTTGGCAAAATGAGTATGGTTGTTTTAGATTCTTTCTGGTTTCACTATCTGAGAAAGCAATGACAACCCACTCCAGTGTTCTTGCCTGGAGAATCCCGGGGATGGGGAGCCCGGTGGGCTGCCGTCTATGGGGTCGCACAGAGTCGGACACGACTGGAGCGACTTAGCAGCAGCAGCAGCTTTCACTATGCTTTTAAGACCCAAGGATAGTGCACTCAGTACATCAGTTTAACTGCTGTCTGTGCAGCCACCCCACTGAAACAGCCACTCTCCCAGGTGGATACTCAGGTTCTCTCTGGCTTCTGGTCATTACAAATAATGCTGCAATCAATACCTTGTACAAGTCCCTTGATGGAGCTGAGGAAAATTTTCTTTGGTATACATACACTTAGGAGCAGAACTGCTGAGGCAGAGATGTGCATGCCCTTAATGCAAACAAATAGTGCCAGATTCTCTCTAGAATCTCTGCCACCCTTGCCAGCACTTCCCCAGCTTTGTACTTACTGCCAGTGCAATAGACCTTTAATTCCAAAGAAACACCTCAGGGAACTGAAATAATACAAAAACAAAACAAAACAATGTCCAAACCCCACCCAGAACATTTAGATCCAAATCTCTTAGGGTAGGGCCTGGGTGGTGTCTCTGTTTTTGTTTTAAATCTTTCCAGGTGATTCTAAAGCACAGTCAGGATTGGGAATCTCTGGTACAAAGTGCTCTTGTATTATTTTAATTTACCTTTTTCACTGCTTACTCATGATTTTGAGTATCTTTTCATATACTTGTTAACCTTTGGGGGTTCTTCTTTAGTAAACTGCTCTCCAGCACATCTGCATGGTTCAAAGTAGATTTTAACTGATGTTGGGGTACAGGCTTGTACAGGCGGTACCCTCTGATGGGGCTTTCTTGGCCAGCGGTATGCCCTCGATGACCGACCAGGGCCAGCTTCTGGGAGATGCGCTTCACAGCGGTTATGGTGGAAGCTCTGACTGGTGTCATCACTGACTGGCAGTTGATGAGAAACAGTTACAGTCCCCGCCCAGGCATGCTCTGCGAGTAGCTGCTAGGCCAGCTTTGCGGCAAAGAATTCAAGCGAGCTGGCAAAGTTATTATCTTCATCCACGCTGCCAGCACCTAAGCGTGATAGCTTGAGGCTTTGAATGCGTGCAACACCTGAAACTGGGCTGGGGACATGCGCAAAGACTCAGACTCAGGATGCAGAGTCATTGTGCAGCATGGAGGCAGTGCATGTAGACAAGATTCACTTTGTTCTTCATCTGAACTCTTAGGGAGGAAATATACTCAGGGCTCTGGGTCTGTAACCCCTCAAAGCCAAGAAACTGCAAGGGTCTAAGGTAATGTCTGAGACCTGGCCCCCAAATGACCCTAACATCTTTTAAAGTAACAATTCAAACTACAGTAAGACTCAACATAATTCTGTATCAATTACAGTGAATGTGGGGTGTAACTATATTTTAATGTAATACAAGGTGAGGTGGGAACATCAAGACCATGAATGCCTCTGGGATATAAAGGTCTGAAAATGGTCCTAGAAACCCTGTTGGCCTAAGAAGATATCAGAATGACACTTAAGCACCAACTTCTCTATGTCTCTGGAACTCAATTTGTCAACTGAAGAGATATTGTAAAATGTGTATTTTCATAGCATCCGTCCTGTAAGCCTGCATGGGTCTCAGCCTAGCTGCACATCAGAATCACCTTGAGAGCTTCTAAAACACCCACTGCTGGTACTGCCCACCCCACCCCACCCCCAGTTATGTAAGTATCTCCGGAGGTGGTACTCAGAGAATCAGCATATGACGAACAGCAAGAACTGCTGACTTTGAGAACACCTTCCTCATTCTCTCTTTGCATGTTCTTAACTTCACCTTACCTGTCTCCTGAGAAGCCTGTATGCAGGGCAAGAAGCACCAGTTAGAACTGGACATGGAACAACAGACTTGTTCAAAATTGGGAAAGGAGTCCATCAATTTATTAATTTAATACGCAGAGTACATCACGCAAAATGCCGGGCTGGATGATTCACAAGCTGGTATCAAGATTGCCAGGAGAAATATCAACAACCTCAAATATGCAGATGATACCACTTTAATGGCAGAAAGTGAAGAGCAACTAAAGAGTCTCGTGATGAGGGTGAAAGAGGAGAGTGAAAAAGCTGGCTTAAAACTCAACATTCAAAAAACCAAGATCATGGCATCTGGCTCCATCACTTCATGGCAAATAGATGGAGAAAAAGTGGACACAGTGACAGATTCTATTTTCTTGGGCTCCAAAATTACTGGGGATGATGATTGCAGCCACGATATTAAAGGACACTTGCTCCTTGGAAAAAAATTATGACAAACCTAGTTAATGTTGCTGTTGCTGTTGTTGTTGCTGTTGTTCAGTTGCCCAGTTGTGTCTGACTCTTTGCAACCCCAAGGACTGCTACACACCAGCCTAGACAGTGCATTATAAAATAGAGACATCACTTTGCCGATAAAGGTTCATATAGTCAAAGCTATGATTTTTCTGGTAGTCATGTACAGGTATGAGAGTTGGACCATAAGGAAGCTTGAGGGCCAAAGAACTGATGCTTTCAAACTACAGTGCTGGAGAAGACTCTTGAGAGTCCCTTGGACTGCAAGGAGATCAAACCAGTCAATCCTAAAGGAAATCAACCCTGAATATTCACTGGAAGGACCAATGCTCAAGCTGAAGCTTCCAAGGGCCACCTGATGTGAAGAGTCGACTCGTTGGAAAAGACCCTAGAAAAAATCGAGAGCAGAAGGGGACAATGGAGGATGAGATGGTTGGATGGCATCACATACTCAACGGACATGAGTTGAGCAAACTCTGGGAGACAGTGAAGGACAGGGAAGCCTGGCATGCTGCAGTCCATGGGGTAGCAGAGTTGGACACAACTCAGTGACTGAACAATAACAATGAACCATAAGTTTATTTTTTATATCTGTGACTATTTCTGTTTTGTAAATAAGTTCATTTACTACCATTTTTTTAGATTTCACATATAAGCAATATCATATAGTATTAGACTTTGATTGACTTATTTTACTTACTATGATAATCTCTAGATCTATCCATGTTGCTGCAAATAGCATTATTTCACTTTTATGGCTAAGTAGCATTCCATTGTATGTCGCTGTACCACATCTTCTTTATCTGTTCCTCTGTTGATGGACATTTAGATTGCTTCCCTGTCTCGGCTATGGTAAACAGTGCTGCAGTGAACACTGGGTATGTGAATCTTTTCAGATTATGGTTTCTCCAGATACATGCCCAGGAGTGGGATTGCTGGATCATATGGTAGTTCTATTTTTAATTTTTTAAGGAAACTCCTTACTGTTCTCCATAGTGGTTGTACCAATTTACATTCTCACCAACAGTGTAGCATTTATTTATTGTTTGTAGACTTTGATGATGGCCATTCTAACTGGTATGAAGTGATACTTCATTGTAGTTTTGATTTGCATTCATCTAATAATTAGTGATGTTTGGCATCTTTTCGTGTGCTTTTTGATCATCTGTATATCTTCTCTGGAGAGATGTCTATTTATATATTCTGCCCATTTTTTTTTTGACATAGAGCTGCATGAGCTGTTTGTATATTTTGAAGATTAATCCCTTGTTGGTTGCTTTGTTTACAAATAGTTTCTCCCATTCTGTGGGTTGTCTTTTCATTTTGTTCATGATTTCCTTTACTGTGCAGAAGATTTTAAGTTTAATTAGGTCCCATTTGTTTATTTTTGTGTTCATTTTAATTACTCTAGGAGATGGATCAAAAAGATACTGCTGTGATTAATGTCAAAGTGTGTTCTATTTCTGTTTTCCCCTAAGAGTTTTATAGTGCCTGGCATGAACACCCAGTTGTGGATGTGACTGGTGATGGAACTAAAGTCCGATGCTGTAAAGAGCAATATTGCATAGGAACCTGGAATGTTAGGTCCATGAATCAAGGCAAATTGGAAGTGGTCAAAGAGGAGGTGGCAAGACTGAATATTGACATTTTAAGAATTAGCAAACTAAAATGGAATGGAATGGAATGGGTGAATTTAACTCAGATGACCATTATATCTACTAATGTGGGCAAGAGTCCCTTAGAATTAATGGAGTAGCCATCATAGTCAACAGAAGAGTCCAAAATGCAGTACTTGGATGCAATCTCAAAAATGACAGAATGATCTCTGTTCATTTCCAAGGCAAACCATTCAGTATCACGGTAATCCAAGTCTATGCCCCGACCAGTAATGCTGAAGAAGCTGAAGTTGAACGGTTCTATGAAGACCTACAAGACCTTTTAGGACTAACAGCCAAAAAAGATGTTCTTTGCATGATAGGGGACTGGAATGCAAAAGTAGGAAGTCAAGAGATACCTGGAGTAACCGGCAAATTTGGCCTTGGAGTACAGAATGAAGCAGGGCAAAGGCTAATAGAGTTTTGCCAAGAGAACACACTGGTTATAGTAAACACCCTCTTCTAATAACACAGGACAAGAGTCAGAAGACTCTACACATGGATATCACCAAATGGTCAATACAGAAATCAGATATATTCTTTGCAGCCAAAGATGGAGAAGTTATATATACAGTCAGCAAAAACAAGACTGGGAGCTGACTATGGCTCAGATCATGAACTGCTTATTGCCAAATTCAGACTTAAATTGAAGAAAGTAGGGAAAACCACTAGACCATTCAGGTATGACCTAAATCAAATCCCTTATGATTATAGAGTGGAACTGAGAAATAGATTCAAGGGATTACATCTGACAGACAAGAGTGCCTGAAGGACTATGGACAGAGGTTCCTGACATTGTACGAGAGGCAGGGATCAAGCCTATCCCCACA